>BCKH01000005.1:318426-918426 GCA_001600555.1 Albophoma yamanashiensis | reverse complement strand
CGGGCCTCCACCACTCGTCAGTCCCGCGGCAAATGCCACGGCCTGCCGCTCCACTTATCGCCCGAGGCGTCTCGAACCCATCCATCCTGGCTGGGGCACCCTGAATTCCTCGACGCCCGCAGCTTCCCCTCCTCCATCACGTCTCCTCCTCATCCTTCCCTGCATACGAGGCATCCTCGTTCCCTCGGCGTGCGCCCGTCCACCGTGGTTGGCACTCGCGCGTTAGCTTGCCTGCTGCTTGTTCTTTTCGTTCCTAAAGCTAATACTTGCTTCGCTCTCCTGGCCCAGCCCGCTGCCGCGATCCCGCGTCATAATACTCGTCGCCAGGCTCTATTCGCCCGCTAGCCTCGATCCACCGATCCATCTGCCTGCGCGCCGCCTGTTGCGATGCCATGGCAGCTGTAATTGGCGACTTCGCTTCTGATCTGTCCCGCTTTCATAATATGATTGTGAACCCCGCGTCCCTGCAGAGTCAACACCAACACCAGCACCAGCATCCGCATCAGCAGCACCCCCAACATCAGCACCCTCGCCGCAACTCGCCGTCGCCACCTCGCCGACGTCGATCGCCTTCGCGCTCCTCGCACGCGGCAGACGACGCCCCCTCACCCCGACGTTCCACCAGTCGCCCGCGGCCGACGGCTGCTGCAGCGCCGCCACGATCCCAGCGACGAGACGACGCCAGCGCACAATCAGCCAACGCGACCGCAGCTGAAGACGAGGAGGAAGACGCGGACGCGGTCGCCCGGGAGGAGGCACACGCACCCTCAGCGCACAGGCGGGCTCACGAGCCGTCCGCTGGCGGCGCCTCGCGAATCCCCTCGCCACCGCACTCGTCGTCGCCCACTGTCGCTACCGGTCCTTCTCCCGCCGACAATGCAAAGGGCGAACCCATGGCCTCGAACCTGTCCGCTGCCCAGCGGCTCCCGGCCATGATCACGCCCACGACGCGGCAGCAGCCTTCGCCGCCAGCTGACGACCTGCAATTACGCCACCCATCCGCCGCGGCCACGACGCGGCAGGGCCCGGAGGAGCAGCAGCAGACGGTGGTGCACGTGCGAGACCTCGCCCACGTCCAGAGCCTGGCCAGCACCCATATACTGGGCAGAGGCGGCTCCGGAACCGCGGCGGGCGCCCAGATGAAATACGAGATCAGCGGCATGCCCATCGGCGACATCATCGAGATGGTCGCCGCTCTGCTCACCAAGATTACCACCACCAACGACCTGCAGCACGACGCTATGCAGCGCAACGTGGCCCACCAGCAGCAGGCAAACCAGAATAGCGAAAGCCCTGGCGGTTCTCAGATGAGCCCTCTCAGCCACTCCGTGCTCGCGTTCCACGGCAAGAACGTGCCTGCCATTACCATCCTCAGCTACCTCTCCCGCATACACAAATACTGCCCCACCACCTACGAAGTCTTTCTGAGCCTGCTGGTCTACTTTGACCGCATGACGGAGCGCGTCAACGACATGGTCATGAAGAGCGAGGAGTCAAGGAGTAGACCGTCAATGCCGCGACCCTTGTCGTCGCACCAGGGTGCGGCTCAGCACGACACAGCGATGCGCGACAACGGCCACGCGGCGCAAGATTCCGACGAGAGCGATTCGGACCTTGCCGATGACGACGACGAGGAAGATGATGACGATGACATGGTGGATTCGCCCAGTGCGCCGACGCGCCAGGACACGGCCAGGCTTACCATGCCCACCGAGCAGCCGCCCATCGTCGGCCCCGCGACGTACTTTGTCGTGGACAGCTTTAACATACATAGACTAATAATCTCCGGCGTCACCTGCGCGAGCAAATTTTTCTCTGACGTCTTCTACACCAATTCGAGATACGCCAAGGTATGCATCTTCCCCCGCCGACTGTTGTTTGCCTCTGCATTGATGTGCTGACTTGATGCCTCGCAACAGGTCGGCGGCCTTCCCCTCGCCGAGCTCAACCACCTCGAGATCCAGTTCCTCGTCCTCAACGATTTCCGCCTCGCCGTGCCTGTGGAAGACCTGGAGGCATACGCGACCATGCTGGTGGAGTTTTACGCGCGCGAGGTGATTGCGCAAGATACCGCGTCGGGGTCTGCGCCGGGGCCGGGGTCATAGGTCCCGCTCACGAGGCGGCGACCGCCAAGGCCTGAAGACGATTTACCGGCGTTGGGAAGCCGCCGGCGGTTTGGCTTTCTTTGAGGACGCCCGCGACCGTCGACATTGGCGAAGCCCAGGGCTTGCATGAAGAAGATGGCAGCATTGCTCGCCAGCGCCCCTGCTTACGTGGGGACGTATGCCAAGTGATATGAGGGAGGGAGGGAGGGAGGAAGGAAGGAGGAAGGAATGGCATGTCAACTCTACAAATCAGAGGCGAATCGGGGCCCCACGCGCAGAGGACGAGCGGATCTGCGCACACGTCGGAGAAATGACGGACAAGAGGCCGAGTCGAGAGCGGCGTTGGCTAGACAAAGAGGAGCTGCCGCACGGCAACATTGGTGGAAGTCGCAACTTTGTGCCGATGGAACAACAACTCGCTGTTCTGGCGTTGGCGCAGGGGAGAAGGAAGGGGGGGGGGAGGGATTCCGGCATCAATGCTGCTGGCGTGCGGCGCGACGTGTCAGGCAAGAGAAGACTGAGTGACGACGGATAGATGTTTACGATAAGCAATCACGGCGAGTGTAATGAACCAAGATGACATGACTAGACTCGTCGAATTTCCTGCGCTGCGTGATGACTGTGCCCTATGGCACATCCGACACCCATGGACCACGTCTTTGTGGGAGGACGCCGGCACTCAAACGACAATTTAACAATGGATGTCTCCTTCTGTGCTCGAAATGGTATCAGGGTATACCGCCGTGGGATCCTTGCCCAAACCAAGGCCACGAAAAAAAGTCGCCATAGCGAAAGTCGTCGTCCCAACTCCAAGCTCTTGCCCTTCTGATGCCTGCGAAACTGCAGCAAAACCTGCAAGCGTGAAAAAAAGAAAAAGAGCAAGAGAAAGAGCAAGAAAAAGAAAAAGAAAAAAAAACACCGAGCATATGCGGTCGTCACGTCGTCACGCCGTTTCCTAGCAACGCAATCGTACAGTAAGCTCCATCACGACTCGTGGCCAACCGCAATGCAAGACCTGTGCACAGCATTCAGGCCCGCAAGGCCGACTCATGAAGGATGGTGGGGGTTGAGTAGCCGTGGAAGAAGAGGGCAGCCGTCAAAGAATAGGCAGTATAACTGGTAATACAGGAGTGAAAGCTTGAAAACGGCCTTCAAAGGTTCGTCTTGGACTTTGGCGCCTGCCAAACGTCCTTTGGAAAGTCGAAGCTCAGGTCTGCGTTCTCCATTTTGAGCCCGAGCTGCCAGCGGCCGAGACCGGGCCAGAAGTTCTCGTACGCGCCCATGACTTCGCCCGTCTCATCGCGCTGGGAGATGTCGAACCAGCCGACACGCGTCGTGCGACTGTACTGGCTCGGCACGACGGAGCACCACTTTTCCGTGCTGGGGAGCTCACCCTGGCTCCCTTTGCCTTGAGGTAGCGGAGGCATGACGAGAGTGGTGTTGAGGCCAAAGTGGTCTGCCCAGCGGGTGGCAAATGGGAACGAAGGCGCGTACGACAACGGCTTGAACGTGGCTTGGAACCAAGGGACGGTGCAAGGCGTCGACTCGGTGACATCTCCCGTCGTGTCATGGGGGTAGACCTTGACAGAGACAGAACCTTTTGGGCCAAAGTCCCAATCGAACCTGGCGAGGTGCTTCGGGATGTTCCAGTCTACGTATTATTAGCCAGGGGACCGACTGTTGGCCAGGGTGTATGTGGCAGAGCATCACCGATGGCGACGGCCTGCAGACAACGAGTCCAACAACAGAAAAAGGTGAGAAGGGTTGAGGGAAGAACGTACTTATCCTGCCATTGAAGCAGGTGTGCTTTTGAGAAACGTATATGCGAGAGATGCGCGGGTTGCGCCCCACCTCTGGGCGGCCGTCCGGGCCGTCGCGGGACCAATCGTATGAACCAGGTACGACCAACAGCTCGTCGTACGGGCCGACAGGGGAGTCGGCGTATCGAATAATCTGTATCACGCCGAGGCCCCCAACCGGCCGGCTCCCCGGCGGATGTGCAAATTCGGTCCCGGCCTCGAGCGGCGAGTAGGTGTGGTCGTCTCGCAGAGCCCTGGCGGAGGCCCCCGAGGTCCAGAAGTAGATACAGTAGACATCACCATTGAGGTGCCAGGGCGGAGGGACGCGCCCGATCGGCCTTGACTCGGACGACATGGCGATTTTGGCCAAGGGCTGTTTGTGCTTGCCAGGTTGCTGTGCTTGCCAGTTGCAAAGGTCACGGACGAGAGGCACCGAACACAGTGAATTGAGGGCCAGAAGAGGCGAGGAGGGCACGACATGTACATAAATGGACCTGCCGCGGCAGACGAGGGGTCCAGGATGAAGAGGAAGCGAACGGAAGGACCGGAGCGGCTCGACTTAAGAGCCAGTCGGCGCGCGGGTCCTCGGCCGGCCCTTCGAGCATCGAGACCCATTGGGGCCAAGACGCGACGGTGGTGGTGACTGACGGTCCGCTCGCTAAGATATCGTGCACGGCGCAATAATGGATGTACTAGTCTGTACGGGGTACTTCGAACTCCGCACTCGGCGCTCCATACAGGAGTTATTCCGCACTCGACGGATTGTCCCGCAGCTCCGGCTCAGGGAAAGCTGACGGCAGACCCTCGGCGTCAAGGTGGTGGTGGTGACTTGGCGGTCCTGCAAACGATGTAAATGGACCAAGGCCATGTGGTTTGGGGGGGTGGACCCAGGGTTCGGGGCCCAAGAACGTGGCCCAGTCCACCATCAGGAGCGTCATGGCGAGCATGGATGCCTGGAATGGGATGGCGCTGGGGGCTGCGTCAGGGATGTACGTGGACGAGGGTGGGTGCAAGAGGCTGGCGTGCGACGCCGGCTCTTGCAACGATATAGCTGCTTGTTCGGGACTTGCGTGGGCTCTGGCGGACTCGTCGGCCACCTGCAGAACGGACGGCGGGCTCAGGCCAATGCCAAGTCCCCAAGTGACACCTGTTCAACCAGGATGCTGGGAGAGGGCTTGCGACCTGCCCGCGCAGAGCCGAGGCATTGGCGCCAGAAGCCCCTGCGACGGGTTGCCACGAGGTGGTGTCCTCCTGTTAGCTCGGGGCGCCCCAAACGCCGCGTATTTGCACGTTCAAGGAAACCTGGCCGGCTTGCCTAATAAGGTGTGGCTAGCCGGTCGAGCGCCGTGCCGACTCTGCCACGGCCAGACGGAGACGGGCGCTGGTGCAGAGACTCGCGCGAAGCCAACCGCCGGAGGTTGATCAAGAGCAGAACATCAGAACATCAGCATCCGAGAAGGGAAGCGGAAGGGAAACGGGATGGCGCGCCATGCGGGGGACACGAAGCCACTCACGTCTCTCGGCTGGAATGGATGTGGCCCAAGTTTGGCGCCTTCACCCGTGTGCTGTGATCATCGACTGCCGCAATGGGCAAGTTTCGTTTGTGACGCCGCTGGAGTGGCTGCGACGAAGCAGAAGTACGTACCTCGTAGTACTTCCCCGTTCCCTAACGTTCCATGCCCGCGATAGTTGCCGGCATCAAAGGGGCCGGATCGCGTCCTCGCACGAAGGAGTGTACGACGCGGAGTTTTGCGTCCGTCCAGCTGGCACGTTGATGAGGGCTGCTGGCGCGGGGAGCTGAAGCTGGCAGGCGCCCACGATGCGCCGCCGTGCCTTCTAACTGCAGCCGGGAACGCCGCCCGCGCACCCAGCGACAGCAGTAGCATCGAAGCCTTCCGCGCCTCAACCCAAGGGCCTCTACTGTACGCGTACCTCGTCGCCGGATCCGAGCACATACGGCAGCTTCCCTTGCTCGCCTTCGCCAAGCACAGGCGCAAACTCAAAGGCACAGTCGAGTACACCGTGGTGTTGGTACTTCTCGGACGAACATGCCACCTCGACTGCCTGGTCCACCACCGCTTGCCCAAAGCCCCCCTCTCCTGTGGCACCGTGCATGCCCGGGGAAGCAGGATGGATCGGCACCGAAACGGCTCAGAAGCCCTGGTGGAAACACAATCGAAGTCGATCATCGGACTGGCGGGGACCCCGTCGTCTTCGGTCGCGCTGCGGCCTAATCATGCGACATGCCGGCTTGTCGCAGCGGGCGTGGCAATGGTAAGGAAGGGAGGGGGTGGGAGACGGCCTGAAGTCAACCGCTTCGTAGACTATCGAATACTCACCCGTACGCTGGCAGCAGGAGGCCATCGTTCGCGCACTCAGCCTTCCCCCTTCTGACAACTCACACTGCCGCTGTTTGTTTCGGCCACTTTGAATCGATACCTCTTCCAGCGCCCGCATGGCGCAACCATAAGCCCGAACCGAAGCCGGTAGCCGGGCGCTCGTGCAACCATGAGCTCGGCTCGGCTTGCAAAGTGAACCTCGCTCACAACTCTGCGGAATTCGCTTCCCCCCACGGAGCACTCGTGGCCCAAAGCCGCCCCGATCAGACTGGAAGTCGTGGGTCTACCATCGCCCGCCTAAGGCTTTGGTTTGGGTTGACATCTTCAACGGCGATTCGTTAGATGGGCCGGGCAGCATTGGCTGAGCTGCTGGTTGTGGCTGGTCCACAAAGCGGCCGAGTATAGCTGGCCGGCATCGATATCGACCCTGCCGGCTGACAAGCAACGCACGAACAGCCTGGCATCGCCCTGACACGCTCACCTGTCGGCATTAACGGAAGTGCTATGCCTGCTCCGAAGGTCGAGATATTGTTCATCATGACCATGACCTCTTGAGTCTGTCGACACAGAGCAAACCACTCAGCGGAGCACCAATTAACAACCCCGCCACCGTGTCTCCTGATCATACAGCTCATGCACACTCACCTCACTGTGCATGGCGCCCCCCAGACCAACCGTCCTTTTTGGTCCCTTGTCTTCCCTACATGCGCGACATCAATTTCACCGCACCCATGCCCTCCTCACATCCGCTGCCACGCTGTCAATGCCACCCCCCTTTTCCCCCAGCCCGGATCGTGTTTGCAGCGAGGCAAATAATAGTTTGAGAAAGCCCATTGAGGCGCAACAAGGCACTACGAGCACTCGGCATTTTGGGGACGCATGCTACCGTGCCGCCTGCGTTCCAGAGGATTGGCCTCTCTCCACTTGGATTAACCCAATCGATTGGCATTATGTAGGTAGACCAGCCGAGAGCGAGCCATCCGTTCGCGGCAAGCTGCCTCCTGCAACTATGTCCTGCTTCGACTTTTGACACCAACGGCACAGCAACAAGCCGCCACTCAACACGACCCATGCTGCCGTAGGGACCGTCCCAACACCCGTACCGAGAACCCTTTGCTCTTCTACTCCGTACAACGAACCCCACACCGGGCTCCCGGAACGTCCTGCTGGCCCGTTCTAACCCCTGGTCTTTTTATACAGTACCCCGTCCAGATGTCCAGAGCATTCACGATCAGCGAAGCAGGCTTACTACGTAGTACTCGTACGTGTCTCTATTAGACCCGATGTTTTGGCGACTCGGCTTACTACCCGAAGGTCTCAATCCGCTTGGCCGACCCCGGTGTCATCATGTTGCTCGCTCGACGACACCTTGACACGCTTCCAATCTCCATGAGCTGCGATTGATACCAAAGCTTCCGGAGCAGATTTCCATTTTGCTGCAACTCTACTGGTTGCAAGCACATCTGCTACAATGCTCCACTATTTCATAAAACGACATGACGACTACTCCGTACATGCCACCAATCCCTGCCGACTCAGTCGCCTTCTGTCTCAATCACACCTTCCGTCCCGTCCAGAGTACGAGCCTTGCCACCGCAGGCCCCCACGCGGGCAACTCCCTGTCCGTCCCAGGTACCCTGACGCTTGAACTGCCAATAGAGACATACAGGCCATCGACCAATCGCGGATCGACTGTTTTGTCGTCGCTGCCAAGAACACGGAATTGTAAGGCTGCCTCCAGGAAGGGTGTCACGACAGTTGGAGATAGGTCTCGAACCGCTCCAGTGGCCGCCAGCTTCATCAAGGCTGACGTCAACGGTACTGCACCAGAGATCTTGGACTCAGAGCCAGTCGAACGATTCATGGCAAAAATGTTGACAGATCCTGCGTGATTGCGAGCCAGCTCCCAGTTGGCCTCGATTGCTGGCGGCTGTCCAAAGAAGAAGTGGATTCCAAAACAGCCATCCAGGGCTTCCACATTCACCTGCACGTTGGCAATCCACTCCGTGTAGTGGCCGTCCTGAAGGATTTGCGATGTAGGCGGGTTAGCTGCCGTCAGTTTGACATTTGGCCTGAGCTTGTCTGTGTGGAGTTGACGCTTCAATGCACCCCCGTGCGGGCCATGATGCGCTCCAGCGCGCCATGCCTTGGCCATCATGCCAACGGGGCTGGACGCTCCATACCAATCATTGATCTTCTGAACAAGTGACTGGCGAAGGTCGTCGCCAGAGCCGAGCGAGGCATCCGTATCAGCATACGTATACCCAAATTCTTCCGTGCTTCTCGATGTATCCGAGTTCCAAAACATGCCGTCCGGGGACGAGCGGAATGGCGTAAGCGGGGTGTCCGAAGATTGCATGGAGCCCTTGACGGCGGTGAAGCTCGTCTCGCCTGCAGGCATGGGAGTGATCCAGGCTGATGGGTTGAGAATCTGCCAAATGGCAACGAGGCGATCCGTCATGAGGTGGTGCAAGAAGAAGAGAGGGTCAAAAGACGAGAGCGGAACATAGGTCATGTGCCCTTTGGAGCCACCGTAGATGTGGATGATGTCGTGAATAGACTCGATAGAATCCATGGTGGTTAGGCCCTGCGATGCCGACCAAGCCTTGTTGCTGAACGAGTTAAAGTCATGATAACTGGAGAAGAGTATGTAAAGGCGCTGTTGTATTTCCGGGAGCTTGGAAAGCAACGCGGAATTGACCCTCTCGTTGTTGGAAGGAGGCGCTGTGAGGCTGACGTTAAGCTCTGGCCCTCTCTTCGTCTCGTTCCACTGCTTCAGCTGGAAACCATTAGCCAGGTCTAGTCGAGACGCTTCATGGCGGCGCTTACGGGGTTCCAAATGAGAGCATCCACGTCAAGGGGATGGAATTGATATGAATACAAAGGGTTTCTGATGTTTTGGGCGCCGTTGGGGCCGTTCTGGACAATGATGGGGCTCCAGAACATGTCTGGAAAGTGAGTCTGGCCAGGGGGAGCGCTTCTCGACCAATCCCAGTAGGGAACCCTGAAGTCTGATGCCGCTTGCTGATACGACTGCCTCTGAGTTGCGTTGGGAAACATACCGGCAATGGCATTTGCCATCTTGTACATTTGTTGCTTCGCAGGTTATGAGCAAACTTCGCATCCAAATATGTGGCTCGCTGCCATTTGAACTCTCACCTCAAACAGAGCCAGGTACGGCCTGTGCCACATGGGAAAGAGGACGGAGCTGTGTGTACAGTAACCTGACATGCTTACCCCGGGAGCAGGCGCAACGTTGTCCCAGGGTATAAAGGGTACGCCGTGTATTCCTGGGCGGAGGGAGTCAGCACGGACGAGTATATCTCGCTGCCTCAGATGTCGCTCACCGGCAATCTGGTACCACGACAGAGTATCGTCCTGATCGACGGATTGGAACATACTCAGGGCGAGGATGAAAAGATCCCACTTGTGGGGGTACGTCTTCATCTGTCGAATCTCGAGCCTCCGGGGGACACTGCCGTTGGCCGCGAGTGGCAACTTGCCGACGACGACTGGAGCAGTGGCATCTTGTCGGCGAGTGAGCCGCGAGACATCGCGGCCAAAGTCGTACGTCTGGGCACAGGAAAAGGTAAACAAAGCGCTGAATATAGAAAGGGCGAGAACAGGATTTGTAACTGTCGGCAGCATCGTGTCTCGTCAGCAGCAATAACAGACAATTCGAAACATCCCGTTTGAGCCTTGACTGTCGATTTTGCCAAAAGAAAGAGCGAAATGTGACCCGGTCGCCCTAAAGGAAGCAGGGAGCGCGTAACGGGGCTTCAATGACGGCGACAGCAGAGTCTGCTTGAGCCTTGACTCCAACAACGGTCGTGCCAAAAAGCAAAGAGGCTTCGGCCGGCGGGGGCAATTATAGAGGCGCGGAAGGGGCCCTCGCTGCCGAGCTGGACGCTGATGCTCAGAAGTCAAGGGAAAGGTTGATGAGGTTGATGTCCAGACGAGCGAAGGGACCGTGGCGGAGAAGGGAAGCCGCTTGGGTCCAGGTGGTGGCGATGCTCGCGGAGAAACGGGACAGGAACGGCCGGATCTTGGGAGCATCGTGCGACTTGGTGTCGTACCTACCTCATGGCTTCCCGTGGCTGCCGTCTTCAGTGGCGAGGTGGGTTTGGCATCCGCCGAGCTACGACTGCACGCTTCTGCGCGCAAAGGTGAGCCGCTGGCACTCTCGTTCCTCCACCATGCACATCGAGGTCCGTCTTGTCCCAGTGAAGTCTCTTCTCGGACCTCATTGAGAGGACCCAGCTGAAAAAGGCCTCGACGAGGCCTCACAAACGACGCACCGCATCGACTCCTTGTCTTGCGTCTTTCAGGCCATGCACGCCATTGCAGCCAATGTGGGAGAGGCATTCAGTTTCCAATCAACATGAGGCTCTGCTTAGGGGCTTGGAGAGAGGTAGATCCAACAGACACGCAGCACTGCCTCAGGATCGGGCGTCGCACAGGTACTGTGCTATCTCGACGGGTAGCCGCGACGTTTCTCTACCCCTCCTTGTGTTGTTGGCTTGGCTTGCAGAGAGCCGGCTCGGTGCAAGAGTCGCGAAATCGGCATTCGTTGCACAGGACAAGGTGACTGCAGCCTCTTCCAGTCTATCCTGCTGCCCTACCTAGGGTACCTGGTCCAGCTCGTCAGGATTTGTACATGCTCTTGACCCCCACAGCATCCTGTATCTCCTCCGGCTCAGCGAATACCTTCTTGAACACCTTCTCGAGCCGCCGCAGCACTTCCTCGCCGTTCTGCGCAACCTGGTAATGGGTGACCAAGCGTGACCCCATGACCTTGAGCCCTGCTTCGGCATTGAGCTGGATGAAGCGCTCCTCGCTACAGCGCGCAGAGTCGAGGTCCAGCCAGCACATGTTTGTGTGAGCAGGGTGAACGAGCGTGCCGCCCATGGCGGCCCACATGGCCTCGACCTTCTTCGCCATCTCGTGCGAGTCCTTAAGCAGCCCATCGTTGCCGTCGGCTGTTTTGCCAAACGTTTCATCGACAGCGACCCTCGCGGCAGCTGTGATGAATCCGGGCTGGCGCATGCCGCCGCCAATGGCCTTGCGAACCCACCGGGCATGCTTCAGCGTCTCTTCGGGCCCAACGATTACGCTGCCGACGGGCGCTCCCAGACCCTTGGAGAAGCAGAGGCTTATGGTGTCGAAGTGCGAGCAAAAGTCCGGCAAGCTTCCGGCCCCCGAAGCGACGGCCTCCCAGAGTCGGGCCCCGTCGCAGTGCATCTTGATGCCGTGGTTTCTTGCGAACTCGGAGATGCGCTTGACCTCGCTCAGCGGCATCACCATTCCATTGAGAGTATTCTCCAAACTAATCACGCGTGTCGGGCACGAATGGACGTCTTCGCCTAGAACAACGTTGGCCGCCACGTCCTCAAGCGTCAGGTGGATGCCATTCTTGGGAACCACAGGCTTGACGGTGGCGCCGGTCAGTGACGAGACGCTGCGATATTCTGTGAGCGACAATTACAGCGCGGTGAGCAACGGGTATTGGGACACGAACCCGCCGGCTTCGTATATGAATATGTGCGAGCGGTGATCGCAAAGAACGCCATGAGGAGGTTGAAACAGCAGGCTCCTCAGAGACAGCTGGTTCCCCATGGTCCCTGACGTGACGAATAAGCCCGCCTCCTTGCCGCTCAAGGCAGCAACGTGCGACTCGAGGTCAGCCGTTGTGCGATCCTCCCGGACAACATCGTCCAGCAGGGTACACTGCTGGATGGCGGCCAGCATAGACGGTGTCGGAGTTGTCATAACATCGCCTGGCCGTGAACGTCAGCTTTGTCTCCCAGACACCCACGTGGCAAGCTCAATTCAATCTGTCTCACTCCTCAAGTCGAACGACCCGGGGCCCTTGGCGCCAACCCAAGCATTGTGAGTTCCCGTTTGTTGGGTGGCAGCCATGGCCGTCATGCTGAACCAGGACGTGGAACCGAGTTGACTAGTCCGCCGGAGCGAGCGTTGCTGCAGTCTTGCGCCTGGGACAAGACGTTGACATCGTGACGAGAGGATGGATCTGCACACCATAATGAGGGGGTTCTGGTTTTGTCGGCAGTCAATTGGCTATGGTTGCCCGCCGCCGTCTGCCACTTCAGTCTGGAGTGTTGATGTTACTGGCGCCGAACTTGCGCCCTTCGAGTGCGGAGCAACGCCTCGGGATCCACAGCACTGCAACCTTCGGCCAAAGGCGGTTTCCGGCAGTCAGAATATTTGCTGGCTGGGCGATTCGACCCCCGTTTGGTAGCTATGGGCATGGCAGGGCTCAGTCTCGGCGACATCACGGCGCGTGGAAAAATTGGAAAGACAATACGGAGTAGTAATGCTTGCTACGGCATGTTTCGTCAAATGTGCGGCTTGGGTGCGTCACGGCCGCGGCGCGAACATTGATATCCCTGCAACTGTCCTCACAACGTCTTCGACCTGACGTACTTCGTACATTTCACTGCATGGCCTGAAGGCTGCACACTGCGAGTAATTAACTTAAATGATCCTCTGCCTTTGCTGAAGAGACGAAGGGCCGACGAATCGGAGAGGCTCTGCGAAGGGTCCGCTACGAGTACGCTGCATCTGCATCTCCAACGTATGGGGAAGATTGCGATCTCCTGTTCACTTGCCGAAAGCGACAAGGTCCGACATCCGAGCCGTGCTGAGGCTCCGCCCGACCGTAGCACAAGGGTGGACTTGACCAACACCGCTGACGGCAGGTGCATTTATATGATTGTGCATCGCGAAGTTCTTCATTTTGGCCGCCCTCCCGTACGACTTCATTGTCTCTGACCCAGGATGAGCACCGCCGCCAAGCGCAAGGCTCCCTCAGCCCAAGCCCGCGCTGACAATGTCTGGGACTGAAACATGCAATGGCGCCCGGCAATTGGTGGACTGGGCTCTCGTATCCCGAGGAACCGGCGACGAAAGCGTCGCGGGCCCTGACGCGGCCAGCGCCAAGCACAGACACAGGTGCTTTCAGCCTCCTCAGCAGTTTAAACGCGAAGCTAACCGACAACGTTCAGGGATGGCGTTAATCTTATCGTGGCGCGTTCTGTTCAACTCGGCACGTCTCAGCTGGGAGATGCACCGCACTATCGTTGCGCTGCAGCATTGTCACGGCATTCCAACACCATGCGCTGCGCTGGGCACGCCTTGAATCAAGGTAGCCGGTCTTGTCTCATCTGGAGCTAAGGGCCATGGCCTCTTCGAGCCTGCTTCTCAGTATCGCTGCCCTTGCGGGCATCGCCTGGCTCACTCTTCTCCACGTCCCACTGCGCAGCGCGGCTGCGACGCATCGCATCTCCAACGCGGATCTCAGCTTACGCTTCCCACCGCTCAACTTTACGGCATCTGCAGCCTCTCCCTTGAGCCCTCACCATGAGTACTACGCCTCCGCCGCTGCCGCCGACTTCTGCGCCGCACACGGCTACCCCGTCTTCGCGCCGCGGGCAGCCTCGGGTGAGCGCAAGATTTACGACCTGGTCATGGCCAACTCGGAGCTCGACTTCCTTGAGATCCGGCTGAGCTCCATGTACGACTACGTCGACTACTTTGTCGTCGTCGAGTCGCCGATTACGTTCCAGGGCAGGGAAAAGCCGCTTGCCGTGCGCGACAACTGGGGCCGCTTCGCGAGGTATCACGACAAGATGATCTACCACCTCCTCGAGTTTCCGCCGGGCTTCGCGCCCAAGCTGACGTGGGACATCGAGGATCTTCAACGAGACGCTACCTTTGAGCAGGTCCTGCCGCGCCTCGAGGGCCGCGCGGCGCCAGTGGACGGCGATGTACTGCTCGTGGCCGACGTCGACGAGATCCCGCGCCCGTCGACGCTGCTGCTGCTTCGCACCTGCGCTTTCCCGCGGCGCCTCACGCTCGCCTCGCGCTTCTACTACTACTCGTTCCAGTTTCTGCACGTCGGCGCCGAGTGGCCGCACCCGCAGGCAACCTTCTACGAAGGCCTCAACGACACGCTCCGCCCGAGCAAGCTGCGCGGCGCCGACGGCGGTACGAGGTGGGCGCGGGCGCGGGAGTCCGGCACGCTGGGGAACGCTGGCTGGCACTGCAGCAGCTGCTTCGCCACCGTGTCGCAGTTCCTCAACAAGATGGCCAGCTTCTCCCACATGTGGATGAACAAGGAGCAGTACCGCGACCGCGACCACATCGCCGCGGCGGTACGGGCAGGCCGGGACGTCTGGGGCCGCAGCGGGGACCAGTTTCGGCGCGTCGAAGGCAACGAGGACGTGCCGGCCGTCTTACTCGAGAAGGACGGCAGGGAACGATTTGCGTACATGCTGAACCGGGACGGGGAGAGTGCTGGATTCAGCGACTATCCTTAACAATGTTCCTCCCCAATGCTGTCGCATGCTGGGACATGTAGGGTGCAAGGGCGTTACGAATTACAAGTAGAAGGTACAGAATAGAAGCCGCAAGCATTGTGCTTTTTCGATGAACAACAGTATAGCCCGTACCGGCACAAGTTGAATGTCCCCGGCCTCTACTTCTTCGCCCAAACCCACCCACGCGTGAGCACCTGGCCATGTAGCCGCCGCGTTGCTGTTCAAGTCCACGCGGCTCGCAGCTTGTCTGTACCAAGAGACGTACAATGGGGTGAAGTCGCCGCTTCGTCCTCAGGCCGAGGCAAGTCGTGGTGGGTCCGCCGACCAGCCTGCCTCGCTGCCGACCCGTCCTCCCTCCCGCGTCAACAATGGGCTTGCTTCACCATCCATTCCAGACGGGCAGCATCTCCAGCGCATATTGCATCACGACTCCAAAAAGCAACTTGGGGAACCAGGTAAACACCTGCAGCAGGGGCCGAGCCGACTCTACTGCTCCTCTGGCGCACATGCTCGTAAGCAACACTGACGCGGAGAGAGACAGGCTCAGATCAGCCCAGCGCGGCAGAGGCGGCGGCGACGACGACGACGACGACGGTGACGTGTGAGATGGCGACGCCGGCAGCGGGTGATTTGTGACAGCCGCTCTCGGATCTCTCACTTAGTAGACGCCGCCCGCATCAGTCGCTTGCTTGCTGCGAGCGCTGCTCTCGAAGCGGTTACCCGCGAGTCACGACGCGTTTGCTTGCCCGTCTCCCAGGGTGCGAGTCGAAATATATTGGGTGTCGAAACATCTGGTACGGAGACAGTTCACACTCTAATAATACCTACCTAGGTACCTACTCGTATGTGCGTCTGCGCGGAGCTGCCAACCCAGCGGCCCGCTCCACAGACCCGCGGCGGCTCGACTTACACGCAGGCCACACACGGCGCGCCCCCCGCCAGCTCATCAACCCCCATGCCATGCATCCCCCTCCGATTCTGCCCCCATTCCATGCCGTTTCAGCGGCAGCGTCACGGGGGCACCCGACCGCCCTCCCTGATGCGCTGGCAGTACATATGTTAATTCCACCTCTGCCTTGCCTACAACGCACGAGTATCCTGCCGTTTACCAATGTTGCGGCACGTACTCCGTACACTGCGTACCTACTACCGCCTACCCACGGGTGCTCTGTACACGCCTCCTTACATACCTAGGTAGGTAGGTATGTGCGAGTAGATAGACAAACCAGGGGAGGGGGCGAGGGGCGAGACGAGGACCCCGTCCCGCCTGCAACAAAACAGCCGTCGAATCAACCGGTGAGCAGCGTGGCGAGGGAAGACGGACCGGGGCGAGGCGAGGCGACGGGGCTCCCTCGGAGGCGGCGCTTGTTCGACGTCCTGCAATGCTGCGCTGGCCAACGCATCAAAGTGGTCCGTGTGCAGCAGCCAGCCAAGCCCAGCCTTGCTATGCCAGCGCGGGCAGTCGATATTATACCTACGCCAGTCCCTCCCTCCCCTGAGCCAGCCGTCTCCGGCTCTTCTGCCTTTTATTATTTGCGTTTCCATCCGCGTCGAGCCCCCCTCGTTGTCCAATTCCACGTCCCTCCCTCTGAAACCTGACATGGACCGGTCGTCGACGCGGGGCATCGTCATCCGCCATCCTCGCTCACGGCTCAGCCTGCAAACATGAGGCGCAGTCACCAAGCGAACCACCAGTCCTGACTACCATGGAAGTACCAGTGTGCGGCTGCCAGGGGGTTAACTATTGCTCGTCCCTCTTCGTCACATGCCGCTGCAGGGCAGCATCGCCAGTCATTTCACTGTCGGATCGCCGGCTACAGACGGTTTTGCACGATGCGCTCCTCTGTCCAAGCAGTATTCGATTCAAAGCAAGTTACATCAAGCCGAAAAGTCACGGAACAAAGAGTAAATGGCAAGCATGGGCGAGTGTCTGTATGCTGCTTGACTCCAAGCCTGGCACCCATTCTACTTTGGCTTCAAGACGTCGCTATGCTCCAACCCAGTGGATGACAACCAGAAAATATGGAAAGAGAATAGCCGTCCTCGGCGGCTGGCGTTGCGACCATGCCCCCGCCCCCTTGCGCGCTTTCGTGAGTTCGTGAGAGAAGAAATTTATATCTGCAGTCGTCAGAGCCTCCGGGCCCAAACCCGCAACTGTCACGCAACGTCGCCGGCCCTGCCTTGTCCAGTCGCAACAGCAGCTTGACATTATCATCCTCCGTGGGAAAGGGCCATGCCAACCGGCTGGCTCGTTCATCGTCGTCAATGTCGTTTGTCATCATCATCATCAGAGGGGAAGAGACGCCGAGCGCTGCCATCCACAAGAGAAGAAGGGTATGCCCGTCTCAGCGGCCGGCCCACTTCACCAGGAACTGCACCACGGCATCAAGATTCGTCTCCTCCTTGGCACTGATGCCATAGCAGCACACCTCGCGGCCCTGTATCACCTTCAAGTCCAGCTCATCAATCAGCTCGTCCACCGACAGCTTCTGCGGCAGGTCAGACTTGTTACCCAGGACGAGCAGGGGGATTCCCCCAAGTGAGGGATGGCCCATGAGGGCGTGGAGTTCATCCTTGGCTTGCGGGATGAGCGCCACGTCGGCAATGTCTACTATGAAGACAATGGCGTTGACGCCCCGACAGTATCTCTCCCACATCGAGCGAAACCGTGGCTGACCCCCTATATCCCAGCATTTGAGCGTGACATGGCCTCGTTGTACGCGCTTCATGTTGAACCCAACGGTGGGGATCGAGCTTCGTAAGATTCTCGAGTCAGCGAACGCAGCTCACACAAAACTTGGGACCGCAAGGCAGAGGCTCGACTAAAGATCCTGCGCGTCGTCAAACTGCAGACGATATACTTACTCAAGCGTGAACTCTCCTCCCTACAAATGGAGCTTGATGTTAGCCGAGTCTGCCGCAACGGCTGCAGGTGATCCCTTACCGCCAGCACCCGCAGCAGGGATGTCTTGCCAGCATTCTGCAGACCGACCAGAGTCACCTCCATCTCCATAGCCCTGGTTGTCGTGGGGTCAGCACTTGCGTTAGATGACAGACCGTACAGCTAGGGGAGATCTTGGACAAAGCTGAAGGAGGCCAGTCTGGGGAACAGCCGCCTCGAGGCTCTTCAACCGGCTACCTGTACCCACTCACCAGAATGTCCGCAGGAGCCAATCGTACACCTTCCGAAATAGCCCTGCCATGTTGGCGTCGAGGGTCGAGGGTCGAGTATCCAGTATCGGGTCTAGGAGCGATCGAGGGTCGAGGTTCCGCGACGACACGGGTCTAGTAACGGCGTGATATGACGCGACGGACCGTGACTAAATGCGCCTGACCCAGAGGCTGATGGCAGCGCGACTCTAGTAATAGACGACCGGGGCGGGATGCGATGCATTAATCGGAGGAAATTGAGCCTGCAAGTGGGCGCCGCTGCTGAACCGAAGAAAAGACAATCAAGTTACGCCGCTTTGGATGCAAGGTGTACTGCTAGAGGTTCGGTAGGGCTGGATGAACGCTGTCGACCCGCAGGGTGGATTCGCTGCCCTGTTTGACGACGGCCGTCTCGAGCGTCGGAGTGCCGCTGCGCCGTGGAGTATAGAGAGAGGATGAGGAGAGGAGCAGCCGTCGCGGAAGGGATACCGGAGCTGCAACAGGACGGCGGCGGACGTAGCCGAGCGGGTGCGAGCGAGGCGATGCCTTGGGGTGAAAGCACGAGGAGGGACCCAAACCCCACCCGAGACGGGATGGCGGGCACCAGGCAGGGTACTAGGCTTGCTAGGCTTGGGGCGGGGACCACCCGTGCCTTGAAGGCGACGTTACGGAGTAGCGTCGGCACCGTCGATGGCGCGCAAAGCCTCAGTTGGTAATAAGCAAGCGATGAGGTAGGTAGCACTTCCAAGCACGCACATTCGCAGCGCACGCTGAGGTAGCTTGCGACAAGGCACGATACGGTATGTGTGTGTCTGTAGTGTCAGGTATCGCATGCAGTCGCCCCGCGGCCGATGTGCGTTGCCTGTGCGCCCGTGTGCCGCCTTGTCTGGCTCTGCAGTGGTGCGAGCAAGAATGGTCTTTGTGGTGTCTTGAACCGAGTCACCAGACCCTGCTGCTAATGGCGATTAACCGCTGTGCCTAGTTGCAGCGTCTCACACGTTTGCCGAACCAGGGTCGTGATCAACGCGCAGCAGCCAGGGTCAGTAACCTCACTTACAGACGAATTCGGACTTGGGCCAGCTCGTTCAGGCGTCGGCGGCTGATGGCGCGCAGCCGAAAAATGCATAGGAGCTGCTTGATCGGGTCTGCTGGCCGTGGCGGACTGAGCAAGAGAGATGCGGAATGATGCGGTGCGGTCTGTTGTGGGGGGTCTCGACCTAGGAGCGCAAAAATGGGCACTGAGCTCCAACGCCGGGATGGGAATGCTGTGCTGGGCTTGAGCATCAGGCGACAAGGCCGTGCGTGTATGGTGACCCTTTAGCGATTCCTTGACGCAGTCTGTGGCCGTCTGTTGGGCCGCTGATGTTGGGCGGCGACGGGAAGAGGCGAAGAACGAGAATGTTGCCTAAAGACTGTGGCTCGTGGCGCCGTGACCTCGCCCAGTTGGCCAAGCGCGGCCTGCCTTCTTACCGCAGCGCAGACACTGGATGGAACCGGAAGGAGCGATGGGAACAGGCAACGCCAGCCTCGGCAGCGTCCAGCGTCCAGCGTCCAGCGGCTAAAGTGCTGTTGAAGGCGAAATAGAGGCGCGCGGGAAGAGACGGGAGCTCATTGGGGGTTGGTACGGATGGCGGATGGGCGTCCTGGGAATGGCTCCTACATGTACCTAGAAGATCCAGAGGTATGTCGTCCAGTGAGGGTCTTCGACGGGAGGGCAGATTGTGCTAGAATGGAGACTCGAGCCAAGCAACTCAGCCGGCGACAATCACGTCGACAATCACGTCGACAACGAACAACCACCTTCCCCATTGCGCTTTGGATGATTGCCAGTATTGAAAAGCTACCTAGAATGGGGTGGTGTCGGCCTTGGATCGTGGCCAGCGCCATTACAGGTGACACAGGTGACGTGAGCGAATGCCTGGCTGCTGAACCGCATTTCTCCCAGCCGCCCAGGGCACGCACGTCAGCTGTATGATCGAAGGATCTGCGCCCGCACCGTACCCAGTCGTTCCAGCATCGATCTCTGCAGGCAAGGAGGGCGCTATCCGTAACAGCGAGGCTCTCTATCTTACCGAACCTAAGGCACCGTCCGCGAGTAGCAAACCCTCGCGAGGTGCCACACCCAGCCGTTCCCCGTGGAACGAAGGCCGTCTGGGAGGAAATGCAAACACCATTTTGTTTTTATACCAGGTTCCAGGCGCAAGCAACTATTATCTCAAGAGTTTGCCGTCCTATCTTGCGTTCGCTCCTCGCTGCCACCGGCTTGACAAGGCATACTTCGCCAGGCATGATCAGAGGCCCGGGGCAGCCTGACATGCGGAATGCACTGCAATGCAATGCAGGCTGGGCTGCGAGACGCATGTCGTACCTCGTGCTAAGCTGGCGCCGTAATTGGGCAGGGCTGGGGTGGTTGGACTGAGCCGCCGTCACGGGGAAGCGATGCATGTAAGTGGGTGTGCGCGCGAGGTGGGGATCTGTCGAGATACGATGGTGGATGGGGGTGGTTGTGGGCGCTCGTGGAGGGCATGACAGACATGATACCACCGAGAGGCGCGAATTACGGCAACAACCGCGAGACAGTGCCGCCACAATCTTGCAGCCCGCCGATGAAGACGACACTGCTGGCTGCCTTCTCGCAGGGTTCAGCAGACCTCGTCGGGAGCCTTGGATGGCGATGGGCACGTACGGGGAACATGCGTGCGACTTACACGCGACCGCGCGTTCACACAACTCCCACACACGCAGCATGTGCGGGCATTTTGAGCTGAGCCGCCAGGCAGCGGATGGTCTATGCATACGCTGCGCATGACGACCAAGGCGAACACTTGTTCGGACAGGGACTCTCCAGTCTGAACCCGCATCTACCGTCCCGCCGGCAGTGCTGCCACGAAGTGTCGTGTATCCCACTATCGTGGCACTGGTGCAACCCGGCGACGGCAATGGGCCCAGCGCCTTGAACACTGTGAGACAATGCGCGAACGCATGCGCAGCGGCACTTGGGGGCCTGAAGTTTCATCTTCGGGGCTTTTACTCGTACTGGCCTGCCCGAGCCGCCAGCAATACCTTACCTACCTACCTACCTCTTACCTGTCCGTCGCATCGGTGGTTCTAAGCGATAACGGTGGTGCAGTACACTAGGCATATCTACCACCTATAGGTGCCTACCAGGTAAGGTACCGTCGGCGGTCGTTACAGAACCTACTACGGAGTAGGTGCGTAATAGTACCTAAGCTCCCTGAAAGCACACACTGGCCACGGCTTTGACGGCAGGCGGTTGGGCGGCTCCCCGCTGACCTTCTACTTATCGATAAGCACCCCCACTCATGTGACTAGGCTTATCGGCAACTTTTTTTTCCTGCGATAGCAAAGCCCAGTTCAATGCACGTCGCGGATCCTCGATAGCTTCATTTTTCGCCGTCGAAACCAGCCAATCTTGCCGACAGCCCCGGCCTAAACGCCAGAGCTTCAGCGACAACCGAAGCGCCGAAGGCCTCAATTGCATTGAGATTTGGAGAACTCCACGTCTCCATCTCCCAGTGCTGCTTCAACCTTCCTGTTCGCCCGGCTTTCAGGTACTGCAGCACCTTGCTGCAGTTACCGTGGATCATGGCGCCCTCGGCCACAGAGACGCAATGGGACCACGAGTACAACACCCTGCGTCGCGAGAATCTGTTCCGGAACCCCCCGACCGACCACAGTGCCTATCCTGCCCTTCAACTAGCCATCGCCCCTCACACCGAATCCTTCAATGCCATCTTTCGCGATGATGGCAAGCCAGGCTTGCTAGCCCACGGTCTGAGGGACATTGGCACAAAAACTTTTCTCGACGGCGACGACAGGACGGGCCCCGAGGGAAAGAACCGAATCAGCATCAGGATCAAGGATGTGTCTCTGCAAAAACCGCAGGTCCCTCCCTCCAACAAGAATGCCCGAAACAGAGAGATCCTCCCCGCGGAATGCAGAGAGCGTCACGTTACGTACAGGGGCCGCCTGTCGGCAACCTTTGAGTACACAATTAACGGCGGCGACACCATGGAGTTCGTGCGGGAGATGGGTCAGGTGCCGATCATGATCAAGGTGAGGGCTACTCAGACGCTGGCTCTGTGCGGCGAACGACCTTGCTAACCAGCCACAGTCGAACCGCTGCCACCTTGAAAACAACTCCCCTGCGTTGTTGGTCCAGCGCAAAGAAGAGTCCGAAGAGCTTGGTGGATACTTCATCGTCAACGGCATTGAAAAGCTCATTCGAATGCTTCAGGTCAACAAGAGAAACTTCCCCATGGCCATCTACAGACCCAGCTTCCAGAATCGCGGCGCTGGATACACGCCCTACGGTATTATCGTCCGATCTGTTCGCCCAGATGAAACGTCGCAGACCAATGTGCTGCACTACCTCAACGACGGTAACGTCACGTTCCGCTTCTCCTGGCGAAAGAACGAGTATCTTGTCCCCGTCATGATGATTCTCAAGGCCTTGGTGGAAACCAATGACCGCGAGATCTTCGAGGGCCTTATTGGCCCGATGGGCTCCAAGGCGACCGAAAACACTTTCCTGACGGATCGAGTCGAGTTGTTGCTGAGAACATACAAGAGCTACGGCCTTTACAGCAAATCATCTACGCGAGCCTATTTGGGAGAAAAGTTCCGAGTTGTGCTCGGCGTCCCGGAGACCATGTCGAATTACGACGTTGGTACCGAGTTCCTGCGCAGGGTTGTCCTGGTAAACCTCGGCAATGTTGAAGTGTCGGAGAAGCAGGACAATGACAAGTTCCGCATGCTTCTCTTCATGATCCGGAAGCTCTACGCCCTAGCGGCTGGCGAATGCGCTGTGGACAACCCCGATGCTATCCAGAACCAGGAAATTCTGCTCGGTGGCTTCTTGTACGCCCAGATTCTCAAGGAGAGGCTGGATGAGTTCCTCAGTGTTGGCGTTCGCGCATCTTTGAGGGACTTTCTCCGCAGGAACCCGGCCGTTACCTTCACGTCAGATGAGTTCCGCAAGAACTTCCCTACTACGATCTTTCGAAAGGCCAACGAGAACGTTGGTAATGCGCTGGAGTACTTCATGTCTACCGGCAACCTCCAGAGCCCTTCGGGACTGGACTTGCAGCAGACGGCCGGCTTTACCGTTGTCGCGGAAAAGCTCAACTTTTTACGATTCATCAGTCATTTCCGAATGGTGCATCGTGGTGCCTTCTTCGCTCAGCTGAAGACGACGGCGGTGCGAAAGCTGCTGCCGGAGTCGTGGGGCTTCATGTGTCCTGTTCACACACCTGACGGTTCGCCCTGCGGCCTCTTGAACCATCTCGCCCACAAGTGCAAGATCATGACCCAGGCGCTCGACGTCTCGAAGCTGCCCGCGCTGGCTGCGGAGCTCGGGGTTGTAGAGACATCATCAGCTTCGACCGAAGAGAGCGCGGTTGTCATGCTGGACGGCAAGATCCTCGGATTCTGCGCCCCCAAGGAGTCTCGTCGCATTGCGGATTGTTTCCGCTATTGGAAGGTCCAAGGGACCCATGGCGTCCCGCTGCATCTAGAGGTTGGATATGTGCCGCCGTCGAATGGTGGCTCGTATCCCGGCATTTACATGTGTTCGACTCCAGCCAGGATGGTCCGGCCGACCAAGTATCTGCCTTTGCAAAAGGAGGATTTTGTCGGCCCCTTTGAGCAGCCGTACATGTCGATTGCCGTTGTGCCGCAAGAGATCGAATCTGGACAGTCTACTCATGTTGAGTTTGAACCGACGAACATGCTGTCGATCCTGGCCAACATGACCCCCTTCTCCGACTTCAACCAATCCCCCCGAAACATGTACCAGTGTCAGATGGGCAAGCAGACGATGGGAACTCCAGGAACCGCCATTCGGCACCGAACCGACAACAAGTCGTACAGGATTCAGACCGGACAGACACCCATTGTGCGTGCACCCCTCCACAATACCTACGGCTTCGACAATTTCCCGAATGGTTTCAACGCTGTGGTTGCCGTTATTTCGTACACTGGCTACGACATGGACGACGCCATGATTCTCAACAAATCGGCGCACGAGAGAGGATTTGGCCACGGCACCATCTACAAGACCAAGAAGGTTTCGCTCAAGGATGACTCCAGAACAAAGGCTAGCAAGAGCGTAACTAAGGCTTTCGGTTTCGCTCCACACAGCTTTGTCAGCTCCGCATACCAAGGAATGCTGGATGACGATGGTCTGCCGCACGTGGGCCGCTTGATTCAAGAGGGCGATGTCATCTGCGCGTGGCACACAGTCACTGCGGATTACAACGGAAATTTGGTGAACCTCGACGGCATCACCCACTACGAGAAGTACAAGGATTCGGAGATGGGGTTCGTCGAAGAAGTGCGGCTTATTGGTGCGGAAACTGGCTCGGAGCCTCTGCAGACTATCTCTGTCAAGTTCCGCATCCCGCGTTCACCCATTATCGGTGACAAGTTTTCATCCCGTCACGGACAAAAGGGTGTGTGCTCGCAAAAATGGCCGGCCGTGGACATGCCCTTTTCCGAGTCTGGCATTCAGCCCGATGTCATCATCAACCCGCACGCTTTCCCGTCCCGAATGACGATTGGCATGTTTGTCGAGTCTCTGGCGGGCAAGGCTGGAGCGCTGCACGGCCTGGCCCAAGAGTCAACGCCGTTCAAGTTTGACGAGCAGAACACGGCAGCAGACTACTTCGGGCACCAGCTGATGAAAGCTGGGTACAGCTACCACGGGAACGAGCCCATGTACTCGGGTATCACGGGAGAGGAGCTCGGGGCAGACATCTATATCGGTGTTGTCTACTACCAGCGACTGCGACACATGGTCAACGACAAGTACCAAGTGAGAACAACGGGACCGGTCGTGCCGACGACGGGCCAGCCTATCAAGGGCAGAAAGAGGGGTGGCGGTATTCGTGTGGGAGAAATGGAGCGTGATGCATTGCTCGCCCATGGCACGGCCTTCTTGCTGCAGGACCGGCTGCTCAACTGCTCCGACTACTCCAAGTCGTGGATATGCCGCCGCTGCGGATCGTTCCTATCTGTGCAGCCAACGGTGTCCCAATTCGCGCCAGGCAAGAAGAAGGCGCCGAGCATGGTGCGCTGCCGTAACTGCGCCATCCGGCTGGACGAGACGGAGGGAATAGACCTGACGGAGATCCAGGGCGAGATTTGGGAGGACGGACAGGGCGCTTGCTGGGTAGGAGGCGATCAAACGACCCAGGTTGTCGTTCCAGGGGCGCTCAAGTTCCTGGACGTCGAGCTGGCGGCCATGGGCGTCAAGCTCAGGTATCGGGTGAGCAAGGGAGACGAGCCTCGCAAGAGCGCAATGGTGCCCATGGCTACGCCCAAGTTAATAAAAGCATAGGAGGTGCACACGTGTATTTAGAGCGGTGTTGGGATCATGGTTTGGGGTTCTTGTTTGCATTCTCCATCGAGGGAAGGTATATATCTCGTACGAAAATCTATTCAAGTTGATTCACGCGACGTTGTCGGCGCAGTCATTACATGCCCATCGTCTCGGCAGAGTATCATATCTATGTACAGCTTCTTGTCACGTCCGTCCGTGGGACGAGACTACTTCTGGCTCAGCGCCCTCCGGCCAAACTTCTTGGTCCTGCTTGCGTCCCTGGCGTGCATCTCAACGGCGCTCCTCCGCTTCGCGCCGCTGCCCTGCGTCTTGGCGGCCTTGATGTCGCCGCAGTCAGGCCTCTTGAGCTGGTTGCCAAACGTGTCGGCGGCCCAGATGAGCACGCCGTTGGTCCAGCCGAACCCCTCGACAACCTCGTACTCGCCGCCGCCGCCGGCCACGTTGGTCGAGTTGTCATTGTACTTTTCGAACATGATGCCGACGTCGCTGTCCGACAGGCCCTGCAGTTTCGGCGTCTCGCTGGTCGAGCCGCCGGTGGCGTACCAGGTGCAGAACGTCGAGTCGAGGTAGCGCTGAGCCAGGGTCAAGGCCATGTCGCGGACGTCGCGGTATGCCGGGTCGTCTTCGCCAAAGGTAGCGGGCGTGTTGAGCAAGCCCTCCATGAGCGGGTGCTGCAGGGACGGCCACACGTTGGGCTGGTCCCACTGCTGCGACGTCTTGTAGTTTGTCGCGGGGATACCACCAGGCCGCAAGGCGAGATACTGGGCGACGCGCGCGTAGGCCGTCTTGACGGCGTAGGGGTTGTTCTTGAGATATTTGGGGGCGGCGCCCATCCAGAAGGGGAACAGCTGAGCGGCGTTGAAATAGACCTGCTGGCCGGCGGGCGCCGTGGCATCCTCCTCCTTCGTCGCGTCCTGGTCGGCGGGGATGTAGGTGTCCTGGCTGGAGGAGGTCATGTTGTAGTCAAAATAGCTGTACAGCGTCTCGTTCCACATCACGGCGTGCATGGCATCACTCCGCTTCTCGGCCAGGTCGGTCCAGCTCTTGGCAGCCGTCTTGTTGCCCTGGAGCTCGAAGAAGTGGCCGATGGCCAGCTCGTTGCCGTACAGGATCGAGTTGAGACACACCGGCACGACGTTGTTGGTGTTGACGGAACGCAGGGGGAAGTAGACGTCGCGCGCCGAGTCGGCCGGGTTGGCGATCCAGCGGCTGCTAAAGTCCCAGCCAGTCTCGGCGGCAGAGGCCAGGTTGGCGTACAGCGTGGCCTGCTGCGAGTCGTTGAGCTCTTTGACCTGCGGGTAGATGATTCCCGACGTGGCGTAGTAGGACGCGTTGGTGGCTTGGTTGTAGTCCTCTCGGAACGACTCGGGGCGCGGCTGCGTGTTCTTGACGTCGTAGCGATTCAGGGTGAAGGTCTTGCCGCCCTGCTTGACGTCGACGGTGCGATTCGTCATCCAGAAGGCGTGCTCCTTGACTAGCAGCGGCAGCGCGCGGTCGAGGATGCCGGTGTCGTTGGTGTGCTCGATGTAGATCTTGACCATCTGCGAGAGCATAGGCGGCTGCGAGCGGTTGAGGTAGTAGACACGCGCGCCGTTGGGGACGAAGCCGAACTGCTCCACGAAGTCGAGAAAATTCTCAATGGTGTTCTTGGCGATCTCGGTGAAGGAGCCGCGCGTCCGCAGCAGGCCCTCGAGAATCCAGTACGAGTCCCAGTAGTAGGGTTCGCGGAAGCGGCCGCCGGCAACGACGAAAGTGCGGTTCACGGGGATGAAGCTGTTGGGGCAGTCGGAGCAGTTTGTGGACGAGCCCGAGTACGAGCGCGTCAAGTCGGGCCAGATGTCGATGACCTTGCCGACGAACTCCCTGATTACGGTGTCGTTGATGGCCTTGAGGAATTGCGGGTCCGTCTTGAGCTCATCCTTGGGCACCTCCTTGAGCTCGCCGCCGGCGTCGCCAAAGTAGGTGCCGAGGAAGTCGTTGAGCGCCGTGTCGTTCTTGAGCGGCTTGTCGAGCTTGTCGAAGGCGGCCTGGATCTCCTTGAGGGGACGCAGGGCGGGCCTAAGCGCGAGTGGTGTAAGTCGAGTGGCGGTTCCTCGTACAGGCGACGAGAGGAGACGGCACTTACATGTCAACAAACGTCTTGGAGTCGCTAAATGGCTGGGCGAGCTCAATCTGCTTGAGGATGTCCCCGTGGCAGTAGATGGGGGAGTCGCATGGCGCGATAACGGAGCCGTTCGTATACAGCGCCGAGGCAGCCGGTCCGGCAATGGCTAGGGCGGCCGCGAGCTGTCTGAGAGAAGCCATGGCGAGCCTGCTTCTGCTTTCAGTCGACGGTCTTGACTGAGATTCTCCTAGACTCTACGCCTGCAAGAGGGGTCGTAGAGAAAAGCAGCGTCCCTTTGCAGGACCCGGGCAGGCAGGGTGCCCGGGACGCAATATATGCGCGTCGGTCCATCGCGCGGGCAGCAGACGAGGAGCGACGGGGCAGGACCAGGGATCGGGGGCCGCTCCGACTGCGTGGGATGACATGGCACCGAAGCTTATTGCCAGAAAACGTGCATCTGGGGAACAGGGAACCAACAGGGAGGTGCTCGTATGCCGGGGGTTAGCGACGGAAGAAGGCGTGCAGATCGACGCGGTCGCGGAGCATGAGAACGATACTAGCTGCAGTTGTGTGGATGGCGCTGCTGCGGTCCGTGGGCGGCCGGGATCCGCATGCTTGGCATTACGAGGAGAGAAGCTCAAGAAGCTTGTGTGCCACGATTCGGCCCTGTCCACAGCTGACTCGTGACGGCGTTATGCGATGATGTTGGGTCGTCGACCCCCGAGATGGGCGGCGGCTTGGCTTACACGCAGCCTGCCCCCCGTCCGCCGACGAACGTCACGGGCCTTATCTTCCGCTTCCGCCTTGACTTTCGTCACTCTGAAGCACCATTGGCATCTACTTCCCTTAACATGAGCTGGTCGTCGTCCAAACATCGGATCCCTCCCCCGGTCGCAGCTATCCGACTGCAGCCTCTCCGCAGGCACCAACTCGGCGGCATAGCCCACCATGACGATGCCATGGCTCGTAGCCCGCCCCCTGGCCGCCAGCCTCCCCCGCAGCCTTCTGTGGAGGAAACGTGCGTGTTTTCCCACTCCCCGCATGTGTTGGGGCCGCAGAAGAGCCGTCGCTTACACGCATCTGGCTTGGTTCGACGGCCGCTGCCAGGGCCGGGGTCCGACCGCTGACGTCAATCCTCACTTCCACAGGCCCAACGGTCGCTGAAGGAAAGCCGCTTTCGAGCCGTGCCTCGAGTATAAGCATCAGTCAGTGTTGTTTCTTCAACTCCCTTTCGCGACGACGTGGCTGGGAATGGCGCCGCGAATCGGCCGCTGGTTGCTCGGCTTGGTTGAAAGCTCAACTCCATGTACGAGAGGATGAAGGGCGCGGCGCGGAAACCCTGCCCTGCTCAGTCCCCCAACGAGGCATTTCGAATACTTGCTCTTGACCGAACGACTGCTTCTGTATCCGCAGCAACAGAACGGCGCAATTGACGAGCACGACGGCTGTTACCGCCGCGCAGTGGAAACCAGGACGCGAGCAGTGCTTTGCGAACAGGCTGCCGGGCCAGGCACCTTGCACGTACTCGTAACAGACCGTCCATTCCCATGCACAGAGCCTCCCCAGGCCGACAGCCAAGCCCGGATTCGCCGAGGTCGGGGTGCGATGGACCACCAATCATCCGCCTGCCTCCAGCCCGGGCCCCTCCAGCATGAACCAAGCTCTCGCGTGGGCCCAGCCTGCTTTCCGGGGCACTTTGCTGCGAGGCTCCTCCGAGGCTGTGCGTTCTGTTCTTCGGTTGCCCAGGTGGCTCCGCGGGGAGACGCCGAGTTGGGATGGAGAACTGGAGACAGTGCAACGCCGGCCCGAATGCCAACCGGCCGGGTTCCCTGCTGTGGAGCTTTCGACAACACCCTTTCATGTGCCGGCGGTGGGCCACAGAGCCACCGTGTTGCGGTCCCTGGATGCGGATGTGGATGTGGGTGCGGATGCGAAGTCGGACCTTTTGGGCATCTCCTTTGTGCGGGGTTTGTCGTTGCACGCCACTTAAACAAGGCAGGGCGCTGCCATGAACTGCCCTTCGCTGCCGAATGGCCGAATGGAACCCCCATTCAAACTGCCTCTTTGGTCCTTTCCAGACCCCGGGGAACCAGCACCCTTTTCTATATATATATTATATGTATGTATGTATTAAAGAACAACAACCCAGCTTTAGGATTGGAGCCGGAGCTTGTTGTTGAGGCGCAGACGACCATGTCTATCTGGGTACTGCGGAAGGGTTCTTGCTTGTGCAATGAGATTCAAAGCGCGAGATGACCATGATGGTGTCTTTACAAGCGGTGACTTCAACGCAATACATGTTTGTGCTGGATGAAGGATTTTACTCACCGCAGTGTGCTTGAAATATCTGCGCTGCTGAAAGCCAAGGTAAAGGCAGGTTCACTCGGTCTTGGAAAGCCCCCGAGGAATAGCCCCGAGTAGAAGTCCGCAGTTCGCATCACTGCGATAGATGCACCAACAAGGAGTACGGAGTACCTGCAGAGACAGGGACCAATTGACTGCTGAGGCTTCCTACAGCGTAGGTATGTCCTCCGTACCTTAGTTCAAAGGGACAACTCCCTTAAGATTAAGCGTCGGACATAGATCCTACCCGCGGAGCACGCACGAATGATCTTGTGTCACAAATGAAGGGGCATTCAATTGAACTTGAGTTTAGATGGCAGGATAGTTGATTGAAACACCATGCCGCCCAGCTTCGCTTCAAATGCATTGTCCGAACACAAACACAAGACTCCTGGAAATGCTAGCAGTGCGCCGCCTCATTGAACCAAATACATACGCCGTGTATCTCCATGCAGCGCAACGACCCACGTCAGGCACCCTCAAGCTGAGGGGGCACCTTGACGGTGTCGTCTATGCGCTCCACAATGGCAGCCGTTCCATACGCCGCCGTCTGCGCGAAGCCGCCCATGTCGCCGGCGTCGAAACGGAGGCAGATGATGGCGTTGCCGCCGCGTTTCTTGCACTCGTCGACGACGCGGGAGATGGAGTCGTTGCGGCACGAGTACAGCATCGAGGTGAACCAGCCCAGCTCCCCACCGGCGAAGCTCTTCAGGACCATGCCCAGGCTGGCAGCAATGTTGCGGCTGCGCACGCTGATGCCGTATATCGTGCCGAGGACTCGGACAATGCGATAGCCCGGGAGGTCCATCATGGCTGGGGTTCTGCGGTTAGCACGCACTCAATAGCGTTGCGGCGCTTGCGATGAGCCGCGGGCAACGAGGCGAGACGAACTCGTTGTGATGACGCCTTCCGTCTCAGTAAAGCAGTGCAGGTCGGAGAGGTAGGGCGGGATATTAGCCACCGGCTCTGGCGTCTTGTCTTTTGAACCGAAACCCATGATGACGTCTACCGTGTTTGCCGGGAGCGAGTTGGTTGTGGCCTGTGGCGTGTAAGTGGCAGGTGTCGCATTCGTTGATGGTGAGTTTTGGGTCCGTCGTCAGTTCCGTCATCAAGTGATGCACGGTGGCAGCCGTCTTTAAGAGGCAGACGTACTGTACTTATATCTTTGGAGCACGCGCTTGCACCTTGCACTCGGCACGGGCTGCCCGAACCGCATCGCGGCTATCTTGCCGGCTCTTCACTCAATGGCGTGGCTGGCAGCGGCCAGAGTGGATGACGGTGACAGCCAGCGCCACCGGGGCTGGAATGGCTCGGCCATTGTTCGCCAATCGCCCGCGGCTTGCGGCCTTCAATGGGGCCATTCTAGCACTCTTCGGGCACGCGATACTGCGCGTATTCGTCGTATCCGGACCCGTGGCTGGTGCCGCATTGCCGCGTCTTGGGCACGTGCTACGTTTTCTTCCCGGAGAAGCAAGATGCTGCGAGTCCTTTTGTCCCCTTCGCTCAGCCGGATGGGCCGCCATGACAGCAGCAATGGTTGGGGTTGATTGTGCTGTCCTGCGAGGCCTCGCAATGACGCACCGGGCAGGATCGGAGCTTGGGACTGCTAAACGTCCAGTGCCCACACCTTCAACGCTGCGTTAGTTTCAGTTGACTGCGCTGAAGCTAAATAGGGTACCGCGGACCTGTCGGCCGTCGCGCGAATCACGGTTGCGGAGCGAGACTGCGGATGCGAACTTGGCGTTTGAACCCACGCACGGCACGAGGGGAGAAGTGCTGCCTAACAGGTCAGGACGGCCCGGAATCGCAGGATGGGTTGCATGGATTGCATCAGCAGGCTGGACCCGGAAGAGTCGATGCCTTGCAAGGCGCACAGCGCGGATGGGGGAGTCGCAGCGAAGCAGGTACGAGTGTCGTGCCCCGGTACCTCCAGTTAGCAGGCGCCTGCGCCCGGCAGCCGGTAGCTGCATCGACGACTCCCGCCTCCCCACCACATTGCGCACAGCGACACCCGAGCTGCTCATGGCGCCAAGGCGCACCGCCGTCAGCGATTGCTGATAAAGCAAAGCTGGTACCTGGAGCCTAGCATCCTAGCTACACGCAAAACCTCGACGGGAGGTGGACGAGGACGCGGGCCGTCTGCGACACCGCCACAACCTCCGACAGCTTGCATCGCTCCCGTGCAGCTTCACTGCCCATCTTTCCATCCAAGGCAAGGTCAGTTAAGCTAGTGTGGCGGAACGGCAGCCCGCCCTTTTGTTCCGGCGCACGGTGTTGCTGCCGTGGACGAGCAGGAGGACGACGGATCGCCTCCCCCGGCCCCCCACCGACGGCGATGCACAGCACATCCGCCCCACGTCGACGCACGACGCCATGAGCTAGCTGCTTTCCTTTGTCCTCGATCCTCGGTGTGCGCCGTACCGTGGCCGGACGACCCAATCGGCGGAATCCTGAGCCGGACGTGTGAGGGCGAGACAAACACAGAGTCGACCGGTCCATTTTGCCCTTACCGAGCATGCAGAGCGCGAAAGATGCCACTGGATACAGGAAAAGGGCCGGGGGCCGGTGAGTGCCAGCACAGATACCTACCGCGGTCCGTTTGAGCAGTGGCCCGGCCGGCGCTGGAACTCGACGGCAGACTTGTTCTGGAGATGGCCAAAGGACGAGACGCGAGTGCGCTCAAGCTTGCGGCTCGCTGACCCCCAATGCGCGGGGCGGCAGCATCACCGACCCCCTGCCGGATCGGACGGGCTCCCCTGCTGAGCTGCGTCACGTCGCGATGCCCCCGGCTCGCCGACGCCTTTCTACAGCACTGCCCGAGCCCCAGCCGCGAGCCTCGGGCATAAGGAAACTCGCACGAGCAGCCAGCGATGGTTTTCTCGACCCGTACGCTTCATCCGTGGGCGTCGTCACCACCAGCGGCCTGCAGTTCTTTTGGCGAGGCGAGGCCAAGCCGAGCGGCTCCGCATGGGCTCCAGTTTGCGCCCGGCCCCAGTTGGGTCTCCATAACGGGCCGCCTCGCGTATCTGGGCGCCAGGCTCGGATGGCAGGCGCGCCTTGACGCAGAAGCTGACGAAATTCTTGGACGCCGAGGCGCGTCCCTCCCACGATTGCTACTGAGCGCTCGTACTCGCAATCCTTGCATGTTACGAGAACCTAGCTGCCCACGGTGCGCGCGAGAGCCCACCGAGCACGGACTACATGCACCGTCGTACAAGCAGAGCCACTTGGGCTGCCACAGCTCGCCGCCGCAGCTCGCCGTTGCCCCGTCTCTGCCGCCGCCGTTGCTCCCCGATCCTGCTCGAGAAGTCCCAGGCAGGGCTGCGAACATGCTCCTCGCCCCGGCAAGCGCACGTAAAGACCCGCGGGCTGTCAGAAGTTCTGTGCAGTTTTCAATCGGCCGGGGGAACGAGCACACCGCCACTGGCTGCCTCCCAGCTGTCAACACAGCCTGTAGTATGAGCCAATGTCGAGGTGGGTGATGATACCTGGCTACCAAACTGCGAACACCGACAGGGGGGGAGAACCCATGCGGAGCCCAATCGCTCGGCGCATGCCCCGGCCGCTCTTGTTCCTGTAGCCCATATGAGGGAGGGACGTACACGTGGAGAGGGTAGGGGGTGGGCGGCACTGGCAAGCGGCGCCTGATGAGCAGAAATGACTGCCACTGGCAGCATCCAGTGCACACCGAGGGGCCGTCGCTGGTGCGTGGTTGGTCGCGGGACGCTGGAGTTGCATCTTTGCCAGCCACGGTCCCGTCGCCGCATCGGAGAATACAAACTCGCGGCTGCTGGGGGGTGCTGTCCCGTACTTCTATTCCCTCCCCAGGAGTTTGCTTTTCCCCCAGTCCAATCTTCACCTTCAATTATTTCCCCTCCCCCGCCTGAGATCTATCTGCCGCCTGGGCTCCAACTTCCGTGCCCGTGAACCACACGGGGGCATCTTCTGCTGTATCGCTGTACGCTCTGGCGAGGAGCGTGCCATTGCAACCATACCTTGGCACTCTTGGTGAGTCGTCTTCTCGCTGACGCAGGAACCCCGTTGCCCGGCCTGTGGTTTTGCCCTTTCCCCGTCAGCCTGCTCGTCCTGACTGATCCGGTCAGCGACGATTGTGCGCAGGCCTCCATCGAAATCAAGCGCACAACGAACGCCGTCGACAACTTCGAAGCCATGTCGACCAACTCCAACGCCGACGCCGGTTCATCGACCTCGACGTCCATATCTCCTTTGCTTAGCATGGATAGAGACATATATGACGACCCTTGGGCGAATTACCGCCTGCCCACACACATGCCCGGGGCTTACATCCCCCCAGCCTCCATCACCGCGGTTGGGCCCCAAGACGGCAGCGCAACCCCTCGACAGGCCGCCACTACGGCATACGATATCCCAACCCTGAACGCCCCTGGAGGCGGTGGAGCGGCACCTCTCATGCCTGGACAGCTCCGAGCAATTGGAGACCACCTCAATACCTCAAGTGAAGGTGTCGGCTCGGGGTCATCTGGCATCCCCGCCACGATAGAGCTCCCGTCTGCGCCATCGGCGGTGGTGACCGCACAGCAGGACAGAGTTCCCATTCTGCAAGGCGAGCTTCAAAACTTCGAAGCGACATTTCAGAGTGTCCCCAACAACGGAAGTAGCAATGCTACTGTGTCGATGCATACGCCGGGCCCGGCGGCCGGGCCGGCGGCCGGGCCGGCGACGGGGGCCTATGCGCCTTCACACTCCGGCACGCCGACTCAGCCGACCACTCTGACGTACAATGGACAGATGTTCCGGCCCGGAGCGGTGCCTGCACCTTACGGCAACTTGCCCGGCGCCGGCTACTACAACAACATGACAGGGTGGCCAGAGAACGCAAGTGCGCCGTTGCCATCCTGGAATTCGGCGGCAGCCATGGTCCCACCTTCGAATCAGTTCCAGGGTCAATACAACACATTCTTTGCTCCTCAACAGTATACGGACATATTTGGCACCACATATAATACGGGCTTCAATGCCGGTTCCCTGAATTTCGGGCAAGGCTTCGGCGATACCTGGAACCAGGCCCTTGGCGGGACATGGGGGCAAATACCCTATGCCAGCCCTCCGAATGTGCTTGTAGGGAACCATTTTATGCCAGCGGCTGCAACCACTGCTTCGTACCCTTTAGTATCACAACCCTTTAACACCAATGGGAATAGCCTCCAGATACCCGCTCCAAATGCTATGGCCGGGAGGCACCGCAACTCGCGGTCCAACGCAAGTGCCGGCCACCAACGGTCATACGGGAACCTTCACAACCGGGGTCGCACCAAGCGCCCTGTAGCATTACCACCCAGCGTCTCCAGCGGAGCTAACCAGGGGCAGCTATCCTCGTGCTCACAAAACAGCAGCCTCCAAGTGTGGCCGCCGGAACAGAGCGCCGATGCTGCATCCTTCGCTCCGTTCTCCTTCAGGAATCAGTTTCAGAGTGCGGACTTGCGCCGACAACTGTCCAGCGGTGGGCAGTCGATGGCTTCCAATGACCCCTCCGAGACGGGCTCCGCCTATTCATACCTCCCCTCGCAGTTCTCGGAGCCTCTTCCGCCGCCAATGTCGCGGCCTCCGGGCGGCGGCAGCGGAAGCGGAAGCAGCAGGATGAGCCGCTTGGGCAGCTCCCAGAGCGCGCCACGACTCATCGCGCCCAATTATGTCCAAGCTGAGCCCCGACACCCGACCGCAGCACAGTCCTATGTGACGCCGGCGACTAGCAATACGAGCCAGGACCCTCACACGCCTTCGACGTCGAGTATTCGGGGCAAGAGGCGGCAACCACTATCCCCAAAAACGAAGCAAAATTCTAACGATTGCCGGAACGACAAGTCCGTATGTATCTGGTGCAAGCTCAGTGGCATTGGGGTGCGTTTCCCCTTCTTTTAGACACCCTTAGACGCTCCCTCACATCACTCTTGAATTCGACATGCTAAAGGCTGAACTCGGCAGTGCCACAAGGTCGTTGATGGTTCGGACGTCTGCCAGGGCTGCGAGGAGCGTGGAACTGCATCAACTTGCATTCGCTTCCATTACATGGAACTCATAGACGCCGTAAGCACCCAGTTCGTTGCACGGCAGTACATCAACCAGCCGTTGCCCGATGGCGACGCCGGCGCTCTGCCCTCGATGACACGGATTCTTGAGCATGCCCTCGAGCTGAGCCACACTCGTGACATTCGCGTCGTCGCCAACGGCAACCGCGTGTGCGATCTGGACCTCAAGAAGAGCTATAACTTTCTCACGGAAATGCGCAGCAGCCTGCCATCACTAGAGGCAGTGCAACCCTTTGTTAATACGCAGGCCAGCAAGGATCAGTGGAAGGAATGCGTTCTCAGCGGTAACGGCGAGCCCCGCCCTGGTCCCGGCCGGGCGGAGCAGCAGCAGACTGATCCGCTGCGGACGCTCGCGATGTTTGATGACGTCCTCCCGAACCGGTTGACGTACAGACTCGTCCACAAGTACAACGGCGGCGAGGAGGAAGTGCAGCCCGACACCGCCACCAACCAGCTGACCCTGCTCATTGCCAACCTGCTCACTCTCATCTTTGGACGGCAGATTGAGCACGCCGCCTTCAAGTTCCTGCACTCACGCTTCCCCAAACACAAGAAGTTCAACGGTGACGACCTGGACCAGCTGGCTGGCCGTCTTTTTGCCTTGCGCTGGCGCGTTTCTCTTGGCAGACGCCGCCTCACAGAGCTGCTTTTCGCCGACCCAGATTTGGAGGCCATCGAGCTCTCGCTGTGCATCACACGCCTGTGTGAGCTCTGCCGAAAGCTGTACTTTTGCTTTTGCTGCGTCCGCCAGAAGCGCCTCAACAACGCGGCGCTGCGCAACGAGCTCGGCCGCGATGAGCACACGCACAGCTATGCCGGCGCCCGGCGCGCCGTCACGGAGCGAGTCCCCCAGCATTACAGCCCTGCGGGATTTGAGCAATGGATGCTCGACGGGGAAGCAATGGTTCAGGAGGCCGACCTCGCGGAGCAATGATTTTTGGTTCAACGAAAGCAACCCCATGACTTCATTTTCAATTATCTTTAAACCAAAAAAACTCACATCTTGGTATTTGTATGCGGGTCTATCAGGTACCGGAACGCTATTGTCATTTTTGCTCGGGGCGTTTGCGATTCAAATCATAGGGACGGCTTGAGCGTTGCTTTACGGGGAGGGTTTGGCATGGGGATCGGGCTCCAACGGTCGCATTTCCGTTTCAACACCCACTGAGACTGACGATGGGCTTGCAAACCCCAGCTCACGTACCGATGCCAAAGGATATGAGTTTGTTGTACGATGGAACACGAGATAGGATACCCTCTGGATAGAAACTAGAGGCTCACGGCCTGGGAAAAGAAGCACTTGGAATCTTTGATCATCAATCAACGCTGAAGCACTGACATGACAAGTCTTGCGTGTGGCGGTTGACGGGGGCTTACGTCACTCGCCTAGGCGGCAGCATGTCTCGACAGTAATGTGAACGAGCGGCAGTGTTACCGCTCAGCTGGAGCAGTGTGCGTCGCAATTGAACGTGGCTTTCGATTCCATAATGCCTATCCATACAAGAAGTGCCGTGAAGACTCGCCTCCGCCCCGAACGTTGAAAAATCCCGTTTCCCGTGGGACCCCCCGGTCCAAAAATAAAAATAAAACAATTTTCAGCAATTCCGTTCCCGGCCGAGGTTGTGTCAGCGCCTCAAAATACGTCCCCCGACTCTAGCAAAATCACGCCTCGCCTGCAGCGTGCACCCCTCATATTTCGTCTACCTCCCGACAACGCCGTTGGCTCACGCAGCCATCTCCTTCTCCAGCGTCCTGGCGGTTCCAGCGAGGTCGGTGATGGACGCGTTGGGGTTTTTGCCCTGGTAGTCGGCGATGGCAGCCTTGATGGCGTCCTCGGCCAGCATGGAGCAGTGCACTACACACCAAGTTGGTCAGTTTCAATCCAGTGCACGAGTGCGTTCTCGAGTCGGGGAGCTTACGCTTGACAGGGGGCAGGCAGAGTTCCTTGGAAATATCAACGTTGCGAATCTTGGCGGCGTCGTCCACTGCACCAACGATTAGCAATGCGCACATATCATGAGCCCGCCGGTACCGAGATCCACTCACGTCGCATGCCCTTGACGAGCGTCGTCAGGTAGCTGGAGCTGGCAATGGCCGAGCCGCAGCCAAACGTCTTGAACTTGGCGTCGGTGATGGTTCCCGTCTTCTCGTCGACCTTGATCTGCAGCTTCATGACGTCGCCGCAGGCGGGCGCGCCAACGAGGCCAGTGCCGACGGACGGGTCCGACTTGTCCATGGAGCCCGGATTCCGCGGCCGGCTGTAGTGGTCGATGAGTGCTGCGGATGTCAGCTTGGACGGTCGCGGCGCACGGGGAGCCTGGCAGACTTATCTTTCTCGTGGTAGAAGCGCCGCGTGGGCACTCGGGGGGCTGCGACGGCGGCCATGGGCGTGGGCAGCGCGCGGACGGCGCGGACGGCGCGGAACGAGGCGCGCAGGGGAAGCATGGTGACTGTTGCGGACGGGCAAGCGATGCGTATGGATGAGTTGCGGTGCTTTCGATGGGCTTGGTGGACGTCGAGAGAGCAGCGCGAGAGGTGGCGATGTTTGGAGGGAGATGAGGCTTGAGAGGTCTCTAGTCTCGTTGGCGGGCGATTGATAAAGATTGGGCGAAATCGCCGAACAAGTCCGCGGACGGGCTAGTGCACGTGACGGGCCTGCAGCTGCCCCGCCCAAAGCCGGGGAAGTTGCGTCATTTGGCAGCAATCGCACTGTGGCCTCTGCAGGACCGCGCCTGTGTCCATACAGTGCAGGCGAAGCGACGAATTACGTCGACGATTATCTATCAATGCTGCCGATGCAGCGCTGCAATCACGCTTCCCAGCGGGCCGTCGTACATACGAAAACGAGCCGAACGGGCATTTCAGCTCCCGATGCGCCAGCGGCGCTGCCGACCGCCGAGACGTGCCGGCGACGTTTCAAGACGCGGGCAGGGCGCGGCAGAGAGCGAGGACGCGCACGTTCATGCTATGCTTAACCGTTTTCTGTGGCCGTGGTGGCCGGGGCAAGGTGCCTACCGTAGCTCCTACGTTGAAGCTCAGCCAGGAGCCGTCATGCCGCATCGGCTGCCGACACCGGACAACGTCCAAGACAACTGAGCCTGCGCTTAGGCGTCTGGCTTGGCGAGCGCTGACGTCTGGCCACAGCCATGCCGCCTTGCATACTACGTACCTAGGCTCTACGTAGGCCCAAGCACATCGCCAAGCAAGGTAATTAGAGGACAGCTGCGCAACGGCTTCGCTGCCTGTAGCACGGTGCTGGTGTCATCCATCCCTGGACAAATCTCCAACGGCACCTGCAACCAGACGTGTTTTGGCTTATGACCAGTACAGCACAATGCCTTGCCTTCAACTGAGGATAGCTGACTTTTTACTAGCTGCTTTGATGAATTGTAACTTTGTGTATCTACCTACTACTGGCACGGCTTTCATCGTAGTGGGTTCTTGTGAAGCGGTCGATACCCTGCCTAAAAACAAGGTTCGCGGCACAGGTGCTATTAACGGGTAGGAGCTCCCTGGCGGCGCTTACCGCCAGCACAGCGTCAGCCATTGTGGCTTCTATTGTGACCCTGAAGCGGCAGCGAGCCAGCCACCCGGGCCCCTACCTCATGCTTCTTCAACGTCAAGACTCTGCCCTCCGCCAACACGCATAGCTTTCTTTTTCTAGCCGAGTGACTTCGCATCTTCACCAGCTCACGACTGGCCTGCGACAACATGCACGCGTCGCCGTTGTCACGCCCCAATTGACACCTCGCCGAGCGCTCTCGCTTCACCTGCCCAATCCAGACCCGCCATGGCGCCATCAGTCGTCGATGCTGACGGCCATCCGCGAGCCCGACCCTCCCTCGACTCCCTCAGCTCCGTATCGACAACGAGCTTGGTCTTCGAGCGACTCCACGAAGCCATGGAGAAAGAACCGCAAAAGAAAAAGCCCAGCCCGCGGGCCGAGTATGCGCATGAGCTCGACTACGACGCCGACGAGGCCGAGACGGGTCCCTTCCTCGGCCGTGCTGGCGCCGCGCTCCCGCGCAAGCCCATGGACAGGAGCCTGCGCCGCATACTCTTCATCGTCGGCGTTCTCTTCGTCGGCGGCTGGTGCGCGGCCCTCGGCGTCTTCGTCCTCGGCGGCAGGCACCGGCACGCGAGCGACGTGGAGCACGACCCCGACGCCGACTCGCGCGGCTCCGGCAAGGCCGTCACCATGGATCAGGTCCTCGGCGGCTTCTGGTGGGCCAGGGCGCACTCGATAAGCTGGATCGCGGATCCCGACGGCCAGGACGGGCTCCTACTCGAGCAGGGCGCCGAGGGCAAGGACTACCTCGTTGTCGAGGACGTGCGCACCAACAAGGACCCGGCCGCCGCGCACGATGCCGGCTCCAAGCTCGCCGAGTCGCGCACCCTGATGAAGAGCAGATACTTCGAGTGGAAAGGCAAGATGTTCCAGCCCGATTGGCTGGAGCCGAGTCCGAACCTGGAGTATGTGCTCCTGGCCGTGAACAAGAAGCACAACTGGCGGCACTCCTTCACGGCCACCTACTTCATCCTCCACGTTGCCTCCAGCAGCGTGGAGCCACTCGTCAAGGATGATGACCAGGCCAAGGTGCAGCTCGCGAGCTGGAGCCCCCAGAGCGACGCCGTCTCCTTCACCATGGACAACAACCTCTACATCCGGCGCGTCCAGTCCTCCGAGGCTGCCGTCCAGATCACAAAGGACGGCGGGCCCGAGTACTTTTACGGCATCCCCGACTGGGTCTACGAGGAGGAGGTGTTCAGCGGCCGCGAGGCCACCTGGTGGTCCGACGACGGCAAGTACCTCGCCTTCTTGCGCACCAACGAGACGGGCGTCAAGGAGTTCCCCGTTGAGTACTACCTCTCGCGACCCAGCGGCGCCAAGCCGGCCGTGGGCGAGGAAGCCTACCCCGAGGTCCGCCAGATCAAGTACCCCAAGCCCGGCTCGCACAACCCGGTCGTCGACCTCCAATTCTACGACGTGGCCAAGCGGGAGGTCTTCTCCGTCCCCGTCGACGGCGACTTCGCCGACGACAACCGCATTATCAACAACGTGCTCTGGGCGGGCGCCAAGGTCCTTGTCAAGGAGACGAACCGCGTGGGCGACCACCTCAAGGTCGTTCTCTTCGACGTCGGCAAGCGCGAGGCCGAAACCATCAACGACAATGACATGGCCAAGCTCGACGGCGGCTGGTATGAAATCTCCCACAAGATGACCTACATCCCTGCAGACGCCGCCAAGGGCCGCGAGCACGACGGCTACGTTGACACCATCGTCCACGATGACTTCGAGCACCTGGCGTACTTCACCCCCGTCGACAACCCAACGCCCATCATGCTCACATCCGGCAAGTGGGAGGTGGAGGACGCACCATCAGCCGTCGATCTCGCAAGTAACCTCGTCTACTTTGTCGGGACGAAGGAGTCGTCCATCCAGCGCCACGTCTACTCTGTCAAGCTCGACGGCTCCGACCTGAAGCCCCTCACCGACACCTCCGCCGAGGGCTACTACGGTGTCTCCTTTTCCTCGGGCGCCGGCTTCGCCCTCCTCTCCTACAAAGGCCCTAAGATCCCCTACCAGAAAGTCATCTCGACGCCCTCGACCAAATCCAGCTACAATCGCGTCATCGAGGACAACGCCGAGCTCGCGGACCGCGCCAAGAAGCACGAGCTCCCCGTCCTCAAGTACGGCACGCTCGACCTCGACAACGGCGTCAGCGTCAACTACGTGGAGCGCCGCCCGGCGCACTTCGACCCCAAGAAGCAGCACCCCGTCCTCTTCCAGCAGTACTCGGGTCCCAACTCGCAAACCGTGACCAAGAAGTTCGCCGTCGACTTCCAGTCGTACGTCGCCTCGGCCCTCGGCTACGTCGTCGTCACCGTCGACCCCCGCGGCACCGGCTTCCTCGGCCGCAAGCACCGCGTCGCCGTGCGCTCCCAGCTGGGCCTCCTCGAGGCGCAGGACCACATCGCCGCCGCCCGCCACTTCGCCTCGCTCGACTACGTCGACGCCGACCGCCTCGCCATCTGGGGCTGGTCCTACGGCGGCTTCCAGACCCTCAAGACGCTCGAGCTGGACGCCGGCCGCACCTTTTCCTACGGCATGGCCGTCGCCCCCGTCACCGACTGGCTCTTCTACGACAGCGTCTACACGGAGCGCTACATGCGCCTCCCCGAGGACAACCTCGACGGTTACCACGCCTCGGCCATCAGCAACGCAACCGCCCTGGGCCAGAACAAGCGCTTCCTGCTCATGCACGGCGTAGCCGACGACAACGTTCACTTCCAGAACTCGCTGACGCTGCTCGACGCCCTCGACCTCGCCGGCGTCGAGAACTACGACGTCCACGTCTTTCCCGACAGCGACCACGGCATCTCCTTTCACCGTGCCAACCGAATCGTCTATGATAGTAAGTCCCCTTGGTCCTTCATCGATGCTTCCTAAACACCCGATTCGCGGTCGTGTGCTGACCATTCTCCGCAGAACTCAATAACTGGCTCATTAACGCCTTCAACGGGGAGTGGCTCAAGATTACCAACCCCAAGCCCAACGACAAGCTGCGGAAGCGAATGACCGACGGTAAGGGGAGGTTGACTGTATACAAGGAGGTCATGTGAGAGGATGTAGTGAATTTTACACCCGTGAAGACAAGGTCTCGGTTTCACGGGAACAATTCTTGGATAGCCCTAGGCGGAAAGGAACACAGCCACGGGCTTATTACGAACTTGCAGTCTCAGCCAGCGCAGCATCTTAAAGAGTCAAATCAACAACTTGATTACTATCATACAACATACAGCAAATGCGCATCTTCATAACCCTCATCTCGAAAGTCTACTTGTAGCATGAACTGGCAACCCAGTTCATGCCAGAATAAATCTTGCATAGAAGGTCGTCTTTCGTCACCTAGGCGTTAGCAGGCCCGAAGCCCCGCGAGCCATCGCAGCGGACGTCCGTTGTCCGACGCCCAAGAAAGGCGTCGCATGTACAGTCATGAGCTTTAAAGTGCAATTGCTGAATCGTCCCCGGACCGTGGAGAGGCGACTCGCGTCCGCAACGCCGATATCCTTCCCTCACCTGACGAGGGACCACGGATTGAGCCCATAAACAAGAACCCCGGCTCACACGGGTCCCTGCACTCAGTAACCGTAGCCGGTGGGTTGCGGCGCGAAGCCGTTGGCCTGGCCGTACTGGGCAGGCGATGAGCCGCTGCCGGGTGCGGCAGTGATCATGAGTCGACCGCCGCCGAGAATAGGCGTGTTATCCTCCGTCTTTTCTTGGTCCTTCTCCTTCGCCTTGCGTGCCTCATTGTCAGCCTTGAGAAGTGCAATCTCCTTGGTCTGCTGAGCCAGCATGTTGATCATGTAGGGCATGCTGAAGTCAGTAAGGCCATGGCGCCAAGACAACTCCAGAACGAGATCCGGTCGGATGAGTTCGTTGCAGGCGTACAGCATGCCAGTGTAGCATTCGCGGTGCCCAATATCGACAAACTATATGCACATTAGCTCTATGCTGCGAGAGGTTCGCTGTGTGAACTTACGTAACGGAGGAGATCCTCGACAATATCGTTCTTGCCCGATGTAGCCGCTGTCTCAATAGCATCCTTGAAGAGCTTGTCTTGTTTGGACAGGGCGATCGACTTCTCCCAGCGCTTGTTCTTGCGGTAAATGTTGGCCGCAATCTGGCGGAAGAAGATGAGGTCGTGCTTCTCAAGTCGGCCAGCCAACTCGACGGCGTCGTAGTTATCGTAATTCTGGACGGAATCCCGGAGAGTCTTGTAATCCTCCTCCTCGATGAGAAGGTCGTTGACGGCCTCATTGACGATGCGCTTGTTTTGAGACTGCACGTTGAGGAGGAACGGCTTGATGAGCGGCAGGCTGTCGTTCTTTTGGAACATCTTCACGACGCGGTTCACGTCGATCCGAGCCGTCAGGGCTGCGAGCAGGTCTGTTAGCAGAGAAGGATGCTGCTCAACGTAGAACTTGATGGCTCGGTAGTAGATTTCGAGGTTGGCGACCTTGACCACGATTTCTTTGAACTGTTGGTGCTCCCATGAATTCTCGGGTCGCTCAATGACAGCGAGAGCAGCGTTGTCAAACTCGTCGTAATGGCAGTAGCAGAAAACCAGCTCAGGCCACAAATTGGCTTCCTCGCAAGCGCGGATCATCTTAGGCATGTTCATTCTGGACCAGAAGAGCTTGATGTGCTCCATCAGGCGCTCCGGGTGGTACCTGGAGAGGGCGATGCCCAGTTCCGTGAACATCCCCATGTGGGCACGCTCGAGGCCGAGACCTTGCTCGAGGAGGCTGATGAGCTCATCAAAGTAGCCATTGCGCTCGTACTCCTTGACGAGGGTCTGGAGCTGCTCGGCATCAACAATCAAGTTCAAGCCGCAGATCTGAGCCAGGCGGAACTCCTTCTTCTCGACGCAGGCTTCATGGACCTGCTTCCAGACCTTGATGTTGTTGGCCTTTCGCGCGCAATCCACGGCGGCCTGGTAGTCTCCAAGATGCACAAGAGTGGTAGCAAGCTTGGCCCAGTTGGAGATGCTGCTGTAGAAGATCTTAGAAGCCTCGAACAGCCCCTCCTCGTAGGCCTTGTCGCCAGATTCCTCAATGTTGGCAACGTTGGTGGCGTGCAAGAATTCTTCAAGCTCGGGAAGCTGGTCCAGACGAGCGTAGCAGAAGGCAAGGGCAGTATCGATGGCGGGTTCACGCAACGTCTTGCGAGCCATGCGCAGGAACTTGACCAGGTCCTCATTCTTGCCAGCGTGAGTAGCAATCTCGATTACCTCGGTGTAGTTCTTGGGATCTTCGGCCTTGATGTAAGAGTCGATGGCGTCGGAAACTCGGAGGCCATCCAGCTGAGCCTTGGCGACCTTGCTCCAAACCTCTGGCAGGTCAACCTCTTCGGCATACGCTTGGGACCGGTCGATGCTGACGACGTGCTCAACAAGAACGTCCACAGCAGCCGTCTTGTTATCGGCCTTCTTGAAAATCTCGAAAGCCTCCTCGAACAGGCCCACATCGATGCAGGACGCGGCAATCTCGTCTGCGTTGTATCCGTCCAGCTTGTGGATGTAGTCCATCACACGCGACTTGTCTGCCTTCGCAGCGGTATACAAGAGCAAGTTCTGCAGGTTCTGGTTGTCGCTGAAAGGCGAGGGCTCCAGGACAATCTTCTCGAGGAGTTCAATAAGCTCCAACGGCAAGTCGTTCTCGAGGAAGGCTGAGACAGCAACCGAAACCTTGGCCGGGTCGGTGGACTCGGGAACAGCCGTGGCATTGACCTGGTCTACAACTGACCGGCGGTGGATGTTGTTTTCGCTGAGAACAAATCCCCAAAGCTCGGCATCGGATCGCTCCAACAGATACCGGGCCTGCGCGCGGTACATGGCGTTCTCGTTGGTGATGTTCACCAGCTCGAGATCGTTCTGACCCTTAGAGTAGGCAATGTACGCCAGATTGGGGTCGCGCTTCTCGCAGTACTTGCCCACAGTCAGGGTATCGTATTGGTCGTTCTCTTTGAGGAACTTTTCCGGGTTGTTGTTGGAGTCGATGTAGATCTTAGCAAGCGCGTTGTAGACAGCCTGCTGCTGATTACCAGCCTGGAGGGTGGCTTCCAGGAAAGGCAACAGCAGCTTGAGGCGGTTTCGAGTCTCCACTTCGGAAACCAGCTCATCGATGCTGATCTCGTTGGCGTTTACAGTACCCAGCAGCTGCTTGATGATGTTCTCGTCACAGTCAACGTCGAGCAGCCCACCTACCACGGCAGGAGTTCTTGAAGGGTTGACGCGCTGAACGTAGGCCTCGATAGCCTGGAACTGCTGGTTCTGGTAGAGGTAGAGGATCAAATCGTGCACAAAGTTGAATCGATCACACACGATGATCAGGGGCAGCTGCTCGGGCAACTTCGCCTCCTTGAGGAAGTTCTTGACCTTTTCGGGGTTGTAGCTGTTGCTGTCTCTGCAAATACGCTCCACTTCGTTAAGCTGGTTCGACTTGGTCGCTGCTTCGATGTACTTGAAGTGCACATCAGGGTCCTCGGAAAGGTTGACGATGCTGCCGAGGTAGTAGAACAGACCCTCGGACGTCTTGTACTTTTCGAACAAGTCGATAAGGCGAACCGGGCCAAGTAGTTCGGAGTACTTGGTCGCAATGTTGACAACAGACTGCAGGTTTTGGCGGATGTTGCTCTTCATCATGGCATCGAGGCAGTCGAGTGACTGTTCCACGGACAGCTTGCCAAAAAAGCCGGTCAACCACTCGGGGTTGAAGTTGGGGCTGCCGGGAATGTTGACGATGACCCGCTTGATGGCCTCGGGATCTTCGTACAGCTCGAGGGCCTTCTGAGACAGGCCAGCTTGCTCGCAGAGCTGGGCAATGCGAGGCTTGTCAAAGTGCGTGAACATGTCGTTGCCAAGAATAGCCTCAGCCACCTGGGGCGCGTGCATCAGGTTCATCTCGAGCAGTCGGGTCTGCAGTCGTGCGTGCTCGGGCTTGTTCTCCTTGAGGGCATCGAGCAAGAAAGCAGTAGCCTGCTGGATCATGTTTTGCGACTGGAAAATGTCGCAGACACGCTCGAAATCAACCAATGGGCCCTGGTCGCTATTCGCCAGAGCGGTAGCAAACTCGGCGCCCTTCTCAGGGTTGATTCGGATGATGTGCTGCAGCAACTGGATGTAGTCGGGCTGGTAGCCGGTTTGGGCCGAGTAGGGCAAGATCTTGTCGAACTGCCCAGTCTCGGCGAAACCAGCAACGACCTTCTGGGGCACATTGGCCTTGAGGTAGATGGTGAGAGCCATGTTGACATCATACGGCCGCACCATGTCACCCAACTGCTCCGAGCAGTCCAATTTGCCCTCCTTGAGCCATTTTTCCAGCAGGTGCTTTCGGTTCTGCTGGAGAACGGGCTGTGCGAGCTCGATCGTCTCGTGTCGGTTCAGCGTACCCTTGTCGAGCAGCATGCCAAAATATTGCAGAGTATAGGCCATCTGGCCGGGCTGCGCAGGAAGTCTCTTGAACTTCTCAATTGTCTCCGCGGTTCGGAGGAAGCCCCGAGGAGAGTTGGCAGCAATTTTGGCGGCCTCCATGTAATCACCAGAGTTGAAAAGCTGATCGAATTGTTTCGCGTAGAGGTTGTCCGCACCAGGCAAGCCAGCTCTGGAAGCCAGCTTGATGGCAATTCCCGTGTTGGCAGGGTTCTCGAGGAGATAGGGGATGACGGTCGATTCGTCGACGGTAACAAAGAGCGCTTGGCCCTTGCGGTTGATACCCACAAGGCCAGAAGACTCGGAGTCGGCGCAGCTGGTGAAGATTGTCTCGCTGGAGATGCGGTTCATGAAGATGAGAGTGCCAGTCTCGAGGTCGTACAGGTGGATGAAGCCGTACTTGGTGACCATGAAGATGACACCATACTTTTGTGAGATTTGCAGGGCCACGGGGAAGTCGTTGGTCGCCTCGGGAGGGAAAAATATGTCGACTGCCTTCTTGGGGAAAGCCGGATTCGACTCGGCGTGGTCGACCTCGACGATATGAAGCTTAGCACCGGTGGCGGTTCGCACGGCGAAGCTGAAGAGCCTGGTGTCTTGAGGAGCCCCCTCCAGCCTCAACGAGCCAAAAGCAGCGGCATGGCCCTCGATGGCTTGACTAATGCCACGGTCCTTGGAGTACAGCTGCATGGCTCCGACGACGCGGCCACCTTGGGAAGCAATTCCCACGACCACCATCCACTTGCCATCTTCGTTGGCGCGGTAGTTGATGATTTGGCAGCCCTAAACAAGTATCAGACGAGTTGGATCGCAGCAAGAGAGGGCAAGACGAAAACATACGTTCAAGTTGGCGTTGCGCTCAAAGACTTTGGAAGGCGCGTCCTGGGCGGCGTCGTACACGTCCCAGTGATAGACACTGGTGGTGGTAACGAGGCCGAGGGTGGACTCGCTGATCCACCGCCAGAACTGCACGTCCTCATTCATTGTGCACGACTTGAGTTTCTTCTTCTGCTCAAGGTCGAAGATCTGCAGCGTCCGGGACTGGGCCTTGAGAGCAATGATCTGGCGGTTCCAGTGCATGATGGCACTGTCGGCCTTGATCGGCCGACGCGTGACATTGTTGCCATTCTTGAGCTCGACGATGACGACCTCTGGTTGGGCGGCCTCGCTCTTCTTTTCTCGGATGCAAATGTAGTGGTCGGATTCGAGGGTCTGCGGGGTTTCAGATCCAGGTCAGTTCTTGCTTTCCTGGCATGATTGACGCGGCGCAATGCATTCGACTTACGCAGGAGTTGAAGCCAATGGATTGCGTGTCCACTCCGACGTTGGCGAGCTGCACCAGCTCCTGAAACTTGATGGGGAGAGGCGCCATGGCCCCGGTGGTGTGCCTGCTATCTCAAGAGGCACAAGCCGCGAATGGAGGCGATTGTGGCGACGAGTGAGGCAAGCAAGCACGTCGCGCTTCAGCGGGTCGCGGCCGGTTCTCAATTGTTGGCGACGCTGCCTAAGGTGGGCTTCGCGCAGCTGGTCGTGGGGAGAACTTGGCGGAAGCTTCCATGCGCCGCGCGGCACGGGTGGAAACGAAGGTGCGGCGAATCGAAGCGAAACACGCAGGGAAAAGGATGAAGAAAAGGGGGGGGGAAGTGTGATCGCGTCCGTCAACTGCTGATGGCTAGCAGGCGGCGTCGTCGTGGGGTGTGATGGTTTGTTTGTGAGGTTTAAGGAGGCAGGTCAGCCAAGCAAGCCTCCTTTCGGGCTACGTATCTGTTCGTTCCGCGACCTGGCAGCTGCGTGGGAGCGAAGCTGCTGCACCAATCCGGGCTCGCGGCGCGGGGATCAAAGAAGTTCCGCTCCACAGCGGGTACGCACAGCGGGTACTCGAGGCACGTGCACGTCATCCAGCGCCGTTGAGACCTGAGAGCTGGAGCCTTGGCCCAAGGGGAAGCCTGGACCCGACGGGCCCCTGGGCCGCCCACCGTGGGTGGCTCGTTTGCAGGCACCAAGGCAACAGCCAATGTCAACAGCTGGCCGGGGGGGGGTTCGTTCTTCGCCTTTCCAAAACGCGCTCCGAGACGGGGTTGACTTACAGTCTATTATAGGCGTTGGTTCGTTGTGAGACAGAGGCCATCCAGGAAGGCATCTCGTCGTCGAAGCGGCTCAGCGCGACGCATGCCCAAAAACCTCAATCGCAGACGGCAAGGAAATGATGCACGATCTCGTCTTGAACAGCTTGGCTTTGAGTTTTTTTTTTTTGTTTGCCAGAACAGGCTTGCAAAAGGTCGGAGCAGTCCTTTACACCAAGACACGTGTAGCTGCTGCGGCGAGACTCATGCAAGGAAGAGCAAAGTCAAAAATCGACTGAATTCGCAACTTTGTTTGCATCAACGCCAATCAGGCTACCACTTCAGATACGAGTCGTAAACGGAAGACCCGAGAGGTCGGGCTTTCTCAATGCGACCCTCTCATGCGACCAAGACACGTAGATGCGATGGGGCGTCGAAAAGCAGGGAATGGCGGCCGCTGCCTTAAAGCGATCGACCGTAGCAATCTGCCTAATTTGGACGAACTCTATATTCCAACGAGCCTGTCTCACGACCTCTGACCCCTACTGGGCTGGCTTTTTATCGCCATCTACACTCTTCATAACCTCCTGGGCCATAGATTCAAGTTCGGCGGCAGTAACTGCCCGGATTCCGCTGCATCAGCAGGTCCTTCTCGAACAATACCACGGAAGTCATCGTAGGGGATGGAAAGCCTGTCCCGGCCTCCATTAAGACTACAAGTAATGCCGACTTTCGGAGCATCTTCGGATATCGCATTGCGTAACTTATTGCCATCGATGGCATATTCAAGAGATTGATGGCTTTATGGCCACGTATCTCAGATCGGTACCTGCTTGTTCATGATCTCCGCCTTGCCCCAAAACAACCTCACGTCTCTTTACTGCTTGAGCCGCGCAGAGTTTTAGGGCTCTTATGTATGAAGAGTCTACGAGTCTGTGCTGGCCCTACGTACGTGTAGACGTGAGCACCAGCGCCTTTCAACATTCAATGTCTTGCGCCATCGGACTTTGACTCTTTACTGACGTTCGCCTGCTCTTTTGAGGTTACGTCAACACCACACTCGACATGTTACCCAATCAAAAGAACGCCTTTCTCTTGAGCCTTGTTGCCATCTCGGCTGTCTCGGTTGCCTCGCACACTGCGTCGGTCCACACCATATCCAAGAGAGCTCAGATACCCGTTGCCATAACATGTGGAGAACAAGGGTGGGCAGCAGAGGAGATATTGGACGCCATACGCACGGCCAGAGCTACGAATAAGTTCAAATACTTCGTCAACAAGGGCGTCCCCAAGAAGCCGGGTTGCCCCCCCTGCACCTTGTTCCCCAATCAGCACAACGACTTACTAGAGTGTGATCTGGTGAAACCCGGAGGTGAGCGGCTCACTCCTCGTCCGCCTTTGCCCATGCTGCGAGTAGACAAAGTGCTAATTGTCGACCGATCGCAGCGCCAAACCGCGGCCGCGTTCGCGTCATTTTCAAGACCACCGAGCCAAACAACAAGCGCGCCTATGTCGGCATGGTAGAGCACGTTCACCAAAACTGCTTTCAAAAGTGTGAGCCACTGTCAGGGCAGCCGAAGAATGGGCCCACCCCTCCGGGGAGTCCGGGCGCCGCGAGGCCGGTCCCGGGGACGGATGAGCAAAATCTCCGGGACCAGGTAGGACAGCCTGAGGCGGGCTCGCTGTTCAGAGGCGATGCACCCTCAGCACACGGCTCTCAGGATGGACACCTGATAAGACGACAAGTCGAAGGGTGTGAATGTCCATTAGAGCGGGAGGAGGAGGAGACCTCTTCTGATGAGTCCTCTTCTGAGCAGACGGCTGAGACGGGACCGGCGTCTCCTGAGGACGCTCAGCTAGTCGAGGTGGCTGAGAGTATTTCGGACAAGGAGTTCGCCGAGGTTGCGGCGAAACGCGGCCTGGCCGGCCTCGCGGAGAAGCGGTGGTCCCTTACCCTCAAGGACGTGCGCACGAAGCTCAAGTACCAGCGCCTCACACCCAAGTCGCCGAAACTCCGGGGTGGCAGCTTCAAAGCCCCCGGCGTGGGCTCTGGTCCTGCCGCGGTGATCGGCGGCGCAGTGTGGGTTTCCGGGGTCGTAAACGCCTTCGTACACGACGCAAGTGCTTTGGACAGGGCCGTGGCTATGACAGCAATTATACCCTTTGTCGGTTGTTCCCTACAGTTGGCTTCGGACGTGGATCAGGATAAAGCTAACGCAATTGATACCACCATGTGCTTCCTTGGCGATGGGCTGCTACTGAGTCCAATCTGGCCCATTGGCATCGTCGTCCAGGTCTTCCGCACCGTCATCAAGTTCTTCCACCCGCCGGACGTTCCCACCAATGAGGAGATGCGGAAAGCCCGCGACAAGACCTGGAATAGATACCTTGACGATAACGTCTACACGTACATCTACTCACATCCGTTTTTGTACCCCAATGAGGGTTTCCGGGACAAGTTGGAGAGCTCTCTCGCCATTGAAGCCTTGGCCGTTCTATCCGAGGGTGCTCAGTCGATCGGCGTGATGCAAGCGAGCGGGCAGGCCGCGCTGAATGGGACCAGCACTAGAGACAAAAAGATTCAGATCGAGAAGGGCGCGCAAGAGGCGACCGAGAAGCTCCGCGCAGCAATTTCAAAGGAGATTGTACGCAGGCAGCGTCAGCTCCTCGTCGGCCTCCCCAAAGCCCTTCATGACGACACAAAACTCTCAGTGAAGCCTACGGCCGATCAGTACAACAAAAATTTCGCCGACTACCTGTTGTCTCAGAAAATGGTTGACAAATACAAGGTTCCAATTGTTCCTGTCCCTGGTAGCCCGTTAGCATATCCCCTGACAAACGAGGCGGATGTCCGCGCTAAGCTCAGGGCGGTCGCGAGACACCTGCTCCAAACTCCGCCGACTCTACCCGGGTACTTTGATCTCGCTTATATCATCGGACAGTCGAGAGGGCTGGTATCTCTTGATCCTCAAACACTGTCTCTGACGGACTATGTTCGCGAGAAGTTCCCTGGGCAGCCAGACCACTACGTCAACCTGCTTGCTGTCCACCACACGCTCAACGTGGGCCGTCTTCTCGGGGGCAAGATACAAGAAGATAAGCTCTCCAATATGTTTCCCACGGAAGATGCGCAGACCATCAGAGACCTTCAGACCCTTGCCGCCTTGAAGTTCGGTAGGGTGTACGACGAGTGGAAGTTCAAGCGGGCCCACGAAGAGTTCGCCACTGAGGTAACAGGATACTTCCTTGAAGCACAGCGCCCTGGGTTTGTTCGATACCTCTCACACCCGGATGTCCCGCCTGTCAAGGCAGACACCGAGGCTGTCCCATTCGTTGCCCTGGTGGTGGGACTTAGTGAAGCCACCGTCAAAAGCTTGATCCAGGAAATAACGCTAATCTCCATTTACAAGGACTCTGTGGGAATCTTAAGTCAGGAAATTATAATGAAGTTGCTGAAAGTCATACATAAAGTTGGCAATGCTGGATTCAAGCCGACCGTGGCACTGTCAGCGAAAGGGGGGGAGGGCGACACCGCCCCTCCGGCCTCAGCATTTCCGGTAAGCTCAACGAGGACGCTGCCGCGGTCGATCTCCGAGCACCGAGCACAGCTTGAGGCTCGTGAGCAGCCGCAGAATAGCATTGAGACGGCGTACGGATGGCGTAGGCATCGGCCCATGCCAGTTAATGCAGACATTCGCCAAAGACAGATCTGGGCTCCGGGATAAGATGAAGTCACAGACGCTTCGCTTCGAAAAAGACCATAGATGCGATGAGAATAAATTTCTATCCTCCTCTGGACACCCCTACAACCAGAGTCCCCATCTTTCCCCATTTGCAGCTTCATTTACGTTATACTTGCGCAATGTTTTGAAGCCGCGTAAGTCTTCAAATGGACCCTCGGACTACTCTTTGATTCCATTCTTGGCACAAATTGAATTTTTCAGCATCTGACTGCCAATGACTTCTTATCAGCCCTCAACAGTTGCAGGTGACGCGGCGATGAATCTTGGTCCTGCTGGTGACCTCTACGGGGCTGCAATCGTCGGGCTTTAGACTTAGCGGCTACATATCGCTTCACATGGGACGGATAAAAGGCGAACACTTCCATAGATTGTTTGCTGTATGAGCTCAAAAGTTGTCTTATTTGTAAACATCGCTACTTCATCCCGAGCATATCTTTAGCTGGTCTGACCCGTCTCTCTATGCCATGGTGATAGATCTTTCCATGCTTACGTCGGTACGTATGAAAAAAAGCTCAGGATCAAGGCTTGTTGCTCATAAAAGCGACATAGCCGCGTCTTACAAACGCGAGCATCGTCAGGGCCCCTCGGCCCGTGCTGCAGAACTTCCTGGCTCTGCCAACCGAACGATGCATGGTCAAGGCTTACCCGGCCGAGCCGGCTCGCCTGCGGTCGCGCGATTGACCAGAGGGCGGAGACAGTTGCCCATCCCGGCGTTTGTCTGCACAGGGCGGAACAGTGTCTTGGGTAGCGGGAGCTAAACACATTCCATTCCACCAATGGCCGCACTGGGCAGATGGCCCAATGAATGCATCAGCCATCGCCCTTCAACTAGTACCAAATTGGGCCTTTGAGGAACCTACTGATATGTATGGCTCATCAGCCCCCAATCGCACAGTGGCGATTTAGTCAAAGGCTCTGGATGTCTCAACGCTTCACCTCATCGCTCCAGCAGCCGGTCGAGATGTCCTGTTAAACGAGTCGGGGGACTCGCCGAGCGTCGCTTTGCCCGAAGAACATCAGTAATCCCGCAAGAACGATGCTGTCGCCAATCGTTCTCAGGCTTTATCCTCGAGCCTGCGACAACAGGCTGCCCATATCCCATCCAGAGATCCGGGTGAGCCGGCCCAAGTTCTTCAAGGCGGCCCTGCTGAACTTCGTCCTTCTGTTGCTTTTATTTCTGGGTCTTTACTGCTACATGTTTGGATCTTTGTTTCAGGAAGAAACCCGTGTTTCCAACCTGCGGATATTGTGGGTTGACTACGACGGCGGCATCATTGGTGAGGCGGTGCGCAACGCATACAAGAACCTACAGTCGAGTGGCTTTCCAACCCTGGTTGAGCGACCAACGTCTGAATATCCATCCGTGAGCGACCTCAGGAATGGTGTTTGTGATGCCAACTACTGGGCTGCCCTTTACACATTTCCCGGAGCTTCCGAGAGTCTTGGGCTTGCCATTTCCGGCTCCAACTCTTCCGGCTACAATCCATCAAACATACTCGCCTACATATGGAACGAAGCCAGGTATCCTACCATAGCTGATGGCGCCATCGCTAGCAACCTTGAAAGGCTCTCCGATGGCGCCCGCGCCGCATACATAGCCCTCAATGGCACCGCCGCATTTTCCACGATCCCACCTAACGACTCTGCTGCCATTTCTGCCTTCGCCGAACCTTGGACGCTGTCGTCCTTCAACTTCCAGCCCACAACTCAAGGCACCCGAGCCGTATACAACACTATAGTCATTGTACTAGTCTTGATTCAGGATTTCTTCTATCTCGGCGCCATCAACGGGCTCTACGCTCAGTTCAAAATCTATGCACGGATATCGCCTGTACGCATCATTATCGTCCGCGATATCCTCTCCCTCGCCTTCACCATGGTTGGCACTCTACTCACTACAAGTGCCATTTGGGCTTTCAAATCACACTGGAACGTGTCGGGCGCTCAGTTTGTCCTCACGTGGTTGATTCTGTGGCTCTTCTCCCACGCAAACTTCCTCATGCTCGACGTCTTTACCATCTGGATACCGCCGCAATTTATTTCCATGGCCCTCATCACCTGGATCGTGTTCAACATCACCTCCATAATATACCCCTTCGACCTGTCCCCTCCATTTTATCGCTGGGGATACGCCATGCCTGCGCACGCGGCCTACGAGGCCCTCACAGACGTCTGGTCGGGCGGCTGTAGCCCACACTTGTACTACTCGCTTCCTGTCCTATTTGCTTACGAAGTGAGTGGCCTGTTCTTGACCGCCCTCGGCGTATTTAAGCGGTGCCATTGCGCGGTCCTCACAGAGGAGGCCACTCAGGAAGCGATGAGGCTGCGGGTGAACGCGGCGCTTAAGCTTGAACGCGAACACGACAGACGCTTGGAACAAGAAAATCAAAAGACAAGCACGCGAGAAGACGCATCCGGAGGACCTCCACGTACGGACAGAAGTGCGGAGGCCAGAGAAGCTGAAGAAGAAGAAGTGGACAGGGAGGAGGCGGAGAGGGACCTTGAGGCCGTGGGCAGTGAGATCAGCCGAATGGAGACGCGGGCAAGTCGGTTGGCCTACTACGGACCGAGCTTCCGCCTTGTGGGCTCGGGAGAAGAGTAGCACTGGTTCCTTGTTTTGTGCCAAATGCTTGTCTTCCTGTCCGGTAGGGCCGTTTTGTACTTGGCTGCCTTTGCCGACGAAGCATTGGCAAACATAGGAGAAGCAAGCAGCGTCATAAGTAATACAAGAGGGGCTGGCGTATAAGGATGAGAAGCACGCCGTCTCGCGCGGAGCACAACCGCTCAAATTCACAACATGTTATCAGACTCTCAGCAGAGATTCAGCGGTTGAGTTTTATCTATCAATCTGGATAAAAATGCCGTCTATCCGTTCGGTTTCTGCTCCGTTGCTTGACGGCGGCCGGAGACGACGGGTTTCGGCGGCGCGGCGGGATTCGCCCAAACCCGCGCCAATGTGGGTGGCTGACGCAGCAGAAATGGCGTGGGCCACACCAAAATTCCAACCGCAGCACGGCATTCGGCCTCGGACAACTCCGCCGCCGCGAATCCCGACATACAAGTCGACGCAGGCACATGAGCGACCGCGTATTTCGTCTTCCAATCCTCAATCCCGCTCTTGTCGACCATTCCTGCCGTGTGTGTTCATGCGTTGCTACCGGCCGGAGGTTGAGGCGACGATACCCGGCACAAACTCGACCAGCAGCACTCATGGTGCCGCCGCCCTCCCCCCCAGACGCGGATGCCGCCGTCGGCAGTGGCGGCGTGCCGGCTGGCTATGGCCGTTCGTGCACCAATTGCTCACGGGCCAAGCGAAGGTGCATCCTGAAGCCGGGTGGGGACACATGTGAGATGTGCAGCCGCACGGGCAAGGAGTGCGTGCAGATGGAGACGAGGCGCGTTCGGCACGCCAGGGTTAGGAAGAGGCCGACGTCCGTGACGGCCAAGCTCGAGGCCAAGCTGAATGACTTGATGTCGATATTGAAGACAAGCCAGCACCCTGGCCAGCAGGACCACTCTCATGTTCAGTTGACCCCCCGGTCACAGTCTTCGTCCTCTCGGGCGGCACCCAGTCGTCTGGACTCTCTTGCCGCGGCGGCAGCGGCCAATCCACAACCGGCGACGTCCTTTTGCGGGGGCGAGGCCTCGTGCAGCGATACACCATCACACACCAAGAGCTCCTACTATGTCTCTCCGGAGCCGACAGCCCAGGAAGCTGAAGCCTATCTCGCCAAGTTCCGCGGCTGGTTGGGCAACTTTCCCTTCATGCAACTGCCCCTCGAACTCACAGCCGAACAGCTTCGCAGAGAACGGCCTTTCCTGTGGTATACCATCATGAACATGACCTCCATGTCACTCCCTCAGCAGCTTATGCTGAGGGAAAGGGTTCGTCAAGAGGTGGCCAATAGGCTGGTCCTGAATAATGAACGCACCATGGACATGCTACTAGGGCTACTCGCCTATCTCGGCTGGTGTGTGCTCCTTTTCCTCTCCCTCCGCGCCTGCTTGCTTGAAGGTAATTCATTGTTGCTCACAATACGATGCTCGCAGGGCCACAATGAACACTGGGCCGGGAACGAAGCCGTTTCTCATCTTATACGCCCAGATGGCGACCGCTATTCTGTTCGACATGGGCCTGACCAGACCTCCAAATGAGGAGCAGCAATCCGGCTTGTATATTCGAGTATGGAGCATCCGACCACCCCCGCCTCCAAAGGTTCGGACCATGGAAGAACGCAGGGCCGTGCTCGCTCTCTGGTATTGCACCTCGGTGTAAGTGCAGCGTGCTATCCCGGCCCGCAGCCCACGCTGACCCTCTCTGCAGATCCACTTCTTTCATTGGCAAGATGGAAACGATGAGCTGGACTTCGCACATGGACGACTGTTTGGCTGTCATCGATCGCGAGAAAGAACAGCCCTTGGACGAGGTTCTACTGGCGCTTGTCAAAATCCAACTCATCACTGAAGAGACGCACAAACTTCTTCGGAGCGAGGTAGCAGGTGAGACTAGCCAGGGCCCGACATACATTTTTAAGGCCGGCTTGCTGTCTCGCCTCAACGAGATACGACGACATCTTCCCGCAAGATTACACACGCATTGTACGTTGTCATAGCATCCGCTGCGCATCCGGAGCCCACGTCCACTGATACTTGAATAGATATGGTTCAATCGCAGTTGTACGGTGCTGAAGCTTGGGTCAACTCAATCAGCCTGTTCGTCGATCCGGTAATCCCAGAGGCCATGCGAGTGAGCGGCAAATATGCATGCACGAAGGCCGCGAGAGCTTGGTTTGACGCCTTCTTTGCCGTGCCGCCGATTGAGGTCCCCGCGCTGCCATTTGCAACCTACGTAACCATGTCCCACATGCAGTCACTTCTATACAGGCTCACCACCGTGGAAGACCCGGCCTGGGACAAGGAGATCCTACGAGATACAGCAGATCTGCTGGTGCTTTTAGACCAGACCATCGACAAGCTTTGCAAGGCCTCCGAGTTGTATGCGGTGAAAACAGATGATGGCGACGCAACCGTCTTCATGAAAGGCGCGAGGATTATTCGCAATGTGAGGAATGCCTGGGAACCGGCTCTATCCCAGTACCTGGGAGGCAGTCTCCCAACTCCAGCTAGCCAGGCCGTGAGCTGCTCGGCCATGGACACAAGGATTATGGTGGATAACCCACTCGCAACCGATTTGCCACCGCTGGATATGACTGACATGGCTTGGATGTCGGACATTTTCGCCCCGTGGGACTATTGACGACACTGCGCATACGCAGAAGACCAGCACACATGGGCCGCGCTTGAAGATGCCCACCAAGCATGACCACCGTCGCCTCATCCGCAAGAGTTCACGCAGCGGATATTCCATCCCACTCGATGGCGGAGCGGACTTGATTGCGCTCTCACTTGCAAGCGTGACAGAGCCCCTTCGCGAGAGATCGGGTGTCTGTGGGGATAGACGAGGCACCGAGCAGCCCACCCCTGACACAGCTCCACAGACGACGAAGATCGCTAGCAGCGTCGAGGATTGTCGCACGGGAAAACATGGGTTCGGGACGACAACCTGCCACCCATGCTGCGGCGAACGATGCGGCACCGGCTGCTACCGCTCGCGGCGGGGGGGCGTACGTGCCGCTGGGGCTGGTTGTGCGGAGCAAGCCTGAAGGGGTTGCGTATCAACCCGATCAATGGTTGAGAAGGGCGGGATATAAATGGCCTCTAATAGATAGCGCTGCTATCTAGCCTTTCGATCATCACGACGCCTACATATCCGAGGCCTCGCTACTGCCGCGAGACGGGTCCAAAAAGGCAACACAGCCATTCGACAGTACCATTAGGGTACCCACCTCCAGAGCGCTCAGTCATTGATTTTCGGATTGTGGCTCATGCAAGAAATTTGTCGAAATCGACTTGGCTAGGAACTATAGACTTTATAAACACGGAGCAGACAAATGCTTAATCCGCGGGTATACTGTAGCTGGGTACTATGGCTCGGGAAAAGTTAACGGCCGATACCCCATGATGCGCAGGATGACGGGATCGACCACTGCTATGAGCCACCGGGACATATTATTGAGTCGGGTTTGGGCTTTCCGGGTCGAAGAAAACGTAGGGCACGATAAGGCTCGGTTCGAAATATAGTATTGTTTTGAGTTGATATCCTGTTTTCGTCTAACGAAGGCGACGAAAAGTCTTGATTGACACTCACAGGGAGCAGCGCTCAATCTTGAAAGAATTCAGGGTCTGGCTGGCCTTCTTCTTCCAGCTTTCGCAACTCTGGCCCGCGGGGGAGCCACGGCACGCACCGTTGGTGTACAACTTGATGCAGCAGGTCTCGATCATGTCCTTTTTCCAAATGAACTCTACACCCTTGGGGTGCGCAATGCCCTGGCACCCGACGCCAGCTCCGCCTTCCTCCACGTGCTTAGGCGATCCCCATGTGAACCTCCACGCGGACGATGGGGCAACAAGTGCTGGGATGAGGAATACGGCGGAGAATCTCATTTTGGTCGGTGTGGTGTTTTGCGAATTGTTTCGATGACCGTATGCTTTCTTGAGTCTTATACGGTTGTGGGTGATTCGAAACCGCTTGGGATATTGTGATGTTGTCTTTGCTGTTATGGACAGGGTAGAACGGTACGGCGCTGGTCTATATAAGCTCATAGATTGACTTCGGAAGCCGATGCAACAGCAGCTTGTGAGCAGAGAAACTCAAGGGAAACGGTGGGGCTGAATTCAGCCTGAGCGGAGAGGCAGAGAGACATAAGCACTAAATTAGCAGATGGCGCCTTAAGATGGGACTCGTTCAATAATAAACCCGTAAGCAGGCGGGGAGTCGGCCTCTTCGAGTACCCATGTGCTCCGTACCTGCTCGCTCTGGTGACCGTTCGACTAACTAAGGTACCTACCTACCTACCTAGACCACGAGACCGACGAAGCAAGGACATCGCTACAAATCAGAGCCAGCTGGAGGAGAGGGGGTGCACCGCCCAACCCGCAAGCACACTGCGCTGCAGGGGATGTTGGCCGCTTTGCTAAGGGAGTACGACGTTCGAATTACATCTACGAGAACATCGGAAGCGAAACCATCCCAACGTGAGTCCGTATGTGTCTGTGATAATACCGCGGCTAACCTCGTTTTCAACACCAATCTGCGGTCCGCCTTAACGTACGAGGCAACAAATTGTTGCCTCACCGCTTCGAATTGAAGTTGCGGCATGGACATGCAGGGCTAACGAAGGAGCTTAAATTTTAGCTTCCGGGTCCGAGCACGCAGCACTGCCAGGGTTCGCGTGTCGCATGCCTTACTCATGAGTGAACCATACATTTATTTACTTGCCGCATTTCCCCGCAGACACTGGACAGTTGCCATTTCCTGAGGACCAGTGCGAGTCCAGGACGCCGTCGACGTTGACCTTTCCTTGCTCGACAAAGTCTCGTCGGCCTTTCTATCTATGCGGAGGAGGCCAAGGGAGCGACTCTCGGCCAGCGGTGATCGACCGTATTTGCTTGAGAGGACATGGGGTTTGGACGAACGAAGGACTTGGCCTAACTTTATGAGACGTACAATACGGAGTAGATGCCCTCCAATTATTCCGGTCCCAATTGCAAAAGTTCCACGACAAGTGTCGACCAGGCCACGCGATGCTTGATGTCCGGCGCAACAGCCTTAACCGTAGACGTCCGAGCCTCGAAGAGATGTGGATGGTCGAGGTACGGGCCGGGGCCCACCACAGACTGCCTGCGAGGGCTCGCAACACCAATCATGGACCGCTCCCTAGCGCTCCGCGAAGAGCCGTCCCCCGTTGGAGCATGCATCGAACTAGCAATAACGCCGTCGTCAGGGTGCCCTGACAAGTTCCTTTCAGCGCAGCTTGGCGTTTGTTTTTGGTGCCATCCCACCTGATCGTGCCAGCTCAACAGCCGTCATGAACAGACCGCGGAACCGACAGCCGCGCAACAACCAGCGCGGCTCAGGCCCGTCCTCATCGCGCTCCTCGCCAGCCACTCCCCAGCAGGCATCTGGCAGCGTGCCCACGACGCAACAGGTCGTGCCCGGCGCCTCCGTCTTCATCGTGCTCAAGGAGGACCAGCCGACCGGCAAGGAATCGTCGGGAGTCGTCGGCGAGATCCTGACGCGAGGGAACCACCCCCGCGGCATCAAGGTGCGGTTGCGGGATGGGAGGGTCGGGCGAGTGCAGCGCATGGGCGCATCGGAAGCCCCGACGCCGAGCTCAGGGTTCAGCCTGCGGTACACGGATGTGAGGAACGAGTCGGAGTTCGCAGAGGAGCTGCCGACGAGGAGCCTGGCGGACTTTATGCCAGCCCTCGGGACGGACGTTCGACCAGCACCGGTCGAGGATGTTCGACCAGCCCTGGAGCAGACTGTGGCTAGGTGCCCAGTTTGTGAGGCTTTCGAGGGAGACGAGGCGGCTGTCACGCATCACATTGAACGGGAGCATTTTTCCTGATGCTCAATTCGAGATGCTTGCCGCTGGAGCGGACCAAGCCCTGCTCTGAAGGTTGTCGCTGGTCCATGGCGAGACGACCCAGGCACGAGAAAGCGCCTACGAATTTGGCGAGTAACGGGAAAGACGACTCCGGGCCATGCACTAGAGACTACCTACCTAAGGTAGGCAACGGGCCTGCCTGGTACCATCGCCGGGTCGCGATGGCCTCGTCATCCCGAACGCCCGACCTGGACCCGACTTTTGGGAGCAATCGACGACTTGAGGCAAACAACTACCGTCCTATCAAGCTGTCAGAGGACCGAATCTGTCTGCGTCGACTGACATTCCCATCTCGGTGATCTACGAATGGCCTGAGGCTTGGCATCTAGTGGTTTGGGGAGAGGGCTGTCGTGGGTGGGGGATAAGGGTGCCAGGCGCTGGTGCTGTGAAGCCCTAATCCTCAAACCCCTGGGCGAGGTACCTTGCAAGGGTTGGATAGTGCCGCTAAATGCAGATGCAGAAACAATGGCCAGCAAAGAACTGCGTTCAAGGGGTGCCTGGTGGGAGGTGCCTGACGCTCGAGCCATTTGAAATAGGTAGTCAGAGGAAGAACAAGGTACTCCTTAAGAGACGTCACTTGGCCGAGCGCGGAGGATGCCCAGCACTGCTAGAGTGGACGCTTGGTTGGCCGGCTGGCTGGCAATCCATCGTCGTTATGGAGCGCTCCAACCTGGGGATATGTAGGTACGTAATTAGCAGCCAATCATGTGGCTGCGTGGCGACCCTGCGCCCGCGGACCCCTAGGCCGATGCTCGCCGAGTTTCCATCCAGGCGGGACGAGACGGATAGCTCTCCCCCAACATCACCTCGACACATCCAACCGCCACGAGCATGACGACCCCGAGCGTCATGGCCGCCGAAATGCTTCCCCGATTCCTGCTCCCTCGGCTGAGCTGGACGACGCCGCAGTCGGCGTCCCGAGCCGTCGCGCGCCCCGTCGCTGCGCTGCGCGTCGCGAAGGCTGCCAGGCCATTCTCGTCGTCGACGACGTTTCAGCACGCCAGCCCTCCCGCACCGCGGCGTCTCGCGCCTTCGCGGAGCCCGATCCTCGCGCTCAGCCGCCCGTTCCACGCGACGGCCGCGCGCCCGCGCGACCACCACTTCGACACGCTCAAGTTCGTCAAGCGGCTGCAGAGCGAGGGCTTCACCGAGCTGCAGTCGGTCGCCATGATGAAGGTGCTCAACGACGTCATCGAGGAGAGGTGAGTGGGCTGCTGCCCGCCCGTCGCCCATGCCGAGCGAGCGAGCGAGAGCGCACGTTCTGACCCTGTTCTCGCCCCCCGCAGCATCCAGAACCTCACGCGCACCATGGTGCTCCGCGAGGACGCCGCCAAGGCCACGTACACGCAGAAGGTCGACTTCGCCAAGCTGCGGTCGGAGCTGCTGTCGGCCGACAGCACCGAGTCCAACACGACGCGCAGCGCGCACGAGCGGCTGACCAACGACATCGCCAAGCTGAGCAGCCGGCTGCGCGACGAGATCGGGCGCACGCAGGCGAGCGTGCGGCTCGACCTCAACCTCGAGAAGGGCCGCATCCGCGAGGAGGCCGTCGGCCAGGAGCTCAAGATCAAGGAGACGGAGACCAGGATCGAGCAGGAGGTGGCGGCGCTGCGCGAGAAGCTCGAGCAGGTCAAGTTCCAGACGCTGCAGTGGCTGATGGGCGTGTGCACCGGTTTCGCGGCGCTGCTGCTCGGTGCCTGGAGGCTGCTCATGTGAGCGTCGGGACCGAGCACACGGAGATGGAGGAGATATATGCCAGCCCAGAGATGCGAGGGCTGCCTTGACGGGGGTGTTGCCGCTATTCGTAGCATCTAGCGTATCCAGACTGAAGTTCCATTTGTGGCCGCGGTTGAAGTTGACAAAACTCAGTGGACTATTGCTACTTGCTCCTTTCGGTTTGTAGAGTGCATGGATGGCTTCTCCTCGCAGGGAAATGTCAGAGCTGCTGCTTAAGACGCCGAACAACGGCACTACATGCCGTCAGTCTTCAGCCCCTGATTGCGTCTTGACACAAGCTCCGATTGTGCACACATGGCCACGGCAAACGGCCTGGCTCTGGATTTGGCCTGGGCAACCAACCCTCCACCCGAATGAGAGTGTACCACGTACGTACGTACATACTGAGTGGGAGGGAGTCCATCGACGGCATAAAGCAGTAATTTAGCCCCGTCCAGGCAATCCACGAACAGTGTTAGCACGCCCTCCCGCCGCCGCTGTTCCATCTCGGAGCCCCGCGCGCAACCCCCACCAACCCACCAAGGCAAGCTGTACCCCGCCGACAACGGGATCCAGCCCGGTGCCTTGGGATGCGCCGCCCTCTTCACCATGTTGGATTCTTCATCCTCTGCTTCTCCTCCCCCTCCTCGAAACCCCTCAATTCAAGGCACAGGAGGCGAGACTCCATAGAAGAACGGGAAAAGCCCCCGACGACACGACGCCTCGGCGCAATTGCTTCACCTCACCCCGCCATCCTCGCCCTCGCGACAATACCCTCCGACCATGGCGGGCAAGCCCAAGGTTCTGCTCCTGGGCAAGGTTGAGCAGTACGTAAAGACCAGGTGCCTTGTACCGAATCGTTCAGATCCGACTCGAACGCCCCCTGAACTCAATTGTCTCGCAAAACGAGCAGCCTCCCCGCCCTGAGAACCAAGTGCTGACACCGCACCCTCAAAGTGCTCACGATGCGTGGTCAGCCATCGCCGACATGGCGCAGGTCCTCGAGCCAAAGGCCACGAGTCGCGACGAGTTCCTCGCAGAGTGCAATACCGGCGCCTTTGACGGCGTCAAGATCGCCTACCGCACCCTTGACTCCGTCACCGTGACGGGAAGGATTGACACGGCCGTGCTCGACGTGCTACCCAAGAGCTTGGAGTTTCTCTGCCACAACGGTGAGTCCCTCCACCCCATTGGAGACCGCGACGCCGTCCCGTAGCCTTGGAAAGCCGCAGACACTTGGATGCCGAAGCGCAAACTAACGGACCCAGGCGCTGGGTACGACCAAATCGACATCGCAGCCTGCACAGAGCACAACGTCCGCGTCTCCAACACCCCCACCGCCGTCGATGATTCCACCGCCGACATCAACATGTGGCTCCTCATCGGCGCCCTGCGCAACCTGCCCACGTCCATGGCCGCCCTGCGCGCCGGCAACTGGCGCGGCAAGACCCTGCCCGCCCTCGGCCACGATCCCCAAGGCAAGGTCCTCGGCATCCTGGGCATGGGCGGCATCGGCCGCAACCTCGCCGCCAAGGCCCGCGCCTTCGGCATGCGCATCCGCTACCACAACCGCTCGCGCCTGAGCCCTGACCTCGAGGAGGGCGCCGAGTACGTCGACTTCGACACGCTGCTCGGGGAGAGTGACGTCCTCAGCCTGAACCTGCCCCTGAACGTGAGTCCACGATCCCGTCCCCTGAGTCGTCGACGCCACTCATCCTACTGACACGGGCTCGGCCAGCCCAAAACCCGTCACACAATCTCAGCTCCTCAGTTTGCCAAGATGAAGCGGGGGATCGTCATCGTCAACACCGCCCGCGGCGCCGTCATGGACGAAGCCGCCCTGGTCGACGCCGTCGCCACCGGCCAGGTTGCCAGCGTCGGCCTCGACGTCTACGAGAACGAGCCCGAGATCCATCCCGGTCTCCTCGCCAACGAAAACGTCCTCCTCGTCCCGCACATGGGCACTTGGACTGTGGAAACGCAAACCAAGATGGAGGAGTGGGCCATTAGCAACGTTCGCATGGCCGTCTCCGAGGCTAAGCTGCGCAGCATTGTGCCTGAGCAGAAGCACATGGCCTGAATGTCTCATTATGAAAGATCGTTAAAATGTTGTTAGAGCGCGCCGAACATGGACTGATGAAAGCCTTTTGTTGGACTTTCAAGCAGGGGGGCATACCCGCGAGCCAGTCATATATACACATCATGCATCGGGAAATGAGAAGATGATGAATAGAACAACTTCACCTCACGTTCACGTTCACATTCACCTGCGCAAACGCTATGAAATGTCCCGGCCACTGGCCCGAGTTCACAAAGGCACGTAACGAGACGAGGAGCCATGACCTGTTCTCAAGCGAGAATTGTCGTCTATTTATAGACTCAACCACAGCTATCTATCCATGGCCGCGGTTGACGGGCCTGTTTCCGCAAGAAGCGCCTCATTACCCCGAGGCTGCCCGCCTTGTCGGCCGTCCGTCATGTCTTTCTTTGATCTCGCAGTTGGGGGAATCTTGTCTTTTAGCAAAAAAAGCCAACGCCATTTTGTTGAAAAAGCAGATGTTTTTTTCCGCCTCACGTCCGCCCAGCGAGATGCCCCGTCCTGCATTTAGAAAGAAAATATGAAATCAAACCAGCAAAATGCCCTTTTCCCTCTCCCAACCCCAATGCCACGCAACTTCATGCTGTTGAAACCACAATTTTGCCCATTACCGTTCCAGAAGAACGGTGAAAAGTCGTTACACGTAGGAGTCCAGTTGAAGGATCCTTGGGTATGAGTACAGAGAAATTAGTAGCGGTAGATGTCGCTCTTGAAGGGACCCTCGACGGTGAGACCGAGGTACTCGGCCTGGACAGAGCTGAGCTGGCTGAGCTCGGCCTGGCAGTGGTCGAGGTGCAGACGGGCGACCTCCTCGTCCAGGATCTTGGGCAGGACGTAGACGCCGACCTCGAGCTTCTCGGTCTTGGCGAACTCGACGTACTTCTTGCCCCACGCGGCGTCGCTGGCCTTGTACAGCATGATCTGGGCCAGGACCTGGTTGGTGAAGGAGCAGGACATCACGAAGGAGGAGTGGCCGGTGGCGCAGCCAAGGTTGACCAGGCGACCCTCAGCCAGGAGGATGATGTGGCGGCCAGAAGGCATCAGGAAGCGGTCAACCTGGGGCTTGATGTTCTGAACGGACTTGGCGTTCTTCTTCAGCCAGGCGACGTCGATCTCAATGTCGAAGTGGCCAATGTCTACGACACGTTAGATGAAGTGCTCGTCTTAACCCGGGCCCCCCTTGAATGGTCACTTACTGCAGACAATGGCATCGTTAGGCATGGCCTCGAAGTGGACGCCGGTCAGAATGTCTCGGCAGCCAGTGGTGGTGACGAAGATCTGGCCGACCTTGGCGGCCTTCTCCATGGTGGTGACCTGGTAGCCGGCCATGGCAGCCTGGAGGGCGTTGATGGGGTCGATCTCGGTGACGATGACGCGGGCACCCATGCCGTGCAGAGCCATGGCGCAGCCCTTGCCGACATCACCGAAGCCGGCGACGACGGCGACCTTGCCGGCAATCATGACATCGGTAGCGCGCTTGATACCGTCGATGAGAGACTCACGGCAGCCGTACAGGTTGTCGAACTTGGACTTGGTGACGGAGTCGTTGACGTTGATGGAGGGGACAAGGAGCTTCTTCTCCTTCAGCATGCGGTACAGGTGGTGGACACCGGTGGTGGTCTCCTCGGAGACACCGTAGCAGTCCTTGAGCATCTCGGGATACTTGGAGTGGACGAGCTGGGTCAGGTCACCACCGTCGTCGAGGATCAGGTTCAGGCTCTTGTTGTCCTTGAAGGCAACCAGCTGCTGCTCCAGGCACCAGTTGTACTCCTCCTCGGTCTCACCCTTCCAGGCGAAGACGGGGACGCCGGCGGCAGCAATGGCGGCGGCGGCGTGGTCCTGGGTGCTGAAGATGTTGCAGCTGGTCCAGGTGACCTCGGCACCCAGAGAAGTGAGCGTCTCGATGAGGACAGCGGTCTGGATGGTCATGTGCAGGCAGCCGGCGATGCGGGCGCCCTTGAGGGGCTGGTCAGCGGCATATTTGGCGCGGGTGGCCATCAGGCCAGGCATCTCATTCTCGGCGAGCTCGATCTCCTTGCGGCCAAAGGCAGCAAGGGACAGGTCGGCGACCTTGAACTTCTGGGCAGGAGCAGACATTGTGAGGCTGGAGAGTGGAGTGAGGAGAGGGATAGATGAAGGAAGAGAGGATTGAAGTGTAGTGAGGGGGAGGACGAGGGTTCAAGTACAGGCGAGCAAAGAGGGGCGGGGAGGGGGATGGGCGTTTGGTGCGACGGTATTGGGCGGTGAGGATTGAGGGGCAAAATTTGCTGTCGCAGCGGGGCAGAATTGCCGCTCTCGTCCACGTAGCAACGCATGTCAGCGCTCAGGTCCGAACCCCTCGGGACTCGGGGAGCTCGGTTTCTGCCGGAATGCGCCTAATTAACGAGGGCCCGGGCCGGGGCTGACGGTCACTTGATTCAATGCCGCAGAACGCAAGTCAAACCGCTCGGACAGGTCTTTGCACTAGCTGTTGTGCACCGTAGTTGTATATTCGAGCTCCCAGAAGGCTATGTAGCTGTCGAGCTTCAAGGACGAATGCACCGATGTTAGCTGGCCCTCGCCCGCGCTAGACTCGGACACGACAAACCGTACAGAGTACTACGCACGGCTCGGATAGAACCCATGGATGAAATTATGTCAGCCCCAGAACGGACACTCGGCGCCTCCCGTAAGCGGGGGACTTCCAATTGTTTTCCCGCACTCCGGAAGCTGAGATTGCTTGCTGACCCATACTGCCCGTGTCTGGGCAAGCTACGGAGAGGCATTCCTGTTCTCTGAGAGGCATTCGCAGGCATGGTGCCCACTCCCAAGGCGGCTGCCTAGGGAGTCAAGGCTATGCATACTAGCACGCATGCACGAAGTAAGGCCACCAAGATTTGATGTAGTTGTAAGGTCTTGTTGAGCGGGTTCAGTAGTGTAGGTCATGCAGCTGCTTCGTCACAAGCCCTCGACGCAATGCCCATGCGCGGTCAAAGCATGAGCTTGCCCATCACTACCTCTTGTCGCTATCATTTAGACAAAAGCACTGCATTAAATCCCTCCCTTGTCCGGAACGCCGTCAATGCAAACCGCCAGCTGGTGCCTTGCTTGCCCTTCACTCTGAGCTCGCCCTTCTCTTCAGGCTCATCGCACTCTAACACTTCCCCCACGGAGCATGCTGCTCACTGCGGCAGCAGGTTCTCCCTCACAGCGAACATCTTAGCGCTGACATTGGCCGTGAAGCCGTCGACCTGCTTGCTGTATTGCTCCACCTGCTTCGCGTTCAGCATGCCCTCCAACCGGCTGGGCTCCTGGGGCAGCTTGAACAGTCTCTGCCACTCGTCCTCGGGCAGCAGCGGCTGCTTGGCAACAGCTCGCTGGGCATTCTCCGCCTTGCGCTTGGCCTGCCATTGAGAAATCTTGGTCTGCTCGCGTCCAAGTTGTCTTTGGTAGAATTGGAAGTTGTTGAGGTCGGTGTAGTGGGACTCGATGCTCTCGAGGAGAAGGTCGCACGTCTTCTCCAGGAAGGGGTCGATGGCGACGTCCAGGGCATCGATGGACGGGTACAGCGGGGGCTTGACGGAGTCGCGCTTGAGGTCGGCAAGCGAGTTGGGCTCCTCGATCTCGTCCTTGGAAGGGGCGGTGGGGATTTGATGGAGGAAAGACGTGAGCAGGTGCGAGTTGTGAATGGTGATGGGAAGCTCGGCGATGATGTCTCGGAAAGAGAGCTTCGTCTTTTGAAGGCTGCGGAGATATTAGCATAGGTTCCCAAACGAGGCGACCCTCGAGGGCGAACTCACTTCTCAGTCGTGAACTTGCCCTCCTTGTAGGCGTTCATGAAAGTCGTGGTCAGGCGGAAAGCTCTCAGGGTCAGGTTGCCTTGGGAGCTCTTGCTGGCGTCGTAGACAAGGGCAACGGTCCGGTCGTTGTCCTTCTGGTAGTGGTATTGGTTCTCGATGAAGCTCATGTTGACAAAGTTGCCCATCGTGGCGCTCGTGTACCAGCCCACGTTGTTGGCGTCTACGTTGACCTCCTTAAGGTGTCGGATCACCTCATTCTGGTAGGCCACGTTGGCCTTTTGTCGGGGGGCGGCCGCGGCAATCTGCGAAGCGTCGTTCTGGTGGCTATCGGCAGTGGTGCCGTCGACGGAGGGAAAGGGGAACGTGTTGGTGACCTCGAGGAGTCCGTTCTGGTCCATGCCAACAATGGATCCTGTCGCGGTCGTCGGGAAGGTCGAGGAGCAGTGCTTGGCGATCTTCATGATCACCTATCGTCGCCATTGTCAGTCCTGAGTCGAGGGGTGGAAGGGTGAGGTGGGGCATTTGGAGCTCACCAGAGCCTCGACCTGGACCGCCTGGAAAGGCGCATCTTTCAAAGCGTCGGCCATATTTTCCGTATCGTTGGGGGCTTTGCTCGGGTCGTGAACGCAAAGGAAAGGGCTGGCGCGAAGATGCGGCGGGATGCGATGATGCGAGATCGCCTCGTTGATGGAATATCGAGCTTTTTCGCGTGCCCCATTTGTGGGCGTTGTGGGTTTGGGGCGGTGAGATGCGGCAGAATCTGGTGGGGTGAAGCCGCCTCCTGAGTCCCAGGCGACGACGAGCACGGCCAATGCTTCCTACACTTGGGCTCGGAGCTACTGTCACCACATCGAACAAGCCGCGCCTGAGCTTTCACATTTATGCATTCATCGGCCATTGATCGGGCATATCTCATCATTCGAAGCCGACACCTGTGTGTCATCTATGCGTCCCTCTAGCTCGAGCCCAAGTTCCTACATACCTCAGTAGCTGCACTCACATATAGTGATGGCTGCGCCATTCCTTTTAATATCATCTATCCGCGCCCTCAAACGCTCTCTATCGCTAAAATGATTCCCGCTATGATCTATACGCAAATTAACCTAGCCAACTGGCACGAAGGCCATGTTCAGCTCGCTTAGCGCACCAGACGACGTTCCGGCGCCGCCTCATTCGCTCCACGGAACGATTTCCCAGCTCTCAACGTTGTCGCTAACTCTAAGACGGTGTTGATCGATTTTCCAGAATGCATACAAAGCCCGCGTAGAGCCTGCGGCTTTTCGATGCGCCGGTCCTCGCCCACCGTCCATGGCATCTTCGCGAGACCTCCATACGCACGTGGCGAGATTGCGCAGTTCCTCGTCTGGAGTGCCGAACCAGTATCTGTTCGATGATCAGCAAATCGAAGTCCGTTTATTGATGTCAAAGAAGTTTCCCACTTGAGGAAGCCGCCACTGGCTACCGCCTCGGCATGGGCCGCCTTGTCTAGTTCACCGAGGTGGCTGTAATCGGTGCTGGGCTTGATCTGGGATCGGAACGCGACGATGTAAAACGAGGCCTCTTTGAATTCCTTTCCGGACGCCTTGACGATCTGCCTCAGTTCGGTTATGACCTCGGGCCAATTGAAGGAATCGTTGTACGGTGCAGTGGCATAATCGTCGCGAGTCACCCTCAGCTGAGCTAGGGCCTTTGCCAGGGTGGCATTCTCAAAATCGACCGTCTCCAGGTCCAACTGATGCTCAATCTCCGAGTATGGCGACTGAATGAGGAAGCGTTCTTCGGGCCAGGGCTCGGAACGGAGGGCGTTGATGGCCTCTCTTTCGGTGGTAAAGGCCGGCACATCTGCGGGAAGTGCTGTCTGCACCGCTTGGGCCGCCATGTTGGGCAGATGGGATGACGACGTCGAGTGAAAGTCAAGATCAGGTCCGAATGGTTGAGGGTTGGGAATTAAAGCGTTTCCAGGCCGGGTGTGGTGTTGAGGGTGAAGAGGTAAGGCAAGGTTGGCGGGTACTGTATAGGTTCAGATGTTACGAGCTTACGAACAGCGCTCCGAGAGCGACGCCGGAGAGACTTAATAAGAGACGGAACGCGAGAGAAGACCAAAACAGACGGCACGGGCACACCGCCGAAAAGAAACGCTGCCGCCGAGCACGTCGCATTAAGGGAGCAGCCAAGCCGAGCACGGCATCGATCTGACAATGACATGACTTGCGACCACTCGTTGGCGCAGGAGCCCAGTCCGTGTCGGTGGGCCAGTCACGGATGGCACAAATCATTCCTAAGACGGATGAGGCAGTCGGGGGGCCGGATTTCGCAATCGCAAAATCTGCGATGTCACTGCCTCACAGTAAATACCGTTGGCTGGGTCGTGCCATGTGCGCTTGCCGGCCCGCCGGGGCGTCCGCCACCGAGGGAAGACGCCACCAACAAACAGACGTCGACTCGCCTTCGGGCATCGAGGGCCGGCGTACGGTACTGTACAGTATAGCCTTACCATCGCAAAGCATGAAAAGCGCCCCGTTGGATGTGCTTAGGGGCGTTGCCCTCTGCTGACCCTTGTCCGCCTGCGTACCACGTACGTGTATTCGCAACATGAGGGTTCCGGGGGAGGGGGGGGGAGACCCCAGGATCGACGCTGGTACTGGTGGCTAGCGCGCACGCACGACACTAACCCCTGGATGACACCATCACACCATCACAACCTAAACCTTTTGACTTTGAGCGGCCGGGCCCTCCGTACCTTACCCAGAGTCGACTGTAGTCAGTCTGCCGGTCTCTTTTTTTGCACCTCCCTCTTGCTAGCGCCAGGAACCCCTTGCAGACACCAAACATGGGATGAATTTATTGGTCCCCAGGACCCTCGTGGCGGTCTGTTTCGTCTGTTTCTGTGAACCTCGTCGCTTCTCGTACGCCTCGCATGGCCCTAGGAGACGCCAACCAAGATTTTACCCGTCCTGGACAGCCTGCGAAAAGCTCATTGGGCAGTGGTTAGTCTCGCGGGGCCTCCCGAGATTCCCTGGTCAAACCGCCAACTTTTAAATCCGCCAGAACAGCCTGCCATTCCACCGCAGGATCTACCATACTGCACTCGGCAATGTAACTTACTGTCTATGTTCACTAAAGCCCAACCGAGTCGTCTCTATGCGGCTTTCTTCGCCTCAACCAAAGCTTTGCTGCGTCGTACGTCCCAAGATACAGCGAGCTCCCCACAGCCGTCCACCCGGATCGAAACATAGCTCCGCGAAAGAACCCTGCGACGCCTCTCTCTCGGTAGACTAATCGCGCGATGGCCATGCTTGACTTCTTGTCCTTCTCATTCCCCGCAGTCAGCATCATGCGGGTCTTGACGACGTCGCTCGGCGTCGTCACAAAGGCCGCCACGGCGCCTGCGGTTCCAGCGCTTGCACCAGCGATCATGCCCGTCTCCAGAACTTTCCTGCCTTGATCGCTCCGTCCACCCAGTCTCGATGCCCACAGCCGCGACCGAATGTGCTCAAAAATGGGAAATTGCAGAGCTGTGAATGGCAGGTTTCGCGCGACCAGCGCCGTGTAGCCTGTAAACAGGCGGCGTGCGGCACCGTGCCCAGCGAGCCGACGAAACGCTTGCAAAGATGTCGAGCCGTGAGCGGTTCCCGCTGGGGCTCCTTGCCGCAGCATCTGCGCGTTCTGTTTCACGACTTCGGCTGGCGCTAGGACCAAGCACGATGCCATCTCCGCCACCGCCGACGCCGACGAGTGCACGAGGGCTTCGGGAAGGGGCAGCGTCCTTGCAAAGGCAATTTTCGTCTTTTCGTACGTCGAAAAAAACAGGCCGGCTATCCATTGTCAATGATCCAGGTTGATTAGAGCTGGCTGCTGCTCGGTCATTCGCGTCAACCCACCTGCCGGGAGCGTGGCCAATACAACGCTGCCAATTCCTTGATAGAGGCCACGGATGGCCAACGCCTTGTTCTTGGACCCTTCAGCGTAGGTCTTGATGTAGTCTTGGCTTTGGTATCGCGTCTTCAGCGTATCAAGGGGGTACACCAGGACGTCAACTGTGAAAGCCGCCACCGCGCCCGCCTGAATTGGAACATGGTGAGTGCTGATCCACAACGGTTGCTCAGCTGGCCACCGCGACGTACTGCGTAAATATCCATTCTCCTTTATCATTCAGAGCCTGCAGGCTTCTTCATGATGGTACCGACGAAACTCGCCCCTGATGGTTGGGATGGCTTTCTCGTCACTGTAAAATGTCGATGTCTAGGTATGATATCAGTGCGTTGATGACATCATGGCAGAGAGTTATCTTAGCATGTGTCGCGGGCTCTTACCATGTTGGGCAATCGAAGCGCCAATTGGACCGACAACCAAAGTAACTGACGTTGAGCAGCCCAGCCTTTCCGACAACGCCGTGGCAGAGTCCGAGCATTGGCATGCCTTCTATGGGAGCGTGCGTCCAGATAGTATAGCTCGAATCTACCTTGAAACTTTCCTATGTGACGACATCCTCACAGCGAGACTATGACACTTGGGTGTTCATGGAGCGGCACGGGGGATGCAGTTAGGATTGAGACCGAAGGACAAGGTCACCAATGGTCAATGACCCGGCGGTTACCTCTGCCAATACAACTACCGCCCCAACATGGCCAACGTCCGGAAATATCCCCTTTTCGGTATACCCAACACCGTCACAGTCGACACGACGCCGATTCCTCTGGACGATGCCTCCCGAGAGCTATACAAGCGCGCCTTGGCTGGCCCGTCGTCCATCACGGACGCTGAGATGCGCACCATCACGCTGCGCCCGCCGCCGGAGCAAGAAGACTAGCTGTGCCGCGAAACGTGTGGCATGCCATTTGAACAGGTTGTGCAAAAAGCACTGCGCCGCGAACAGCTCAACTACGACGAGGCGCTGGCGTCCATCGACAAGAAGAGGCCGTTCCTGTGGCTCTGGGAGCCCCAAGACACAGAAAACGGGCCGCTGAGGGTCGAGCTCAATGTCATCATGCCGCTACTGATGGCAAGGCTAACGCAGCGCGACCTGGAGGGTGACGCGAGGATCAAACCGTTCCGACACGGCCCAGAGCTTGGGGCGCTGCACAAGGCCGCGAGCTACTCCAGAAGCGATGATATGATTCCCGTTTGGCCGCCTGATCCTCGCGCCACGTGATACAATTAGAGGGTGACGTGGTAACCGTATGCAAAACGCCACACAAGACTCTTGTGGACTGAATGAAGTCCAGGAGAAACAGATGGATGTTTTCGGGTACTGCAAGGGTACGAATAGACGGCGCAGGTATATGACATGGAGCGATAACGGAGTTTTGCCATGCTCAAACGCCCTTCTGGCTCTGCTTGAGTTTCCGATATCGCTTCAACAAATTGGTTCGCACGCGCCGGCTCGTCTTGTTCCCCAAAACATTACGCTCTCTTCCCGCCCTGCCTCTGCCTCGTTCTCTCAACGACACAAACGACACAAACACTCCAGGCCCCCAGAAAATCGGGTCTACCACAACGGGTTCTGCTATTCCCTACTCCGATTTTGTTGAAGTTTCGTGCTCTTTCTTCGCGCCTCCTTCAATCTATTTCTTCTCAACCTCCTCGCGCTGGTTCTCGGTTTCCACGTCGCCGCCATGCCCACGGGTCAGCCGCAGCTTGACATAAAACGGGGCACCGAGCGCGACACACCTTGCCACGCATGCGTTAGTCGGATGGCAAGGGGTGGCAAGATCGACTTCTGCTAGAATCAGAATTGTGAGTTTGTATCTCACACGCACGCGTTCCTTGCTAACCATTTGATGCGCAGCGGTTCAAGCCACGGCTTGTTGGAACTGTGCTGTGCGTGGCCGTGAAGGCAACTGCAACCCTGTGAGTCAGTAGTTTCCGCCCTCTGTATCGCTTCTAAACCGTCTTGCCAGGTTCTCGAAACGGCGGTTCCTGCTGCCCGCGCCCTGGTGGAGTTCTGCCATGATAAGACCGAGGCACACAACAGGTCTAATGTGAAGGTACGGCTGCCTGCGGTGTGCTTCCTGTCTGGCTTCGCCGCTGACCTTCTTCCAGTTCAGAACGAAAGCAGAAGCCGCTCTTCAGGCTCTCTCCGCTGCACCAAAGCCGCTCAACCACTCCGGCGGCGAGACGTCGCTGGTCAACAGCGCTACCGACAACGCTGAATGCCTTCGCTTGCTGAGCAGCGTGAACCGCACCCTCCAGGCTTTGGAGGCCGTCGTCGGCAAAATTAGTGATGACACGCACTCTCTTTGCGTCAAACTCGAGGAACAGCACGCAGCTTGCCTCAAGGCTCCTGCTCCCATCCCTGAAGCGCCAAAGAGGAAGGCCAAACGCCGCACTGTCAAGCTTCGTCAATCCGTTAATCAGATATATCAGCTGCAGATGCCTCGAACTGTGCGTCGCCAACTCGTCGACCAGCTCTTGGAGCATTATCTGGGTCGTGAAACCTAACTCCACTACCGCCGAATCTCCTATCCTGGAGGCGGTTGCCTGCCTGACGCGATGAGGTGTTTCTGGTAGGCTCCAGCATGCGCTCATACCGCTGGGAGAATGTTTCATTGAGATTCGAGAGAGGTTCTCAGGGAGAGCCGTTGATCGCTTTGTTAGATGGATGTTGCATTGGTTGATGTAGAGGGAACCAAGTTCGCTGGACAGGGCAGAAAGGGCCCAGAAGCCGTATTTGCTTCAGCTGTCATTGTCAAGGACACTATTTGCCAGCTCTTTATTTCTCGCGCCTTATGGTACAAACCGAGTCGTCTCACGCAATGTCGTTGTCACTCAAGGGCCATCCGTCCCGGGGGCAACGGCACTACCCCATCGTCTGCAAACGCACCTGTCGATTATCATCCATCCGATAGTCTCCTTGGCTTCGCTCACAATTTTTTTCGCAGCCAAGTATTCTTGATTCATCAAATCATTAACTGCATACTTCAAACAAAACATGCCCCTTTCCAGCTTGATGTTGCCATCCGCATATGCCCGCTTTATGCCGACTCCAATCATTGCGCCAGCAAGCCCAAGTGCTCGCGTAGCGCTTCTCTATGGGTAGTAGTAATAGTCTATCATGCACCTGGCCCGTTCACAAAAACACAAATCACAGCTTGCTCCTCACAGTAACCGAATCTTCGGACACGACCGCGACAACCACGCAAATGTCGTCGACCTTGCCGCCTCGCCACTGCTCGTGGGGGTAGTATTTTTGAACCTCCTTGGCGAAGGGGCCGTCAATCTTGGTGTTGATGCTGGCGCTTTTCGCCGCGGCGACGAGCTCCGTGGCCAGCAGGCTCTGCAACGTCACGGTTTTTTCCACCCTTCCGTCGGCTTCACTCCCGGGGATGCGCGACCTCGTAAGGGCGTCCATGGAGTCGGCGACGCGCACGCCGCCCGCATTTGTCATCTCCCACGCACCGCTGGAGACCATGACGCGGCTCGCGACGCGCAGGATGTCTTGGTTGAAGAGGTTGTCCAAGACGCCGTCGGTGGCCAGGATGAGGATGTCGCCGTGCCGGAGGTAATGCTGCGAAACGTCGGCATCGCGCGGCAGGTCACTGAGCTGGGCTCCTCCAAAAGCTGCCATGCGCGCGGCTAACCGCGGCGGGATGAGGGAGAGCTGGAAGGGGGTGTTGAAGGCGTGCGTCTGCGGATCAGAGTAGGCGTTGACGGCGTTAAGCCGTAGTTGCAGGAAGCCAGAGTCGCCCAGGTTCGCCACGTCGAGCGTCCCATCCGACGCCGCTATCGCGACGCACGCCGTGCTGCCACCCGCATGCAGGCTCCTGTCGTTGCACACGGCATCGTAGCCGCTCTGCATCAGCCTCCGCGCCGTGAGCGTTGGGCTGGCTGCCGAGTCGTGCTGATATGCAGAGTCGGCCATGTAGTCGCACAGGCCGTGTGAAAAGTCGGCCGGGTCGACGCCAGAGTCTACCCAGCCGCCCACGCCATCGGCAACGCCAAATGCGACGGCGCCCGAGTCGTTGACGCGGCTGACGAAGAATGCGTCGTGGCCAGAGTCGGGGCGCGAGGAGGGCCGGCGGTGGCGGGGAGGCTGGATGCGGTTGTAGGGGTTGAAGTGGAAGACATGGGTCGAGGGGTCGTAGGGGCGGTCCTTGGCGATGAAGGAGGAGGCGATGTGGTAGGAGAATTTGGACGTCGTCGGCGCGGCCGAGGAAGAGTACGGCGCTGTCGTATGCGGCATGCCGGGTCTGCGGACAAGCCGCGCCGGGCGGGCCAGCACGGCACCGTGTGTTATGGGTGGCACTGGAGGGCAGGTTAGACGGGCGAATACTGTGACGGTGCACCGCGGCCAGATCCGAACCTCTAAGTGCAGATGCTCGCCATGGTGTTGCGGCGGCAGCCCTGGCGCAGGATGCGGCCATGCGGGGCACGGATCGATGCGGATGTGTCGCGATGGTCGCAGCAGAGCGAGGGGTCTCGGCAAGGAATGTCTGTCTCTCCGTCCTCGTGTGCGCGGGATCAGCGCGATCGCATTGCTGAAGGCAGCGTCAGGAGACGTCGGTAAGAAAATGCGTCCGACGGCATCCTTGCGCGGTGCCGCCCGCGCGTCTGAAATCCCCTACCCTGCAGCCGCCGCTCCGCCGCAGCGGAGACCCTGGAATTGTTCCAGACCAAGGCTAAATTTACATAATAATCCGAGCCTCCCGCCCGCCCCCAAGCGATCCAACTGGTGCTGTTACCCGCAGATGCGCCGGTCCGCATTCCGCGCTACGGGCCCGGGGAAGTCGTGAGCCTCGGTTCTGTTTCCTCATCCGTGTACTTCACGTTTCCTCGCAGCAGCAAATGCTCACGACGCTGGAAGGACCCGAGGCCATAGGGGGCCAAGGCAACCGTCCGTGAAGATCGGGCCATCGGCTGTCGTCGACGGGTGATCGTCAGCCGCCTCCGGTCAGAACCGTCAGATTGCATGCACGTCATGCGACGCTGGTCGATGCGGGAGGGTCGTTTTGCGCGTCCTCGCCTCTCTGCCGCCGTCTGCTCAACCTTTAAAGCCGCCGGTATCCACGATCGTGCTACAGATCTGGTGACTCAGCAAGCGGTGTGACATTGCAGCATGCAGCGTGCAGTTTTCAGCGTGCATACGCGTGGCGACGCTTTCTGGGATCCCCTTGCACGTCAAGGCGGGCCTGCATGGCCTGCGCGACGGGCCGGCCGCGATCTGTTATTACCGGTGGCAATGCAATTCCCCGCGAGCCGTAGAGTTACTATTATGCTTACTGAAGTCGGACCTTGCATGAAGATGTACGCAGGAGTCCGGGCATCGCTCGACTCTATAGGTGAGGGAGTCTGACCTTTGGTCGGCTACCGCCTGTCAACTTCAGCTGGTATGCGTGCTTGAATCCGTCAGCGCCGGAATCTGTTGGAATGGACGAGCACGGATCATAACTACATTTCACAGTGCCAATGTCCCTGCTTATTGGGTTGTCTTGTCCCTGCCTGGAATTCTCCATCGCCACACATGCGACCCACGCAAGGCGAAGTGCAGGTAAGCTTGATAGCTCTTGGCGCGGCAAAGGTTCCATTGCAATATGCATGCATGGCAGGCCGTAGCTACAGGCCTACCTTGTTCCATCCATTGATTCATGCGCAGCGCGGAAGATTTTTGATCTTCCGGGAGCTTATGATTGTCCAAAGGGCAATAGTTCTTCAGTACAGACCCCATCCCCGGGCATTAGCGTCTCACCTTATGAACCGTAGTCAGTTAATGCTGAACTCGAACGGAGACACGGAACTTCCGGACGCGCAATTGCGAAATGTGGCTTGCTTGGAGATAGCTCCTGTCTCGGCCGGCGCCGAGCTTTACGGCGGAAAGCCGCAGAGGAGGTTCGATTGTCCTCCTGGGGTGACATTGCATGCATATTCCACTTGCGAGGTTGCACTTCGGACAACACCGGGTTTGTTTGCTTCCAGTTCCAAGTCTATGAAAAATTTTCACCTTACGGATCGTATGTTGGAACATGTCTGTCTAGCCGTAGGCCTATCTCACGCTGGGAGAGAGTAAGCGAGTATAAAAGGACGGCATCGCGGCGGCATCTTGTTACGACACCTGGATCATCAGCACTCAGCGCAGCATTTCTCTTCAAGATCAATTACCTCAAACCATCCCTCAAATACAGTTGAATTATTTCTTCTCAGAAAACACCGAGTTCTATTGAAACCGCACAAGACAAGATGCAAGTCACCGCTGGTCTCCTGGTCGTCCTCGCTGGCATTGCCTGCGCCGCGCCGCCCAAGCCCACAACCACCCCGTGCATCGACGCTACCATCTGCGTCGACGGCATCAACAAGTGTGGCAAGCCCTGGGGAGGGTAAGCTCTGTTTTGACATCTTTTCTCAAATATGGCATGTACTCATAATCGCCAGCTGCTACAACCCGTGCTCCCAAAAGGCTCCTACTCCCGCCCCTTGCACGACCAAAGCGCCTCCTAAGCCGACGTCCACCGTCAAGTCGGACGACTGCCGCACGCGCACTATTTGCATCGACGCAATCAACTCGTGCGGAATTCGCTACGGAGGGTGAGCTTCTCTGCTGCTGCTGATCGAGTCGAGCGTGTCATCGGGCTAACACGAGATGTGCCAGCTGTGTTCCGGACTGCAAGCCGTATGATATCAAGGTGCCAACGTGCCCGGCTACGGTAACCAAGACGGCCGAGGAGGGCCGCATGACTGCTTGGAAGAAGTCTGACGGCGAGATGACCATCTACGAGTCCGACGGCGGTAGAATGACTGCCTGGGCCCCCAAGCCAACTCAGTAACTGCCAACCTTTGCCAAAGAGAAATCAATGAGGTTTATGCCCCGGATGGAGGTGAACGGGAAGGTACAAAAGTTGATTGCTTCACTGATTCTGTGTGTTGTTAGCTGGGATGGATGCAGAGTTTCCCCGCGTCATAGATCCAGCAATTCTCTCGTAATAAAATAGCACCCAGATAGATAGAGCTTCTTCAAATAAAATTGACTAATCAAAGCAAAATACTGTTCCAATTGGTCTTCATGACCCTTCGCAGCTGCTTGCTTCAGTAATATATATTGCTGCTGGGAGTCGCCGTGCCGCCGTACTCCGTTGTCGTTCCAGGGTAGGCCCCGACCATCGCAGACGGCCCGCCCCGAACCTCGTCGTCAGAGCTGACTTCGTCGCCCAACTCGTCATAGGCATCAGGCAGTGACCGCATGGCCTCGAGCACGTCCCTGTCGAGAACCGGGGGCTGGTAGGGCTGGATCGTGAATATCTCTCGGCCGGATGGCATCTTGGTCAAGAGAGAATTGATCGGGGGGATGAGTTGCGTGTTCATCTTTCGAAAAGAGTAAGCAGGGGCTGGCTGAAATAAGAGTTGAACATCAAGTTGGCTTACCGTGTCGTTGATTTTATTCCATTTAGCATCCAAGAGCTCGAGGATTCTCGTCTCCTCAAGCCGGCCAGCATCAGCGCCCCACGACGTCTCTTTTTCGATGCGTCGGTCCTCTCTCTTTTCAGTCAGGTCCTTTTTAAACCGACTGAAGCTCAGGCCCTTCTTCGTATCCTTGTCCTTGACCTCTACGCCTAGGGCATGGAAGCCAGCCCGGAGCCAGCCGATGCCCTCGGCCGTGTTTCCATCCATCTCGGCATGAACACCAAAGAACCTGCAGGCTTTCGCGCGGCATGTCCGGCGCAGATCTTCCATGTATTTCAGGAGATTTGGATTAGCCTTGCCGGTGCTCGATCCCGCCTGAAACAGCGAGGCGGCCTTCGCAGCGTGGTCAGACGCTGCCAGGCACAGCCGAGCGTTGAGGTGAGCTTTTGTTTTAGCTATGTCGGGTGACTTGAACATCCACTCCTTATCGCCCTTGTTCCTGTCTTGCGCAACGGCCGCAGGATACGGGTCGTCTTTGGTGACCGCCAATAGTGTCGCCTCTGCCAGTGCCAGGGATGACAGCGCCCGGGCTGTGGAGGGAGCAACATCAAAGCACGGAGGAGAGGTTGGGATTTGCTCACCCCGAGTCGCCAGGTAGTCGTATATAGACGCGGCGTCGAGAAGATGCTTGTTAGCCGTTTGGATCGCCGCTGTTCTCTCCTTGGAAGCGACGAATTCTCCGGCAGTGGTATACAAAGGCTGGAGTATCGATCTCGCCGTCGAGATGTACGCAAACCCCAGCGTCGATAGGACAAAGAAGATTTCGTACTCCAAAGAGGTGATTTTAACTCGGGGTCTTTCCCGCCCGGGCACGATGTCGCCTGACAGCGTTGGCCTCCAGCTGATCGACGGGGTCGATTTCAAGACACAGTTGATGCCCTCACCCCCCACGAGAGCGCGACTGCTCACGCCCGCGTCGACGGCCAGCAGATAGGGCATGTATCCGTCGAGGCTAGATATCACACTGGCAATGCTCCCTGTGCGCGCGGCCGGGGGCAGCCGCTTGTGTTCCTTGAGGGCACCTCTCAGGACCCCACGTTGGGTGCTGGCATTGACGGGCAGCGACGGGTGAGAGTCGCTGCCGAAGCAGGATGAGAAGGAGAATGCGGACGTGGTCGGGAGCACAAATGGGAACGGCATTTTGGCAGCTCAGAAGCACGTCAAGACTGTCGCAGGTGTTGAGACGAGGCCATTCTCAAGACGAACTGGCTCTGGGTGCTGGGCGGCCTTGGCTGCCATCATCGGTCCACAGTGTCAGGTCTCAGACGCTCGCACGTACTTGTGCCGTCACACGCAGCGCAAACCAACCGTATAAACGTACAGTGCCAAAACAGAACCACTAACACGTCTACGCTCCACCCAATTGAGCCAGCTCCTGGAGCTCTGGCGACGTGCCCTCAAACACCCGTCCGCCCTCGACGCCCACGCCGCCGAAGCTGCCGCCGCATGCACATCGCGAGTCACCCCCTGGCCCCGTTGATGCGGTGACAATGGCAATGGCGACTCCCTCACCGCACAAACCCCGGCGCAAGGCAAAGAAGCCCGGCAATGGCACCGACAAGCCCGCGCGAACGCGCTCCGAGACGCTGGTTCGCGCTCCAGCCTTCCCCTTGGCGGCGTTCCTCTGGCCCGCGCGCAGCTCCTCGTCTCAATGGGAGGTGCTGCCGCTGGTGCTGATGGTCGTTGGGCTGTTCAGATGGGCGGCAGGCCTCTGGGGATACTCTGGTACGAGGCACCCACATCCTGGCTGGACTCACCGGCGACCGCAGAGCTGACATCTGCCATCAAGGTTTCCAACGGCCGCCCATGTTCGGGGACTACGAAGCGCAACGACACTGGATGGAGGTGACAACGCAGCTGCCCATGTCGCAGTGGTACTTCCATGACCTGCAATGGTGGGGTCTCGACTACCCGCCGCTCACGGCCTACCACAGCTGGCTCATGGGCAAGATTGGCGCTCTCATCAACCCGGCTTGGTTTGCCCTCTTCTCGTCCCGAGGCTCAGACGATGCCACGTTGAAGATCTTCATGAGGGCGACGGTCATTGTCTCTGAATACCTCACCTACATCCCGGCCGCCGTGGTCTTCGTGCGACGATTCAGCCGGCTGCAGGGCGTGTCCACGTGGACCAGCTCAGTCGCTCTCGTCGCGATCCTCATGCAGCCCTCGACCATCCTCATCGACCACGTCCATTTCCAGTATAACACAGTCATGCTTGGGTTGGTACTTGCCAGCATGTCCAGCATGTTGGCCGAGCGATACATGTGGGCTGCCGTCTTCTTCGTGGCGGCGCTGGGCTTCAAGCAGATGGCCCTGTACTACGCATTTAGCGTGTTTGCGTATCTGCTTGGGAAGTGCGTGTTTCCCCTCAACCTCTCTAGGCTGTTCGGGATCGCTCTCGCCACCGTCGCCGCCTTCGCCGTTCTGGTTCTTCCCCTCATCCTAGGGACCCTGTACGACAGATACCGCGGCATCGACTCACGGCCCGAACTCGACGGGCCTCCTCTTCCGCTGCCGCTCTTTCCCTTCGTTGCTCAGTATTTTGATACCCATTCCGCTTTTTATGCAGTTGTCGAGCAAATGATCCAGATGGTACATCGCATCTTCCCCTTCTCCAGAGGCTTGTTCGAAGACAAAGTCGCCAACTTCTGGTGTGCTGCCAACGTCGTCATCAAGATCCGTCATTGGCCAACAGAACTACTCCAGAAGGCAGCACTGGGAGCCACACTGCTCTCGATTATCCCCCCCAATTTGATCTTATTTTTGCGACCGCGCAGAACGTCACTGCCGCTCGCCTTTGCCGCGACGGCCTGGGGCTTTTTCCTGTTCAGCTATCAAGTTCACGAGAAGAGCGTCCTTTTGCCTCTGATGCCGATGACGTTGATGCTCGCCAGCCAGAAAGGAATGAGTGGCGATGTTCGAGCATGGGTGGGCTTTGCCAACCTGCTCGGCGCGTGGACCATGTTCCCTCTGCTGCGCCGTGTGGAGCTTAGTGTCCCTTACGCAGTGTTGACGCTCCTTTGGGCATACTTGTTGGGACTTCCTCCCGTGTGCTGGAGTGCGCCGTTCGAAGTTCAAGGCGAACAGTCACGGGGCCTCCAGTGGGCAACAGCCTTGCTCCATGGGCTGTTCTACGTTGCCATGGCGGCATGGCACGTGGTCGACGCATTCCTTCTCCCGCCGACTAGCAAACCTGATCTTTGGGTTGTTGCGAATGTGGGCATTGGGGCGGCCGGCTTCATGATCTGCTACTTGTGGTGCCTCTGGGAGCTTATACAGCAGAGCTTCGTGGTACCGTCTAGGACGACGGTGAAGGCGAAGACGCTATGAAAGGATCTGATTCGGATGATATATTTCTAGAGAAAACTAGAACGCCGGCTTTGTCGTGCGGGCTAAAGGGAGATGCGAATCATACATACCATGTTTTACAACGTTCAATTTACTCCTGAAGACCCTAGACTTTAACAGGCCTGGTGACAGCAAAGCCGGCCGATTCTTCGTAGCAATTCTGCCGGTCAATTTGACCCCTTAGTTTGCAGACAAACGTGAAACGGAAGACGGATTGCGCCTGTGCTTTATCTGTTATTGCGGAACCTGTTTCCCTTCTGATGGCATGGGGACAATGCGACTTCTCACTCGCACACGCCAGCGACTTGTACATTCCGAATCTACTGCATATTACGGCCAGCGAAAACTGACAGCAAGGGCAACTAGGTAAACCGTTGAGGTTTTCAAGAGAGTCGATGCTGGATTTTCGATCGTGTCTCACGTCACGCGTCAAGTCGGGAACAGCCACTTCGAAAAAGCACGAGTTGTCATTTCAATGAACGAGGTATAAAATGCCGACCGTATGCCGCCCGACAGCCCGTCCATGAGCAACCAGTCCTCCCACGTTCAAGACATGCAAGAACCGCAGCACAACCTGCGCGCACCGTTTTCGAAAAAAAATCGTGAGGCGTCGTAACCGTGCAGATTCCTGGTGAGAAATCGCTTAGTCGAACAGACCGAAGCCCATATCCTCATCGGACTCCTCCTTCTCCTCAACCTTCTCCTCGGCAGCAGGCTCGGCAGCAGCGCCACCGGCGGCAGCAGCGGCGGGAGCACCACCAGCACCGCCCGAGGGGACGGAAGCCAGCTTCTCGGAGCCAGAGGCAATGAGCTGTTACATCATGTCAGTCTGCAATCCAATATTCCAAGCGCATATAGCATCATCGGGAAGGTCGTACCTCCTGGATGTCCTTGCCCTCAAGCTCAGAGAGGAGGGTGTTCAGGCGCTCATCGTCAGCCTCGATACCGACGGCGCTGAGGACGTTCTTGACGTCCTTGGCGGACGGGGAGGCGTTGCCGCCGAGGGTGAGGAGGAGGTAAGCTGCGAGGTGCTTCATTTTGCTTGTGGTGACTGTTGACGGGAGGTTAGACTCGGTCTTCAATGGGCGCGGCTCGATGCCAGATGCACAGCGACGTCGCAATCCGGAGCGCTGCGATTCGGCTGCGAGAGGAGAGGGAACTGACAGTAAGAGTTCGAGAGGAACACGAGAAATCAATCAATTTAACCGCGAGTTGGGCGGAGACTGAAGCCGTCGAGTTCTGGTTGACTGTGGTGATAGGCGTGACGAGGTTGAAAAGTTGCCCGGAGCCGCGGAAGTGGTAGGCAATTTTTACATCTGTGGGCGCCAAAAATGTGCTTAGGCGAGCAATTCGTTAGGGCGGGGGAGTTCGCAGGGTACGTACCGCTCGACGACCCTTGCTCTTTTCGGCAATGGCTGCCGGCCGGTGGCTTTGCCATGTCGCACCGCCACACCGCCACACGGTGTCGTCGTGTCTTCCTTATCATCACGTGCCTCAGATTCTCGGGTAGTGTGGCGCGTAATTGCCGGTCTTCGTCAAGGCCCCGGCGTATGTTGGCCTGATTTTAGATCCGGCCCGATCAGCCTTTGCTGCTCCAAGTCCGAACCTCCTCTTCGCATCCCTCTTCTCCCTTGTCAGCCGCAGCGTGCTCTTTGTCGTCATTTTACTGCCCGCCGGTTCCGCTCTTTGCGAAACCAGACCCACGCGAATCGAAAACACCGTTCGCTGCGCCCTAGATACGAGTACTTCATGACGGGCCAGTTTGCCCGTTGAAGTGGAGAGAGGGCACGGCAGGCTTCACGATTCACCTGCTTGTCTCCCGAATTCAAGCAATAACCAGGACTCAGAGTGTCTCCACTTGAATAGGGCAATCACGATGCCGGTACGCTCGGAGCTTCTGCGGACCGTGACTTCAAGGGCGCTCTACTGATCATTACTGTGTGCTGCAGATCGGAGACCTCTTGGCTCAGATTACCGGTGGAAAGTCTACTGCCACCTCTACGGCTGCCGCGAATCCTCCGAAAGCCGACTCGCTACCCGCCAAGCGGAAACCTAGCGATGACCTGCGCCGCGATGTCTCCAAGACCCCCCGCCAGGGTACCCCTCCGCAGAGGCCAACCCAGGTATTGCGTCCAGCGAGCGAGAGGCCTCCCGCTTCGCATCGATCAGCAGCTGGGGGTGGCGTGAAAGCCAGTTCGTCCTCTTCCAACAAGCCTGCCGTCGCCACACCCCGACCATCAAAGCCCTCCGCTGTCGGGAGGCCCTCACCTCTTCCTGCTGCTCCCGCTTCAACCGCACCAAAAGCCCCACCGAAGAAGGGATCTTTCGCCGAAATCTTGGCCCGTGGACAACGAGCACAGGCAGTGATGGGACAGGTTGGCAAGATCCAGCATAAGAAAGTCGAGAAGGGCGCGGTCAAGAGCAAGGACGAGGCTAAGCCGGCGACGCAGCCCAAAGGCAAAGCCACTTCGGGATACACCGGTAGCTCCAAGGCAGCGCCGCGCCATGGTGCCAACGGACATGGCCCCACGAAAAGGGACCCTCGAGATGGAGGCGTGTCTCGGTCGAAGCCGAGCGCAGCCAAAGGCCGTGCTGAAGAGGAGGCCGCGGTCAAGGCTGTCAAGAAGGCAGCCCTGGCCACGACTGGCTACACCGGCACTGCTCGGCCGAAGCCTGTAGACCCTTCGAGAAAGCGGGACGCTCCCCGCGGCGGCGCCCTGCTGAATGCGCCCAAGAGCAGGCATGGCTCGTCGAAGCGGTCGCGTTACGAGGACGACTACGACGAGGAGCTCGACGACTTCATCGAGTATGACGATGACGAGGACGAGGGGGGCCCACGCTACGACTACGCCTCGGACGGATCGTCCGACATGGAGGCTGGCCTGGACGAGCTCGACGTGGAAGAGCGACGAGCCGAGTTCCTGGCCCGGAGGGAGGACATCGAGGAGGAGCGCCTTGAGAAGACACTCAAGGCCGCCAAGGAGGAAAGAAAGCGCAAGGCCCTCGCGGCTCTTCGCGCGGGGAAGCGCAGCTAGCGGGTGGCCCGAAGCATGCGTTTTCCAAAGATACCACGGTTGCAGCCTGGATTGGCATCAGGGGAGTTGGGAGGTTCACTGCATTACTCGCACATTGTGGTTCTTCGAGTCATTAGCGACGGAGTTTGCTTTTGTACATTCAGCCTTCAGCCTTGCGCTTCACTTCTCCCGCCCAAGCACTGGATCGATTTAATAGCGGTAAGGGTAGTTTTTCTTGGGAGGTACATTGGATAGCCATATGGTAGCGACCTGCAACTCTTGTCCAGTTGGTCTGGTATTTTGCAAGTTACAGACATGCCTTCTGCACCTTGCTGTCCTATTCGTACAAGAATCCCTTCGATGGGCCAACATGATTTCGGCCAGACTCAGCTCGTACTCAGATGCTCTACATATACACCGACGCGGGAAAATGATCCCTCCACGAATCGCATAACAATGGCGCTCATCACTTGAGACGCTAAACAATTTGGAATGACTCCGAGGCCAAATCGAGACTGCCCCCCTCGCAATCACGGCAGGTCATCGCTCTTGGACTGCTTGCCATTCGCGCTGCCGTACGGCTGCAGCAGCCAACCCTGATAGTGCTCGAGTCCCTGACTGCTGACACTATTAGCAGTAGGGATGACGGACGGGGGCGGATTCCGACGAGGAGTCCCGGCCTCTCTCTTAGTGGGAGGTTCGGGCAGGGAAGCCGGAGCGGCTGGCAACAGGCTGGACCCCGACGCGGGCTTCTTGCTCTTGTGGAGGTCCTCTTTCCCGTCAACGTCCATAGCATCGACCTTCTCGGGCTGAGCTTCGCGCTTCATGGCACCCTTCTCGCGGAGGTATTGGATGGACTGGAGAATGGTTAGGTCCTCCTGCTCCTTGTCGTTCAAAATAAGGCGCTGCTGAATCGTCATGCGGCCGTCGTTCGCCTCGCGTTCCTTCATCGCCGATTCTCTGACCTCTGGATCATGGACGAAGCGGCACTTGCCCTTCTTACCGCATGTGCCACCAGTGGCGTAGTACTTGCAGTGCCTTGACACATCCGCTTTCTTGGCGGGAGGCGGAGGAGGGGGCCCAGCAGGTTCGGTCCGAGAAGACATGACTTCGGGCTTCTCGTCGTCCGAAGACACCTCAGAGGGATCCCTCATCTCGTCACCTTCATCGCCCTGCTCTCGCTTTCGCTTGATGGACGACTCAACCTTGCGAAGCTGCTTCCGAAGCTTGTCGGCCTGCTTCTCCAGCGAGGCAGCCTTGTCCTCGTCCTTTCGTGCCAGCTCGGCAGCTTTCTTGGCCTCAACGCGCGCTTTTGTCGGGAAGTTCTTTCTTCGCTCCGCCAAAAAGGCAGTAACGTCGCTAATTCTAGAGCAAGTTAGTGACACGACGACAGTACATCACGCAGTCTGATGGTGCTTACTGCAGGGTTTCGGCGCCAATGAGGTCAACGAGAGCCTTCTCTTCGCCTTCGTCGTCCTCTGATTCCGATTCCATACCGGGGGTCAAGCCAAGCGTGTTGGTCTTACGCTTCTTCTTTTTACCAACCGAAGCAGAATCGTGCTTAGTCTTGGCGTCTCCCCCATGGCCCTGCTTGTGGTGATGAGGTTGATGATGGCGTGCCCGGTCGCCGCCGTGATGGTGGCCGCCTCGTCCGCGCGCCCCGTCCCTGTGGCCCCCGCCTCGGCCACGACGATGGTACTGACCACCATGGTGGACCTCTTGGTGGTGAGGCGCGGGGGGCACCGGTGGTGTGGCATAGGGGTATGGGGCGGGGGGGTAGTGGGAAGCGCGCGGGTCATGAGGGTACGGCTGGCCATAGCTGACACCAACTCCTGCTGCCGGCTCATGCTCGTAGCCGGGGCGTAGGGAAGGGCCCAAGTGAGGATGCTTCGAAGCGCCTCGATCGCCGTAGTCTCCGCGACCACCTCTGCCGCCGCCGGCGTAATGCCCATGCTGAGGTGCGCCTTGAGGGCCCCAGTGGGACACAGGCGGCTGCGGAGGGGGTTGGTAGGGGTTTCTGTACTGCTGCGGCGGACCGTACGACGGCGGCTGGGAATACTGAGAAGGGGGGTACGACTGAGGTGCATAGTTTGGATGGTAGTTGGCTGGAGAGATGGGCGCGGGAGCATGAGGATGCGCGTTGGGGGGCGGCGGCGGCGCGTGGCCATGCTCGGGCGCCCACTGCTGAGGGTGAGTCTGATACGCGACAGCAGAGGGGTGTGACGAGGCTCCGTACGGAGGCTGGTTGTGAGGCGGATACGGCTGGGCCGCGTACTCGAAGTGGGCTTGAGCAGGTGCAGGAGCATGAGCGGCGTGGTGATGATCACTTCGTCCACGGGAGTACTGACCCCCGCGTCCGCGAGCACTGGCTGCTCCTCCGCCGCCACGACTGTGGCCGTGATGGGAGTAAGAAGGGGCAGGCTGGCTGTAGCCAGGGTAGCCCCCAGATGCCGACGGCGGCGGAGGCGGCGGTGCGTAGCCGTAGCCCGACATGGCTGCTGTGAGATGCGGGCTCGCTGTGCGGTCGGCAGAACACTTGTCTGCGGTTCCTGCGAGCCGGTGATCGTGGCCGGGTGCTTGCTTCGCGGCCGAGTTGCAAACAACGATGGTATCGAAGGCAGTGCAGACGCGGGTTGACGGCCACTGGGGGCCTTCCCGTGGGTGCCTGGCAGAAGAAACGACGAAGCAGACAACGCAGAGTAGACAGCACACGCGGGGAGAAGATGGCGTCGGCGAAGGGTGCGGCGGCGGGCAAGGACGCGGGAAACTCGGTGCTAACGATAGCGATTTTGCTCGAGAAAAGACGCGATGCAGAATGCGTGTTTCAGCGCTCCGTAGCACGAGTAGGTTGGAAGTTTGCCCTCAGGACGGACCCCTTGCGGTTTTCCGGCGCAGCCCAACGCCAGGCGGCGCTAGGCCTGAGGCAGCAGGCGGTGAGGCCTCGGGCGCCCAGCCCGGCGGTTTTGACGCCTGGGCTCTGAATTTCTACACTGAAGACAGAGCGAGGTCAGTGACGAGCCGAGACAGTGGGATACCTTGCCTCCGCCAGTCCGCTTCGTTTCGATTATGATTCACCATTTACGGTAGCCGTCGGCAGGAGGATATAAACAGGCGCTGCGCGAGCCCCAGCGACTGACTCACTGGTTCTCGAAATGTTCATTCTGGTACGGACATACTGAGCCCCGCCATCCACGGCTGATGAGAGGCACTGACACGGTGATGCTCCAGACAAAGATTTCCGACCTGGTGCAGATTGCGCCCGAGGACTTTGCAAAGCACAGTCTTGTTGCCATCGAGGACAACATCAACGCCAAGTACTCCAACAAGGTAGGCCTGGCACCGCTCAGTCCACCGCCGTGCTCGTCTCACGTCAACTGACGCTCGTGCCTGCAGGTCATTCAGAAAATCGGGCTCTGCATCTGCCTCTACGATCTGCTATGGGCCTCTGAGGGCTTGATCGGCCACGGCACCGGCCTCGTCAACGTCAATGGTATGTCTCTTCTCCGTCCCGCAGCCTTACGCCGGCTGACCCTGGCACAGTCGAGTTCCGCATGGTCGTCTTCCGGCCGTTCAAGGGAGAGGTGATGCTCGGCAGGATACGGAGCTCAACTCCTGCGGGCATCAACTTGAGGACGGACTTCTTCGACGACATATTCGTCCCGTACGAGGAGCTGCCCCAAGGTGCCGAGTAGTACGTGCCTCATTACAGCCGAAAGTTTGTCCCCAGCTGCTAACTTTCCCACAGTAACCACAGCGAGCAGCTCTGGATCTGGAACTTTGACGAGGATCGGCTTTTCTACGACAACCACGAAATGGTGCGCTTCCAGGTCGTTGATGAGGAGTGGCACGACCAGACGCCGGCGGGGCCCTTGCAGGCAGACGATGCGCCCGCCAAGACGCCGTACAAGATCAAGGGGAGCATGGCGCGCGAAGGACTCGGCGCGTGCATATGGTGGGACGAATCCGGGCTGTAATGCCTCGCTGTACATTATCTATGTGCTCTTTTCACGTGAATCTACGATTTGATACCCTCAAGCAGACGCTCCTCGACGTCGTCCAGGACCGAGTAGTGCTCCACGACAGCGAGGTTCTCGGCCTCGCCTTTGAACTGCTTGTCGGGATCCTGGCCCGGGCCGCCCATGACGCCCATGGGCATTTGCTGCTGGGCCATCTGCTGGGCCATCTGGCTGGCAGCTGAGTACGGATTAGCTCGGTGTTGAGACGACGGGTATTGGCGACGTACCATTGTCGCTGCCGAGCAGGAAGACGTAGACGAACTGCAGGCCGAAGATGCAGAGGAAGTACCAGCTGATGCTCGACATCCACCGTGGGTCCATGTCCTTGGTCTGCACGCCCGCCTGCAGCATGCTCTTGAACTTGATGGTGATGGGGAACGGGAGTTTCACTACCACGCGCGTTAGCGGCATGCCCTCGGCACGACAACGGCAGGGGAGAAGACGCACTGATGACGTATCCGCTGAAGAAGGCGTTGATCCAGCTCATGATGAGCGTGTTGGGGATGATCATGGCCATGTTGTTCTTCATCATGCCCATCATGCCCTCCATCTGGCTGGGGTCGCTGAGCGGGTTGGGCGGCGCCTGGCCCTTGCGCTCGGGCTCCTTGAGGAACTCTCCGCTCTCGTAGCCGGCGGTGAGGGTCTCGCGGCGCTGCTCGAACGCCCGCTGCGACAGGACGTGGTAGTTGGAGCGCAGGGCGACGCCGCGGGCGAGGGCGCGCTGCTCGCGCATGGCCGGCACATCGAGCTTCTTGGGCGCCGTGGCCATGAGCACCGAGGCGTAGTGGCGGAGGACGCCCGTGAGCACCATGACCACGGTGATGGGGAGGAGGATCCAGTAGCTGCTGCGTCGTTAGCGAGCCGCGTTCGGGGGCAACGAGGGGCGCGTGCGCCGGTCAAGCTCCCGGGGAGCCGTACAAGAGCTGGGGGTCCCGGTGGAGGGTCTGGACGAGGATCTGCGCCATTGTGAGGGCGGTTGGCGGCTGGGCGCGCTCGCAAGGGGGGACAAGCTGAAAATGAGCGTCGTCGACGATGCTGCGGTGCCGTCGGGATGGTGTTGCGAGGACGAGCGTCTGCCCAGGCCAGCGAGCGGAGCTTTGATTCTGCCGCCGCCGCAAGCTGTGGGGGCTCCACCATGACAAGGCCACCTAGCTCTCAAGCTCCCTCTGCGCCAGGCTCCCGCCCCACGACTTACATCCAAGTACGAGCGCCAGGACTCAGGACACTTCTCCCGGGAATCCCCAGCAAAGTCGCAATCATGGCGAACACCGAAAAAATCTCCCTCTACAACCTCGCCGGTATGCTCTCAACGGCCCTCAGTCTCAATCCCCCGACATGCGAGAGGGCTCACTGCTGACAACACGTAACCCGGGCCAGACCTCAAGAACACGTCCGACGATGCGATCCCCAACTACCTCAACTCGCTCAAGTTCCGGCAGTCGCACTTCCTGACCGACGTGCGCCTGGGGCTCGGCTACAGCGCCTTCGTCCTCGCCGCCGCCTGCTTCCTCTGGGACTACAAGTTCGGCTTCGAGGGCACCAAGCAGTACACGGCCGTCGCCGTGGTCGTGTACGCCTTGCTCAGCGGTGCGCTGACGTACTGGCTGTCCGACGTGGAGAAGGGCACCGTTTATCAGGGCGCCGCGCCGTCTGGTGACAAGGTGCGCCATCCTTCCCTCTCATGAAGTTGGGCAGGGAATTGTGCACTGACGCTCACACGCCCCGCAGATCACAATCGCGACCAAGTGCAAAAAGAACGACCCGACCTACAGACTCTCCGTCACTGTCGAGACGAAGGGGGCCGAGCCCCAAGTCATCGAGGTAGCCAAGCCCTTCGCCGCCTTCTTCGACGAGACGGGCCGCTTCGTCGCAAAGCCATTCCAGGAGGCACTCGCCTCGTCGGTTCCTCTCATCGGGAAAGCCGACCCCAAGCGCGTCAAGCTCGCTTCGCAGGCCATGTTGGACGCGAATCCGGAGCTGCTGGACGCGATGCTGGCAGCGAACCCCGAGGGAGCCTCGACTGCCGCCGAGGTAACGGAGAACAAGGGAGGGAAGAGGCGGAAGGCTTAGACCTGGGCATGGACAAGGAGCGGGAATGGACTGGATCTGGCGCCGAATTGGGTTCCTTATGTGTCAAAGGCATTATGCTTGACTTCAGCGTTGAATGCACCTTTTTTTTTGGGCATGTGTCCTTACTCTCCCTGCAAGAGGCTGGCTGTATGAGACTTTGTGGCGGGCCTGTTTCGAGACTCTTGTTGACGTCGTGACTGTTCAATTTCATGTGCCAGGCACCAGGTTAGAGCAAAGCAGCCGCAGACTTATTCAAGAGGCACCCTTGGCCATTCTATTTCAAAGCACGGTATTTTACGATAAATCCCCTTTGGTACCATCACTGCCCGCCTGGCCATACCGTGAACTCCCACTATCAACTCCTCTCTATATGCACAGCCCCCAATCCTGATGCTCATTTCACATCCGACCACGCCGCTCGTGCAAGTCGTGCCGTCTTCCGTACATCGCGAACCCGGTGACCGCACGCCGCGCACAGCTCCCTCTGGACCTGAGGTGCATGCGCCAAGAGATATCTCGACTCATACATTCGCGGCAGGCTGCCAGCAATCTCCAGCGCCAGCTTGCCACACTCGGCTTCCGTCTCAGGATCGGGGGTTGAGACAGCTTGATCTTGTGGCAGCCACTCCGGCCGAGTCCGAGAAACAGCCGTGCGGCTCGAAAAAAGACTGATGCAGACGGTGATGAGACTGCGGATGCGGTCTTGCGCCACCTCAGGAGCCTCGACGAGGATGTTCTTCAGGACCTCCACAGCGGCCTTTGCGTCCTTGCCAGTGCCCGTATTCTGGGCGACGAAGATGGCTATCCGCACGACCTTGTCCGCGTCGTCCTCGAAGATGGAGAAATTCATGTGCTTTACCATTTGTAGCACGCCGATGCTGAAGTTGAATTTGATGAGGGGGTCCTGGACCTCTGATGAGGCGCCCACCGCGTGACCGATCATGGGCTTGACGATGTCGATGTAGACCTTTTGCATCCACAGCAGCTTCTCCACGGCACCGCCGGCCTTGGTTAGGTACGTCTGATGTGCGACGACTGTTTCGAGGCCCTCCGCCAGACGATAGCCTGCTATGCGGTCCTTTGGCGCCTCGCGCAGCAGTCGGCGCAAGCTTTCATTTTGCTTGCCGGTGCACCGTCGCAACAGGCCGCTCGCAAGGGCGAAGATTGTCAAAGCCTGTTCCAATCCGTTGTGTCGGTGCTCTGCGCTGGACCCGGCACTTGCTTGTTTCAAAGCGTTCTGCAAATTTTGCTCCAGCGTGGCCATCAAGTCAGCCAAGCCTTCAAGCTGGTACTTGTTCGCCAGGGCAGCCATGATAGCCCTTGCGACAGGCAGCGACAGTGCATTCCTCGGGTCGAGGTCGGATGAAGTCCCCTTGAGCAGTATTTGTTGGGCAACACCAACATCATACTGTCTCCGCCGTCAGCTTGGATTCATCAAAGGAAGGGAGAATCTTACAAGTTTGGCAACGCCCAGGGGCCGCAAGGACTTCAGGATGCCCAACGAGAGCACATTCAATGGCCCCAGAGCCAGCCAAGTCCAAGAACTGCTGTCTGTAGCGGCCTTTTGGCCCTCTGGCTGTGAGGGTGGAACGGAGATGAAGTCGTCGCGGAACAAAGTTAAGAAGTACATCTCCATTGGAGGAGATGACAGCTCGGCACTGCCCATCTGGAAAACCACGAAGTCGGCAAGCTTAGACAGCTGGTGAAGGTACCTGTCCTCGGCACTCTTGTCAGAGCCCGTAAAGTCGTCGCTGAGGTCGAGCGCCTTCTCCGCGGTCTGAGGAAGGGCCGGCACTGGCTTCGTTGCTTTGCGGTACAGCAATCTGCACACATACAACGTAATGAGCAGGCCATCGTTTCGAATTTCAGCAGCAGATATGGCATCAGATACCTGCTGCTGAGCCTCGGGAACTACCAGAAATGGATCCTTCGATTCTGTCCCCTCCTCGGTGATAGCTCCTATCGAGTTGAGCTCCGGGAACTTGGCGACAAGTCCAGCAAACCAATAGTCTTCTGCGGGGTTTGAGCCCTTTGCTGGATTCAATTCCAGGCAAGCATCGTTGAAATATAATGCTGCCGAATGTATGCCACCGGCGAAGGCAGACCAGACGCCAGGATGAACCCTCGCATCAATTGCTGCCAAAAGCTCCGTAGTCAGGACACTGCTGAGACACAGGAAGTTGCGCAGGCCGTTTGTTCGAGAACGGCTCAGATCATAGTATCCAATGTAGGCAAGGGCCGAGCAGAGGCGCTGTATCGTAGCGACAGACTGCGCAGGTGGCTCTGCGTAGCTTGCCCGAATGGAGGCCACTCCTCGCTCCACCAACCGCTTGAAGCCCCAGGGATAGGCTTGTACCGATCGCTGGAGCGCCTTTATCGACTCGTTGACCAGGTCATCGGTGCTCGTATTCCGGGCGTTTTCCTCCCGGTCTTGAAATGCAATCGAGAACAACACATCGCATATCTCGGCGCATGTTCCTTCAGGCAAGAGCAGGTACGTCTGGGTTTGGCCTTCAGGTGAGTTCGCTGTAGTCACCACCCTCTGACAGACCAGAGCCCCCACGCCCTGAACTGCCTCCGTGGAGAGTTTGACACTGTCGTAGGAAGCATCCGCTGCGCCCCCCTGCTCGACAGCTTTCTTGTAGACGTCGCTGTACAGAGACTTGAAAACCGAGTCCACAGCTGCAAATTCGGCCCTTTCTTGGTCCGTCGCCAGAATGCCCGTCAGGAGCAAGCGCGTTTCCAGAATAATCCGCAGGATCTTGAGTAGATCCTGGCTGTGGGTGGGTGACTTCGGATGCCGCAGGTTCTCCTTGATGTGCGTAAGGGCGGGCGCCACCATGAGGACAAAGGCGCTGGGATTTGCACTCAAAACGCTGATGAGGAGTCGACCAGCTGCTGCTGTGTACGTCGGGTTTGAGAGGTCGTTGACACAGTCCCGCGTGACGGTCAAAGTGTAGTCGCGCAACTCTTCGTGTTTCAACCTCAAGGTGACTGCTTTCAAGACCTCAAGAGTGGCCCAGATGGTGTCTTCGATTTCGCCGTTGCGCACCTCGTACTTGAGGCTGCCCCATATTCTGTTGACGTACGGTGTGACGGACTCTCCCGGGCTGGAATAGTCCTCAATGCAGGCTCTAATCGTGCGGAGCACATCGACCTAGCAGCTGTCAGTATCAGAAGAGTTTAGGAGCAGGCGTCGAAGTACCTTGACATTAACTGTGACACCATCGCCTTGGTCCAATTTTCCTATCAAGAATGGCAACGCCAAAGGGGCAAGGCGATCGGTTGCGCAAAAGCATTTCCGCAGCTGAAGCTTTAGTTCATCTGGCGTGACGATGCTCTGTGACGCACGCGGCAGCGTGATGGGGAAGTACGCCTTGAAGGATCCGTACACCTCCTCCAGTAACTCTTGAGACAAGGGGTACTCCCTCATGAATCCCCTGAGAATATCGAACCAGACCATCAAACAGTCGGGGTCTCTCTCAAGGTTACAGAGATGCAGCAGGCTCTTCATGAATTCCGACGCCCCGTCACGACGCTGCAGGTCGCTGGCGACTGCAGCATCCGTGATGAGAGACCGCAGCAGCTCGTAAACGGCGAGGCGCGTTTTCGAGACCTGGCGCGGGAAGTCGTCCTTGAGAGTGCAGACTTTCTGGATGATGTCGTGTCCACTCTGCGGCTGGAAAGACTTCATGGCGATGATCTGGGACAGGGCAGAGGCAGATGGCTTGATGCCAGCCTTGTGGTCAACGTCGAACATGGCGCCGAAGAATGCCACCAAGAGCTTCACTGGAGGCGAGTCAGACAGAGCGGTAACCATGGGCCGTCCTCGACAAACCTTGGCTCGGTTTAAGGGCATCCTTCTTCAGGAAATCCAGCGTTTGAGACAGAAATTCCAGCGCTAGAGAAGTCAGCCCAAGTCGGATGCGATCAGGGGTGTTTCCATTACCCTTTGCCCTCGCCGTCCAGTCTGGACCGTTTTGCATCACATCGTCGTCATTGCTGCCAGGCAACCATGGCTGAACAGACTCAACCCAGCGAGCTACAGGGTTTGTGTTGGCCTCTGCGGCGTGTATTTCTGAGAGCAGATCAGTTCAAGCCTTGGACATGCCACTGCGAGGGAAGTTGTTGCAGCATACCTGAAGCGGCCCTTTGAGCAATGCTCGTGAGCTTGGCCTGGTCGTCCTCGAGCACAAAGTCAAGAGCCAGCTGCCGGAAGTCAGCCATGGCCACGGCGCGGATGTGACCTTTCGACAACGGGCTTCACCCCCTGAGCTGGTGTGGAAGGGGGAGGTTTCGAGCGTCGATGTTGGTGTAGGGTAAGGTGAGGTATGCCGCGATGGCGGGGCAACTGCAGGCCGGACGCTGAGAAAAGCCAGGCAGCCGCAGCAAGAAGAGGGCTCTGTGCGGTCCTCTGGGGCTTGTAGGCGGACGTCCAGGTCTCAGCGCTCCCTGTCAGACGAGTTCTTGTCCAATGGCGTCGCAAGCAGTCACTGGTGAGCGTGGAAGAATGCAGGGCCCGGCAACGCAGCGTGCATGAGACTGACCGAGGTCGGCTCTTGGTGGGGGAACTGGCGGATGAAATTGACGACGTTCTGCGGCCCCACATTAAATGGACCATGACGGAATCCAACGCCCGGCAACTTTTATTTCGAGGGCTTCGCCTGCGGCATCTTCACCGTCGACAGTTAGCATCAACGGCCCGCCGCAACGACATTGGGCTCCGCGCACACCCATCCGCGATGGCCTCGCTCCGGATTTCCGCCTTGCGCCATCTGGCGACCTGTCCGCTGCGCACCGCCCGCGCCGGCCACCAGCGCCGCTGGGCGCAGGTCCACGACGTCCGCTTCCTCGCGACCACGCAGCCCCCCCAGGCCGTTCTCGACAAGTACCGTGCCAAGCTCGAGAGCAAGGCCAAGCAGGAGGGCCACGAGGGCATCGATGGCCTGAAGAGCGCGTACGCGGACAAGATCGAGGAGCAGCGGCGGAAGGACGCCGTCGAGTTCCCGGCCGCCACGAGCATCCCCCAGGCGCCCGACACACCCGTATCGCAACCGAACCGTGGCCCGCTGCCCTCGGAACCGACGCAGGTGCCTTCCGCAAAGTCGTCGGCTCCGAAGGCGCCCCCGAAGAGCACGGACAAGCCCGCTGTCAAGGCGCTCGACGACATCCTAGACCTCGACAAGGTGCGCGAGCTTCCCGAGAAGGAATTGACGGCCATCTGGCGGCTGCGGCACGCCAACTCGCCGCAGAACATCTGCGCCGTCGTCCCCGCCAGCACGTACCGGGCCATGGAGGACGTCGCTCGCCGCTCGCCGCAGTTCGTCCTTCCCGTGCCGCACGAGACCCAAGGCGCCGAGATGCACTTCCTGCAGTGGACCTTTGACGCCGCGTCCCGCACCAGCACCGTGCTGTTCACGCAGCTTGCCGAGTACAAGACGAGGGGCGAGTTCGCGCAGCCGCACACGACCGTCACGCACCACCTCGACCTGGCGGGCGACAAGGGCCTCGTCCTGATGCAGGGCCAGGTCATGGAGGACAGGGGTGTGCAGCCTGAGCACGCCAAGTGGCTCGTCATGTGCCTGCAGAGATTCTACGGCGGGTGGGACGTCGCCGACGGAGAGCTCACCGGGGAGAGGAGGGAGAGGGCGGCGGAGAGGAGGAAGCTGCTGGAGTGGTTCGCCAGCGGGGACTCGAGGTTCAGCGTCGAGAAGCTGCTAGAAGAGGCGGAGAGGCTTGGCTAGACGGTTGCGACGCTCACGAACTTCAAGACATAAACAGGCCCGGAGACATATGAGATAGGCCGCTTGTCATCAATACTGTACAATATAATGCCCAGCATACAATACATACACCTATGCACCACCACCACCACCGCCGCCGCCTCACAGTTTCGCCTGGGGCCCCGCCTCCTCCTTCTTGATCTGCTCGCGCAGGACCCGGCGCAGAATCTTGCCCGCCTGCGACTTGGGGATCTCCTTGATGAAGCGGACGCCGCCGCGCAGCCTCTTGGGCGGGCCAACGCGCTCGCCCAGCCAAGCGATGATGTCCTTGGCCAGCGCGTCGCTCTGCTCAACGCCGTCGCGGAGAACAACATACGCGCGGGGGACCTCGGTGTGCTGCTCCTTGTCCCAGACGCCGACGACGCACACGTCGGCAATGTCCTCGCGGCCAATGAGCTTGGCCTCGAGCTCGGCGGGCGGGACCTGGAAGCCCTCTGCAGCGGGTGTGAGCGGGAGACGAGGGATGAAGCGCGGGAGGAGCACCACTCACTGTACTTGATGAGCTCCTTCATGCGGTCAGTGATGTAAAAGTTGCCTCGGGGACAGGCGTAGAAGACGTCTCCCGTGCGGTACCAGCCGTCCTCGGTGAAGGTCTCCTTGTTGCGCTCGGGCTGGTTCCAGTAGCCCTGGAAGATGTTGGGGCCCCTCAAGAGCAGCTCGCCAGACTAGACAAAAGCGTCAGTGTGCCGTCTCCGACAAAACTCGAGACACGCGGACGCACCTCTCCCTGCTTCACCTCCTTGCCCTCCTCGTCGACAATCTTGGCCTCCATGTTGGGCACCAGCCGGCCGACGGATCCCTGGAAGCGCCACCACTCGTCAAGCAGCTGCACGTGCACGCAGGGGCTCGTCTCGGACAACCCGTAGCCCTGCTTGACGCCGATCTTGAGGCGCTCCCAGACGGCGACGACGAGCTCGCGGCTCAGCGGCGCGGCGGCCGAGTTTATGAAGCGCACCGAGCTCAGGTCGTACTTGGACACGACGGGGTGCTTGCCGAGCGCGAGGACGATGGGCGGCGGCACGTAGAGGAAGGTGATGCGGTGGTCCTGGATCAGCTGGCAGGCTTTTTGCAGATCGAACTTGGGCATGACAACGCAGGTCGCGCCGCTGCAGAAGGTGGTGTTGAGCACGACCCCGAGGCCCTGGTGCTGGCGTCAGTTTGCCGCTCGCTAGGGACGGTCTGAGAGGCGGCGCAGCTTACGTAGATGTGGAAGAAGGGCAGGACGCCGATCTGGGAGTCAACGTCCCAGTTGAGCGTCTTGACGTCGAAGCACTTCGACTGATAAGAGTTGGCAACCATGTTGTGGTGCGTGAGCATGACGCCCTTGGGGAGGCCGGTGGTACCCTGAAGCCATGCACGTCAGTAACGCGAGCCTGGGGATAGCAGGCAAGCTTCCATGACCTACGGAGCTATAGACGAGGTATGCCAGGTCCTTCTTCGGGTCGATAGCCGTCTTGCTGGGCTGCAGCCACGCGCCCTTGGCAGTGACGTCGGTCCAGTGCTTGTGCTCGCCCGTCTCGTCGCGCGCGTCGCCCATGAGGATGATACGGTCCAGCGGCATGCCGACCTTTTGCGCGGCCTCGCGCGCGGCCTTGAGGAACGGCTTCTGCGTGACGAGAGCCTTGGCTTGCGAGTCCTTGAGCTGGTGGGCGAGCTCGCCGACCGTGTACGTCGGGTTGGCCGGGCTGGCGACGCCGCCGGCCCAGTGCAGGCCGAGGTTGACGATGGGCGTGTCGATGCTGTTGGGGGAGAAGAAGCCGAGGACGTCGCCCTTGGCCCACTTGAACGCGTGCTTGAGGCCCTTGCCGAAGGCGGCGGACTGGTCCTTGATCTGGGCGAACGTGTAGGAGCGCTTGGTGTCGCAGTCAACGAGCAGGGCTGGGCGTGTTAGCGGGGAGCCGCCGTCGGCGGGGGACGGAGGCGAGGCATACTGTGGTCGTCGGGGTAGTCTCTTGGATGCTCCATGTACATGGTCCAGAGGTCCGTCGACGGGATCTCGACGTCGGTCCATGGCGACGTGATGGGCATTGTGGCGGTTTGTGTCGGAATCCTTTCAGGTGGGTGTAGTTGGTTCTCGCCACTCGTCAAGTCCGAGGCACTGGGAAGCTCTGAACTTCTGAAGCCACGACGCAGCTTCTATCGCGTAGAAACAATCGAAATGGAGTGCGGAACGGCAGTGAGCTGGAAGACAGGACGCCAAAAACGCGACTGGCGCGAAATCAACGACGGGTGGGCGGGCCTTAAAGAAGCCCGGGCGTGCGCAGTAGTCCACCGACGGCAGATGGACCTCGGGCGGGCCTCCGATCCGGCCCACCCTCAACGGCCCAACCCCACGTCAAACCCTGGCAGCGCCGTCTCTAATCACCGAGCGGCGAATGCCAATGGCTGGACTGGCGCTGAGGCGCGAAGGCACGAGCGGCAGAGAGATTTGGGGCGCGGCGGCGCGCGTACTGCGTACGAGATTCCCCGACCCTGGGTCCGCCGGGCCCGGTATCCATCCTGGACCTCGGCGCAAGAGACGAGCTTCTCCACAGGGGCTGCGACTGCACTGAGTCGCGGGGGGACGACGGAGGAGGCGCGGATGCGGGGGGGCCGGGAGGCAACCTTGGCAGCCTAATAAGGTATGTTAGGGTTTCTGGGCTTGGGATGCGTTGGCCAACGAGGGCCGTTGATCCGTGGATGCCACGGCGGTGGATGGATGGTCTCTTAGCCCGTTGGCTTGTTGCGTGTTAGCGTGTCCGCAGCCGGCAGAGGTCTTTACCAGAAACAGCTTACAACGTACGCCGGTACGGGGAATATCAAGAACCGGCCGTCGGCGTCGCGGCGCCATACTCGACACCGGCACTTGGCATGCCGTCGCTGTACAGTATTTGCGCAAGCCGGTCCTGATAATACAGTCACGACGTTCGATGAAGATTCGGCACGCGCTGGAGAGACGACGAAGAAATCGAATCATGCTCGACGTCATGACGTTCCATTGGCCTTATGAGTGTACTACGTGGGAGCATGAATCCCCTTCGGATGGAAGAACCGCAGCGGCAAAGCGCCGCCCCGAATGCAAGCAAACGGATCCTCCGCGGATCGAGCGCGGAGCCGTCTCGTCTCCCCTGGACTCTCCCACGGCGCGACCGGGACATCTCTGACACCCGAGGCCACGTCCCGGGCGCTCCGCGCAAGCGAAAGCGAGCATGCGCCCGGCACCTGCATGGAATGTCCACGTTGCATCGTTGCAGTCTCGAAGACGGCATGGAAGTTCGTTCGTGCTACCAGCTGCTGCGGAAAATTGCCGCGCATGAATACCCCAGTCTTGGACCGGGGTCGGCGACTCGGCGCCCACTTCGTGTTATTGGTGGCGCCGCGCCGTTGTCTTGCGCCGCCGTCGTCCTCGGCTCTCGAGGCTCGACGCGGAGATGGCTCGCTCGGCAAACTTCTTGGGAGGGACGACTATTGTTCCGCATCCCAGAGCGTGTATCGATGATTCAAGACACCCATGTTTCAAGAGACGGACAGAAGTCATGTATGTACACGAGGCGTCCCTGTTTGTATATGTACCGACTGAAGCACGACTACCATCGAAGTCTTGAGATGCACCTCAGCTTTCTAGAACCCGTCGCCGCCGCCGCCGCCGCCGCCGCCGCCGCCACCGCCGCCGCTCCCGCCGCTCTTCGGCTTGTACTGCACCTTGTTCGGGCACTTCCCCTTGTCCGCGTCCGGCTTCGCCGCCACGAACTTGCCCTGCTGCAGCGAGCCCTGGACGTTGAAGTGGTAAAACACCTGGTTGAGCGCCTTGCCCTTGCAGCCGAGCGTCACCGGCGCGCCGTGGCCCTTCTGCAGCGCCGCCTGGACGTCGTCGAGCGCGTACGTGTCGCTGTCGGACGGCTTGATGCCGGCGTCGGCGAGCCACTTGTACGTCGGCAGCGTCTGGAACAGGGCGACGGTGCGGTTGAAGAAGGCCGTGGCCTCCTCGGTCGGCTTGTAGCCCGTGTAGCAGCTGGGGTCGAGGGTGCTGATGCACGTGCCGTGCTTGGACCACTCGTGCTCCCAGAACGACTCGTCGTCGCCCTTGTAGTCCTTCCAGTACGTCTGCATGTACTTGAGGGTGTCGCCGCCACCCGTCGCCGACAGGATGTCCGAGATGTTGGTGTAGGCGCGGCTGCTGTCGCATGCCGTCGGATACGAGCCGTCGCACGCATCCGGCCAGAGACCATGAATAGTCCAAGAATCTTCACGAAAATTGATGGTTAATAAGGAACTGCAACCAGGGGAGCGCGGGGGGGCGGTACCCGAAGGGCCGGTCGCGGGATCGAAGTCCCAGAACTGCGTCTGCAGCAGCTGCCCTGACGTGATGAAGCAGCACGTATCCGCAACAGCGGTAGTGTTATGGCACGACAGAGGAGTGTCGGCGGGACAGCTCTTGGAGCCTGCCAGGGCGACGCCGGACAGGGCCATGAGCGGCACCACGGAGCGGAGGACGGAGGCCATGCTGGGCAGTCGATGAATCTGGCTGTGGTCTTGACGGCCCTTCGCCTCTGGGCCTGGCCGGACAGAGGCTCCCTATTTATCCTCTTCGTGTCGTTCTCCCACCCACAGCAGCTGGCGGGTCGGCATATACCACTATAGAGTCGGTCGTTTCGCAACTCCTCGACGGAACCGTCGTCACGGCGGCCATTGGCCGGAGCACTGGACGAATGCGGTAGGTGCTAGCTTTGCGATGCCAAGCAGAGAACACCTGCTCCGTGTCTCCAGCCTGTTCGTCCTCCGCCGCGCTGGGCGGCGACTCTCCGGGCGGGCTCTGCCCAGACAGGGACAGGCGTCGCGGTAGAGGACGACAAAGGGCCCCTGGGCGTCCCTGGCTGTCCTCAAATTAGCGGCGGGCGTCCAATCCACGTCGAGAAGGCATCTAGAGCGATCTTCAGATCGGCGAGCTCTGTTTCGCTGCATCGGGCGTGATCCTGGACGCTGGATGGCTGGATGCTTACTCGTGCCTTGCTGACGCCGGACCCCTGGCAATCGCGCCGACCTGGTTGGCTGCCGGGAGCCGGGAGTGTCACGGAGGGGGACGCCGTCGCGACCGAGAGATGGAGCTAGAGAAATACCTGTAATACGTTGGGGTTGCGCTCGTCTATCTGCAACGGCGTGCGTGAATTGGGTTCGAGCGAGGGCCCGACGAGCGCGACGATTGGCGAGCCCCTGCAAGCAATATAGAGTGCATGGGGAGATGTCATCTGATGGGCCTCATGGGCGCAAGCACCATCCCAGTTGAGCCATGCGAAAGAACATCACTGCTGCCGATCACACGGCTACGGCAGAGCGGCACAAACCTCAGTGCCTTCGGGCCCGTCACTGCCAGGCTCCGGCTCCTACTACGTACGTTCGCTCATTGCGAAACTCTTTAGCTTTTTCTCGCGTTGACTGCATGATGTCAGCTTCCTGCAATGCCGAGGCATGCAACGCTTCAGCACCGGCAGTGGCTGCGCTGATGACGATGGCGGCGCGAAAGGGCAGATCCGGGGTGGTGGGGCTGTGAGACACGGCCAGTTCGGGGGCTGGCCGGCGCGGAAGCCCCGGCCTCGCTTGCGCTCCCGCGCCGATGCTCGCGCGAAGTACCACTCCGCCTCGTCGTCAACCAAAGCAATCCCTAAAGGGCGATTTTCTGGGCACGCTGTCGGAAAGCAAGAGCTTGGGTTGGTATGTTCCCATTCTTGAATTGAGGCTCTGCGTAGGTTGTCTTGGAACAGCGCCAGACGTGTCCCCGGTCCTGTGGCGTGCGAGTACCGAGTGAATGTGCTCCGCAAAATGAAGCTTAAAGAGAGTATTTCGAGCGTCAAGAGAGGTCCAAGCTCATATAAGATTGTGCCGATCATGCAGGCCGTACAAAGTCATTCATATTTATGTGCTGTTTAAACGCAACTCGATCTACTCGAAAGGTATCTTCAACCCATGATGGCTGTATGTACGCGGATAGCACCATCGCTGCCAAACAATCAAAACAAACGCTGGGCTATGTCAGCACTGCACAAACAGAAAACTTCATCACTTGGTACGCCCATATTCCGCATGGAGATCTGACCGCAGGAGTCGGCCGCACACCGCCGACTAGGCTTGCGTGTCGTCACCGCGCTTCTCGACCACGTCGTCCTCAGCGCCAACCGTCTCGCACCCGGCCGGGACCCTGCAGACATCGCGCGCGTTGCACGTCTTCCACAGCACCTCGCGCACCTCCTTGAAGACCTGGTCCTCGGCGTCGAGGGCCCAGATGACGTCGAGGTGCTCGTACTCGTCGATGACTTTGCTGTGCACCACCTTGACGTGCGGCTCCCGGCCCTTCTCGAACCGCTTCAGGAGTCTCTCGCCGTCCACGAGATCGTCGCTGCCGCAGACCCACAGCGCAAGCGGCGGCGCTTGCTCGTTGTACCATGCCGTGGCTCCGGGCCGATCGTCGCCTGAGGGCGCCGAGTCCGCCGGACCCTCGCCGGCACCGCTCGGAGCCCCCTCCGCCCTGTCCATCCGCTCCTCGGCCCTGACCGTCTCTTTCGTCGCCAGGATGCACTTGTGCTTTGCGAAGCACTCCCTGCCGAGCCACCACCGCATCGACTCGGCGCTGACGTAGACGGGTGCGAACTGGAACATCCGGTCCCGCAAGCCACGGTCCCACCGCGCGTCGGACCAGTCGAACAAGAACCAAAACACCTTGTACCCGAGCCACCCGTATAGCCGAGGATTGAGCAAGCTATGCATCTGCATCATGAAGGGTATAAAGGCGTGGATGCCAAACATGAGCCTGAACAGCCCCGGCGATATCACGCGCATGAACTTGAAGTACATCTTGCCGATCAGGGGACCCGCGTAGGCAGCTGGCGCCAGGGCGCAGAAGACGGTCAGTTTCTCCCCCAGATCTGGCCGCTGCTCCTTTGCCAGGGCCACAAACGCCTGCGTCGTGCCTTGTGAATGGCATATGAGGCCGAGCTTCTCGAACCCCGTCTCGGATAGGACCCTCGAGGTGAGAGCAGGGAGGTCGAAGACGCCCATCTGCCTGATGTTCCAGCACCACATCCTGGGGTCGCTGTACTCGAGCAGCACGTGCTGTGGGTTGAACCCACATCGGTTGTTGCCAAGCCAGACGTCAAAACCTGACTTGCAGAGCCAAAAGGCGAGAGACTCGTCGTCGTTGCAGCAGTAAGCTCCCGAGCTCTGCAGCAGGCCGTGCATCAGGAGCACAGGGAACTTTGGCTTCCTGGACGGGTCTTTGAGCCGCTTCTTGGCCACTTTTTCGAACACGGTCGGCCCCTGGTGAGCTCGACTCTGCTCGTCCCGTTCCGTGTACTCCTTGGGGTCATAGACGTGCCAGAGGTCAATGATGAAGCCGTCCTCGGTCTGCACTTTGAATTCCTCCACGTCAAGACCAACGCGTCTTGCGTAGTACCCCACGTCGCAGACTATGGGGTCCTTGCCGCCTTCGGTCGGAGGATACTCGTCGGCTGCGCCCTCTTGGTCGGCGCCGATGTTCTCGGCGGACGACCTCTGCTCCCATGCCCGCCGCTTCTGCATCCTGACACCTTTCCGCCGCCGCTCTTCCTCGTAAAAGGGTCTCTTCTCGTCAATGTTTCGCAGGGTAGCCCTGTGGAAGAGCTTGTTGGCGAAGCCAGGGACGCTGCTCAACAGTGCGCCGAGAACAATGGCGCCGAGGAACGCCAGGCTCAGGACGAAGGACGAGATGCGGAAGAACAGACATTGGATGTTCCGCAGGATCGAGGGTGGGCCGTATAGGGGAAGAGGAGGGAATAGCGGGTTCGTGTGAGACGGAGGCATTGACCGCCGCAGCGTGCCGCCGGCCGACTTCTGCAAGGACTTGCCGTTCTTGGTTTTGGGCAGCCGGACGACTTTCGGGGCTCGATCTCCGTCGTCGTCCATGTTCGATATCCTCTCCCTGGTCTCATCGCCTTCCCTTATCTCGACAGTCTCAGGCTTGCCCTTCAGCTCTTCTCGCAGAATGTTCAGCTTGTGCGCCTCCTGCAACGGCACGCCGGGCAGGCGCTTGCCGTCGGATGTGATTATGACGGGGTCGTGCGGCGTGACGAACTGCGCCTGGATCGCGACGGAGGGAGCCTCGTCGCTGGGGTGCTTGTGGGAGAGCTTCTCAGCCTGTTGCGCAAAGTCGACAGCATTCTCGGCAAGCTTCGACGCCGAAAGAGGCGGCTTCTCGAGGTTGCTCTGCTCATTGGCAGAGCACAACTCGCCCATTGCTTCTCAGACTGGTTTTGGACGACAGGTCGCGGCATGTGGGTGATGGTCGCACTCGGTGTTGGTAAGTGACCGCGACAGGTTTCGGGAAATTGAGTCGAATGCGACGAGAGGCGAAGATGGAGATGGAGCAGATGGAAAGACCCGGCAATCGACGTCTGAACATAGTAGTCTACCCAAACTCTCGAGCCCTTCCCACACAGTAGCCAACCGCCTTCGGCCGCTGACGCAGATGGCTCTACGGCCCAGGACCATAGACCTGCCTAATCTGCGTCAGAAGTCGATCTGCCCACCAAGCCCAAACGGTTCTGCAGGGCATTGGCACGCGTTCCAAGGCCGAGAGCAAGCGACCAGGGGGGGCCGATACAACCCCGGGAAGCGCGCTTGGCGTCATCGTGGGGCCGGCGGCCAAACTGTGGCTGCGCTGGCTCCAGCGACGAAGCGCTGTTACCGTAGCGTAGAAAGCATGTGAAGGCCGTCTTCAACGGTGTGGATCCAACGGGCGCGGCATGTTGCGAGCGACGAGTATGAGCAAGGGACGGATTGAGCCGAGATGCCAATGCCACCCGAGCTCGTCTTGATCTTCAAATCGACGAGGAAGCGGGTAGATCGCGGTGTTCTCCGTCGCGGCGATCCAGGCTTCACGATACGCATTACATACAGTGCGATGCCACATCAAGGCAGCGCTCCCGCTGCTTCGGCGGCCTTGATCCACGTCTCCCTCCCCTGCAAGCCCTTGAACCATCTGTCCACGTTCTGGTACTTCTCGAACAGCTCGTTCCACTTCCCTGCCCTCAGAGCCGCGCCGTTGGGCAAGTGGAACAGGTCGGCCAAGGTGAGCTCGTCTCCGGCGACGTACTTCTGATGAGCCAGGATCTTGTCGTAGTAGGCCAAGACGGCTTCGAGATCCGATTCGGCCTGAGACACTCTTGCTTCGTCCGGGGGGCCCAGTCCCTTTGCCCTATGATTGGTCCTCTAATTAGCCAAGCATCAATGCCAGAAGCGATTCACGCGTACCTTTTGATGAAGACCTCGGTGCCTATCGTCTCTGCGGCGGCGGCAAAGTAGCTCTGCTCGACGGAGCAGGCTTGCTCGAAGCGACCGTAAGCCTCGTCGTCGCCTGGCATCAATTTCGCGCCGGAGTGGTACTTTCTGGCTCGGGTTAGCAAAGGCAGTGTTGCCCTTTACGGCTCATCTCACCGAGAACTTGCCTCGCGAGATACTTGCAGATGGCTCTGCTCTCGAAGATGATGAATCCGTCGTCGTCCAGTACAGGGACCTTGCCAAAGGGTTGCAGCTTCTTGTACTCTTCGCTCCTCTGGTCTCCCTTTGCTATATCGACGAGCACAAGCTCGTAGGGCAGCTCTTTCTCCAGAATGACAGTCAACACCCGGGCGGTGGACATGGCGGAGCCGTAGAGCTTGAGGACCATTTTTGGGTTTTTGTTTTGGAGGTGATGGTTACCAGGCGGCTTTGTAACTGGACTCGAGATGAAGACAACTGAGGCAAGTGATTGGAAATGCCGGGGCCAGACGGGAACACACACGCCCTCTTGTACACACTCGAACCTGCTCGTTCCCCTCACAGCCGTAAGCTTGCAAGTCCTACACCAGCTTCAAGTTGGTCCTACAGGTACAAGTGGGTAAGAGTATGTACCTAGGCAAAGCAACAGACCGGTCCACAGGCAGCATGTCGTCTTGGTAGGGCCTTATTCGCAGGCTACACCATCACGAGTCAATCGGACCCCTCTGCTGCAACCACGACCGACTGCGTACGATCTCCAGTTTTGGAGGTGGAAAACGCGAGACAACACGCTCTACGAGTACGTAGTGCACCGCGGGCTCCCCGGAAAGCGGGAGGGCTGCTTGGGGGGAGGGGAGCGCTCAGGGGACCTTCGTCGCTGTGGAGCTCCCCTAGCTCGGCGGCGGGAGTGGGGGGCGCGTTGGCCATTTGCGGCAGCGGGCCCGAAGCCGAGGCCTACAGCGCCCGGCAATCACCTTCAGCCGACGAACCCTGGCCGACGACATGGGCTCTCCGCGTTTCTCTCTCGCAGCGCAACCCATCGCGACCTCCGCATCGTGCGCAACGCGACCTGCTGCTGCTGCTTCCCGCTAGCTCTCGCCCTCGCCGGGTGTTGCACCTGAGATCCAGTCCGTCGTCGCCAGCGCCATGGTCTTGTCGTCGTCGTGCGCCTAAAGCTTCCACCCGTTACCACCAAGCTCCCGGCCAGAGGTCCGACTTCGCCCTCACGCTCTCCGCGCCGCCGACAAGATGGCTGCCGCCGCCGCGTCGCACAGGAAGCAAGGCCGCAGACGGAGGCAGGACAAGCCGGCCATCTCCGCGAGGCTCGTTCTCGACGACCATATCAAGGGCGACGTCGGCATCCTCTCCGAGGACCTGTTCGCTGACCTCTTTCCACATCTCCGCGACGGTGAGTCAAGACGAGCTCGCAGAAACTGCGCGCGTAGATTTATTCGTTGCTGACTGCCCCTGGTGGACACAGACCCGGAAGATGAGCAGACGCCCCAGGTGCACCACGTTGCAGTCTCGCCTTGGGTACCCAATGCGATCCCCTCCGACACGCCTTGGTCCGTTGTGCCCGTCACACGATCTTCGGCGCTGGCACACTCGACTGTCCAGTTCTCGCCGTCATCGCCGGCTCTGCAGAGCTTTGCCGTCACTCTGCAGCAAGTCGCGCCGTCGAAGCTGTCCAGCCACAGTCGCAGTGGTATCGAGATTCTCGTCCTCGACGTTGCCCCCGTGCCGCTAGAGACGGTCTTCGTTAGCTTGGAAAGCGAATCGACCAAGAGGCTGGAGAATGGAGAAGGAACCTTCTTCAGAGAACATCCCGCCAAACCCCAGGGCAAGGCAACGTCCGAAATGACGGCGGAGCAGCGCCTGACGACGGCCATCCGAACCGCTCTGGCTAGCCTCAAGGTTGTTCACGTCGGAGACCTGTTCCCGCTGCCGCTGGCTCCGCACCACGTTACCCATGTGCCTCCAAATCCCGGCAAGATCATGCTTTGCGAGCCAGTGGCACAGGGCATCCTTACCGACGCCACTAAAATTGTGCTCATGCGCGGGAGGGTTCACGCGAGACAAGCGCGAGGCCAGGCGTCAATGGCAGCAGGCCATCGGCTAAACGGCGTCGCGGAAGAAGACGAGGCCAATACCGACCAGTTCTTCTCCGCAGCTGAGGAGCGCTATCGAACGGACGCGCGCGCCGACGAGAACGAGACTGCAACCGAGACGGAGACGGAGGTGTCGGAGCTGGAGCAGGAGGACGAGCTTTCAGACGACTCCATGGATGACATGATCTCGCTTCAGGCCCCAACTCTGCCGCCAACAAATGTGAGCGGGCTGGGAACCATGGTACCAGGGACACCAATGACCATTGGCACTTTGCGCGGGCGGAAGACGAACGGAGCCGCCACCCCGGGCTCCGTCTTCTCCAACTTCACCTCGACGACAGCCAGGCCCGACCGTCCTCGTGGTCGACTGTTCAAGGCACAGGGGCTGTTGAAGCCCATGTCACCAGATCTCCTGCATCCGAAGCCTTCGACTGAAGAGGATGAAGAGGCCAGAGTATACGTTGACATGTCGTCGCTGCCCAAGATTGGCTGCTTCTCTGGAGACTGGGCGAGAATAGAGGAAGCAGAAGAGCCGCCGATAAATGGATTTGGCGCCTTTGGACTCGGCAGCTTCGGCCAGGCCGAGCCGGAGACGTCAAACTGGCGCCCCGTCAGAGTCTACGGTCTCCCTGAAGGATACACCCAGCGTCCCGTCACCAGGATCCCAAGCTCGAGGCAGGGTGAGCGAAAATTGTCCTTCTTTGAATCGCAAGTGCAACGGCCGACCAGCCCAGCCGTCTACGTCTCCCCTGTTCTTCTCGCCAACATCAACAACGCCTCCCATCTGCGAATCTCAGCTCTCAGGAAGTCGTCGTACCAGGGCAAGGGTACGCTCCCCAGGTTTGCGAGTGCATCACACCCGCCATATGCCAAGGACATCGCCATCCACCATATCCGCACCCCGATCTCTGCCGAACGCGCCTACCAGACGGCTGTTCTGGGCGGCTTGAAGCGGTACTTTGCGCAAAAGGTTCGCCTCGTTCGAACTGGCGACTTGATCGCCGTCCCCGTCGATGCGCAGCTGGGACGAGTTCTTCAAGAAGGGCCCGGGGCTGGCGGGTCCGAAGTTGATGACGTGATGGCTCTGACAGCCAACAGCAGCAAGAGTGGGCGGTCTTCGTCGCACATTGACAGTGTCGCTTGGTTCAAGGTCGGGCACATCCAAATCCAAAAGGCCGACGAAGACGAGGACGGAACAGCAGAATCTTTCTGGGGTTCAGTCGCGTGCATCGACAGCGCCACCGTCGGCATGCACGGGTCCGGCTTCGAGACGAGCCGGGTTCCCGGCAGAAACTCAAGCACATGGCCATACTACCTGGGCCTGAAGAATGCTCCCAGGCGAGGCTCGGATCCGACACTGCCCACCCTGGCAGAGCACAAGCAACAACACGTATCGCCATTGAGACGGCAGCTAAGGGAACTCATCGCTGCTGCCACAAGCCAGAGGGCCATTCATCTCAAGATGCCCCCCATTGCCATCTTGCTGACGTCGACGCACCGGAATATTGGAAAGTCGACGTTGGCTACGACGGCTTGTGCCGACATTGGCTTGCACACTTATTCGATTGATGCGTATGACATCCTTAGCGAAGGAGCAGGGACTGGGAGCGACGTCAAGACAGAAGGCTTCCTAAGGACCAGAGCCGACCGGGCCATGAGCTGTGGTCCGGACTGCTGTGCCCTTTTGATCCAGCATGTCGAAGCACTCACCGCAGACCGACTCGAGTCAACCATGAAGGAGATATTGGAAGAGACGCGAGTTCTCATCGCAACCACAAACGAAGTTGACCAGGTACCAGATGGTGTCCGCGGTCTTTTCACGCACGAGCTCGAAATGGGTGCCCCGGATGAATCTGAGAGAGAGGCTATTCTCCGAACGGTCCTGGATGACCGCGGCATTAGCCTCGACCCTGCCATCGATCTCAACTCCGTCGCCTTGAAAACAGCTGCATTGGTGGCTGGCGATCTGGTGGATGTCGTGGAACGAGCCTCCATTGCCAGACAAGCCCGCCTAGAGAAGCTGTCGACAAAGAATAGCAGCGGTGATTCTGCGGTGACCGTCAGAGACGTACAGGTGGCTGGTGGTCCTCTGGTTCGGAGTCTTACCGCTGCTGATTTTGAAGTGGCTGTCGAGGCAGCCCGCAAGAACTTTTCAGACTCGATCGGCGCCCCCAAGATCCCCAACGTGACCTGGGACGACGTTGGTGGCCTCAGCAACGTCAAGGACGCCGTCACGGAGACCATCCAGCTGCCCCTAGAGCGCCCAGAGCTGTTCGCATCGGGCATGAAGAAACGGTCCGGTATCCTCTTCTACGGCCCTCCCGGCACCGGAAAGACGTTGCTGGCCAAGGCCATCGCCACAGAGTACAGCCTCAACTTTTTCAGCGTCAAGGGCCCCGAGCTCCTCAACATGTACATTGGCGAGTCGGAGGCCAACGTGCGGCGCGTGTTCCAGCGAGCACGAGATGCTCGGCCCTGCGTCGTCTTCTTTGACGAGCTCGACTCGGTTGCCCCGAAACGTGGCAACCAAGGCGACAGCGGCGGCGTCATGGACCGAATCGTGTCGCAGCTCCTGGCGGAACTGGACGGCATGTCGGGCGGAGAAGACGCCGGGGGCGTGTTTGTCATTGGCGCGACGAACAGACCCGATTTGCTGGACCAGGCTCTGCTCCGTCCTGGCCGATTCGACAAGATGCTGTACCTGGGTGTTTCCGACACGCATGACAAGCAGCTCACCATTCTCGAGGCCCTCACCCGAAAGTAAGTTGCCCTACTTGTTGACTCGGCATCCGCACAAGCTAACCGTCTGCAGATTCACCCTCCACCCCTCTGTCTCTCTCAAGTCCGTCTCCGAGCGCCTGCCCTTCACCTACACGGGCGCCGACTTCTACGCGCTCTGCAGCGACGCCATGCTCAAAGCCGTCACGCGACAGGCGGCGGGCGTCGACGCCAAGGTCAAGGCCATCAACGCCGAGCGCGGCGGCAAGCACGCCATCTCGACGGCCTACTTCTTCGACCACTACGCCACGCCAGAGGACATCGCCGTCATGGTCACCGAGGCGGACTTCATGGCCGCGCACGAGGAGCTGATTCCCAGCGTCAGCGCCGGCGAGCTGGCGCACTACGAGAAAGTCCGCGCGACGTTTGAGGGCGCCGCAGACGCAACGCCACCGACGGCACAGCCGCGCAAGCTCGCGGCGGCGCCGCCTCCGCCGCTGAAGAACAGAGCGAGCAGCTCCGCCGGTGCGGGCAACAAGGCCGGCAAGGGCAAGGGCAAGGGCAAGGCTATTGCTCTGACGAGCGATGACGAGTACGACTCGGAAGAGGATAATGTGGGCGCCGTCAATGGACGTGCCAAGGGCAAGGGGAAGGCGGTTGCGGGATTCCAGGACGGGACGGCGAGCGATGACGACGGACTGTATTAAGCGCCATTCAGCATATGCTCAGGGGGAAGGTGCCGGAAGAGCAGCATATCGTGTGATATACCGATATACCCTTCGCGTGAGAGTTGATCTCCCGTTGGAGAGGCACGCCCATGTACATCACAAATCATGAGGTTACTTGTATACTTGTTTGAATATATTCGAATCCGTCTATAGATATCATACATACAGCCTCCCCTCGCTCAATGCTCGCTGTGCCAGTCGACAGAACCAAAGCTTATGTGCTAGCCGCCAATCGTCCCAGGTTTCCCTACTTCTCGTCCTCGTCCTCTTCGTCATCCTCAGAGTCAGACTCGGACTCGTCTTCGGAATCCTCAGCCTTCGCCCCCTTCTCCGTCGTTGGTGCCGCCGTTGTTGAAGCCGTCTTCGGCTCAGCGCTTCCCTTTCCATCCTCCTTTTTCTCTGGCTCAGCACGTCCCTTTTCATCTTCCTTTTTCTCCGGCTCGGCACTTTCCTGTGCCGCCTCACCAGGCTCAACCTTCTTGGCTGCGGCCTCGCTCGCAGACGCGGCGGGGGTGCTCTCCTCGACGGAGCCGTCTCCCCACCGCCCAGTCGTGGGGCTCTGGAAGGTTTCTTGCGAGGCCTCCCACGTGCCGCTAGTAGGACACTGCATGCCGGCTACTACGTGGCTGTCGCTGGGGGCGGACTTCGCTTCGACTTTCTCTTCCTTCTCGGCGGGGGCGGCCGCGTTACTGGGCTTGCTCGACTCCGCCGGAGCGGCGTCGGCGTCCGTCTTCTTGCCATGAACCTTTTCGCGCAAGCTCTTCAAACGAAGCTCCTTAGCCTTCTGTGCCGCTTCGTCGGCGACGCTCCGCATGGGCAGCGCGGTAGTCGCCTTTGCGGCGTCAGCCTTGGTCGTGTCCTTATTCTCTGTCTTGGGCGCACTGCTGCTGGCTTTGCTTTCGGGTACGGGGGGAGCAGGGGGAGCTGGAGGAGCTGCTGACGCGGCGGCGGCGGCAGCTTTAGCGGCGGCGGACTTGGCGACTGCCTTCTTCTTGGGCTTGGGGGGTTCGGGAGGCTTGTCGTTGATGGAAGGGATGGTGTGTTCGTCGTAGTAGATTTTGACGTGCTGCTTGAGCTCGCCGTACTCGTTCCAGTCTTCAATCTCGACGAGGTCCTAGAGTAGAGTTCGGAGATGAGCTACGTGTTCAACGAGGCGATATTTGCATATTTTTCATTCAGACGTACTCCGAGGACCAAGCCCTCCTGGACAAGCCCGGGGAGCTTCCTCAGCCGCCCGCTCTCGTCCTTGCCCGCTCGGCGGCCCCATAGCATCCGCGCCTTCTGCTCGGTGGCAATATCGACAGCCTTGAAGGGCACGCGGTTGGCGCGCAGGATGGTCTCGAGGCGGGACGTGGCGGTGACGATGTGCGAGGAGCCCGCGGTGAGCGAGGTGAAGATGTAGAGCGCCGGGTCCGTCGAGTATGTCGTCATGGTGGCTTCGGGAGGGCCAGTGCGGCTGAAAGGAGCAGGTGCAAAGCAACGGCAAATGCGGACAGGGCCAAAGGAGCGGACGAGGCTTGGGTATCAGAAGCGTCGGGTTGCAGGCGTCGTTTGATTACGGGGGGGAAATGAGATGGGCTCGGTCAGGAGATGATGCCAGATGGAGCTCCGAGCTTGGCTGGAGCTGGATCCGCGACGTCGACGGCGGAGCCCAACTGCGGGGGCGGGGTAGCAACAAACATGGCGTCGGCACCGACACGTCAAAACACTATGCGTTTGGCAGAAGCGTGAGAAGGGGATAGTTTCAAATATCACATCGGGAGCAGCCGGGGGCGGAAAGCGTGGGCAACAGAGGCGCGAGCACGGCGACGGGCGCGTGTCATGGGTACGAACTGACAGCATGTGCATTCTCAAGGCGGGGTGCACGGCGCTGTCGGCGCGGACTGCGCAAGGAGAATCAAATACAAGTTGAGAAAGGCGGTAGTGAAGCTCGTGAACGCGGCCTTGGTTAAAGGCCATCGGGCTCTTCGCAGCGCAGACTTGGTAGAAGGCTGACTGTAAGTACTCGTAGAGTCGTACTCGTAATACTCCAAGGGCAGCGCCCCACCATGAGTGTGTACGTGTGGCGCTGGAACACTGCTTCGGTGGTATAAGAGGTATAAGGGATCACTCGTACGCCATCTACCAACGTCACGACGTTGCGCGACGTCCACTCTCGCGCGTCTTCCTGTCGGGCAAGCAGGTCCGTTGTCGAGGATAGGTTGCTCCGGCACCCCGAGACCCCATCTCGAACCCGCAAGATGACGATGACTAAGCTCCTCTCTCCTGCCTTCAACCGCCGCAGATGAACCAACTGTCGCAGACGACCACCACGTCAGCATCGTGTCGTGATTCGGCGCCGGCCGGCAGGCTCGACGCCCTCTGGCCCGACCCAACCTCGTCGTTCTGTTTAGCACGGCGCTGGAATGTCATCAAGAACAGCCGCGGCCGCGGCACCACGAAGCTACTGGACCGCCAACCTCGCCCGGGGCTTGGCGAGTTCCAAGCAGCGACTGGACGGACCACCTCGTCGGGTCGGCCTCGAGCTCACAGGGGACGTGATTGCAGTGGCATCTCCCGTCAGCGCCCTGTCGCACTTCGTTCGAGAAGGCAGGTGCATCGTGTCGTCGTCGTTCGAGGGCGCGGCGCCGACAGGCCACCTCGCGGTCCCCCCCGCAAGCCTTCATCTCGTGGCGCTGTTTCACTGCGTCGCCCGTGGCCTGAGTGCACAGTAATAGCAATCACCCGCCCCCAACACACCATTTTCTCGACTTGGCAGCGGGGAGGGCATTCCTCGGGCCTCGGGCAAACTCTCACAGGAAAAGGCCAGCACAGCAGCCTCGGGGGAAGCTCCGCACATCTGGCCCCCAACGTCGACCTCGCGTGCGGCATTTGCGCGCGCTCCCTGAACGGCGGTATATGCGCTTTGCTCCATGCCGTGTCGGCACTTGGTGGTCCCCTTTGTGGTCCCCTTGGAGCATTTCCGCAGCTCTCCGTGTAGCTGCGAGTCTTATTTGCCAGGGGCAGCGAACGAGCCACCCGCCCCGTCCTGGCCAGAGGCATCCGCCGCCACCAGGCCATCCAGGCACCCGAAGCAACGTGCGGCCGCGATTTAGCAGCACGACAGGGGCGTGGCTGGCCCCATCCCGGTCCCGTCCTGCAGGTACGGCCAGTCAGAGGCCGTGAGGGTGCGTCCCGCTCTCCACCGCTGGTTCCCGCCGCGCCCTCGGCCCAATCACGGCTTGTGCCCTGAGCGCCTCGCTCGACTTTTCTGCCGATCCACCGGCGGGGCCCGCGCCAACGGTTTGCCCACAAGTGGCAGACCTCTGCTTGTCTCTGCTGCAAGGGTGGGAGCGCTCTGAGGGGATAGCGGCCATTCGCGAGTCGTTGGCTTACTCGATGGGCCCCCGGGTCATCAGAGTTTTCGGCAAGGGCCTGGTCGGTCGCGGCAGTGAGCAGAGGGCCTGGCTGATAAGTGGATGCAGTTCCCGGCGCCTGCATCGTGGCCGATCTTCCCTCTCTCACGATCAGTCACACGCTCTTTGCTTCATTCGCCGGTCTCGACGACTCGCTCTTTTCACTCCCTTCCTCCAACGAGACTCTTGAGCTGCTGCGCACGCCACTCGCTCTCCATTCCTTCAGATCCGGCCCTGTTCCAGACACCGACAGTCATTGCACCACCACACCACCGACCTATTCCCGCCAGACCTCGACAATCCTTCAAGATGTACTCTGCCGGTCTCATCACTCTCCTCGCTGCCGTGGCCGCCGCGCAGGACCCCAACGCCCTCACCACCACGACGCAGACGTCCACCACGACGCGCACCGTGACGATCACGTCGTGCCATCCCACCGTCACCGACTGCCCCGCCAGGCTGTCGTCGTCCACCTCTTCCAGCGTCGTCACCTCGTCGGCCGCGCCCACCACGGTTGCGCCCGTCAACACGACGACCTCGTCGACGACCCCGTGCTTCTCCTCCACGCACTGGTCCGTGTCCAACTCGACCACCAGCGCCGGCCCTACCGGCACCGCTCCCACCACCGTCGTCTCGGTTCAGCCTAGCCAGAAGACGTCGGCCCAGGTCGTCACGTCCGCCACGACGGCTCCCTCGACTGTGCCCACCGCTGCCGCCGGCAGCTTCCAGGCCCAGACCGGCGTTCTGGCCGCTGCTCTGGCTGCTGCCCTTGCCGCTGCCCTCTAAGATGTGGCAGCAGCAAACATTTACATTCGCTTCTATTCACCCATCTTGACTACAATTTTTTCTTCTTCTCGATCGGCATCTAGCCACCACTTATTCTCCGGGGAAGGACGTTTGGCGGATTTGATACATGGAGACGTATGTCTCGATGTGATTTTCATTGCGCCACTGTGTGGCTCGCAATACACGCTTGGTTCCTTGCCAGCCCGCTTGGGTAGCAAGGCCGGCCAAGAACGATGTTATGCAACCGGCGTTCCGAGGCAAAGATACACAGATGCACAGATGGCCGTGGCTTTTGGAGACGCCACAATGGCTTAGGACTTGAATGAAGCTTTGAAAATAACCAATACCATCCATCACTGTGACTCTTCGCCACGATTCCTTGACACCTTGCATGTGATTGCCCGCCCATTCAAGCTTTTGGCTCGCTTCACTTCCAAGACCCATTTGCAGCGGCGACTGGCTCGCCCCGTCACGTGGCAATGGCGCCAACCATCCCTGCCTCGTACGCCATCTTCGCAACTCATCTCAGATTATATTTAGACTGAGACGTAGGCAAAATGATTGCAATCTCAGAACCGTCTGCGTGCTCTCCCTCTTTTTCTGCTTAGAATCGAGATGCCCATGCATCTCCTAAGCCTGTACTTGCCGACGCCCCTTCTGCCGCCCAGTCTGCCGTGTCGGGTTTCACACGGCATTTGGTTCACCGCAACTTGCACCGCACTCATTGGATGAGCTGAACGGGCCGCTTCACAAATGGACAGCGTCCAGCCCCCGATACTGGCCCAACCCCCAATTGGCAACTAAGCTCGTTTTGAACGGACAACGTCGTCTTTGTCGTCGCCGACATGGTTTGTTTCAAAAGCTGGCTCATAAGCTGGCATGAGACTGGGACTTCCTACTTTACATCCTAGCAAAGCGAGTGTAGGGGATCCTCGGCCACGACTCTTGTGCGTGTAATCTGGATTCTTGCCTGCAGTCCTTCCACCTGACATGTTGCCGAGCAAAACAACCACCCAGGTTCATGCTCCGGGGTCCTCTTCTACCTTTCTGCCAATTTTGGAAGGGTAGTGCCGTCCAGCATGGAGTTCCACATGGTCGCTTTGCCCCGACAAGGCCGTTTGATCGTCGTCCGCTCCATAATAGGCTAGTTCCCGTGCGCGGTTCAGGCCGTGTCACGCCCCTTTGAGGGCGCAGTTATTAGATTGGCGATGAATTGGATGGTTTCCCGTGTGGTCTTTGCTGTCCATGCCGCCAATGTTGAGGCCCAGAGGCACCACTTGTCGATAGGGTGCCGTTGTGGGTACCGCGAGCCTCCACCCGGAAAAGCGATCAGTCACACACATGGCCAAGTCGCTGTCTCATTTCAAAATAAATGGGAAACGCGTAGCCGGCGCGTTTCGCTCACTTCCTCTGCGTCGGCTTGTTGTTGAGCAGCACTATGAGCAGGGCTGCCCGTTTGCCACGGCCGTAGCGCATGCCACGCAGAGACTCTCGTTGGAGTCCGCGAGGAACGGGCACTGGTGCGTCGCCCTGTGAGCGCACACCTTGTTGGAGATCGATAGCATGCCGGGGACTTCTCCGTGGGGGTGCAGCTGCTCCAATATTTGGCTGTCGACTGCTGCGATGGCGTCGTTGGTTGCGACGGCTGTCTGCATCATCTCATGACGGCCGTCCGGAGGCGGGTAGAAGATGGCGGTTCGGGCCCGGTGCCGTTCTATAGCTCCTCTCATGGCGGCAAGATTATACGGATCTATAGACGTTGAACCTTGCGCCTGGGAGGAGCACACTCTTCCGATCCTTGGCCCAGGGTGTCGTCATAAAAGGCTTGGGGGGCGGCTGATGAGCAAACAGGCTAGGGCAGTGCCTCGGTGCGAACTGTTGTTTGAAACAGAGCCGTGTTCCGGGGTATAAATACGGCGCTGGGGACGACGACGACGCCGCACGGCAAGCAGAGCCTCTCACCGAGCCGTCCAGTCGAACTCAATGCCCAGTCGAGCTGACGAAGAAATTGGCGTGGTCTGGCAGAATACGAGTTGGCAAGGACGAGGACGAGCGAGGCCCCGGCCCGTTGGCGCCGCCGTGGCATGTCATGGATGAATCGAGAGAGACACGGAACATCCCAATAGGGCAATTCGAGCGAAAATAAAGAAAAGAGGGCATGTTGACCCATTCCAACTTTCTGTCACATTTGGGCTCGCCGGTGACAGACAGGAGCCTGGCTGACAAGCGACTGACGCCTTGAAGGTGACCGGGGAGAGGGAGGGGGGGCGAGCGTGGCGTGCGCCTTATTGGACCTGGCATGGTGGTGTGTTGCGGAGTGACACGGTGTGTCTCGATTGTTCAAGGTGCGGATGCGGGAGCCAATGGGCCTCTTCGAGTCCGATTAACCAACTCCGCGTTCCGTCCGTCCACACTCAACTGCGCTTCATACGAAGGACGCCATAGGCCGAAGCACCAACCTGTCTTTGCTGACACTGCCCACCGAACAGAGGTTCCCCTCCACCCGTTCGTCCCGAAACGGGCGCATCCCCGCGGCCCGGACGGCCGTGTCTCACGCTGCCCTTCTAGAAGCCAGCGAGGCCAGCTGAAAGCCGACCCCGTATCGTATCCTCCATGTGTTGTGTGTTTCGAGGAGCTCGTTAAGCCGTTGAGCCGACCTTGTTCCTGATAGGAAATCCCCGTGTCTCATTCCTCTTGATTTGGGCACACCCGAGTGCCGGCTGTTGCTTCTGGACTTTTTGATCGTCTTCACCCGTACGTCTGTTGCGGGCCAAAGATGTCTTTAAAGAGGACCGGGTCCAGTCCAACACCACGTAAGAAACCTGGGCATCGTGCATGACTTGCGTGTTCCATGGCTAGCACTACCGGCGCTGCCGTTGCCGCTGGCCGTTTTGTCAAGTGCCTCGGCGGCCTTACCAACAACAATATCGGCTCTAGTCCGTAGTCCGCAGCGCCCTCTGACACACAGCAGGGGTGGTGGCATGGCCGGGCAGGAAAGGTTCGAGCCGGGCAGGGCAGGGCATTTCCCCTGAGGCCTGATGATCACGTACAACGCACGTCGTTGGCGGATGCTTGATTACTCGTCCTAAGCAGTCATGTCAGACGGCCATGCCGTGCTCAGCTCTCTTCGACCGATGGAGCGGTTCTTGCAGGTGTGAACTTAGTCGCCTTGAAAGTGCAAAATGAATGGGAGACGGGCTTTTCAAGAGGCTCCGCCGGATCTGTGAGAGCAACATCGATAGATGACTTCTTCAAACGGCTAATCCGACAGCATGATCGGACGAGGCGGAAATCAGCCGGACCGGCGTAGCAACAATGTTTTGTTGCAATCACCGTCAACAATCACGGGTTGCGCTAGATCCCTCATTCCTTTCACAGTTCTTGTGAATTCAAGGACTGGCGATGTGTTTCAAAGACATACCTGTAGCTGAGTAGCCTCCAGTGCCCGATCTCACCTTGCCACTTCACAGCCTGCGGTAAACGTTGCCTTAATGCTTCAACAGAATACAGCCTTGGAGCCTGGACGGGTCCGTGTCTCTGGCACTTAGATGTACAAGGGTCTGTAGGCCGCCAAAGCTACGCGTTTATCATGTTCTCTCGCGTGGGCTCCAAGTCGTCCGCCGGCGCATCTGCAGCTCCATCATGGGTTGGACAGCAACTCAGCTACGCGCATCGCTGCCGTGCCAAGACGCATCGCTTCAGTTCGGCAGCCACTGCTTCGTTAGCTTTGCTCCCATGGCCTTCATATCGCCGTCCAAATGGTCTAGTTTCTCCCAACGCCGCAGCTCGGGCTGCTTCGCTTTGTGGAACTAGCTCCTAGGGCCAAGTGTGAAGCTGCTGGAGCAGTTCCGGTCTCCTCTTGTCCAGTGACTCCGATCCCACGTGCGGCTGATGTGCAAATCGCCACCCTGGTCTGATGGCCATTCTTTCGTTGGTTCTGGGGTGCGAGTGCGAGCGCAAGGCGCGCTGTCGACTTCCGACGGAGAGTGGAGGACTTACGGCGCACCCAGCTCCATAAGGCTAAATCCTGTCCTCGCCTTACCTGTGCGAAGCTTCTTTGCATCTGCACGACCAATCGCCGGGTTCCGCGCTCTCCGCCTCCCCTTCCACGGTTCGCCGTAGCGCGCGCTTTTTTGAGATCATGCGGATTAAGGGCGAACCCAGAAGACTGCTTGGACGTGCCAATGAGCTTCTGCGTAATACATGGAATGCCAAGGGGAGCGATCCAACAAAGGGCAACTGACTGGGCGGGTCCTAATGACGTGCGCCTCTCGTCGGATCGTTCGCATTAGCCCGACAATTTCCACGTTGGTCAGCTGGAAGCGGCTAAAAGGCACTGGCTGAGCTGACTGCTGCTCACTTACACCGGTTGGTCGCATCGTCCCCGTCCGCGCCATTCAGGCTGCGTGCCCGAGCAGACAGAAGGTGTTGACCTCACGTCATCTCGCGAAGATTCGATTGTTGCTCCGGTGGAAGGAAGCCTCCACGGACATGTGCTCCTTTTGGGCTTAGCGTAATGCATGTGTTACAGCCTGCTATGCGCTTTCTGATTCGTTTCATATTGGTAAGTGGTCCCAATGGCCGACATATTTTGGCTTCGAGTCATGATCTCATCGACGAGTGACGTCGACGATGCTTCGAGACTACATTGCCCCCTGTGAATCTCTTTATTCTAGCCTTTATAGTGGCAAATCCTCAATGTTCTTCGGCATGCAGTCAAACACATGTGCCATCTTGACACCATTCTCCATGCAGCACACGACAGCATTATTGGTCTTGGCCACGCCATCGCAATCAATAAAACAGTGCGGGTAATATTTCTGTCACATATGCTGTTTTCAGATATTGCAGATGGCCTAGCAGCAGGCATCGCCTCGATGCTGTCATTGTTCATGCCACGTCGCTCCGGATGCCTGAAGTGCTGGCTGTCATATTGATGCCTGACGGCACATATTGATTAGTTCCTTCTGCCAATATAGACATGCAGTATTAATACCAACAAGAGACGAAGCTGAACAGCTCTATGAGCCAATGCGTCAACAACTTTCTGTCCACTGCAAGAGCTTGACTCCAGCGGTGACAATGCTGCCTCGCTTAGCCAGCTGCCTAGTTACACACGACCTGGTACCCCAGTCCATGGTCATCAGGAGCTCCCCTCAGTGAATATTCCTGTTCTTCCTCCAGTTGTTAGCCGTTTATGAGCGGAACGGGCCAATCGCCCGAGGTTGAGATCACTGACATCTTATACCAAAGACCCTCGTTGCATTTGAGCCTCGAGCAACTCTGCTACGACGGGGTGCCCATTGTTCCTGGCAAATTCCATGGCGGTATTGAGGTCTCTGTCGCTCAGCACGTTAAGAGCCGCTGCAACATTGATGAGAAGCTGCACCATCTCGAGCCGTCCATGTTCCGCTGCCCCTTGAATAGCAGTCCGACCCTCGCTTAAGGCTGGCTTGGCATCCACCGCTGCACCCTTTTCAATGAGAAGGAGAGCAATATGAATATGTCCCTGAGCTGCGGCCCCTTGAAGTGCGGTGATGCCCCCGTAGGGCGCGGGAGGTGCATCGATGGCGGCGCCTTGACCGAGAAGGAACTCGATTATTTCGATATTCTCCTTTGGTGACGACGCCGCCGCCTGAAGAGCCGTCCTTCCGTAATGGCGGGCTGGTGGCACATTAGGAGATACGCCATGCTCCATGAGCAGATTGATTGATGCTAAGTCGCCGATTTCTGCGGCGAGTTGAATCGGCGTCCTCTTGCAATAGGAAGACGACCTGGTTCCCCACAACTGATTTGGCCACGCTCCCGCATCGAGTGCTTCCCTGAGCAGATCGGCCCGCCGGCATTCGATGATGTCGTGCAGAAGGGGGCTATCAGATCCATCTAAACGATTGGCGGACGCTCCACAGCTTAGAAGAAAGCGAAATATATCTGAATGAGGACCAGGATTGTAGGTTCCGTCGTCACTGTCGAAAGCCTCGTCCAAGTCGAATCCGGTAGGACGAACCGCGGCCTCCAATGCTGTTACGCCGTCTATCATTGCTGGGGGGCTGTTTACGTCTGCACCTCGCCCAACCAGTAATTGAACCGTTTGCAACGATCCACTAAACGACGCAGCTTGCAACGCTGTTAATCCACTATCGTAGTGGGCATCTTGGTTGATCTCGGCGCATTCGACCCACCCCTCCAGGAGGCTCAATTTTCCCGCGCACGCCATGACCTGAAACGCAGTCAAGTGCTTGCCGTAAGTGTTGATGGGAGTGCCCCGCTTAATCAATGACAATGCTGTGTGTTCATTCTCCCATACCCAAGCCATCTCGACTGCAGCTGGGCCGTGTATTCGAAGGTCGAGCCCAGCGTCAATCAAGATGCCAATGACAGCATCGATCTCGTCGTCTTCCAAGAGTGGATCCGTCAACAGCGCGTCCAAAATGCCGTCAATATTGGGGTCCGCTCCGGTTTCGATCAAAAGCTTCAAAACCAACTCTATGGTGTGGAAACGCGCTTGACAACACTCCAGAACAAATTTCAATGCTCGACTGGAACCTCGTAAGGTTATTTGGATCAAATTGATGGCTGCGTTGATGTTGTCCTCCTCCATTGCCATTTCCAGGGCGTTCATGGCTGCCTCCAGCGAAATTGGATTTCGGGACATGAGTTCCGCAAATGACTCAAGGTTAGAGGCTGCCGATAAGATGTCGTAGACGTCTATCCCCTTCGAGATCCCGCGGGCCTTCAGCATTTGGCATATCCTAGGCCAGTCTTGCTCCGCGATGCAGATAATACATTCACATATATCCTGAATATGGCCTTCGAATATGGCACCGTTATCCAACAAGTACTCTGCGATTAGCGTATGGCCTCGCTGGACCGCCTCAGTGAGAGCGTTAGTTACTTCTGACCATGGCATGCGCAGAGGAGCGTTGATGTTGGCTGCGTTTTCGACCATTAGCCTAACCATTTCCAAATATCCTGAACGAACTGCCTGGAGAAGCGGGGTTGTTTCGCCTCCCGGGGCGTAGGTCACATAGCAGTTGACTGTAGCCCCAGCTTCGATGAGTTTTCTGGCGTGGAGCAGGTCTCCTGTGGCGGCAACAATAGCTAGTAAACCCGCTCCTTTTGATCCGCTGAGACATTGTGGTGCTAATTTAGGTAACACGAATGAGCGAAAGCCAGGATCGTTAATCTGCATCAATGCGGCAGCAGCATGATCAAGTGAGACTCCGGCATCCGAGAGTCTTTTTAGCAGATCTTGCTCTCCCAGGTGAGCAGCAGAATCCACGAGTTTCGCTGTGAAGACCTTCGTTGTCTTCGTACCTAAGGAAAAGAAACGCATCATAGTGCTTTCATGATGGTTTTTAATGACCCATATCAAGAATGCATCCACTTGGGCGCTGGTCAATTTGTTGTTAGAGATCATGAAAGCAGAAAATCCGAATATCTGGTTGATTAGAGGCTCTGAAGAGGTGTCGAGGAATGCGTCTGCGAGGCTTGTATTGTCCGCCAACCAGTACGGTGGAAGGAGCGCTTGTAGTCTTCTGGCGAGTGTTGGCATAGGGCCTGTCCGAGAGTTCGCAGGGAGGCCCACGAAGTTGCCTATTATGCAGACATCATCGGTCGTGGCGCGCAGTGAAATGGCGTCCCAACCCCTTTGATCTGAAGAGCCAACACCTATGCGTATGGTTAGTGGAAATCGGACATGCCACATTGGGTAAATTACCTGCGCTAGCGACTTCTAGCAGTTGACACCATGGTAGACTCGACACGATGTGAGATCTGATGAAGTCGCACCATGGATTCGGTAGATCAAATGACTTATGAGGCGGTCCCAGCCGGGTATTTAGATGCTCATGAGTGGAGAAAAAAGGAAGCTGACCACCAAGGGAATTCGGGGCATGTATGCAAGTATTGTGCTCGTTGGACGGAGTGAGCGAATCAAGCGGGATATTGAGGTACTCAGCAGAGTCGACATTAGCACCTGTAAATGAAGCAACTTCTTAGACAGTCGTCAGCATTTTCCCCGGACGGAAAGAAGGATGTATGATCAACGCGGAATACATACGTTGATAAATTGTATCATGAGTCGCCAAACTTGGAGACAACGGTGTCAAATCGAGCCGTGGGGTTTGATGAATGATGAAAGGCGGCGCCGCTGCGGTAGTTCCCATGATTAGACTATCAATGGCCACGTCATTGGGTGCAGACGGTGAAGCAGGATGTGGAGAAGGGGTGCGGATGCATATCCGATCTTCCAAGCTTGACTTTTCTGTTACGCATCGAATTAGCCAAAGCCCCCGCCTTTTATGGGAATTATACTGTCAAGGCTCTACATACGCCTAGAACTGGCTGCAGCGGACATGTCGCGAGACAATGTGGTTGAGTGTCGGCGTAGTGCCTTCCGAACCCGTTTTGGGCAGACTCGGTCGCCACGAAGGTAGACATCGGTGTCCTTGCCGTCATGCTTCCGCTTCGCTATCGCTGGCAGGATGGTGGTCTTCCAGTGTAGGCCAGACAGGTTCTTATAACCGCCGAATTCGTACTTGAATTGACGCTCGCTTGGTATCGTCAGTCACTGCCCTTGATTGCGATTGTAGGAGCACACACGTGACATGGAAGGCATGTTGCTCCTGAAGGTGTTCCACAGTGTCCTTCGCGGTATTGTTTTTGGTGACATAAAAGTCAAGAATTTCCTCCCGATAAGGCTCCCAGTCGACACCATACGGGCGTTTTTGAGGCTTGGGCATATCGCAACGCAACAAGTTCCAGGAAATTGAAGTAGTGTAGTGATGTTGATGCAGCCTGTGTGTCTCGCTGGCTGCACAGACTGGGCGATAGGGATCCTAAATATACGCCTGAGACATAGTCATGGCGACAGAACAAACCCCGGCGCAAGGCAACCGATGCAACCACACAAAAGAACAATTTACAGCCACCCTGGCCGCCTCACAAATTGACAATCTCACTACGTAAGACTTAAGCCGGCGGCTCAGATGGGCCAATCACACTTCATAATTCAGGTAATGCAGGGGGAAATACCCTCGGAACAGCCGCCGCGCCAATAGCTCCCTGTTGTGGCGGATGCGTGACGCTGCCTTGCCGCAGAATGCAAGGGCAAGATGCAGCTTGACGGTTTTGATGCAGTAGAAAGAACAATCTTGCGCTCCCGTACGCCTGTGATCACCCGTTCTAGTTACCCACCTCATACACTTCGGTTTCTACTACCGTCTTGGGTTCAAGTCGTCTGACCAGCAGCGAGATTGTACTTTGGCAATTTTGGGCTCATGCCGGGTCCGAAATGTCGGCTTGCATTTGTGCACATGGCGTGGAGTAAGTGCAGAACATCGGTCTCTTGGTGGCCGCGTCACGCGTCACGTCCACTACGATGAATTGTCCACTGCCCTCGATTACTTGGAGATGCGTTGTCGCATCGGTCAATAACTGGCGTGCCCAAAAGGACAAACACGACGTGGTACTTTGGAGTATCTAGCGAAAACCACAAAAGTACAATTACCAGTGTACCAAATTACGGACGAGGCCAGGCTGCGTAAACGTAGTCCAGAATCTGAATTCGAAACCAGCTGTAGGACGAATATAAGAGACCGGCGTCGAGCTCGTCACAGAGCCATTCCAAGGATTGAAAACATATCATCTTTTAACACTTGCTTCTTGTTACGTATTCTGCTCAACGCTTCAATGGCTGCCCAGCCGCCTTCGCAAATGGATGGCAAGGCCGATGACCTCCGGCCAGGCAATGAACCTTGCAGCGGCGGACATATTGTGCCCGGTACTAGTCCTCAAGTCGCACCAGAGTATGTTGTCTGAGTCGTGTTGTCGTGTTTTCGGCGTCAAGATCAACGACTTAAATTTTTAGCAGAGATCGCAATCCCGGGTCCGATCCCACCGGCAGAGACGCAATTGGCCTCTCGACCGAGACGATATCGATGTTGGACAGGTACCTCTCGGAGAAGAGGGAAACGGAAGTAACTCGGGCTGAACGTCTCCTCGGCCGCCTTCAAATCGCACTAGAGTATGTTGTCTGAGTCGTGCCATCGTGTTTTCTTGTCAAGATTAACGGCGTATCCGAATATATAGCAGAGATCGCAATCACGGGTCCGATCCCACCGGTAGAAATGTAATCGGCCTCCCAACCGACACGATATCTATGCTGGACAGGTACCTTTCGGAGAAGAGAGAAACGGAAGTCACCCGGGCTGAACGTCTCCTCGGCCGCCTCAGTCGGAAGTGAACTTCCTCTACAACACAGGTATCCTCTGCGTAAACGATCGCGCGTGGGCACATATTATTCTGCGCGTGAGATTGGACGGCCGAGGCTACCAGTGTCTATCATCCATCACAGTGCAGGCGGGCGTGCGGCTTGTGCTTCAGAACAGGCACAAGAGGCATGAGAAGCAGGGAGAGTTCAGATATGGCCAATCATAAGATCAACGAGACAGCTATGCGAGCCAATATCAGTCTCGCATGGTAGACCTTACCACATGGTTGGAATAGAGATCTCGGGCTTTGTCAATTGTAATCTTCGTCATACTAAACGCTCGCCTTTGTCATCCTACTTCTCTTACCACGGCGAGTCCTGTGTCGACAAGCTGGTTGATATCGAGTGCCCGGTTGCATGGAACTTAGGCTGGTGTGTGCTTCAGACATAGGTCAAAGTGGTAACACCAGTGAAAAGCCATGTGGCGATCGAAGTACAAACTGCATCGGAGGGTTTGGAGTGTGAGAGTTTGCGACAGGCGCTGAAGGCGGGATGGATTGGTAACAGAGCGTTGGCATCGTTGCCTCCTCTGTTTCCACCTCAAGGTACCTCGCTTCTTGCCCCAACTCATATTTCCCCGTTCCCAGGCTCTGGAGAGGACACTTGACATGGACAGGAGCATTGGAGCGTCCATTTCCGACGTCCGAATGGCAATGGTTTGGGCATTCGAGCCATTCACTCAGCTTGACCGCGTACCAAGGTACCTTACCCTAGCATGCATGACCGTTGTTTGTAGGCGAAGATGGGGGCAAATATTCTCGGTCATTCACATTCCACCAGCGTACTGCCTCGAACCTGCTCGACAGCATCACGCCTTTACAAATGCAAAATGGACCAAAGAAACGATCACCGCAGTACTCGGCGTGATGCGGGCGTTGACTCCAATCGCTTCGCTTTTCAAGTCATCACTTTCTAGTCTGATATCTGTCACCTGGCCACATCTTAGGGCTCTACGTGTTTCTGAAGAATTATTAGCCTCTGTGGTGTTCGATTGAATCCCGTCATGACAATCCATATCTGACGAATATATGTAGCGGCATCGTAGGCCGCGCTATGTCCCTTGTCATAACTCTCGACCCCATAGCAGTAATTCATGGGCATTTCGTTGCTTTTCAGATATTCTACCCCTAATAATGTGTCGGTCAAATGCGCGATGTTAATAAGTCTATGCTACGGTGGTATAAGGGCGCTCAAGCCAGCGGACTCGCTTCAAGTCTGGACCGTTGCTGATTGTATCAAAGCACTCTTTGGGAAGTGCATCAAAAGCGAACTAGCGATATTGAACGAAACCTTGAATCTGGCGTTTGAGTGCCTCCAGGTGTGAGTCCGGTAGAAGCCGGTCGCAGGTGGATGTCCGACCGAAACTTGGAATCGCTGAAAACATCCAGACCGCGCTGCCATGAGTTGCCACGCACGACACTGCCATTTTTAACGAGTGGTTCGGGCGGTGACCATTGAATCGCGGTTCCGGTGGAAAACTTGCGGTATTCGTTGGTCGGCATATTAGCGATGACGCTGATGGAGAGCTTCCAGTCATCCATAGGAAGGATTGCCTCGGTGGGTTCAATTGTATCCTGGGACTTGGACCGGCCCCGTAGCATTAGCGGAGGCGATGGCCCTGTGTCATACTGAGTCGTCCACATGGCTAGCCGGAGGGCTCATTCTGATAGATATGATCAACGACTCACTCCGACGAAGCGCTAGCAACGTTTTCTCCTTCGACCCTAGCAAAGATCTTCAGCCCGTGTAACCCCATCATCAGCTCGACTTCAACAGGAGAAGTTGGAAAGTCCCATCCTTTGTAGCCTTGCCACATGTGCCTCGTCCGAGGGGACTCTGCATCGAAGTACGCTTTCCTGCAAGTATTAGAATAAAATGTTAGTTGGCGTCTTTACGAATGCAATATATACGTTTTCGATAGTTGACTTACTGGAGCCTATTAAAAGTTGATCGATTGTCACCGATGGTGATAAACGCAGAGGGCCTAGCAATATCAGCAATGATTTGCTTTACAGGCGCCGAGACCCACGCAGAGAACACTATGGTATCATCATCTACTTCCGCAAAGCCGCCGCCCCCAAAGCTCCCTATAATTTCGAACCCCTTCCCTCTTAAAAACTCTTCAGTGTCGTCCGTGTACTGGGGAGCCTGGGCTAAGAGTCGGACCTCTGTGCAGCCGAGCCGACGGATTTCCTCTGCTACAGTCAATGCAGCCGCGTGTTGCATCATTGGACCGTCTTTCTCGGCGGCGTCCGACTCCACATCTGGCTGCTGGCCTGTGCCTTTCGCCGAAACAGTCACTTCAGGGCCTCTGCCCGCGAAGTCGCCGAGACCGAAGCAGACGACCTTGGTCACCTTACGCTCAACTAGGATCTTCCCGAGTAGCGACTTCAAGGACTGACAAGTAATACTCCCGTCCCAGAGCTGCCTCTTGGTCTCAAAGAGCCTTGTCCAGTTTTCTATGTTGCCACGAAATTGTTGCGCGGGCTGGCTCCTCCAATCTATAAGATAGGAACAGTAGAAAGTTTCGGGAGGGCCATCAAACTCCCCTATAACGAGTTTCCAGTACTCTTGGTACTTTACAAAGGGCTTCCTGCGTGGTGATTGGAGCGGGTTAGCATGCTTTGCGCAGTAAGTCTAGTTATAAAAAGAAGATATTCGCACCAGATTGGCTTTCGTGCCCCAAACAAGGGATTCTTCACTTGAACTTGCTTGCCGTCGATACACCGAAGGGTAAACCTATCGAGTGTAGCAGAATTTTCGAGCTGTTTTTCAATATCTGTCAGGGCAGCTTTTATCCAGAACTTAACCCCCGAGTTGTACAAGTCGGCTACACGTTGGCTACTGATTCTCCATGGCGTGCAGCCATAGTCAAGCAGTGGCAGAGGGACTTCGGCCTGGTCCAGCATGGTGCAAGATAGTGTTCAGAGACTCGGAAAGTGTATGAAGAGGTGAGAATGGGCCCAGTCAAAAATTGAGGAAAATCAACGGGTACGTCAGTCAACTATCGGACCCCGCAAAGGAAGCCTCTCAATGTAGGCAGGTTGTTGGGTAGGAAACGAGGTGCGTCCTGTCCGGAAAAAGAAGACCCGTGTCGACACTCAAGGCAGATGCCCCTGTGCAGCTATGGAGAGGCAACAGGCACATGTTCTGTAGTTGGCACTGGGATATTAGACTGGCAGGACCTTTTGTCCATGAGCTAAACGGGTGCAGGCAGGTTGGGCAAGTTAAAGTTGGTACAGCGTACCGAGTTCCAGTACTCCTGATTGGATCAAGAAGGGCCGCCATGGAGAGGAGCGGGAGCGAAGTCTCGTCTCTTTAGTCTGCGCTTTGGTAAAGATCCTTTTCAAAAGGTGGCTGGCCAGTGCTCAAGCCGGGTGCGCCCAGGAATCATAGCGCGTTGAAACGACCCACACAGCTGTAGATTGCCGACGGAAGAAAGATGCAGACGACTGCAAAGACGGCGTGGTCAGCTCTGGAAGCAATTGCAACGTCTTTTCTACGTAGAAGTTACGAGTAATGCCTCGCCATATGGAAGATGGCGACCCGGCCGCGGGACGGGGAGCTGGGACGGCACACGCCCTTGGTCCTTACGGGTGCAAGTAGTTAGCGCGTCGCTTATCGCTTCTGAAACGAAACAAATTCACAAGCCGATAACGTTAGAAGCACAGGCCGGGGATCTGTCCGGCAAAGCCAGCTGTGCCCGTGCCTCTCTTCTGCGCCGGCATTCACCCACCTACGTAGTACGAGTACGAGTAGAGTAACCTTGCTTACCTACTTGCCTACCTGTAGATAGGATGCAGCTACGAGCTGGACTTCAGTCTCACCCCTCGCCGCGCACGATAGCAACGACCGAAACCTTCACCGCCCCGCCCCCTTCCTCCTCTTGGCAAGACTGTGGAGGTGTGGCGTGGTGCGAGTACTCGTAGCCGGAGCTCAAAAAAGACGCGCACACCAAAAAAAGCCACATGGGCTGTTCTCAGGTCTCCGCAAGTCGTCGTGGCTGGTGCGGAGCCGCGGCGAAACGCAGCGAAGCGCAAGCCCTAGCTACTCCGCAGATAGGCCGCTTCTCTGTCCCTGGTGTGCTCGGCAGCCCAGAGCTTTTTCTCCACAGCTGCGGCGGCGCTCCATCATCCCCTTTCCCATCCCATCACCTCCCCCCCCCCCCCTTCACTCCTCTTCACCAGCACCTCTCTCGACCCTGACGACGACGCCTGGAGGTCCCATTGTGCCTTCCGCCACCGCCGTCAACATGTCGAAGCCCACCAGCCTCAACGGCAGCGAGAGCGAGTTCGAGTTCATCGAGACTCCCAAGGCCACGCCGCCCTCGTTCGAAAAGGAGGAGGAGTGCGGTGTCCGCACCACCAAGGTACGTGGCCATTGGCTCCCTGCCACAGCTTGGCTTGGCCCGTCCTGCGCCTCCCAATGCCGGCACGAGGCCAGCGACGGCTGTACCCGTGTCGACGGCACCCAATCTTTGTCAACGCTTCCTTCCTCGTGAAGACGAGTCCCCGCGCGAGCGCCTCCTTCGTCTGCGCAGACGCTGACCGAGCTCCCCTGTCCGCAGTATCCCGCTATCCCAAATGCCCCCCTCCCGGCCGACGGCCCCGGGTCCGACACCTTCAACAACACGGCCCTGATCGCCCTCCTCGTCGGTGTTCCCTACTACCTCAGCTGGAAGATCGGCGGCGGCTGGAAGACGTTCGTCTTCTTCGCCCTCATCGTCGACTTCCCTATCCTGGGAGCCTACTGGCTCGTCGTCTCCTCCATCAGCCCCCGCCGCAATGAGAAGGCTAAGCTGCCCGGCCGCCCCGTCGAGTTCTACCTCGACTTCAAGAAGGAGGCCGACCGCCAGAAGTACCGCGGCTCCAACAAGATTCCCATGGAGACCTTCCACGAGATGTACTTTGACGGCGACGTCGACTTCAAGGGCGACTGCCTCGAGATCATGGAGTACCGCCACGACTGGGCCAGCTTCCGCTTCACCGTCAGCCTCATCAAGTACTTCCTCCTCGGCATGATTCCCGAGCTCATCATGCACACCCGCTCCCAAGGTGCGTGAAAAACAGATCTGGCTTCCGTGGTGATGGCCGTGGCCAAGCCGTTTTTTGAGGTTGTATGTGCGACTGACCGGAAACGCAGACGAGGAGCAGGTCCGTGACCACTACGACCGCGGTGATGACTTCTACGGCTGGTTCCTGGGCCCCCGCATGATCTACACCTCGGGCGTCATCTCCGACATCAACAAGGAGGAGACGCTGGAGCAGCTGCAGGACAACAAGCTGGCCATTGTCTGCGAGAAGATTGGTCTCAAGGCCGGCGAGAAGATGCTGGACATCGGCTGCGGCTGGGGCACCCTCGCCCGCTTCGCCAGCGAGAACTACGGCGCTCACGTCACCGGCATCACCCTCGGCCGCAACCAGACCGCCTGGGGCAACAGCGCCATGCGCAAGGTGGGCGTCACCGAGGAGCAGAGCAAGATCTTGTGCATGGACTACCGCGACATCCCCGTTCCCCAGGGTGGCTACAACAAGATCACCTGCCTCGAGATGGCCGAGCACGTCGGTGTCCGCCACTTCTCCGGCTTCCTCACCCAGGTCTACAACATGCTCGATGACGACGGCGTCTTCTTCCTGCAGATTGCCGGTCTTCGCAAGCCTTGGCAGTACGAGGATCTCATCTGGGGCTTGTTCATGAACAAGTACGTCTTCCCTGGTGCCGACGCTTCGACTCCTCTGGGCTGGGTCGTGGACAAGCTCGAGGGCTCCGGCTTCGAGATCAAGGACGTCGACACCATTGGCGTGCACTACTCGGCTACCCTCTGGAGGTGGTACCGCAACTGGATGGCCAACCGCGAGAAGGTTGAGGCCAAGTACGGCAAGCGCTGGTTCCGCGTACGTGTAACCCTGGGTTCCTACTGAAATGTGCTTGAACTGACTCGATGCGCTCTTCTAGATCTGGGAGTACTTCCTCGGCTACTCCACCATCGCCTCCCGCCAGGGCACCGCCACCTGCTTCCAGATCACCCTGGTCAAGAACATCAACTCGACCCACCGAGTCGAGGGCATCGACACTCAGTTCGGTCTGGAGGGCAGCCTCAAGAACTTCAAGGGCGACCTGCAGGCCTGGGGTGCCAAGAACAACGTGGTCTCCTCCACCCAGTTCCTGTCCTAAGCGCCCATGTTCGCACCAAACCCCACTTCCATTGGCACGAGAGCAGAACTCGACGTGAAAATTAAGGCGGCGGCGTCTCGTCGGGAACGTGACGACGTAATGAATGTGGTCTTGGGTTCGCGTTCACGGACAGGACTCGGGCACAGTTGACGAGCATTGAAGAGAAGGTCCACAGGGTGAACTCTGCTGCGATCGAGTCAGGACCTAGCCTGGGCAGCTCTTGTTTCGTTTTGACGATGGCGGACGGCGCTCTAATCTTTAGACGGATGGGTGGGATATGTTCTGGGAAAGTGTGTCGAGTATTGTAAAAGCTTGCCGCGGTGGGCGTGCCGCTGCGAGCCGGGGGAAAAGTGCAAAACGGATCGAGTAGAGCCACAGGCTTCGGACCAAGTCTGCCACGGCGTCGGCTGGGATATGGTGTTGATTGACACTGTTTCCTTGAATGAAAATGACGTGATTTGGGCTCCAATGCAGATGGTATTTGAACGGGCTCTGCTTTCGTGAATATCTACTGGGGGTATTGGGTGCCGGGTGATGAAAAAGGGCGATGTGGTGACGAGATGCGATGAGACGTGGGGTTGCCGAGTGCGCGTGGCGGTCCCGCGGGACCACTTCACTTCAACACTTCACTTCAACACAGCGTATCACCACAATCGCCTCCGTCGTCTTGCCGCCAACAGCAAGCTGGACCAGCCCACGAGCGTGTCCAGGTGCGAAAGGATTCTGTAGGGGGAGCACTCGTGTCCAGCGGTTTCGTTTGCCGATACTGTACTGTTGTCCGATAGTGCGTGTCGTTGAGAAGCCACGTTCGCTGTCGATGGACCTCGGCTCATAAACCGCTCGACTCCCAGACACCATGAGGGCAGGCAACCCACGGCCAACGCTGGCGAGGTGTCGCCTTGGCCAGGCGCCGATTGCACGGCGACAGTGGTCCGCCGCGGCGGCGGCGGCCTCGAGCAGCGCCGTGCCCGGCATCGAGGGCCTGACGCGGCGGCCCGCCAAGCTCATCCCCGACTACCTCGTCCCGATGCCGTCGCACCTCCTCGCCACGACGCTCTCGGACCTCGTCGGTGGCGAGCCGTTCCCCTCGTCGTCGTCGCCCGCGGTTCAGCGCCCGGCGCGCGCCCTGCCGCAGGGCCACCACCTCGTCTACTTCCCCATCCAGACGGCGCCGTCGGCGCTGGCCCCGGACGGCGCGGACCCGGACCACGGGCCCGGCGGCGCCTTCGCGCGCCGCATGTGGGCGGGCGGCGAGGTCGTCTTCCGCGCCGGCTGGCGGGAGAGGCTGCTGATGGACGGCAGGGCCTGGGGCTGCAGGGAGGCCGTCGAGCGCGTGCAGGTCAAGGGCCGCGAGGGCGACGAGAAGGTCTTCGTCGACGTGTGGCGGCGGTACGGCCTGGGCCATGACTTCGAGGGCATGGAGTACGACATTGAGGAGCGGAGGACGCTGGTGTTCATGCGCAACGAGGAGCAGCCCTCTCCGCCGACGCCCCGACGGCCGATCAAGTGTACGACCACCCTACCCTGCCACCAGACGTCGCGATGTGACTGACAGCATCATTTAGATCCTCACCCGCCCACACTGTCCGCATCCCTGGTCCCAGGCCCAAAGCACCTCTTCCACTTCTCGGCACTCACCTTCAACGCGCACGCCATCCACATCGACCCGTCCTACGCACGCGCCGCGGACGGCCACCGCGCGTTGCTCGTCCACGGGCCGCTCACCCTCGCACTGATGCTGCGCGTGCTCGCCGCCGCCACCGCAGGCGGCCCCGGCAAGGTCAGGTGCATCTCCTACAGGAACTATGCGCCGCTGTACGTCAACGAGGAGATGAGGGTCTGCGTGAGGGAGGTAAACGGCCGTAACTGGGATGTGTGGGTGGAGGGGCCGGAGGGGTTGGCCGTCAAAGGGACGGCGGAGATGGAGGACTGACGGGGGCGGTGATGATAGATGCCCTCGCTACCTATATCATTGGAATCATGTACATATTTCAAATTCAAAGAATGAGCGTTCAAATTAAATGCAACTAACATACAAAATCTATGTTCCTGTCAAGGTATTCAGTTTTGGTACACAACTCTCGCTGCACGCACGTTCTGGCTCTATGATACAACGAACGCCGCCGCTGGCACGCAGAGTTCGACGGCCGCTTCTAGTCCGCCCAGCCAAACACCTCGCTGATGGACAGCGTGTTGCTCCGCAAGCCCGTCAGGGTCACCAACAAAAGCACCACGTCGAGGACGAGCAGCAGCACGCCGGCGAGCATGAAGCGCGGGTTGAAGACGCGGTACAGCATGAGGTGCCGCCGCAGCCAGCCCGCCCAGCTCATCGTCGCGAGCGCCTCGACGGCGAAGTACGCGACGAAGACGCCCGCGGCGCGCGCCACGGCCTCGAGGACGCCCTTCTGCTTGGGCCCCGTCTTCCACAGCGCCAGGAGCGGCACGCAGGCGGCGGCGAGGATCGGGCCGGCGAACGTGTTGAGCGCGACGACGATCGGGGACCAGGGGTAGCGGATGGTGAAGAGCGGGACGAAGGCGCTGTCCCACTGGATGCTGGCGAGGACGGCCTGGTGGCCCGTCTTGAAGAAGTAGAAGTTGCCGAGGATGGCGAGCATGATGGGGCCGATGGTCTCCGTCTTGAGGCCGTTGAGGTCGAGCACCTCGGCGAGCGAGAGCACCTGCCACAGCATGAGCGCGAGCGCCCCGGAGCCCATGGGCTTGGAGAGGAGCAGGCAGGCGCCGAGGATGTTGACGGGGAGCATGAGGTAGCGCGCGCCGAGGGCGTTGGCGTAGCCGAGGATGGCGACGCGCGCCTGGCCCGCCCTGGTCCTCGTGGATACGATGGAGACGCAGGGCGGCGACCAGACGAACGCCGTCGTGCCGGCGACGAAGGAGATGGCGAGGCCCAGCTGCGCGAGGTAGACGCTCACGGTCTTGAGGGTGCCCTCGGACAGCCGGCCGGCGAGCCAGGCGCCGTTGTTGGCCGCGTCGATGGCCCAGTAGACGGCCGACACGAGCAGCCCCGCGCGGAAGACGTAGCCGATCCACGTCGGCGCGAGGCCCTCGTACGACCTCGTCGGCACGAGGAACGACTTGACAATGGAAGGCAGGGCGATGAAGACGAAAAAGGGAATGGCGAGCTGCCAGGGCGCCGACGTCGACGACGTGACGGACGCGTAGTAGGTGGACGTGCAGTACGGCATCTGCTCCTCACGGCAGAGCTTTGAAAACGAGGCCAGGCGGCCGAGGACGACGAAGGCAATGGAGTGGTAGATGGCCATTGTGCGGTCCACCTTTGATTCGATGCGGAAAGAGGCGACGGCCGCGACCACGCCGAACGTGGTGATGAAGAAGAGGAGGATCGAGTCCTCCCAGATGGTGTACGAGTTGGAGGCGAAGCCGACGGACTGGCTGAGCGTGAAGACGACCGACAGCCAGCCCCAGAAGTTGCGCGGGCGCAGGTTGAGCAGCGTCTTGCCGTAGTCGTGGAGCGACGTGCCCACGCTCGTCATCATCAGCGTCGCGACCAGCGTGGCCAGCCCGACCATGGGCTGCTGGCGGTAGACGGCCGCGAGGGTCAGGGTGCCCGCGATGACGAGGAACCGCGTGTCCCAGAAGCCGCGCAGGATGTCCTTGTGGTAGTACTGGTCCGCGTGGGTCACCGTCCCGCCCTGGGCGAAGTCGATGAGCTCGAGCTGCTTCTCGGCGTAGTCGAGCTCCACGTCGTTCATGACGACGAACTCCTCGTCCGGGCTGCGGGACGTGTACAGGAGGACGACGACGACGCCGACGGCGCTGATGAAGACGCCGGCGAGCATCTGCGGCACGTCAAACCGCGCCCACAAGCCCTTGTAGACGCGCAGCGTCGTCTCCTGGAACCTGGCGAACGCCCTGTACGTCTCCCGCGGGGACATGCCACCGGCGATGGCCTGCGTCCACGCCGCCGCCGAAGCGTTGGCCTCGGAGCTCTGGGCGATGCCGCGGGCGCCAAAGTACGACTTCTGGTACCTCTCGATGCCGGCGGAAGCCATGCGCGACACGGCGGCGAGGTTGGCCCAGTCGTTGCCCTTGGGCCCGGCGAAGGCCTCCTCGATGGGCTGCCCGAGGTTGTTGTACGGGATGGGGATGCCCAGGAGCAGCGCGAGCGTCGGCACGAGGTCGATCTGGTTCACGGGTCGCGTCTTGGCCGTGGCCGGGGGCGCCGCGAAGTCGGGCGACGTCCGCCCGAAGACCGGCTTCTTGGAGTACATCCACAGCGCCGCCTCGACCTCGTCGTCGCTCTCGCCGCCGTGGTCGCCCTTGCTGTCCATGCCGTGGTCGCCCATGACGACCAGGAGCGTGCTGTCGTCGATGGTGGTCGTCAGCTTGCGGATGAAGTCGTCCATCTGCCGCAGCTTCGCGTTCATGGCGGCGTGGTCGGGGCCGTATCGGTGCCCCGCGTGGTCGACGCCCAGGCAGTGGCCGATGAGGACGTCCCAGGTGCCCTTCTTCTCGGCGTCCATCAGGGGGAAGATGTTGTCGATGACGCCGTTGTCGACGGTGTGCAGGTCCCACACGTTGAAGCTGTCGTAGGCCTTCGAGATGTTGGGCTCGAAGTAGCCCGGGAACAGAGACACCCAGGTGTCGTCGCCCAGGTGGGCGATCTTCTTGCCCGCGCTCCTCAGCTGCATGAGCAGATTATCCTCGTCGATGGCCGTCCCCGCGAAGTTGCTGCCGGCGTCGATGAAGGTGGGCAGCGTCCCCGTCGTCAGGCCCTTGAGCCTCTGCAGCGTCGTCGTGGGCGGGTCGGCGATGAAGGGCCGCAGGAAGGCATGGCGCGGCGAGGCGACGGCCGTCTCGTGCAGGAAGGGGAACGTGTTGTGGAACTCGTGGGCGCCGGCCGCGTCGGCGGGCACGGTGAAGTCGTACCTGAGGGCGTCGACGATGACCACGACGGCGCGGTCGAACGTCTTGGGGTGCCAGCAGCCCTTGGCGACGCTGAGGGGCGCGAGCTTGCTGTCGACGGGCGGCGCGGTGCAGTTGGACTTGTCCTCGAGCACGAGCCGCGTCAGCAGGAAGCCGCTGGTGAAGAGCCAGAGGCCCGCGGCGTGGACGACGAGCAGCCAGGCCCAGAAGGCGACCGTCCACCGCCACCGGCGCTCGTAGGCTTTGTGTCGCTGCTCGTTCAACTGCTCACGCTGCCGCTCCAGCGCCTGTGTCCTCTCCTGCTCGGTCGGCTGGCCCAGCCGCGCCGCCGCCTCTGCATCCTCGGCCTCCTTGGCGCGCTTCGCCTGCGCCCACTGCGCCGCGAGGGCCTTGTACTCGGTCTGCTGCTGCTGCGACGCCGGCGACGGCGCCGCCTTGTCTTTCGGTTTCGGCTTGGGGCTGCTGCGCGGCGGCATCTTTAACGGCGTGTCGCGGTCGGTCCCAGAGCCATTGGCTGGCCTGGAGCTCCGGGAGGCGTGTGAGGCGGGGGATGGCACGGGCGGCACGGGGACGGGAGTTGCAGAGGTCCTGCGAGACGAGAACACTTTGTGTGTTTGACGGTGGATCTTGGTGGACGTGGCGCCCTCCTAAGCAGGACCTAGAGTGGAGCGGCTGCCATCGCCGCATCGCGGCGCAGCCCGCCCCCACATGAGCTCGACGTCTTCGGCGACGCAACCTCACACTCCGTAGTACGACTCTCTCACATATCAGGTTCATTCCTGGCTCGCATACACATTTCATTCTCTCTACATTTATACTGATTCTGTAAACATGAGCCTCGTCTTGAATATCCCCAAGCTTGCTTCCTCGATGCATCAAATTTCCGCCCTGGAAACAGCCTCAGATGGCACAGAATCTTACCTTACCTTGAACGCCAAAACCATGTCCTCGTGTCATTGCAATGTACATCTGCGCCCGAATACGGGCGGTCATGGCAGTCATGCGCCTTCTATGCGTCCCCATCCATGGCAGAGCAGGCCAGATTGACTCCTGGCTAGTCAAACATGTCCATTCCCGACGGTCGCGTGGTGCTGCTCGCCGCCGTTCGTCGTTCTTGTCTCCGTCGCCGCCTCCGGTCGTCGGCACCCACAGAGTCCGGGCCTTTGTCGGGGCCGCTGGGCGACAAGCTCATTGCGCTCCACGTCCCGTGGCTCTCGGGGCTGCCCAAGCTAGAGACGGTCTGTCCGGCCACCGGCGCGGCGCCCGAGGGACCAGCCTGCCCCGAGTAATAGGCCGAGTCCTTGGCTCTCCTAGCACCCTTCGCGAACGCTGGGTTGGGGGGCGAAAGCGGTGCCAACTGGTCCTCTGCCGCTCTCCTCTCAGCAGCTCTCTCGGCAGCCCTCTCGGCCCTCCCTGCTGCTCTCTCTGCTGCTCTTTCGGCCCTTTGCTGGCTCGAATCTCGTCGGTATCGCCGACCGTAGCTTGGGGAGTCGAGACCTGAAAGGCTACTCTCCGAGTCCACTCGACTGGCCGGTCCGCGCGCCGCCATGGCTTCTTCCTCGGTCAATCGTCGAAGCGTGACATTGCGGTCCCTGTCGTCGTGGACCTTGAGCTTGACGCTGACCGGCTGGCTACCTGACGACCCGTAGCGATCTCTGTCGTCGCGAGGGATGTGGTCCTGGCTCGCGGCGAGACTGCCCGCACGTGCCGCTGCCGCCGCCGCTGCCGCATCCCCCGCTCGTCGTCGCTGTGCCGATGTCCGTCGCTGGGGCACGCGGCTGTCTCCTCCGGATGACACGAATGACCCTTCAACTTCGGAATGCAAGATGCCGCGAGGGTCAGGCGGCATCGGCGGCATGGAAATGGAGTCGTGCCTGGACCTAGAACGGGACCGAGAATGACCCCCGGACATCGGCATCGGTGCAGCTGGCGGCACCGCACCGTGCTGCGAAGGTGGCATCGGAGCGCCGTATGTCCCCGCCGCAGGTCGCGTTACGACGGAAGACTCGGTGATTTCCGACATGTCGGTGTCTCTAGCAAAGCCGGTGGGCCGGCGGACGGGGGTGCGGCGCGATTCTCTTCGCGATGGAGAAGGGTATCCGTCGCCAGTGAACCGAGACACTTGCGTCCCGGACCGCATGTCTTCCTCTTCTCGCAGTCTGTCTTCCTCTTTCTGTGCTCGTCGGTCTGCCATCTTCTTGGCGAACCATCCCATGCCTAGCCCAGACAGGATGCCTTTGGCAAACCCGCCGCCCCTTGTTCGATCCTCCACTGGACGCCGAGACGGGCTCACGTAGGACGAGTAGTCGGATTCTTCAAACTCGTGTCTCGAGGAGCCGTGGGCGTGCATCGGGCGCGGGGTGGTGGGACGCCGCGGGTCCCTGCCCCCGTCGGCGCTTCTGGCTCGGGCCCTGGCGGCTGGGTTCGCCGAGGGCGGCAAGATAGACGTGTTGGTTCCGTCCCGGTAGTCCTGTCTGTAGCTGTCGGTGACGTCGCTGCTGAACTCGCTCATCGTCGGAGCGCCTCGTCCAGACCTGTGTCGTCGAGGGGTTTCGGTGGACACTGCTGAGTATTCCTCGTCACGTCGACTTTGCCGTCGGTTCATGAAGCCCGAGACAAGTTTGCCGGCACCCACAGCTGCGGCAGCACCTCCGAGTACCTTCAGTAGTCCGCCGCCGCCGCCGCCGCCGCTCCTCTGCGGGGCTACCTCTGAGTACTTCTCGGTGAAGTGGCTGTCAGATCCGCGCCTCGAAGGAATCACTTCTGGACCACGACTGTCACTGAAAGATCGCGAACGGCTTCGGCTTCGGAGGCGATCTCGGTTCTTCTTCTTGCCCCGCATCAGCGCCCAGATGCCGGCGCCAGCAGCCAGAGGACCGAGCCACTTCACCCATCCTCCGCTGTGTGGCTTCGGGTCCGCCGAGAAGTACTCAGACTCGGTGATGCGTGTGTTTCCTGCCTCTGAGCGAGCGCCGCTCATATAGAATTCACGGCGCCCCTCCGACCTGTAGCTGAGGATGAAGTACACCAGGACGAGGAAGGACATCCAAAGCGTGTAGAGGATGAAGAGATACTTTGGCGAGCCGTAGAGCGTCAGTCCCAGAGGCACCTGGACGATGCCCAACAGTGCGATGGCGCGTCCAGACCACTGGTGGATCATGATGCGCAGCGATCGGATTTTGGTGATGTGGCGGACCAGTCGTCCTCCAACCAGCTGAAGGATGAAGAGCACGAAGATGGCAACGCCGATGCCGTGGTGCGGGTTCGACAGGTTCCGCTCCGGGCCAACCGCGAAGAATCCCAGTATAAACACAGCCAGGAGCATCAGACCGGCGAGCACATGCAACTGCGCGTGGTAGCGAATCGCGTAGCCAGGCTGTCTCGAGTAAAACCGCACCGTCATGACCGACGCGGGGACGAAGAGGAGGAACACCAAGGCGCCCATTACGGCGTGGGCCAAGACAATGCGGTGGTATTGGTCGAGTGTTGAGAACCTGTTCGCCATGCCTGCAATAGACGGGTTAGCCCTGGGTGCATTTGCGCAGCGGCACCCGGATAGCGGTGCTTAGTAGAGCGTGGCAGCATTCACCATTGTACCGCATGGTGTCGAAGTCGAGGCCCTGCAGGTTGGGGAGCAAGAAGGTATTCTTGGAAAAATCCCAGGTCCCGTCGCCGACGCTCATGGCGTTGGAGTCGTAGCTCACAGCGCCGGGCGCCGAGAGCTCGTCTGGCGTCGGCGCCATGCCGGCAGCGAGGGCGGTTCGGGACGCCGCGTTCCAGTGGCTTCGAGGAGACGGAACTCGCGGTTTGGCAGGAATGCGGTACGCGGACGGCCGTGAGGCACGACGAGGAATGCGGGCCGCTCTCGGTGTGGGATGTGCGCCCGGACGATGGTAGGTATGTGAGATGGTGGACGGCGCAAACAAGACCGACGAGGTATGCTCCGGTGCTCGCTGGATGCTCGCTCTCGGCGTTTTAGGACGCCATTGTCGCCCGCAAGCAGTAGAGTCGATGCCGCGATATGTCTGCAAAAGAAGAAACAGGCTCTCGGTTCGCACGAGTTGTGACACCCAGGCCAGCAGCAGCTGGTCGAGCCGACCCAGCCAGCCAACCTACTCGTACCTACCCACCCACCTTAATGCTGATGCAGCTGGCGTCGTTGCGCGGGGCGACGAGCAGGGCCCCGGCCAGCGCGCCCAATTACAGGGGCCGATGCGGGATCCGGGCGGGCCCGCAGTGTGAGCTGGCAGCCCCACCAGCCTAAAATGGCAATCCATCGACTTGCGTCAGCTGGAGCCTCTGTCGCGGTGTACTACGAGTACGTGCGGCTACCTCTTGGCCTGCCCTACCTTACCCTGCACTCCTCCGTCGTCAAACATCGCGATGTCCATTCGCGCCACTAACCTGTCTTTTCGTGCCACTGGATTAAGGTATTTCTTGGTTCTAACTTGGTATCTTCGGAAAATAAGTAGCGACTGTGAGCTCGCTCATCGGCCACACGGCCCCGGCACTACACCCTCCTGCATTCAATCACCGCAACTTCGGATCCCGGGCTTGGATAGACCTTGAGAATCTCCAGCCCGGCACGCGCCGCAATTGTCGTGAAGCCCTCCAGCGTGCGCTCTTTGCCTCCAATGGCCGACATCCAAATGTCGTTGGCGGCGGCAAATGGCGTTGGCAGCTTGCCCAGAACCTGCTCGACAATGAGAAGGCGGCTGTCATCCGCCATGGCGTTGCGAATCTGCTCCAGAATCTCCACGCACTCGTCATCGCCGTAGTCATGCAGACAGCGTCGGATGTAGTAGGCCACGGCACCTGAGAAGGGAGTCAGCCATGCCTCTTCGCACAAACTGCTTTGGCAGCTCTTTGCTCACCTTTCACCGGTTGCTCGCTGTGAAAGTCCATGGCAACGAACTGAGCCTCCTTGATTTCGCCAGTCGAATTGGCCTTTGCCTCCTCGACGACTGCCTTGAGGTCTTCCACGACGCAGCGGCTCATCGGCAGGCCTGGAGTCGCCTTGACGATGGCTTGGAGCGCGTGACCCGAGCCGCCTCCCACGTCCACGACGAGAGCCCGGTCTTGCGGACCCGACATCTTGTCGAGGATCCAGCTGAAGTCATACGACCCAGTCATGGGCATCATGTTGCTCATGGCAACCATGCTGGCCATGAAGTTTGCCTTTTTCTCGGGGTCGCGATTCGTGTGCTCCCAGACGGTCAGATCCGGATTGCCTGCCGCAAAGGCGAATACCGTCTTGTATCTGCCAGTAGGTTCTTTGCGGCCGTACTCGTCATAGTACGCTGGCATAGAGAGCAACGCATTGAAGAAGGTATCGAAGCTGCTGTCGTATTAGCTTTGACTGCGTATTCAATACCACACGACCGAATAAATTACCTCATCTTTACAATAGCATTCATTGGACTGCCGGGGGTGAATTTTGCGCTGAAAGGGGTGTGGGCAAGCTGGTCGTCGCCGACTCGAGCCAAGACACCGGTGCAGACAAGAACGGTAGCCAGACGAGCTTCATACATCGTGTCAGTCTTCCATGTGAGGCTTCAACCAAGCTGCGGTACTCACTTGTGAGGGAGACTTCAGCACCAACTTTTGCTGCCAAGTCCGAGTGCGAAATGGAACCACTTGATGGAATGGCTTCAAAGGCCTTCCAACCGATGAACAGGCGGATCGCCGTGAACTTGACCAACGCGACCATCCCATCCGTGAGAGGGTCGGCAGGCTTGACAAGGTTGAGTAGTGCCTCAGCAGACCCGACCAGCTTGGCTCGCTCCTTGTCAAGCCCTTCAAATAAAGCAGGATTGCTGCGTATGCTCTCCGTCGTAGCTGCTAGCTGCTGAGCAAGGGAATCAATGCCCACTGCCGTGGACGCGGAATCCCTGGCTAAGTTCCCTGCAGTCATTTTGAGGTGATGGAGGCTTTGTAGAATAGTGTGATTTTGGAGAGCCAAGAAGGAATGATCAGAATCCTGCAGTGATGGCAATTGCAAGTCAAACACTTGTACGAGGAGAGGTGGGCGAGACTGCTCTTATACATCGCCCGGCCTCGGGGATCAAGCATCTCGGCCGCGCTGGCCAACCCCAACTCCGACAAACCGAACGACAGTCGAAAATAGGCCATTCGCCGCAAAAACCCCCTACCTCCATTTTATTATCCCGGCAGCCATTCAAACGGCTGGATTACGTCGACCTGCGCGGAGCCGGCATCAGAAATCGGGGTCGGCCTCGGCGTCGGCCTCGGGAAATTGTCGGGGCACGGGGATAAGAGCTGGGATTCCCCGAGCGCGTGTGAGCCAACGCTCGCTCTCCCCTTCCACTTCCGCATCACCCTACTCAAGAAGTCGACACGATGCAGCAGCGTGCCACGTCGCCGCCGGGTGAATTCGAGCCGGCGCGCAAGCGTCGACGGCCCGCCAAGTCGTGCGAGCCGTGCCGCAACCGCAAGGTGGGCTGCGACCAAGCGCTGCCCTGCGGACCGTGCGAGCGAGCCAGGAAGCCCATCAAGTGCTTTTACCGAGTCGAAGACGACGAGAGCCGCCTTCAAAGTGAGAGCGTGGCAAATGAGACTTCATCCGCCCGTGGCCATTCTGGCAACGAGGATCTGGAGTCCCGAATTCGCAGGCTGGAAAGCTTGGTTCAGAAATACGAGAGCGAGCGAGAAGTAAACCACAGCCCGAAACTCCTTTTGCGGAACACCCCCGAAAAGACGCGAGCATTCGGGAGGAGCCATTGGATGTACATTGCAGAGACGTTGGTGCGGCGTCCCCTGTCCCTCTTGAGACTGTGTCCCTCTGGAGACTGGGAGGAGCCTCAGCTAATGTCGCACGAAGCCCGGCAATATTGGTGCCGTAGACCGCCGTGACGCCGAACTCGACATCCGGGACCCGGACGTCGGCAGCAGGGAGGTGATGAGCCTATGTGACAAGTTACGGGATGCACGAAAGGCCGCCAAGTCCGGTGGCGCCGGACAGGGTAGACCACTTGCCGAGGACCTGGCAGCGAGTCTGCCGCGTGAAACCATCTGTTCAACAATACTTGATCATTATTTCAGGACATTTCAGCCGATATGCCGAATTGTGCACCGACCGTCCTTTATGGATGAATGGAGCATATACTGGAGAGCGCCCGCGTCAAACGCGACGCCGCTGCACTTCCGGATGAAAATGGTTCTGATGCTGGCTATCGGAAGTACATTTTACGACGACGACAAGGCCCTTGAAATCCGGCAACGAGCCAGCCATTGGATCCGGCTGGCTCAAGAGTGGATTGCAGGGCCAACGGAGAAGACGACTCTAAGTCTGGACGGACTCCAAGTTTTTTGCCTGTTGCTGCTGGCCAAGCAGACGACGCTCCACTCGCCAGGCCCGACCTGGATATCGGCCGGCTCACTACTGAACGTGGCGATGTCGATGGGGCTGCACCGCGACCCCAGCGTGTTCCCCTCGCTGACACCAATGGAGACTGACATGCGGAAGAGACTGTGGGCAGCAACCGTGGAGTTGACGACGCAGACTGTCGTTGACTCGGCTGTCCCCGTGCTCCTGTCTGCTGAGGATTTCGACACTTCTGCGCCCCTGAACGTTAATGATGAGGATCTAACGAAGAACACTAAGTCAATGCCATCTGCAAAGGCTGGCCTCACAGATGCGTCCCTGCAGATACAACTGTTCGAGTCCATCCCACTGCGTCTGGAGGTTGCCCGACGTCTGAACGGCCTCAAGGAGCTGACTTTCGAGGATGCGTGGAAGCTGGGAGCGCGACTCAGAGATGCTCGTCGTCGTATGGCGGCCCTTTTTCGCGACAAGGCACAGGAGAGCCGGGTTCCTATGTGGGCTATTTCTATTAAGTTCCACCAAAGATTCGTCGACCTTTTATTCCACAGGCATATCCTCCTTCTTCACCAGCCTTTCATGATTAGGTCGAGAGACAACCCGGGATTTCATCTGTCGCGGAAAACATGTGTCGAATCGGCAGAAATTATGGCTTCTTATGTAGCCGACATCGAGAGTGATATGGCCAACTTGAAGACAGACGAGCTGTACATGCTGGCAACGTCAGGTAGGGGCTCCTTCAAAGGCCCGTATGCGCTGCACGTCATCCTGGTACTTTGTCTCGAGCTGTTGCTGCAGCTCCAGGAGCGCGGCGTAAGCCATGAAACCGGAGATCGCCTGGACGAGATGCACAAAACTTCACGAGACCGCCTCAAATCGGCACTGGAGAACATCGCGAAACACAGTTCCGAATTCATCGCCGCCGGCAGCGTGAGCATGAAGAGCTACTTCTTCCTGGCGGCGGTCTTGGCGCATGTCGACGCTGTTGAGACGGGAGGCGAAGCAAAGCGCGCCGCGTACGAGGCGCTCAAGAAGAGCTTAGCCGAGTGCGTTCAGATTCTCGAAAGCAGAACCGACAAGACCATGAGAGCAGAGTCGGCGGAGTTGGAATGCAACGACAGCGTCAGTGACGAGACACAGGTGCCCGCGCTGAACATGGATGTCATGGTAGGTGGACGCTCAAGGCGATTGTTTCGCGGCGTATTGCTCACAAAGCCTTGCAGGACGCCTACATGAATTGGGACATATCGAGCCTCCTGAACATCCCGACTTGGGAGGGTGCATGAGCGGCTTTGCGAAGCCTGCCCTTTGTTGCGGGCTCAGCTTCTACACATTGCGTATCAAGTTCCAATCATGTTGTTCGCAGCTCGTGAGTGTCATCCCCCGGGCTTGGTATTGCGATGGTCAGCCAACGAAAATCCCCGGAGTTAATGTTACACTCTCCGAATTGTCGGGAACATTGAAATGCGTGGATGTTCGTGCTCATCTTGCCGTTGGCCGTGTCGGCCTGGGCTCTCATCCTCTTTGCCACGTTCATTCACCGCTGGAGGAAAATGCCCAAATTCGCGTTCGAAAGGAAGAGGTTGAAGTACATCAAGGCCGGGATGGGGACGCCATGAACACCGGGCTCGCTTGCGGCATGCAGTAAGAGCTGGTGTAACGCTTGGTTTCGTCCGGAAGGAAGACCAGGCCAAGGTAGACTCGATTGAATGCAAAGCCATTGGACCCGCGTTGAAGTTGATACTTGCATTCCTTTCCCGTATTTTTGCATGCACGAGTTGCGTCAGATGTGATGACCGCCTTTCCTTCAACAGCGGCCTCCGCCCTTGCGGCTGCGTGTCGGGCACAATGACTGCCTCGCCGTGCGAATCGAATCACAATTCGCATCCTCGTGTATGTGCGAAAACGTCTGTCTCATCTCCAGAGCGCATCGTGGCTTTGGCAAGGCGACGCTCGGGAGGACCTTCGGACGCACAGCGTCGAATAAGAGGTCGCAGCCGGCAGCGACCTCGAACACCAGGGCCCGGCTGGCCCGGCTCGGCCCTGAACGGGCAGCAACAGCGGAAGACTGGACCATAACGTGCGCGCGAGGCCGCAGCACGAAGTGTACGTGGAAGTCTTACTTACCAGGGAACTCTCCGATGATTCGACGTTCGGCGCGACTCAGCCACACAGGACGCACAACCACCGCACGCATCAGCGGAACGGCACGCCGTGAGCGCACAGCCCACCTGGCGGTGATGAGCATGACGTCCACCCCCCGCCGTGCGGGCGGGCCAATACGGGCGCCCAGACGTCATGCGCCCTGGGGGTGCGAGTGGGAAAGGGGGAGGCTTCGTCGATGCCGATGTTCCGAGAAACGTGGGCCAGGCTGGCGCTGCCACTGCTAGCACGCGCAGGGGCCTCGGCGCCGACGGTCCCTCAGCAGAGCACCCAGCCCTGCGCGAAATAGACGCTGTGTAAGTCGACGGGCATTGGCATCACGGGATGATGGCGCGCTTCTCGTGCCGCCGTGCTTGGGGGTTGGCGCTGCGGTTTGGCGGCGTCGTGTGACGCCTTGCAAGCCTCATGCTCATGAGCAGCGAGCGACTCCTCCGTCCAGACCTGGGCCGCCCATACCCATACGGGCACTGCGGCAATCCCCCCATGCGGCGCGGCGAGCATGTACAGATACAGGATGCCTTGAAACAAAAAGCCCAGGCCAGCCCGTACAATCTCGGCTGTGCCGTGCCGGCGCCCCCAGGACTCCGCCATGGGTGCTCTACGTACTTCGGCCTGCAGCCGCGCGCCGCCAATGACACTCGTCTCGTGGATTTCGGCAGTCTGCCTCAGCACGAGTACATTCGTACTTGGGTGAGCTGGGCTTATAGCGACCAGCCCCCCTCTCGTCCTTCCCCTTCTCGTTGCCGTTTCTTCCGTCGTCACTCTTCTCAACCTCGCAGATTGTACATACCGGAACGTCAAGCTTCCCATCATGTCTCCCACACAGCAGCAGATGCCGCAGGAGCCGGCCCCGACGGCCGTGCCTGAGTCCCGCGTCAGCACCGAACAGCCGGTACGTTCTGGAGACTGCCAAGACCGGGGCGAGCAGGCCCCGGCTCTCCCGTCCTGACGTCGCTTGGCGGCATGCCCCGTCTCAACGCCGGACGTCCCCCAGCATGGGTGGATTGTGCAAAGGTGATAAAGAGTCTGACGAGCAACCGCTGACATTCTCGTGCCTTCGCAGCGCCCTTCCGAGCCCATGAAGATGGACGAGCCCATGCGTCTGCGCGGTGGCGGCGAAGGCGAGGTTAGTAGCTGATTCACATCAACGCCGGCCGGACGAGCTCAAGTTGACCCCCCACACAGGCCTTCTGCTGCGGCCTCTTCGCCTGCTGCCTTTGCGAAGAGTGCTGCTGTGAATGCTGCCTTTAGAACTTTTAATGGCCGAATCGTGCGAGTCGTTGCGGGGAGGACGATGTGGATCATCTTCCTCGGCGTCGAAGGTCTCATAGTCCTGCTGCGGCTCTTGCCCGAGAAATACAGCGACCGAGTCAATACAATACCAGTTCTTGCAGATGCGATACCCATGCCTCGTGAGGTGCCAACGCCGCCAGCTTCAATGCCTTGATTAGGCCTGCAGGTGATTTCGTGTCGCTGGAAATTATACTACAACCATCCCGAGTTTCTTGACCACGTTGTCGTAATACTTCATCGATATCCGCTCTGCCACCTCGTCCGCCGTCTCGTCATCGTCTGACCGCAGCCCCAGCTCCGCGCCGCCCGCGAGACATGTTCTCGTCGCCTCCTCAAACTTCTCGCCCATCTCGGCGCCCACGTCCGCTATGCTTTCCTCTGCCAACAGGCTCTCACGTACCCGGCGCACAAGGTCCTCGTCACCCCGCGCGCGCCGCATGTCGATCCGCAGCACCTCGTCGACGCGACGCCAGTGCGCGAGCTCCACGAGAATAACGCCAAGGCTGTAGACGTCGAAGCTCTTCTTGGAGCGCTGGCGGTCCCGGCGTCGGTTGGATTGTGTCAGGGGGTGGCGGTACAGATCGTGCTCAGCATCGTCGCCCGGTGCGTCCGTCATCTCGTCGGAGCCTCCGGGCCGAGAAAAGTCGAAGCCGGAGAGGTAGGGCTGCCGGTAGTCGACGTGCCCCGTGCGCGTGCGGAAGAACAGCACGTTGTGGCTGCGCAGGCCCTTGTGCAGCCAGTTCACGGCGTGGAGGTAGAGCACGCAGTTGCTGATGGCGTGTGCGAGCTTGATGCGCTCCGTCACCCGTGGCTTTCGGACCGTCTTGTCCTGCAAGAGCTCTCGTAGCGACACGGGCGGAAGAGTGGTGTGGAGTTGGTCATCATTAGGCCGCTCGAATATGAGCCCGAGCCTCCTGTCGAGAACGTCCACGTCCTCATCAGGAATCTCTGGATCTGCCTTGTCAAAGAAGCCGAGGCAGTGAGGCGTTCGGAAGGCTTCTGGCTTGGGACTGTGATTGAGCAGGGATGCAAGCTTGCGCACCCGATCAACAATGTCCTTTTTGGACAACGACTCCGGGTGTAGCCCGGCGCCGTCGTAGTCTTTCCACTCTATCCACACCTTTTTCTTTCCTTGCGGTGTCTTCATGAGAGCCTCGCACCGTGGCGTGTCCCAGTCGTCCACCTCGGGATCCAGCTCAATCAGATACCGAGGCACCTGGACGTTTCTCGGCTGGGTCGGGCTCGCCAGCTCGAGAAATTTTGACGCCGCCACGTCGACCTGAGTTGGCATGCCTGACTTGGGATCGATGGTCTCGTTGAAGGCCTTGAACTTGGCCAGCTTGGAGAGCTGCATGAGTGCGCTGATGCTTGCCTCCCGCTCTTGCTGAGACATGCGCGAAATCCCGACCTGGGCGCCGCCAGCGTCTAGCTGCGATTTGAGGGCCAACACTAGTTGATTCAGATCCGCAATCTTGTGGTGCAGTAGAAGAACGCCCCGGTTGGTATCCTGGACCGTGTGCCGGATTTCAACCTGCAGTGAATGGTCCAGAATGTTGGTCATGTTGTCATTGAGGGCAGAGAACTTGGCGAGAAGCTGCTCAAAGGCCTCCTTGTCGAAGGACGTCCACCTGAGCCGCACCCAGGCATCTTCCGACTTGAGTTTGAGGCTGGACATTGCCTTCTTGATAAAGTTCCTCTTCTTCTCCGACATGGGGAAGTTGGCCTGCTTGGCGTCCTTTTCTGGGGCAGACAGCACGCCGTCGTCATCGCGCACGGGCTTGAGGTTGTTGTGCCTGCGCTGCTGAGCCGTGAACTCATCAAACAGGCACTGGACCTGCACCAACAGGTCCAGGATGGTCTGCCGATGCAGATTAAAGACATTGGAGTTCAGGATCTTGTCGTGATTGTTGGCGTCCAGGTCCAGCAGGCCCGAGGTTTCGCTCCAGGCGAACAAGCGCTGCTGCTCCATGCGCAGGCGCAGGTTGAGGTATTTGCACTCATCTTCGTATCCCAGCGCCGTGATGAGGAGCTGAATGCCTGCAGCAAACACGTCCGACTGTTAGAGGGCCCGGGTTCGCAGAAAGGACGATGACGACGTGCCTTGGATACAGCCGGTGTAGACCTGCAGGCCAAGCGAGGCGACGCCGAGGGCCAGCCCGGCGACCGAGACTGGGTCCATAGCTCGCGGGCGGCAAGGAAGGGCTGATACAAGTCTTTTCAGGCACGGCAGCGGGCGGCGAGGACAGTGAGAGTTGACCTTTTCGAGGAGGTGGAGTGGGTGAAGACGGGCGGACGACAGGGGGCCTCGCTTGCAGAGGCTGGGGTCGATGCCGCTGGCATGCCGGCAGGCGCCTCGGAGGGGTTGGCCAGAAGGCAGGGAGAATGTAGCCGCTGGACCCTGAGCGTTGCGTTGCACAGCGTATGCATTGTAACCCGTAAACCTGCTGTCAAACAGCTGGATTGGAAGCGATGCCTCACGGGTCTGGGCGAAGCTGCCAGCGGCTAGACTACCTTTCTACTATGTACATGCGCCTTGCCTTGACGACGGACGGCCTGGGATTTCAGGAACGCATCGAACCGCTGCCTTAATTAGCTCACAAAACAGGCACAGCTGGCTGCACTTGCCAGCACGCTAACATACCTTATTAGATCCTGTCAGAAACGCACGTCCAGCCACGCTGCACTCTAAAGTTTGAGCTTGCCTTGACCCAACCGTCGACCAACGGCGTCCGCTGCCACGCGAGCGACGGAGCGCGCGTTGTGGCGCGCGGTGCCAAGCGGCGCGGGGCCCAACGCTCATCGCCCATCATAATTGGCGCGGTGGAGCCAGATATCCATGGATGCGAGCAGGGCGAGGAGTTGCGAGGAAACAAGTGGTGCGCTGAAGCGGCGACGGCAGGCTTCCGATGCGGCCTGCCGGGGAAGCCCACCGAGGCCCGGGCTGCGATCTGCGGCTGCACCCGAAGAGTCTGACTGCTCCATACCTGCGTACGAGTACGTAGCAGCAAGGTGGGCGTGCTGCACCTCATGCCCAGGCCGTGCGGGATCGATCGTGCGTGCGTGTCTTTGGCGATGCCGGTGGCTGCTGGGAGAGAGACTTGCGACGGCGCGCACTGGCGTCTCGAGCTCTTCACATGCCACCCGAGCCATGCAGCACGGTGCATGCGCAGGCGGACTGATCGATGCCATGGGATGGGGACGGCGCGCACGGCCATGCCCTTCTCCACCGTGCCCGCAAGCTGGTCCAGCTATTACTACTATGTACGCAGTACTGTAATACTAAGTATGTACGTCCTCGTAGACTCGACGCACAGAGACGAGGCATATCACCCGCTTGTTGGGCGCGGGCTGCTGCGCTGGCCCTCCGCCGCCACTAAACGCCCTAGACGCACCCGACCCTGCTCCCCACCCTAAAAGGTGCCCTCCATCGCCCGTCCCCGGCTGGCTGCCACCCACCACGCCACCACCTCACTCACCTGTAAGGTCTCCACAACGCCGTGTGCTAAAGTTATCAGGACGGCAGGTCGCTTCACCTCGCCCCTCGTCACCGCCATCCGTCAACAGCCCGCCCTCACGGCCAGTCTTCAGGACCGCCTCAACTCATCGACGCCGGCATCGCATCGCCCGCATCTGTCTGCGCCTGGCCTCACGGCTCATCGCGATGGTGTCGCCCGCTGACATCCCGCTTCCTCCGGACGACATGGACCCAATGTCCTTGCCGGCCCACCTCCCAACCTCCACGTCGGGCTCCTCCTCAGCGTCGCCAAACGACCCTGCCGACATCGACAGCAGCAGGCTGTCTGAGCAGAACTCGAGCGGTGAAGCCAAGTCCCGGGACTCGACGGTCCCCGCGGCCTGCCTCGCATGTGTGAGTCTCCAGCCCGTCACTGCCCTCTCACTTCGCCTCCAGGCTGACCTGGCACCTCCTCCGCCGTCTGGTCGCGTAGCGCAGCAAGCATCTCAAGTGTGATGGCCAGAATCCCTGTGCCCGCTGCACCACCTCCCAGTCCGAGTGCGTCTACGTCGCCTCGCGTCGCGGTTATAAGGGACCGCGGCGAGCCGCCGTGCAGAACCCAAACAAGCGCCAGGCCACTTCGCCCCCGGACATGAGCTCCGGCTCCAGCACCACCGAGTGTCCCATGCTCCTCGGGTCGCGCAGCGGAAGCATCATGGCGCACTCCATGGACGCGGGCTTCGCTTCACCCGCCATGATCCCCGGCGCTACCTCTGGCGCCCAGTTCGGCTCGACGCCGGCGGTGAGTAACGTGCAGTTGTACAAATCGTACTGCAGCGTCAACGGCATCGACCCCGTTGCCTACGCCATGACCCATCACAACGGCACGATACCCTCCCACGTCCCCGTCCAGAGCTTGGCTGAGCGCTGCTTGGATTCCTTCTACTATCACTTCTTCGCCTCGCACCCCTTTGTGCTCCCAAAAGAACACCTCTTGCGCCTCGCAAAGGGCGGCATGATAGAGCCGCTCCTCGCTGCCATGAGATGGGTTGGCTCCATCTTCATGGATGTTGGGCCATCTGCCCGCGATGGCTTGTTCGACGAGGCCTACCGGCTGGTGTACGAGTCTCAACGCCGGGACGGCTTTCTCGTCCAGGCCATGATGGTGCTCATCGTCGGGCTCGACGGCAGCTGTCGGCAGGAAAAGGCCAGGGAGATCCTCAATGATGTCGAGAGGCTTGCCCTGGAGATCAGCCTCAACACCAGGCCATTCGCCACGATTCACGGACAGGGCATGCCTGTGCTGGAGGAGAGCTGGCGGCGTACGTGGTGGGATTTGTTCATTATCGACGGCATGATTGCCGGTGTCCACCGCGTCACCAACTTTCTCCTCTTTGACGTGCATGCCGACGTTGCGCTCCCCTGCGAGGAAGACCAATATCTCTCCGCTGTAAGCTCCCCGTTGAATTCTGTTCCACGAAGCCCTTCTCGGCTCATACTCACGCGCCATGGAAATAGAACATACCCATCCCTCTGTACCTCGAGGATCTCGAAGATCGAGACTTTTCCGACGAGGACCGCGAGTTCTCGTCGTTTGCGTACCGCATTCTGTGCGGTCGAAACCTTGGCAAGTTTATGCGAACGCCACCCATTTTCGGCCCCGAGGACGAGAATTTGGCGAGAATCGAGGCGCTGCTCACAAACTGGAGGCTCCACCTGCCCCAGACCAAGAGAGACGCTCTGCAGAAGGACGGCAAGCTGGACGAGATGATGTTCCAGGCGCACATGATGATGCATGCCACGTCGATCCTCCTCCATCAACCGCACTCTCAACTCGACACAACACCGACCCAGAACATCAACTCGTGCGCGCCTCATCAGATGGTCCCGGCCGGAGACCTTTTCAACACGCACACAAAACACACGATCACATCAGCCAGCGCCATCAGCACCATGATCACCCACCGGGTGCCCCTGCTTTCACACACTCACTTCTTCACCTGCGTCATAACTCTCTCTTCCATTGTCCACCTCAGCAGGTGGGCCCTTTTCTTCATACCGCATAACGACGATGACCTACGGCAGCAGGTTCGCTTGAATATTGGCGCTCTGAATCGACTGGCTGAAGTTTGGGGTGCTGCGGACAGAGCTCGGGGGCAGGTGAAGGCGGTGGCGCAAGAGATATACCAGGCCAAGAAGCAGCAGCGGTTGAACTCGCAGTTCTGGGTGGGTCTGACGCAAGAGGACATGATCAACACGATTGCGACGGACGACTCCATCATCAACGAGATTGAGAGCTTGCAGACGCTGCCCAACTTGCTTGGTTAGGTCCTGGAAAGTCGCGTCACGGCTACGGACGCAGATTGAGGGGAGCCTGAGTGAAACCTAAAGGGGGGTTGTACAGTTGTCAAGTTGTCGTCGCAATAGCTCGCCATATCGCAATTGCAGGCTCCGTCTTAGATTGATATAAGCTCATCCCGACCCTCCGCCTTTTGAAGTGACGTTGCGGGTGTGGCGCTTATAACATCTTCGGATCCACCCCAGCCCTACGGCTATGCAGGTTCACCTTGCTGCTCCCTGGGGTGCAGATGAGATTAGCGAGGAACCCATATTCCCGGAATTGGGTGTGGGAAGCAAGCAGCGTCATCCCTGTGCTCCCGAGAGACTGGATGGTCGCCGACCATGTGCGCGCCCACTAACGTGTGCCTGTCGGCCACCACCGGGGGGGTAATCGGCGACCTATTCCTGCCATGGCCCCGGCGACCCAGATGACACGCAGCCAGATCTCGGCGGAGCCCGGATGGCGGTGGCCGCGGTCCCATAAGTGTTACGTGCTCGTATCCCTCCGGCGGCTTTGCGGTGCCAAGTCGCGCGCGAATTTCTGGCGCCAGAGGTCGCCGAGAGCGATGGCCGGTGCGAGCCCGGAGTGGACGCCGAGATAAGCGGGGCTCGGGAACCACCAAGAGTACGGCTCCGGGCTCTGCAGCGACAGCTCGGGTGCCCGGGCCACACGGTGAGGTACGGTGAGTGAATTTTTGGCCGTGTAAGGACTAGCAGCTGGATAGATGGCGAGACGCAGGGGACCTGCCATCAGCCTCATTTCCCCTAGCAAGGCATTCGGCATTTCCGAATGGAGACGTGCATATGTGTCGTTGACCGACCGCGACCAACAGCGTCCTGCCGTCTGCTGGCTCACGACCAACACGCCCGCTTTGAGGCAGCTGAGCTGCAAGTAAGCTCATTTGAAGCCCAAAGTAGAATTCGCCTTTGCCCGTGCCCCCCTTCGCAGCTATCTTGTCAGCCGCGCAAGTGGTCCCGCGCCAGGCAGCGGCTTGGCAATTGGTTGGCCCAGCCAAGACAACTTCGCGAGACACCGAATAGCCTGTGTGTGTGTGGGTGGTGCCCGAGCTTACATGCCTCCTCACGTCGACTAGCCCGAAGGTCTCCGCTTACCCTCCCTCCCAGCTCTTATTTAAAACAGCGGCCCGAAACAGCCACAGAGTACATGGTTCCCGCGTCTCAAGATTCATTGTTGCTTGATCCTCCTGCAACGCTACCTTTCAAATCCGTGGGCCGCAGCATGGCACATAATGCTACGATGGCTTCCGAAAAGCCATTCACAAGCGACCCGGAGCAGGGATCCGCTACCGACGCCCACCTCTACAACTCGACCGTCAAGAGCCTTGTCTGGAACGAAGTCTCCGTCAGGGTAAAGGACCGTGAGACAAAGAAACCCAGAACCATCGTAGAGAATGCCTCTGGGATCGTCAACGCCGGTAGGTCCAAGCGCTTCGCCTCCTTTTCCAGGATGGGAAGTCATGAGAGATGAGACTGACGCTTTGGTTGGGCGGACACAGGTGAGATATGCGCCCTCATGGGCCCCTCTGGTTGCGGCAAGACGACACTGCTCAACGTCTTGGCTGGCCGCCCCACGAACGCGAGCAGCGTCCACTCCACAGTACTCGTCAACGGCACGGAGCTCTCACAGTCGGCCTTTCGGCATATCTCCTGCTTCGTCGAGCAGGAAGACGCTCTGATCGGGGCCCTGACAGTCCGCGAGACTCTCGAGTTTTCCTCCCGTCTCGCCAGCACGAGGTACGCTCGCCACACCAGTCTCATACCACCCTCCTTTGGCTGACGTTTTCGATACAGCTCCCTACCGCGCCGCGAGCGCCTCCACCGAGTCGATTCTCTCCTCGAGGCCTTCGGGCTCACGGAACAGGCGAGCACCCTCATCGGCACCCCTATCCGCAAGGGCATCTCGGGTGGGCAGAAGCGCCGCGTCGGCGTGGCCAGCCAGCTCATCACCAGCCCAAAGATCGTCTTCCTGGACGAGCCGACCAGCGGACTCGACTCAGCTGCCAGCTTGGAGGTGGTCAAGTACCTGCGCGACATCGCTCGGCGCAATAACCTCATCGTCGTGTGCTCCATCCACCAGCCCTCGACGGCAACCTTCAACCTCTTCGACAAGCTGCTGCTGCTCACTGGCGGCCGCACACAGTACTTTGGGCCAGTGGACGGCGTGCTGTCGCACTACGAGAGCATCGACTTGCCGTTTCCGAACCACGTCAACCCGGCGGAGCATCTCCTCGAGCTCGTCAACATCGACTTCGCGCAGGACAAGGCGCTTGCGGCTCGGCGTTTGCAGGGCTTCCAGCAGGCGTGGGAAGTCTCCAGGCTGGCCAAGGCGAACCACCGCGCCTTGGCTGAGGTGATGGAGAGCCGGGGCTCGGGTGGCGAGTTCAAGGTTGAGTCCGTGGACAAGACGCCCGGCTTGCCTAGCCTCACTCTTACACTCCTCCACCGCAGCTTCATCAAGAGCTACCGCGACGTCGTCGCGTACGGGATCCGCCTCGCCATGTACACTGGCCTGGCCATCATGATGGGCACCGTCTGGGTGCGGCTCGAACCGACACAGACGTCCATCCAGCCGCTCATCAACGCCATCTTCTTTGGGTCGGCGTTCATGTCCTTCATGGCCGTCGCGTACGTGCCGGCCTTCCTGGAAGACCGCTTCCAGTACGTCAAGGAGCACCAAAACGGCCTGTACGGCGCCACGGCTCTCATCGTCTCCAACTTCCTCATCGGCTTGCCATACCTGTTCCTGTTTTCCGTTGTCTTCTCCGTCATATCGTACTGGCTGTCGAACTTCCAGCCAACTGCCACTGCATTCTTTACCTGGGTCTTGTGGCTGTTCCTTGATCTCGTGGCGGCAGAGTCGCTCGTTGTTTTCATGACATCGCTGTTCCCCAACTTCGTGGTTTCGCTGGCCCTCGTCGCCTTTGCCAACGGCCTCTGGATGTCGGTTGGCGGGTTCATGGTGCCGCCCACGATCCTCAACCCTTTCTACAAGTACGTGTTCCACTATTGGGACTACCAAAAGTACGTCTTCGAGGGCATGATGGTCAACGAATTCTCGGAGCGCGTGTATTCATGTGGCGCTGGCTGCCGCTGCATGTACGAGTCGTCGCTCGCCGACCAGTGCCAGATTGCTGGACAGGGGGTTCTGGACCAGTACGGGTACGAGGCGGGACATCTCGGCAAGAATGTGGGAATCATGGTGGCCATAATCTTCGGCTACCGTCTGGCTTCATGGGCCGTACTGAAGCTGCGCTCATAGCATTCGATTGGGATTAGGTATCGCAGAGCACGCCGCACCCCGCCGCGGCGGTGGGCGCCTGGACTGTAAGGTGCTGGATCCGATCCGCTAAAGTGGCCACGTTTGGACGGATTGTCAGCTAGAATTTAATGTAAAATGAGAACTCAAAGGTTGAAATGTTCGCGCCGTGGCTTCTGGTCCGCACATTCACGCCTCCATGAAAAGCGACGGAAAACTGAACGAGGCCATGGAATCAAGTGTTGGCGCAACCCGAGTTGAGCGCGCTGTCTGTCGCTGGTGCCTGAAGGGATGACGTGGGAGCCCCCTATAAATTAGCCGATAATCCGCCGCGCGGGTCCGGCAGGCGGAAACTCCAGGGCTCGGCGTCTTGGAGCGAGGCTGAGCCGCATCCGAACGCCAAGTGCCAGGTCGCCGAGTCCCTCGTCCCTCATCCCTCACCCCTCGTCCCCCATCCCAGCACAACGGCCATGTGTCTCCTCTGCGAATGAGCACATGCACCATGTGCCTGCTGTGATGATAACCACAACACCTGTCGCAATCCCCCCAATGCCTTGATCCTGCCGTACAGCGGTCCGCGCCCGTCTTCTTGAAACAGCACCCACCTCTTGTCACTGCGTCCAGGCAGCCCCCCGCCCCAGCCCTGACGATCGACCGCGCAACGACGACGCGACGAGCGAGGGCCGAGGAGTGAGTTTCTGACCAGCCCGACGAGATGGCTTCGTACGCACATCAGATGGCGCATCATCATGGCCAGAAACATGGGGTTCCGGGCGCAGCGCCCGTGGGGACCTTCTCCCCTGGAACCAAGATCCAGGTCGGCAGCCACCGAGTCGTCATCCAAAAGTATCTCTCCGAGGGCGGTTTCGCGCACGTGTACCTGGTCAAGCTGCCGAAACCCGTCGATAGCACGGACCTGGCTGTCCTCAAGCGCGTTGCCGTCCCCGACAAGGAGGCGTTGCGAAGCATGCGCACCGAAGTCGAGACCATGAAGCGCCTCAAGGGCCACCGACCGATCGTCACCTACATTGACTCCCATGCATCGGAGCTGAGGGGTGGAGGTTACGAGGTGTTCCTCCTCATGGAGTACTGCAATGGCGGCGGCCTGATCGATTTCATGAACACACGCTTGCAGCACCGCCTGACGGAGCCTGAGATCATCAACATCTTCTCCGACATCGCCGAGGGGGTCGCGTGCATGCATTACCTGAAGCCTCCTCTACTACACCGCGATCTCAAGGTCGAAAACGTCCTCATCACAAGTCGAGGCTCGTCCAAGCGTTTCAAGCTCTGCGACTTTGGGTCTGCCGCGCCACCCCGCCCGGCCCCGACCACCGTCGTCGAGTGCCGTCTAATGGACGAGGACGTCCAAAAGCACACGACGTTGCAGTACCGAAGCCCCGAGATGATCGATGTATACCGCAAGCAGCCATTGAATGAAAAGTCGGACATATGGGCGCTAGGCGTTCTTCTGTACAAGCTCTGCTACTACACCACCCCTTTTGAGGACCAAGGACAGCTGGCTATTCTCAACGCCAGTTTCAGGTTCCCAACGCATCCTATCTTCTCGGACCGGATGAAGAAGCTCATTGGTACGTGCACAGAACCATGCACAGGACTCTCTGCACAACACCTTGACTAAATCCACATGCAGGTTCCATGCTGAGGGAGAACATGGAGGAGCGGCCTACGATTTTCCAGGTCCTCAGGGAATCATGTGCAATGCAGGGCAGAGAAGTTCCCATCCAGGATGTGAGATCACTCTCCTAGCAGCAGTTGAAGAGACCCAGCCTGTTGACAACCTTGCAGATATATACCGGAAAGCCGCGAACCGACCATCGGCCCAGCGAGAAGCATCCGACAGATCACAAGACGAAGCATCAGGCTGTCGGGGCTGTCTATTCGCCTCCCATACAAGAGACGCAAAGCATACCGGTGGTCGTACCCATGAGGAGGGGCCGACCGACGACTTCGCCCGGCCCCAACAAGAACTCACAGAGGCCAGATCCTTCTCCCAGGAAGGTTACGGAAGGGGATCCCTTTGCGGCCTTGGATCCCAAATCTGGCCGCAAGGCCGAGAGCGACGAGCTGTCATCGCGCTTTCCCACTCTCGATCAGTTCTCTATACTGCACGACCAAGGCAGCCAGTTCCAATTTGACTCTGCCGCTGCGCCTTTCCAACCACAGGGTCCAGCCAAGTCCACGAACCAGAGATTGGCCGAGAAGCTGGCGGATGAAGCGTTTGCGCCCGTTCGAAGCAGTTCGGTCAACGTAAGCCCAGCACCAAGACCACATTCCGTCGCTCCTGCTGTGCCACGCCAGGCTGTCCTATCTCCCCCGGTGGATAGACCGCCGTCTGCGTCATCTGCCCGATCGGCGGCTGGGCTGAGCAAAGCACAGTCCATAATCAGCAGCAACCCTGACCTCAAGGCAATCTCGTCCAACGCCACATCACGATATGTCTCCACTGGCACCATGACAACGGACTCAGAGCCTGAGCAGCCCGCGAGGGAGACTGACCACCGCACCACGCTGCATCAGTCTGGAAGCCTTCGAACCTCTTCTCTTCGGTCTTCTGGAACCCACATGCGACAGCCGTCCTCGTCATCCCGTTCCTCTCTTGAAGCTAGCCGACAAGAGTTTGCGGCAGACTCTACGCTGCGCGCCAACACTCTGCCCGGTCGGCCACGTCCAGCAAGCACGAACTTCGAGTCGAGCACATTGGACTACTTGCGAGAGAACGAATCATTGAAGCAATCAGGGCGTTCTGCACGACCACTGTCTCGAGACTCGCACCACAAATCGTCTCCTAGCCTGAACGCCACCATTCGAGCCTCCTATCGGACAGCTTCCCCGGTAGCCGTGCACGACTCCGGTTCGGATGCTTCTGGAAAAGAAAGTCTCCACAGAACATCCAGCAATCGGTCAGCATCGGGACCTAAATCTAAACTTGCGGGCAAGTTTGGAGACGCCTTCAAGCGATTCGAGGGCTCGATTGGCTCGGAATCATCTGGCAGTGCCCCGCCCCCTTCCTCGCGAAAGGAGGCTGACCGTCGAGATCTGACGCCCATCGCGGGCTCCGTCGCGACGGACGGGCGAAGCGATGACGGGCTCGCTGACCTCGATGATGACAACATGACGCCGGAAATGAGGCGTGAGATGGAGCGAAGAAAGCTCGAGGAGGAAGAGAAACGAGTTGCGGCTGCCCAGGCTGAGTATAGAAACCGACTAGCCAGCGGGGCCTCACCCTCTCGACCTGTGCCGGGGCCGAAGAAAGCCGGAGTTGTCTCCAGAGCGTCGGCAATCCAGAGCCGCGTCCAGAGTCTGCTGGAAGAGGAGCAGCGACCTCATCATGTCCCACGAACGGCGGAGGGATATGGCAAATACTCGGACGCCGCCACGGCGGCCAGCAGGACGGACAAGCCACTGCCCACGATACCACGGAAGCCCATGTCCGTGTCCAAATCCAAGGTGGAGGTTTCCACCCAAAGAGTTGGACCTCAAGTGTCACAAGCCGGTAGCGCATCATCTGCACCTTCGTCAATCTCTCCGAGAACGACTGCCAGCAGGCCCGCGGCGCCGAGGAAGCCAACCCACCTCAACAGCCTTTCCAGTGCGCCACGTCCCGTATCGCCTGTAAAAGGCGGCCATGCCTCACAGCAGGAACGACTCATGGCGGGCGACCTCCCGGGGCAGCCGATACTGGAGATGTCGGCAAGGCAAAAGGACGACTACATTGAAGATTTTACCAAGCGGTTCCCAAGCCTGAGCACCATGGAGATGGAGGCTACTGCGGGTCGTGGCAGCGGAGCAGTCCGAAGGTAAAGAGATCTGCGCCAACTCGCCTCTAGATATTTGATGAATACGAGGAGTCATAGAACAACCAATGATGGACCCTTTCTCCGTGACACGCATCACGTAGCAACTGCCAGTGCAAAGTACGAGTAGTTCTTGGTGAGCCGTTGGAGTCCCTGTAAGTGATGTTAGCCCAATGGGAGATGTGCACTAAAGTGGAGTGACTTCACGGCGCCGCCTTATCTTATCGCGCAGCTGGGCCAATTTTTTTTCTTCGGTGCCTTGGTCTGTCGAATGCCTCCAGCTCCAGTGTCGTTTTTCCAAGACACAAGACAACCCAACTGCAACACAGCCATGGCGAAAAGAAAGAGACAAGCTGCCGCCACCGGCGAGGCGGTAAAAGAATCGGTTCCGAACAAGAAGACCAAAGCAACCGACTCTGCGAAGCCCGATGCCACGCCATCCGTGCCCGAGACGATACAGATCGTCGCGGGCTCCTACGACCAGGTCCTGCACGGCTTGACGGCGACAATTGGGGCCAAGGGGGAGGTTGAGTTTGCAGACACGTTCCTGTTCAACGCACATGCGTCAGCTATCCGATGCGTCGCCGTCTCGCCGGCTTCGGCGCCGGTGCCTGGGCAGACGCAAAAGGTGCTGCTGGCATCCGGCAGCACCGACGAGAGAATCAACCTCTACAACCTGTCGGCACACCCGCCGAGCAAAAAGAACCAGGACATGCTGGCAAAGGTCGCGCCGCGCGCCATCCTGGAGAACCCCAAGAACCGGGAGCTCGGGACGCTGCTCCACCACAGCTCGACGGTGACGGCGCTGCGATTCCCGACGCGATCCAAGCTGCTGTCGGCGAGCGAGGACTCGACAATTGCGGTGACGCGCACGCGCGACTGGTCGGTGCTGAGCACGATCAAGGCGCCGATACCGGTGGCGCAGGGACGGCCGAGCGGAGACACGGCGCCGTTTGGAGGCACGCCGTCGGGCGTCAACGACTTTGCCATTCACCCCAGCATGAAGCTGATGATCAGCGTGAGCAAGGGCGAGCGATGCATGCGGCTGTGGAATCTCGTCACAGGCAAGAAGGCCGGCGTGCTGAGCTTCGGGAGGGACACGCTGCAGGAGATCGGCGAGGGGAGGCACTCGACTGGAGAAGGACGGAGGGTGGTCTGGGGGAGCGCCGACGGGGCGGACGAGTTCGCAGTGGGGTTCGAGCGCGACGTCGTCGTGTTCGGCATGGACAGCGTGCCCAAGTGCCGGCTGTTCGCGACGGCCAGGACCAAGGTGCACCAGTTCAGCTACGTCACGGTGGATGAGGAGGCGGGCCTCTCGCTGGCGGCCGTGTCGACGGAAGATGGCCGCATCGTCTTCTTCTCGACACGAGCAGACGATCTCTCCAAGCCAGAAGACGTCAAGGGCAAGCCGCAGACGCTGGACGTGGCCAAGCAGGTCGGCTTCGTCGGAGGCAAGGAAGCCGGCGTCTCGGGCAGGATCAAGGACTTCGCCGTGGTGCGCAGCGAGGCCAACGGCGGGACGCTGTACGTCATGGGCGCCAGCAGCGAGGGTAGGATCCGACTGTGGAGGCTGCAGGCCAAGGAGCTCTCGGCCGCAGCCGGCGCGAAGAAGCTGTCGGGGAAGCCACTAGGAAAGCTGTTGGGGACGTACGAGACGCAGAACCGCATCACATGCTTGGCGGCGTTCCTGATGATTCCGCGGCCGGAGGGGGCAGAGGACAGCGAGGATGAGTTGGATGAGTCTTCGGAGGAGGAGGACGACGACGACGACGATGAGGACGAGTAACGGAAACACCGTGGGTCGTATGATTGATGGCGTGGGCGTCGCGTGGGATATGGATATCGAGCCAGACTACAGTAGTGGAAATACCTGCCTTGAGGCACGCAACAAGAGGATCTGATTCAGTCACAGGGCTGGCTTGCACAAACGTCTGTGAAGATGCTTGCCCCACGCATAAACCACGATGCTTCCCGGGTTGTTCACGATTGACCCAGATTGTGGGCAAGTCGGCAGCGTTCCCCGCAGCGGGAACGGCGCAGTCTGCCGCACCAAGCGCCTCCCGTGGCGGTTGCGACCTGCTCGTATATCGCAGGCATCGCATCCGGGGCGCGGAGCTGGAGGGCCAAACGGATCTCGATCCATCATCAGAGTCCATTGGCGTACACACAGGCAATTACCATGTAGTGAACGAGCGGTCGTCGTCCCTCTCCACCCACATCCACGCCTGCTCTCACATGCTGGTCCAAGGCTGCATGCATATCCCCCGCACGCCCAGTGTCGCACAGCGTCTGCAGCGGCGCAAACAGGAGATGCGGGACAGGGAAGACGTACGTTGGTTGGGACGTTGAGCCACCACCCGACCCCCTGCACGCCGGGCGGCATCGCGGCAGCCCAAGCGCAGCGCTCTCGTACATGCACGAGCACGCGATGTCTCACTCACGACACCACGCACGGCATTGACGTTGCATCTCGACGACCGCCTGGCCTGGGGGGCAGATGCGTCACGGGTCACATGGAACGGTCGGGTTTCTATGGCATGGAATGGATGGAGGCACGCTACTACGTAAGGTACCTACCTACCTAGGCGGGCTTCAGAGGCGGGGGACGCGCCGCTGACCAGTAGCTCGGCGGGCGTTTGTCAGGCGGTGGACAGGCAGGGAGTGCGCTCCAGCGCTTCCTCTGGCTCTGGCTTCCTCGCCTTCTCCACTGGGCGCCGGCCCGCTTCGTGTTGAGACGTTGAGCCGCAGGCTTGGCCCACGCAATCACAGGGCCTGCCTGCGGGGTGCGAAGGATCTCTTAGCGCAGACTGGCATGTGAAGACCACCTCGCAGGCACACGGGAACGGAGGACTGGAGCAAACGCCGCCCAGGTATCCCTGCGCGCCCAGGCTGCGGTGCCACCCCACAGGCTCCCCCAGCGCCGCCGTCCGGCGCTCCGGCTGAGCTTCGTGGACCTCGCGCGTCCCGCCTCTTCTCCTCGCTCCTCCATCCCTCGTTGCATCCCGTACATATAGCCTCTGGCACGTTAGCGGACGTCTATTTTCCTCGAAGTTTCGCACTTGCTCGGCTTGCCGTGCACGTGGACGTACTGTGCGGCGCACGACGAGTACACCGGCGGCGCCCTCCCTCCCTCGCCCAGCGCGCCCAGACCAGGTCACCGGTCGACCGCGCCCTTTCTCATTTCACCCTCCCGCGCCAGAGGCGGCTACCTGAGCGACCGTTCGAAGCATAAGGTACCGACATCGCATCGCAGCACGGCAGACCAGATTCGCACTCGACAGCTCGCGACGCCGCAGCGCCCGCACCATCCGGCGAGCCCGACGACCCAACGACAGCGCCAGGGGGTCTCGCACAATGGCCGACGACGGGCCCCAGATCGTGCGCCCTATTCCCAGGCGGCCCTTCAACCTCAATTTCACCAGCTCCTCGACCCTCGACAACGATGACGACGGGCAAGACTCGCCCCCGGGCCAGCGCGACATGGCCAGCCCTCGGTTTCTCAACCCGAGCTACACCCCGACGGACGATGCGACCATTAGCCGGCCCGCATCCTTCTTGAACCTCACGTCGTCGACGCTCATGGGCATCTACTCGCAGGCCAAATCCAACAGCCGCGACCCTGCCTTCATGGACCGCGACGAGCCGGATACGCCCTGGGGCACCGGCGCCCAGACGCCAATCAAGAGGCCCAGCATCGACGACGCCACATACGAGCTCATGCGTGACCGCTCCCATCTCCCGCGGCGGCGCTTGTCGTACCGTCCCGGCGGCGAGCTGGGCAGGCCCCCCGACTGGGCTGCGGGGACGGCACTCTCGCTGACGCTGCGCGCGGGCCTGCTCTTCCTGCTCGGCGTGGGATACGGCCTGCTGGTGACTCACCTGCACGACGAGCAGGACTATCTGGCGGACCTGGCCGAGGGCATCATCAAGCCCGGCGCAAACTGGGCGTACCTCGCCTTCTGGGGCGTTTCGGGCGTTGTCCTCGGCTCGCTTCTGCCGTGGTTCGACAAGGTCTGGGAGCGCTCGTTTGGTAGCGAGCTTGAAGACGACGCCGTAGCCGGCAGCGACGGGGAGGGCGTCGGGGAGAAGCAAGCCGGGCCGGGCACCGACTGGGCGCTGGTGATGCGCGCCATTGGAGCCTTTGTGGGGATCATTTTCGCAATCGTGAGTACCGGCTCGTTCCCAGTCCAGATGGCGTGTCGAGGAGGCATCGGAAGTAGACTCGTGCAGCTGACATGATCTCTCGCAGCGCAAACTGGCTTGGGCCTCGACGCTTCAGGTGTCGGTCACGCTCGCCCTCGTCAACCCCCTCCTGTGGTGGCTCATCGACCGCAGCAAACCGGGCTTCCTGCTGTCGGCGGGCGTCGGCCTGACCGGGTCGATGCTGCTGCTCAGCGTGAACCCGGAGATGATGCCGGCACCGTCTCGACTAGGGCCGTACGCAGGGACGGCCGAGCCTCACAACGCGTCGGCCACAGCGGGCGCGGCGCCGGCAGCGGCGGTGCTGGGCGGGCTCGCGAGCCAGGAGACGGTCGAGACGGGTGTTTGGATGCTCAGCGTGCTGTTCTGCAGCTGCGTATGTTTTGGAAACATTGGGCGCCGGCTGGCATGGGGCCGTAGCGCCGTGGGCAGGGGGCGGTGGGGAGGCGTGCGGTGAGGTCACGGCCTGGGCTATATCTGATATTTGATACTCATGGGCGCCTATGACGGCGACGATGCCGGCCGCGTCGGTAGAGCAGTAGACCTGTCCGGGAGGACGAATCAAGTAATGCTCCAATGGGAGGCGGCGCTGGCAGAGCGTCCACTTTCATTTTCCTGCTTAGCCGCTGGCCATCTCGACAAGCTAGGCGAGACGCGAGGTGACGGCGGTGAGCCTGACGCGTTAAGGTTGCGACAGGTCACCGATGATGCGTACAACGCGGTGGCGTCCCCAGCCTCGTGGCAGCAGCAAAGCTTGACAGGGCGGACGCGCTGCGCAAACGGCGCAGGGCACGACGCGGTGTCTGGTCGGGGTGTCTGGTCGCCGCCAGCGCAGTCGGGGCACGCTGCGGTGAGCTGTCTCGAGTCCCGACCCCGACGTGCCCGAGCCTGCGCCGACGACGCGGCTGTTGATGAACGTGGCCCGCCTGCTGAGGCTGCGGCGGCGGCGGGCGGTGATTGGCCGCACGCCAGCCGGGCGCCATCGTTGACGCCTACATGTCTCGAGGCTCACGCAGCGCGCGCGCGACGTCGAGACGAGCTTCCTTGACAGCCTGCCTATGACGTTACCAGCGGGTGGGTCGCCGGCCACGCTGGCCCATGGCTCCCCACACCGCGGGACGGTTGTCTCTGCGGTGCTTCAGGGTCTGCCTAGCCTGGCCTGCAAGCGGCCGTCATGGCGGCGGTGGACGGCTGGTGGTGGTGTTGGTGGTTGGTCGCGCATCGACGAGCTCGAGCTGGGCCTCGCGCGGCAGCCTCGGACTCGGGTCGCGAGCGAGGAGGTCGAGGCGAGGCCAGTGCCATCGCACAGCGTCGAGCACCAGGGGTGAATTCCAATGCGGCCGTCCGTGGATCGGGTTCGCGTCATGGACCCTGGCCCGTCAAAACGTCGCCGGCGATTAAACGGCCGCAAATAGCATCCCGATGCCCGACTATTCCCCCGAGGCAACCACCCCAGGTCCCCTAGCCCACCCCGGATGATTGAGGCCCCGGTTCCAAGCCCGTGTATGACGATTCTCGCTGCCGCAGGCACGGGAGACATCGTACGTCAACGCTTCATCGTCCTACTTCATCCCCACCCCCAGGCCGTCCTCGCACCCTCGCGCCGCCGGGCTGTCCCATATCGTTATCCCCCCCGCGAGCTCGTGTCTGCCCTGCCGGGTGATTCCACCTCCTCTGTCTTCTGTTTTCGGAGCAGCCGAAGCCACAGCTGCTGCGTTGCACCCGCGGATCCATGACGGCTTCGAGCGAGGCTCGCAGACTGACTCCTGCGGCCGCCGCCGACATTCATGCGCCCGCCACAGACCCTCCGCGTTTCACCAGTGCCCTCGCGGTGAGCTGCGCGGGCTCACCTGTGCTCTGAGCCTGGCTTTGACGGCTGCCCCCTTCGTCCCCGTGCTTTGCGCCGGTCACGTCACCTCGAACCCTGGCCTGGATCAGACACTACACGGCACATCCCAACGAACCCGACATTGCTTCCTCGGCGACGCTCTTGCTAGGCGGGAGTGCGTCGACGTCGTCCATGTCCTCTGACCAGCCGAACCTGGCCGCCCCCAGCCCTCTCCCAAGCCCGGAGCTCCGTCGGAGCTCCGCCGTCCAGTACATGCCGCGTGCCCTGCCGTCGAGTCTCGGGGAACTTCACACGGCGACGGCCGAGGAGGAGCTGCCGCAGCGGCTGCGGCTGCGGCATCCAGAGGCCCCGAGAGACGAGCAAGACTCGCGTAGCTCCCCAATATGTCCCCGCTTCGATGGCAATGACCACGGCTCGGACCCAGCGCTTATCCAGAACCGAACCCCTTCTCCAGAGGAAGCTCGCGACATCGTCCGCCTCTTCCAATGTCGCCGCTGCTCCACCCCCTACAAGGACGCCGTCAGTCTCCCCTGCGGCCGCAGCATCTGCAAGTCGTGTCTGCCGGAAACACATGCCCGCCCCAGCATCACCTATCCAGCATTGCCGAACCGCGTCAAGGCCTTCCAATGCCCTTTCGAGGATTGTGGCAAGGAGCACGTCCTGGACGACTGTGGCATCGATGTGGTTCTCAACAAGACCGTGCAAGTCATGAAGGACGAGGTTGAGAGAGCCAAGGCCGACGCGCGTGACCTGAAAATGTCGACTCAAATTACGACAAAGGATCCATGGGCAGTAGCCGGCATCGCATCTTTGAAAGAGGGTGGTAGTCTTCCTGAAGTCCTAGATGGAGGCAAGTTTTTGGCGACTTGGGCTTTGGCAGCAAAGGGCCGGCTTGCGTTCGACGCCGAGGCCACCTTTCGCCACTTACCGTCGGGTCCTCCGAAGGAGGCGGCGACGGAATTCGAGACAAAGTCCCTGAGGAGGGTGCAGGAATCCATGCGCAGCGAGATGGACTGCCAGGTGTGCTACGCCATATTTCACGACCCGTTGACCACCGGCTGTGGCCACACCTTCTGCCGTCCCTGTCTACATCGAGCCCTGGACCATTCGCGACACTGTCCCGTTTGCCGCCGGAAGCTCTCCATCAATCCTTTACTCAAGCGCGCTCTGTGCCCTCCGAACCAAAGCATCACCAAGATCATGGAGACGTTTTGGAAGAATGAGCTGGTTGCGCGAGAGGAGTCTGCTGCCGCCGAGCTCGCGGCGCGACATCAGGACCTGGACCTCCCGCTGTTTGTTTGTACTCTGGCATTCCCAATGATGCCGACCTTCCTCCACATTTTCGAGCCTCGGTACCGATTGATGATTCGGCGGTCGTTGGAAGGCGACAAGACGTTTGGCATGGTTTTGCCGAGACAACCGCGGCACAGCGGCGACGCACCCTTTCACGAACTCGGCACACTGCTGCGTATAGTGAACGCGCAGTTCTACCCCGATGGCCGCAGCCTCATTGAGACGGTCGGGCTCTCGCGGTTTCGCGTTTTGCGGCATGGAATGTTGGACGGGTACACGGTCGGTAAGATAGAGCGCATCGACGACGTCAGCTTGGAGGAGGAGGAAGCCATCGAGGTGGCAGAGGTGGGACACGACGCTGGAATCCAAGCGGTTGAGAACTTCACCAACAACCCTTACTCTCCCACTGCAGATGCGGATGACAATGCAGCGGATGATGAGACGCACAGCACTGCTTCAAGGTTCGGCAGCACGCGAAGATCCAGGCGACAATCGAGAGAGCCGGGCACGCCAGAGACAGAGGCCGATTTGGATACGATGACGACACAATGCCTCATGAGGTTCGCGACCAGCTTCGTGGCGCGCATGCGGGCACAGAGCGTCCCCTGGTTGACGGAGCGAATGCTTGGCATCTACGGCGAATGCCCGGACGACCCAGCCGTGTTCCCCTGGTGGTTCGCCAGCACGTTGCCCGTTAAGGACCTGGAGAAGTATCGCCTGTTGGGGACGTCGAGCGTACGCGACCGGTTGAAGATTTGCGCCTCGTGGATCATGCAGATGGAGACGGTGCGATGGTAAGTTTCGTCGCCACGCTTCTACCCCGGGGCACTCACGGCGGGCAACTCTCCGTTCCCGCCACCCACGACGCTGGCTTTTCCTATGTTTGTTGATCTTGCTTCAACATGGAAAACAAGACGTGGCTAAGAGACCATCCTTGCCAGGGCTGACTGACGTTGGCCATCGGATAGGTCCTTCTACGACTGCACTATCCTATGAGCGCACTCCGCGCGACCTACCCTACATTATGCTGCCCCCAGGGCGCTTCAGCGGCCTCGAATCTTTTGAACTCGAGAGGATGCAAGAATCTGGGCGTATGGAGTCTAGGTGCTTGTACATCACATTTGGCTGTGAATTGTACTTTGGTACAGTTCGCTTTTTCTTTGGCATCGCGAGCGTACAGGACTATCAAACAACGGCGCATTGCTCCCCGTTATACCTACAAGAACGCATGACTAGATGGGTTTTGTATCTGAGCAGGAAGCCCCGCCGTCGGATTTATGTTGATGTGAGAACTTGCAGAGCATCAAAGACATCAATCATTGCCGTCTTGATCCCACGCCTTCTCTTGTAACTCCTGAACATGTGCCCGATTTGGCTGTGACATGCCTTTCTCGGAGAATCGATGGTTTGCTGCGAGGGAATCGAAACGCAGCAAATAACCTGTTGGAGTAATGTGCCATGACACAGTCTAGCAAATCATAAAATCAAAAGACAACCCTTGGCGCGTGGTCCAATACGCCCCGAGAAAGGTTCACGGGAATCAAACACTAACTGACCGAATGTCTCGAATACTGCGCAAATGGAGGAGATACTCGTCACTTCCCTCACTTCTCGGCCTCTTCTTATGAATAATTATCCGCGCTCCATCCCATATGAACGCATAGGCGTGCCAGGCCGCCAGTGTCGGCAACTTTCCTCCCAATATGCCTCCCCCATTCTCCCCCGCAGACTCGCGATCCAGCTTGTCATGTCTCATCTTGGCAACGACGATCCTCAGGCAAGATGAGCGCCTAAAGACATACCAAACTCACCATGAAGTTTCATCTGGATGATCGACCAGGCCACCAGAGTCCGCAGCGACGGTAGTGTCAGCCCAGCCCGGGGCGGCGGCTGGCGGCGCATCCCACGAGCCTGGCATCCCGTTTTTCGCTTCCATCCCAGGTGGCTGATCAGCTGCCTCCCCAGGACTAAGCCACTGGCTTGTACCATTTCCCGTCTCATCGGTGGGTTGTGCCTCTTGACTGCCCCAGTTCCCGCCATCGTTCGCGGAACCGTCATTCACATTCCCGCCGCTCCCGCTGCCGCCTCCGTCTCCGCCATCCATGTCCTTCCATGCATCAGTCTGGCTCGAAGACACATTGCCGGGGCCCACATCGTTCGACCAGCCGGCATTGTCACCCCATCCGTCTTGTGTCTGGCCGGTATTGTTCTCCGGCCACGCGCCGCCGTCTTGCGCATTGCTTCTCGCTGCACCGTCAGCGCCTTGGTCGTCATTATCAGCACCATCAGTGCTCGGCATGCCCGTGTTCGCAGTATTGGGCCAGGGACCGTTTTGCAGAGCACTCCGTTGGCTGGCTTGAGAGGGAACCCGACTTCCGTACGTGCTAAACGGCGAAACTCTCGGTTTGTAGTACGGATTGGATTGCTTCTATAGAAATCAGCATACTGTGCCAAGGAAGGGGGGAACGGATGTTCGACCTTGACACTACCCGGAGGCGCAACGTTGTTGGCGCCATCCACATCCTTATGCTCGCCGGAGGAGGAGCCCCCAATAGCGCCAGACATGCTAAAGGCCCCCTTATTGCCGTTGGGACGGTTCATGCGGTTTGAATCGACGTTTGCTTCGGGATTGACGTAGGGGGCCTGACCCTCCCAAGGCCGCCAGTTAGGGGGAGCGCCGCCAGGACAGCTGGGGGCGAACGTGGGTGGAGGGCACATTGCGTTGTAAGACGCAACTGGCATTCCTTGAGTGATGGGCACATGCTCTTGACCTTGCTGGGGAGCAGCCTGGTGAAACCCGTAATAGTAGGGGTTCTGCAAAGGATGCATCATGCCGACGGGTAGGGGACGCCCAGACGCGTCTCGTCGAGGATACAAGGCGTATCCTTGACTGCGCCCATAGACAGGCCCGTGATATACTCGTAAGACACCATGCTCTGGGTCGTAGTACGCATTCGGTGGCGGATCCTCTGGCGACTCGACTACTCGCTCAGTTTGCACAACCTCTGCACGGATTGGCTCAATGAGGTTGGGCCGGCGAGGATGCGGTGCAAGGAATGCCTCCGGATAGTCGCCGCTCTTGTTGTCGGTTCTGGGCCTCCTATTCTTCTTATTGACGCGGTCGGCTGTCCTTTCGTCCTTTGCATTCCCTGCAGTCGCCTTTTCAGGCATGCTGTCAGGCTCCCGTTGAGGCTGGGCTGGCTTCTTGTTCTGGGCCTTGCCCTTCTGGTTGTCTCCTTTCTTATCAGCATTATCCTTGTTCTGCGGCTGCTGCTTCTTGGCGTTGGCGTTTTGTTTGCTAGGTTCCTGCTCCTTCTTCCCGGTTCCTTTTTTCGTCTTTTTGGTTTCGGACTCTTCTTCGCTGGTTTTCGCAGACTCAGATTCCTCGTCCGCTTCATCAGACTCGTACTTTTTCTCGCCAGCATTTTTGGTCCCCTTCTTCTTGGCTTTTACCATATCCCGATTCTTGACAATTGGGGGCTTTTCAGCTTCTGATCCGGATGCTTCCGACTCGGATTCTTGGTTCGCCTGGGAGCGTTTCCTTAACTTCCTCCGGCCCCGTGCGCAGCGCGCGCACTTACATGTGGGGTGAGGTTCCGGATCAAAGTCGCTGTCTGGCCCGGTAGCCTTGCCGTTGCTCTTCTTATCAGTCCTGCCCTTAGGAGACTTCTCGGATGACGCATCAGAACTAGTCACCTCTTCATCTGGCTTTGACGATGTCGTCGACTCGGACGTCGAGTCATCTGGAGATTGAGAAGACGCAGTGGTCATCTTTATGGCTGGCTTTCTGGGCGCGTCCGCGAATCGGACCTTCTTGACGCTCGCGGCAGTCTTGGGTGTCGACGTCGACCGCCCCGAGCGCGGGTAGGTGATCCTAAGGCTATCCTCATCCGTCTCGTCATCGGTTGTTACTTCGACAGTGACGATTTTCCTCTCAGTGCTTGGCTTCTTTGGCCGATTGCCGAACGCGCTTTCGATGCTTTGCCCAACCACCCACTCACAAAAGGTTGAGGGGTATTTTCTCCCAAGGCCCTTGCTCTGAGGCATGTCGACCGTCTTATTGCTGGCGAGCCGTGTCCTCTGCCGTGTTTCTCTGGTGCGACATGCTCTGATGGCCCGATTCTGGGTTGTTTGGTTGCGAAGGCAACGATGAACAGCCTCGTGAATTGGGAACAGAGATCAAGGGTGAAGTACAGACTGAATATATCAGGGAAATAACGCGACTTCTCACGGCATGCCCGTGGCGAAAAGGGATGCTGAGAAGTAGGGTAATGAAACTGGCGGGTGCTAGGGGCAGAGTGCAACGATGAAGGCGCCCAGGCAACAATGGTACGGAGCCGGGGAAATTCACCCGAGCAGGTGAGGCGGCGTGGGCCAATGAGTGACAAGTCGAAAGTGAAAGTGAAAGTGAAAGTGAACTGAGCAGGTGCTATGCCTATGTGTTACAGCTTCCCCTTCACTTGCGACTCCTTCTGCAGCTCCTCCCACTGCTTGTTGATGCGCACGTTCTGCCAGAACCTCCACGCAGCCACCATCACGGCCAGCGGCGGGCATCCCAGCAGCACCCACGACCACCAATCGGGGCTGGACTTTCGCAACTTCGCCATGGCTTCCTCGAGGCTCTTCGCGAGCTCCTCCCGGGACCCGTCGTTCCACAGCACCACGCCCTTGCCCTCTCCCCGTGCCGCGCATCTCGTTGCCTTGACGCGTACGTCGGTCTGGCTGCGCACGCGGTTCTCGGCGTCTTCCCTGCTGAGGTGCGCGTCGCGGTCCATGAGCCGCCTCATCTGCGTCTCCGCGTCGGTGACAGCCACGACCATGGTGACTCCGCAGAAGCGGTCGAGCCGACTCTCGAACAGCAGCGGGATGTCGAGCACCACAGCCCAGTGGCCGCGCAGGTAGCAGCCCAGCACCGCCTTGAACATCTCCCTGCGCACCGCCGGGTGCACGATGCCGTTCAGCACGGCTCTGTCTTTCTGGAGCGCCTCGCTGTTGCCAAAGACGCGCTTGCCGAGCGCCGGGCGGTTCAACGGCCGGCCTTTTCCGTTGGGGCCGTTCACCGGCATGGATTCCGACGGCTCGACCAGCAGGTCTGGAGTGGAAGGGCCAAAGTGCTTCACGATGGCATTGTACCCGCTGGTGCCGGGCTCGACGACCTTGCGCGCGAGGACATCGGCGTCGATGATGGGGATCGAATACGGCTGCGAGGAGAGCAGCGACGACACGGTCGACTTGCCCGTTGCAATCGACCCTGTCAGTCCGATGAGAAGCATGTTGCTGCACCCGACGGCGTGATCTCAGCGGTGGTAAGGTGACGAGGATGAGGGCGAGTTCAGCGTGAGGCTCCGAGGCGCGAGGTTTCGGCAGCCAGACGCTCGTAGCTCATTAATAAATAACCAGTTACACGGCTCCTGTCGCCATGCAAAGGCCAAGGTCAAATACACTGAATAATAATACAACGTGCATGTATCCGAACAGGGAACGCTCTTTCGGTCGTGCAATCCTACCCGCAGGACGACGTCGTCGAACGAGGGGCACGGAGTCGTGACGCGGTGCTGCGCAGTGGCCCGGTAGCTTCACATGTTCTCAGCAGCTCCGCGTCTTAGACGGCTGCTGTGGCGGCGCGTGGCGGCGAGCCTGTTGCGCTGTGGCTGTGCGTGCGGGCAGGAAGGCAGGGGGTTATTGGTAGCCGCGGATCCGCCGGTCTTCACAAGCAACAGCGTCCCGGCTTTCTCCTTCTTAGCCGAATTGACAATGGCGCGGCGCTGATTGGCTGGCGGGCGCGCAGGAATCCAGTGTTCCAATAACCGAGGATGGCTACCACTGCCCAGTGCTCCCCCAAATTCATGACGCCTCGAAGTGCTAAACGATCACCTGCGCTCCATCCCACCGCCACCGAGCCGTTGACGAGCCATTGACGACCTCGTCCATCGAGCGAGCCCGCGTCGCCATCGCCAGCAGCTTCGGCCAGTGTCTCGCCTACCGCGACCGCCGCCTGTCTCCCACGTGCCATCCATCCCTCGACGGCTCGGCTTGCCAAAATGGCCGCTCTCCGCTCCTCGTCCGCTCGCATGCTCGGCGCGTCCGTCAGGACCGCCGCCCTGCGCCCCGGCGCCGTCTTCACGCGCTCCATGGCCTCGGTCAGCGAGCCCGAGCAGCAGCAGCCGCGCATGAAGACGTTCCAGATCTACCGGTGGAACCCGGACACGCCCAGCGAGAAGCCGCGCATGCAGTCGTACACGCTCGACCTCAACAAGACGGGGCCCATGGTCCTCGACGCCCTGGTCCGCATCAAGAACGAGCTCGACCCGACCCTGACCTTCCGGCGAAGCTGCCGCGAGGGCATCTGCGGCTCCTGCGCCATGAACATCAACGGCCAGAACACCCTGGCCTGCCTGTGTACGTCCGCTCAAGCACCGGTCGTGGCAGTCGCGACGAGCTGCGAATGCTGCTGCGAATGCTGCTACTACTGCTGCTGGTGCTTCTGTGACTGAAGCTAACACGTTCTTCCAGGCCGCATCCCCGCCGAGTCCGCGTCCGAGGTCAAGCTGTACCCGCTGCCGCACACCTACGTCGTCAAGGACCTCGTCCCCGACTTGACGCACTTCTATAAGCAGTACAAGTCTATCAAGCCCTACCTCCAGCGAGACACGCCCTCCCCTGATGTGAGTCGATGCCCTCAGGTGACTTTCTGCGTGCGGCGACTAACGGCTTGCAGGGCAAGGAGTACCGCCAGAGCAAGGAGGACCGCCGGAAGCTCGACGGCCTCTACGAGTGCATCCTCTGCGCCTGCTGCTCGACCTCGTGCCCCTCGTACTGGTGGAACTCGGAGGAGTACCTGGGCCCTGCCATCCTGCTGCAGTCGTACCGGTGGCTGGCGGATTCCCGAGACGAGCGCGGCGCCGAGCGCAAGACCAACCTGGAGAACAACATGAGCCTGTACCGATGCCACACCATCCTCAACTGCACGCGCGCTTGCCCCAAGGGCCTGAACCCTGGCAAGGCCATTGCTGAGATCAAGAAGTCGATGGCTCTGGGCAATTAAGTTTTTTGAGTGGGGGTTGGAGAAGCAGGTGGGCGTTGTCGGAGACTCAGTATGCGAGCGCGGGAGGCGACGGTGGAAAAGGACGAATGGGGGAGGACACGACGGAATAGGGGCACGTGCCAAGCACGGCCCTTGTGTATAAGCATGAATGGTGTTGTACGTCAATTGTTCAAATTTTCTTTTCTAGAGCTTCCTTGTTGGAGTGGTGACGTCGTCGAATGCCCACGACATTGTGTGACGCATTGAATTTGACGTCGTGGTGGTTGGGGTGGTTTTGTGCGTCACGATGTAAATACGTATCCCGCGGCGCTAGAGTGGCGTCCTTGACGTTCCAGAGTCGAGCCGTGCCTTGTCCTTGTCCTCAGGGCGAAGAAGAAAGCAAGAAAGGTGCAGGCGCACCAAGAGTGTACTTGTAAGTACGGAGTACGGAGAGCAATAATGCTGCGGCTCCCGTGTGTTCTCGCTGCTAGCGCTCGCAGCTGCTCACTGCATTTGATTACAGTCTCAGCCTCTTCAGCTTTCCAGAAGCGCCTCCAAGGAGCCACCCCACGAACGGTCCAGGTCCATTGACATTCACAGGGCGAGATGCATGCCTTGCCTGCAGGGCCAAAATATCGGGGTTGCAACCAGCAAGTCACACGCATGTTCAAGGGAGCTCCCGCAAAGCCTGTTGGGCCCAGGCCGCCAGCCCTGCATCTTGCAAGGGGCCGGCGGTCTCCAGGCATGCGGGCCCACGGCGCATGCAGGGCTGCCGGGCTTGAGATCCGGGGAGCGGCAGCGGGATCGATACCGCATTGGGCTGCGAGACCTGCATGCCAGCTACTCGTGCTCCGTGGTGGTGTATCGCACAGCTCGAGCGACTGGAAACGTGCGGATACGAAGGCACGTCACCCCGATCTTCCCTCGCGTCCCGGGGATTTTTTTGTGGTTCGCCCCCGTCGATCCTTCCCCTGAGTCAATCCAATTGTGCCGTGGAATGCTGGGGCGCGTCCAGACGCTTGACGTTGCGAGTACAGTAATGCATTACCCGTAGAGCTTCGCTGTCCAGAGCGGGCGCGCGCCACCACCAGCTTCTTGTTCTTGCTCTGTTCATTCGTCTTGCTTCTGCTGTCCTCCTCATCCTCCTCCCCCTCCTGAGAGACCGGGCAATGCTCCGCAGCTGGTCTCGCTGCACGCCATGGCCATGCCGCGGAGGATATCGCGACTCGTCGTCCTGACGGGCCTCGCCCTCACCGTGATGCTCGTGCTGCACCTGATGCGCTCGTCGACCTCGCCGCGGCCCAAGCTCCGCACCGCGCCGCTCGATTGGGCTTCCGTCCACCAGTTCCACCCCGCGTCGTCGATAAAGCCGCTGCCGTCGGGCGAGCCAACGACGCTTCCGCGCGTCCAAGCGCCCTCGGGCGCCTTCGCCCCCTCCCCCAAGGCCGACGAGCGCCGCGCCGCCGTCCGCCGCGCCTTCAAGCGCAGCTACGACGCCTACAGGAGCCATGCCTGGCTGCGCGACGAGCTGATGCCCGTGTCGGGCGGCGCCAAGGACCCCTTCGGCGGCTGGGCGGCCACGCTCGTCGACTCGCTGGACACGCTCTGGATCATGGGCTTCGAGGACGAGTTCGCCGAGGCGTCGGCCGCCGTGTGCGCCGTCGACTGGGCCGACACCGACGCCGGCGCCGCCAACATGTTCGAGACGACGATCCGCCACCTCGGCGGCCTGCTGAGCGCCTACGACCTCAGCGGCGACCGGGCCCTGCTGGACAAGGCCCTCGAGCTGGGCGAGATGCTGTACCACGGCTTCGACACGCCCAACCGCATGCCCGGCTTCTGGCTCCAGTTCAACGAGGCCCGCGCCGGCCTGCAGCTCGCCGGCACCAACGACCCGTCCGCCTCGCCCGCGTCCCTGTGCGTCGAGTTCACGCGCTTGACGCAGCTCACCGGCGACCCCAAGTTCTACGACGCCACGGACCGCGTCACGCGCTTCCTCGAGCGCACGCAGAACGACACCCTGCTGCCCGGCATGTGGCCCATGGCCCTGGACTTCCGGAACGAGCAGGTCAGGGACAGCACCTTCACCCTGGGCGCCCTGGCCGACTCGCTGTATGAGTACTTCCCCAAGATGCACGCCCTGCTCGGCGGCGTCGACGGGACCTACGAGACGCTGTACCGCGCCGCCATGGACGCCGCCGTCAAGCACCTGCTGTTCCGGCCCATGCTCCCGGACCAGGACGACGTCCTCTTCGCCGGCGACTGGCACGCGAACGCCGTCGAAAAGCTCACCCCCGAGAGCCAGCACCTCACCTGCTTCGCCGGCGGCATGTTCGGCCTCGGCGGACGCCTCTTCGGCATCGAGGAACACGTGTCCCTCGGCGAGCGCCTCGCCCGCGGCTGCGGCTGGGCCTACGCGAGCTTCCCCACCGGCCTCATGCCCGAGATCTTCAACCTGATCCCCTGCGAGACGCTCGAGCCGTGCGCCTGGGACGAGGAGCGCTGGCGCCGGCACGCCAACGCCGACCTGCCCAAGGGCTTCGTCAACGCCCGCGACCCGCGGTACCAGCTGCGGCCCGAGGCCATCGAGAGCATCTTCGTCATGTACCGCATCACGGGCAAGGCGGAGCTGCAGGACCTCGCCTGGGACATGTTCCAGAGCATCCTGCGCTCGACCGAGACGAAGCTGGCCAACTCGGCGATTGCCGACGTGACGGTAAAGGGCGAGACGAAGAAGCTTGATTCCATGGAGGTACGCATCCTCCCTCCCCACCAGGCCCCCTCTTCTCACACAAGAAGGGGTGCGTTGACGAACTGACTGACGTTGCATCCTACAGAGCTTCTGGATGGCAGAGACGCTGAAGTACTTCTACCTCATCTTTTCGCCTCCCGATGTGATTAGCCTAGACGAGTACGTGCTCAACACTGAGGCACACCCTCTGCGGCGTCCGACTTGAAAGCTTCACTGGTGTCGCCGGACACAATTCTCCCATTGAGTCGCGAGAAGGGTAGCAATGCGTCCCCCTGCGTGTTCGCGGTGGCAGTGGAGACTACCTCATCGGCAAATGCACCGCCTCGAAGCAGCTTCATCGCCGATGCACCTCTTGGCGAGATGGATTTATCAGCTGCAAGGAGGGGGGCGGCGTGAACCCCCGCGTCGGCTTCACCGTGGCCCATCTTTTCGCAGCGTCAGAAAGAAAACGGTGTCGGAAAGAGAGGGGGCCTATTGCCGTCAGCGACAGGTCATGTATAATAGGTCTACTGTGGATCAGTGGGCGCGGCGCAGGCGGATTGGATTCGAATGCATATTGAGGGCCAGTAGCCTCCTCTAGCAGGCCCGTGTTCATCGTGATTGGGTGGGCCAACGCTTCGCTGGTCATGCGAATTCTGCATAGCCAGACAGCGACAAGGCAGATAGCTTAGATATCAGCGAATTAGGTTGATCGATCTTGCGATTTCCTCTGGTGTCTTTGCCTATCGAGCCCCATTTACCCCCTTTCCTGCACGCTTACAGCTATGTCCAGGCATGTCTGGGCCACGAACCACTTCCCAAAGAATCACCGCCATGTATCTGTTCCAATCTTGTTGTTTGTTTCTCGCGGTTTCTAGGGTGCCGTCAGTCTAATCGAGCGCACGGATAAAGGCTTGATCCAGAAACGAGCGTGAGAGTGCACAACGTACCAATTTCAGGGGCAGCAGCTGTCCAGCAAACCAAAGCCAAAGCCCAGTGATTTAAAGTGGTGTCTTGAGACACGACCAAGCCCAAGGTACACACCTTGTCCGCAGTGAAGCCTCTTGATTCTTAGACACAAAGTTAGGAGGGCGTCAAAGATGCTGGTTGACGAGTCAGCCGTGCCAAGACTCCGCCTGAGCTACTCCTCAAACCTCCAAAATACGCACCGCCTACAGCAACCTTGTTATATCGCTACTATCCCAAGGCATCGAGCTTGCATCGTCAAGTCTAGTCGGGAAGGCGCACTGCGTAGAACCATCCCTCGTCGGTGACGTACCAACGGACGGCCATGCGATCGAGGGTGTAGCGGCTTCGCTGGGTCCAGTTGCCGTCCTGCTCTCGGCAGTAGTAGAAGCGGCTGGGGTCGTCGTCGCTGGGCTTGAAGTCCTGCGGCTCGAAGAGCTTGTTCTGGTACGCAAACTCCACCTGCCGGATCATCTCCTCGTTGGGGGTGCGTCCCAGTCCAGACACTTCGGGGGCGCTGGCGGTAGCAACTCCAGGAACGACGGGAAACGCGCCGTTGAGTGCAGGTGCGGCGTTTACCATCAGGGGTGTGCCACAGGGGGCGGCCAGTCCTCCAGCCGTTGGGGCCAAGCCAGGAGGAGCCTGGACGGGGTAGTAGGCCTGGCCGTTAATCACCATGGGCTGCGGCTGCTGCGCGACGAGCTGTGGAGGAATTCCAGGCTGTGAGGCCATAACATAGCCCTGCTGTCCGATTGGGATGCCGCCTGGCTGCTGTAGGAGAGATTCTTGTTAGCTTACAATTCTAGAACACGCCATGAGCGAGAAGACCGGAGATAAGAGGTATAAGCAAGAACACGTATCGCCAGCCACTTGGATGGGAGGGAACATGAGACGAAATTAGTCAAAAAATGGCACACGGCCTCATGGACACGACAAGACAAAAGCACTTGCATGGTAGGTATATCCGTCGAGGTAGTACGTCTTGGGCAGGAGCACCGTAAAGGTAGCAGCCGCAGAGGCGGGCATCTCAAGGCCCGCCGGAGCCGCAGCAACAGGGACAAACTGAACAGGTGAAACGGAGAGACCGACTTGAGCGCTCTGCAAGGGCACGCCCTGGACGAACGGGCCGCCAGCATCGAACCGCGGCACGTAGACGTGCGGCATGGGCCCAAACGTCGAGTCGGGCACGGGCGGCTGGAAGTTGACGCCCGTCGAGGGCGGGCCCGCGTTGGAGTACGAGGCCATGACGGGAGACGATAGGTGCACGCGTTGCTGTGGTGGCTGGTCGGGGCGGTGGCCGATGTAGGTGATCTTGTGGTGCAGGCTCGGGTGCTGCGGCTGCTGCTGGTGACTGTAGACGGGGACGACGAAGTTGGCAGCGCCGGGGAACAAGGCAGATGCCTGCTGGTGCTGCGGTGCAGTGAAAGCAGCCGGCTGGGAGATGCTGCGGCTCGGGTCCGTGGAAGTATACCACTGGCCGCCAGGGATGCCAGAGACGGTCACGCCAGGCGCAGGGCCAACCGCCGGGGAGCTAGTCGGCTGGCCAGAGGCCTTGTTGACACCAGGGTTCCCGTTGCCGGCGTCAGTCGCGTTCCGGTTGCCGCTGCTGCCTGTGCGCTGCTCCTCGAAGTGCACCTGGCGAGGCGTGCCGCTTGCTGCCGCGGCGTGCTCGGGTCCTGAGCGGAGGCGGCGCGTTGTCGTCGTCGTCTTCGGAGACTTGGCGCTTGCTCCTGCCTCGGGCATGGCTGGGCTCTCTGGCAAGAGAGATCCGATGGATGGTTCTGCTCGCTCGAGACGGGGCCGTTGCGGGACGAGATGGGGATGAAGAGAGGGCTGGGTTCGGCAGCCGAAGTGAGAAGAAGGGAGGAGGGTTGCCGCAACGGCAAACGAAGGACGTGCGGGCTGTGAGCCGAGTTTGCACTCGCACAGCCAGCTGTAGGCAGGCCTCTCCTCTCAAACGGCCAAGGTACGGTTCTCGAGCAGCTGTCACTGAAGAGGCGCGCGGCAGATGGACGCAGCCGTACAGCTGGCAACTGCACGGGCTCTTGTTGACTGAAAGTAGGGCTGCGAGCACTTGCCCGGCAAACACTCTCGCACAGTCGCGCACGCCACACCCCGGGAACAACGACGTGAAGAAACCCGCGGCGTCGAGAAAGAAAAGAAGAAGATGCCACCGCACTTACATGCCGCATCAGGACCCAAGAAGTTCCGTCGTGCGCCCAAAAGCATTGCTCCGGCATCGAATCCAGCGGGTCATCGTACTGCGTCCACGTCCATGGGAAGCACGGCAGGCACATATCGGTATCGGCTCAGCCTCTGCGGGTACGCTGCTTGTTCGTCGCGGTATCAATTTGCAAGTCTGTGGCCGTCGGGTTCTGTGTGTCTCGACACAAGGGGAGGGGGAAAGGCTGCCGTCTGGTGGCTGCTATGGTATGTCACAATGCTCGCGATTAGATGAATGCTATTCGCAAGTGGCCATTGGACGGCTCTTCCTTTATCTCTTTCCACTGAATGGACGCCAAAGCCGTAGTGGCTGTTGTGGCTCGATTCGACCTGAGAGCGCAATGGACTTGGTCCAGTGTCGTCTCCCAGGCCCAGGAGGGTGGTAGGGAACAGCGCTCTCGTTTGTTCCACACGAGTTCGAGGCGTCTCGATTCACTGCCTCTCAGCATCAGCTCTTACAGTTTCGCCGCAACACTTCTCATCCCCACCAAAGTGCGCCAGTCGCAGCCGCAACTTCCCAGCTTCTGCTCTCCGATGCTCAATGACATCCAGCTGACCTCTGGCCAATTCTCTCAGACGCAGCCTTCAGGCTCCAGCCTCAACGTCGATGTTCCGCACCGGGCTTGTCTAACTTGTTGCACCGCATCCAATAGCATAGCGCAATCGTCACGTTCCGTCACTGGCCCCTGGCACTTGTTCCAATCACATAATATTGTAGACCCGACGCCCCTTCCTGTATGGTCTAATGCTCGCTGGCCACTTACCGGCAGTAATGTACAAGTATTGTTCATGGGAGGAGAGATCATCCATGACCGTGCCACCAAAAGAAATTTCGCCGAAACAGTGAATTCGGCATATACAAGAGTTGATTTTCCTCCAATTCCATCTCAACATTCGTTCTTCATCCGAATTCTCGCCCGTCGATTATTGACTCTCATTGTCGAGTATTGACGCTCGCGACCGTGATAAGAATGGGCACGTGCCGTGTCTTGCAGCCTCTTACAAGTTCTCAACCGGAGCCGCGGGTTCAGGCACGGCGAAGACGGATCGTCGGACAATCTAAATAATCATCAGCACCAGGATGCGCATACAGACCATCGTAAAACGTAAAACGTACCGCCCAGACACCGGCCACGGAACCCACAATACCACCGGAAATCATCATCGACCGCACGCCCCGGGTGCTCTTGAAGACCATGCCACTCAGGGCGCCAGCAAGAACGCTGTTGGCAGCGTCATGCTTGCCGCGCAGGTTGCCGATGAGGGAGTTGATGCAGTTGTATACGATGGCGACGACACCAGCCGAGTTGCCGAGGAACGGACCGCGCCGCGTCACGGCATTGAGCACCGAGTTCAGCCTCAGCTTGGGCGGCTGGCCCGCCGACCGCCGCAGGCCCTCTTGCAGGCCCCAGGCGCCTCCGATGGACAGCGCGGCCAGGTATGTGACGCCGGTGCCGTAGCAGAGGTCGTCGGTGAAGCCTCGCGACGGCAGCACCGACTGGCTGCCGGGCAGGTCGGAGAGCGCAGAGTCCTCGAGGGTCAGGTACTCGAGGGTGTCCTTGTTCAGGCCGGCGAGCGGGTGTAGTTGTGAGGGGTCGGCGAAGGAGGAGCTCTGGAGGAATGCCTCGACTCCCTGGCCCTGCGACGGGTCGAAGGTGGAGGCGCTGAAGGAAGACGTGGTCTGCTGCTGTGGTTGGTGTTGCTGCTGCTGCTGCTGCTGCTGCTGTTGGTGCTGCTGCGACGGCTTGCTGCCGCCCGTGAAGGCGTTCCAGATCGACGACATGGCTGCGGACGAGGGGTGTGATGGCTCTGCCGGCGACTTCGGGACAGGAGGGAGAGGATCGCGGCAACGTTTGGGCGCAGCTCGGATAAGGATTGCACGTCAAGAAAAAATTCGGGAACCGCGACCGGTTGGTCCGTGCGCAGGTGCGCTCTCGCCCAGGCCGGCGCTGGCAAATGTGTCACGTGGCCGCCATCATCAAAGAAACTCTAGCCGGTGCGAACCGCGGAGCCGGCAAAGATCGTGTCCATACTCTAATATTAAAGGTGGCTTGCACTGAGACTCGTCTGATTCTTTGTTTTTACTGAGCGTGAGGTTGATTTGACAGGGCCCCGTTCCAATGATGCCGCAGCAGCGGATCGTGCCATTCCAATCTTGCGTTGTGCAAACCTTGTCGCCGGCAAAAACGCATGGCTCGAAGGCAATGGATTATTCCAGCAATCGAACGACCGGGGAGTCCGATGTTCGGCACGTTGGCATCTCGTTTTAAGCGCATGGCTCGAAAGCGTAATGCCATACGGCTCCTTCGCAGGAGGCGAAGCACACGGTACGCATTGTCGAAACAGCTCAAGCGACCTCCATCGCTCCTCTACAGTATCGAGCACGGCTCCAGTGCCTCGAGCCTTGCCATCCCACTCGCCATTTCATATTTCATTTGCAAGCATATAGATATGTCGAGACCACCCCACAGTCACGCACCTGTCGAGTAGACGTTCGCGGCTGGTAGGAAAGGCGGTCACAGTTTCTATTGGTGGCCGGGAACGGAAGGAAACCCACGGGAGAAGTACCGGATAACCCTCAGCAAGCCGCATTTGCGGAGCCGCCGTAGAATTATTAAAACACTTGACGGTGTAGAAATAACCCTTACTGATGATGAAGAGGAAAGGAAAGAGAGGAGGAAGAAGCTCGGCCGCAGAAGACTTTTATGTGGTGGTTGGCGGATCCGCGCTAGCCCAACTTGGGTTAGCCTCATCTCATCCGGCGCGGCGAATGCAATTGTCCGTCAAGCGCAGTCAACGTCGACAGACAGGATCGTCATCTCAGATGAATACCAGAGACATGAACATGGATAGAACTTGCGGGTACAGCTCATATATCAGGCAATCTATTCGATTGTACGGAGTACACCATAAAGACAGCCTCTGCCCTAAAATTGAAAGATCCGAGAACTTCTCTGAGTTATTATCCAACAAACGCCAAACAAACATTGATACGGTACGCAAGACAAGATCGAGGGCCCCCGCATTTTAATATCCAGATTCCTTGCAAATGCGACAAGAGTTTTCCGTTCCATCTCCGTTGTATGCAATGCACCATATTAAAAAAGTCCGACTGGAACGACAAAGTTGTCCATCACATATTCGATTCCGAGTCACCGCGCTGGAGCAGCGGCCGAATGTCCCAATGCTCCTCGTTGGGGTGCTCTTGACTTCGCCTAGGCGTTTCCACACGGTGGTGTGCCTGCTGCTGCTGCTGCTGCTGCTGCTCCTCTTCTTCCGTCCGATAGATGAAGTACTGCACAAACACGCCGAGGTCCATCAAGAGAGTAACCAGGCTGCCGGCCAGCCAGCTCAGGTTGACGAGGATGTAGCGCCCATAGATTCGAGCAGCCTCGCCGGGCTGGCAGGTGCCTCCCGGGCACCTCGGGTCGTAGGCAAAGATGGACAGGACGTACGTGACATTCCCGAGGCATGCGAAGAGGAAGAACAGCATGCTTAGACCCTCGGTGGTCTTGCGCCGCCAGTTCAGGATGAGCTGCGGCATGCGCGACGCAATGTACGCGACTGCGCAGAGGTAGCCAAAGAATTGCCCCAAGACGTTGAACTCGACCGTGTCGCCTGCCCCGTCCGAGGGCTTCCTCTTGCCGCTGGTTGCCTTTTCGCCGAGGAACCAGCCCACGACGCCAGCAGAGCACACCATGACCACCACAATAGTGTTCCACGCGATGGCTTGCAACGCTGTCGGCGGAGCCTTCTCCACGGTCGTGTCGGGCATATGCGGGACCGCAGGCGAGAGCCCACTCCAGTTGGACCCGCGACGTTGGTGATGACGGTCGTGTTCTGCGTTGGCAAGCAGGGACGTGTACTCGTCGGGCTCCCGGCTTTCAACCGTGGAGGCTGTGGGCTTGGCAGGCGGCGCCGGCTCGTCGCGCCATGTGAATCCGCGATAGTAGAAGCATTGGGAAAGGAGAACGATGTCCGCAATGGTATAGTATACGGCGAGGATGATCTGAAAGAGCCGCAAAGTCAGCAGGGTGCTATCCAAAGCAGGGCACGTGCCGTACCATGGTGGGGAGGACGCCTTGCAGAACCGCGCCCAGGATATTGAAGACATCGCCAAGCAGCCATATTATGACGAACTGGATCGATAGACCGTCGGCATTGCCCTGTTGAAACTGCTGGATGATCTGTGGTGAAAACACGACGACTGCAGGCGGTCAGCATCCGGCTCGACGTGAACGGCGGGGGAGACGGGTACGGACCCCAACAAGCGATAGATATTGAACTAGAAACGGTGTTTGTTAGCCACGCCCAGTGCGTGAACGGATGCGCAGAAGGAACTTACCCGCATATGCCAGAGATTGCCTCGACATCGAGATGGAAAGTCCCCGCTGGAGGAGCCATGGCTGCTCACCGCGGCGGCATGCAGCCCGCGGCGACGAACGATGAAAATATCCTCGACGAGCACGAGCCGTCCAGCGGAATCGATCCCCAGGAGAGGACTCCCGGTGCTGTTGTTCCCGGGAAGAAATCGGTCAGATGTTTGAGCCGTCGGTCGTCGCAGAAAAAGGAGGCGAGGGATGAAGCAAGACGAGGGGCTTAGCACCGGGGATGGCGACGTCGCGGACGAAGTTTTTATGACACCATAAGAGGCAGCGTCGGCTTGGCGCCGAAATTTCCTAGTCCGCTACAGGCAAGGTTGCCAAAAACGGCAAGCAGCTGAGCGACCGGGCGCCCTACAGACGTCACGGAAGCTGCGGGAATGCGGGGACAGGCTAAACCGGGGGGGTTCCACCCCACTGAAGCGCGCTGAAGCTCTCTATCGCCCTGCTCGCCGCGCAGCGGTTTCGGTGTCCACCATCCCAACGCGGAGGCTTAGATGGCGTTGCATTGCATTGCAGGCCGCACACGCGAGGTCCAGTGCGACGCGATCTGTGTTCTCCTTTCTCGGCTGGAAAGGGTCACTAAGCACAAATCTGGCAACTGAGGCATTCGAATCATTGGGGAGGACTCCGTGGGCGTTGAAGCGCTGGGCCGAAGCCGGCCACCGTTGCTGAGCCGAGGCGACGATGCGGCGCAATTACTCATCCAGCTCCACACTCGCCCGCTGACAACCTGCTGTCCGTAGTACATACGAGCAGATGAGTCCTCGCGGGCAATACGCTCAAGTCTCTTCATTTTCATTTTAGTTTTTTTGGTCACTCCCCATCACTTGCCATCCCTCTGCGACGTCTGCCCCGTACACGGCGCGGCCCCATGGCGTCCCCGCCCGTCATGCCCGAGCATCTCGCTCTGGAGGACGACGCCTCCATGCTGACCAAGCGCTTCGGCAAGGAGATCGTCAACTACTACGCTGGCAGCCGGCTGAACCGGTACTCGTTCCTGCGCTCCGACTCGGTGTTCCTGCGCAGCGCCGTCAACAGCCCGTCCGCGAGGTTCATCGCCCTCAGCGGCCTGAATCCGCTCGTATCGGACGCCAAGCGCCTGGCTTACCTGACGCTCGACGACGTCAAGCCGTTGATAGGCTCCGACTTGTTCCCCCTGAGCGATGCCGAGGCTACCAAGGAGTTTGACTCGGCCGCGGCGAGGCCGCTCCTCTTGTTTCTAGGCACCGTCGAGGGCGAGCACTCGTCCGAGACTGAGATTGAGACGTCGGACCACGGCGTCGTCAGGGCGCAGCCGTTCTTTGCCGTCGATGTGACGCCCAGAGGCCCCAACGAGGCTGCTGCTGAGGCGTTTTTGAAGCAGCAGGAGGCCAAGGGCCTGACGGTGCAGACCAACACCAGGTCCATGACCCTCAATGCCGAGGCCGGTATGTCACGACTGTTGACTTCTGTCATGTGCGACTCATGAGCTGTGACTGATGTGAGCGTCAGCCTCCATGTACGCGCAGGCACGGTCCGTTATAGACTGGAACAACCGCCACCCCTTTTGCGGCGGCTGCGGATGCCCCAATCTCTCCATCGAGGCTGGCTACAAGCGCGTCTGCCCGCCCGCCGACCGCAGCGGTCCGCCTCGAGGCGACTGCCACACGCGCCACGGCGTCTCCAACGTCTGCTTCCCGCGCTCCGACCCGACCATGATTGCCGCCGTCGTGTCCGCAGACGGACAGCGCATCCTGCTCGGCCGCCAGAAGCGCTACCCTCCCGACTGGTACAGCACCTTGGCCGGCTTCCTCGAGCCAGGTGAGTCCGTCGAGGAGGCCGTCCGCCGCGAGGTATGGGAGGAGGCCGGCGTCCGCGTCGGCCGCGTCGTCATCCACTCGACGCAACCCTGGCCCTACCCCTCGACCTTGATGTTGGGTGCCGTCGCACAGGCGCTGCCAGATGGTGAGGCCATCACGCTCAACGACAAGGAGCTGGAGATGGCGAAGTGGTTCACCTTGGAAGAAGTGCGCGTGGCTCTGAAGAGGGGAACGAGTTCCCTCGTCGGGCCTCCGCCAGAGGACTACCAGAAGGGAGATCTGCGCGTGCCTCCACCGCAGGCCATAGCCAACCGGCTCATGACGGCTGTAGTAGAGGGTTTCTTAACAGGAAATTCCAAGATATGAGAGACGTGTATGAGAATTGAAATAGAATGGCCACTTGGTATAACCCAGTCCCTTTCGCCGGTATTTACTCCATAGGACCCTTTCAGCCTTGCGGCATCTATGCCATCTCTGCAAATCCGACGCCCTCCATCTTCGGCGTAGGCAGAGGCTCTATATATCCTCGCTCGTATCTTACCAGCCAGACTGCATCCGCATTGATTGTCTCGAGGGCTTCTCGAACTTGCTGACTCTTCTCCAACGTGTCCGACAGTAAATCCAAAATCTCGTCAAACATCTCGTCGTCAACTCGGACAAAGGATACAACAGCGGTCAGCAGCTTGACCACTGCTTCCCAGAGCCTGGCAGGCGAGGCATGCTGACCAAGGCCGCCGGAGTGCTGATTTCGAGCTCCCAACTGCGTTTCCTTTCCCTCAAGGCCGCTCAGAGTTCGGACCGGGATCACAATGCCTTTGCCGACCCCAGCCATGGATCTACTCTCCCTTGGAGTTCCAGATCGGTTCGGGCCGCCCAACGCCTGCTGCTTAACCTTGCGACACCAGTCGCCAAGCCCATCTCCCCATTCTGTCTTGAACCGGGAACTGAGAAAGTCGCCAGCAGCTTCGCAAAGTGCCGAGAGTGCGTGGCACGCTTCGACTGTAATGAAGGCTTCGGGGTCGTATAGTCTGCTGATCACAACTGGCCATACTGCATTGACCAGGGGCAGGAATGCATCCTCATCACCCGCCAAGATTGATGATGCCAGGGTCAGAAGCTCCAGCAGTGATCTCCTGAGTTTCGCCGTTGGCGACGTGAGATAATGTTGGGTAAGGGATGCAATGCGAAGGACTAGCTGGTACGTTGGCGAGTTGGGTGGCTTTTCTTCGCTCGGCGGAACGTTAGCTTGGTCTTGCGTCTCCCCGGCACCGTCCTCGCCTGCTGCCTCCGACACCCAGGGCGCCCTGGGATGGCCCTCGACCGGGTTTCCACTGGCAGCTTCAGCAGCATCTCGTGCCCTCCGCTCTGCCTGTTTGTTCAAGTATTCAAGTATATGGTCCAAGTCGTCCTTGTGTGGCGCGATTTTCCTGTGGTCCACCGATTGCCGTTCTCGGTCAGTCAACAGGCGCTGATCCTTGCGTGACGCCTGATTGACAACCTCATTCAGAACAGAAAACAGGGATTCGACGAAGGATGTGTATCCGTGGTAGTTGTCCAAGGCTGCGAATATGGAATCGACAACATCGTCGAGAAACGGTATCAGTTGGGGTCCTGCAAGGCGTATCATCATAAAAAGCACTTGCATGGATGCTGGTGAGACGTCCAGAGTGTTGAGTCGCAAGGATATTGAATTGACCATGTAGTCAACGTTGTCGATAATTAGCTCTGACACGCTGGCATACTGACATGACAACGCTATGCCATTGAGAGCAGTAACAGCGTGTTGCTGCAGGGCTTGGTTCTCTGACCCTAGCAGCGTCGCAATTGGGAACAGCACGTCGATGAGCTCGGGTCGAAAGGCGACACCAGCCCGGAGCGCAGCGTAGGCGGTTACTTCCAAAGACAGTGCCTCTAAACGCCAATCTGCCGCCTGTGACTCCAAGCGAGAATCAAGTACTTGGACAGCAAAGCCGTACAGGTCTTCGAAAACGACGTCCGAGTTTTCCGAGGGCTCAGTGAACGCCGACAGGTCCAGAAATGTGTCTGCGTCCGCAGACGAGGTGTTTGCGGCTTTTATAAGCTCATAGCAGAGCCACATTGCAGCGACCTGATCGGTTGAAGACGATTCGCGGACGTACTCCATCATGTTTGCCGCAATCGTGGTCTTCTGAGACGCCGAGCCGAGGCTGTCAATGAGCTTCATGACTTCGGCTCTCAGTTCCCTTTGGCTTTGAGCATTCAAAAGTAGCGGCTGAAACAGTGAGTCTTTCGACAAAGCCTCCGCAGAAGTCCTTTCATCCAGAAGCTGAAGGTGCGTGCCGGGATTCGCCTGCGGCGACGATGCGATCAAAAGCGACACCATGCTGTCCTTCAACGTGCTCGATATGGATTCGTCCAAGACTGTCGATTCAAGGCCCAGCTTCTGCAGCAGGCCCATACCTTTGGACAGATTGAGTACGGCTATTCGCTTCGAATCCTCGTCGCTGATATGCATTATTCGTGATAGACTTGACATCCAGTTGTAAACTATTGTCTTGACTGCCTCGCCAAGCTCTGGGTAAATGTTGACCAGGTGACTCAGGCTCGTTTGCGTGGGGAAGGTTGCGTCGATACCGCTGTCGAGAATTATCGCAGTCTCAACTAGAATTGTTGTGCAGTTTGACAGGGTTGTATGGCATTCGTCCAGAAGGGTAACACATAGTCCTTCAAGCGCTTCTCGTACCTGAGTCGCATCCTGTGTGCGGAGCTTCATTATTGTTGACAAGGCCAACTTGACTTGAGACACGGTGGCATGAAGCCACGCCTGGCTGAGAACCTTTCCTTTTTCGGCGTCATCATCAGGGCCTTCGCTATGCCCCTGAGCAACTATCGATCTCGTCCTCATGTCGCCGAGTACCCGAGGTATAACCAGCCGCAGAGTTTCCAAACATCCCGTAAGAACGGCTGCTTTGTATCGGTTCGGTGAAGACGTGATCTTCGCTAGACAAGAAATGGTCCCGGGCAGAAAGCTGGCCAGAGCTGCGTGCTCTCTGATTGCCGTATACACGCCCCGTAAGGAGCGTAAGGCCTCTTGCTGAATTTGCGGGTTGGCGCCATCTGCGGCACCATCCAGCATCACAGTGATGCCATGTCCAAGAACAGGGATTGTTTCTTTATCCACTAGCCCAGACGACGCTGTCGCAGAGGAAGCCGCTGTGTTGAGAAGTGCAGTCTGCGCGCGGAATGCTTCCAACGCTGTCTCTTCTGGAATTTGGCGCTTCTTCTGCGATCCGGGGGCTCCATCAATGATGAATATGAGGAGGCTCAATATTTGCTGCACCAGGTTGGCGGAGAATTTCGACTTCCAGCCATGGACGATGAGGATGTGGAGGCACTTGAGGCAGTTCTCAATGAGAAGCATGGGGAAGCGGTCCAATTGGCGGAAGATGTGATAGAGCGGGAAGAAGACATACTCGGCGAGCTTCTCATCGAGAGCATCCGGGTTCTGCTCAACCTGCTTGCTCAAAGTCTCCAGTACCTGGTTCGTAAGCTCGAGAAGCTCGCGAGGGGCAGCAGACGCCTCCGTCTCGCGGATCGCCAGCTGACTTATTCTGATGCAGCATGGCTTTAGCTGTGGAGGCGTCAGCGCAAGTTTCAGGTCGTGAGGCCTATTGAGAAAACACTACCTTCTGGAACAGCGCATTCCGTTCCTGAGTGTTGGCCGTTGTGTCCATGGCATCTGGAAGCAGAAGCTTCTTGCGACGTAACGCTATCTGCTCATCATCTCCGGCACAAATGCCAGGCAATCCGAATCACCGAAGACGAGTGCTAATGCGATCCGGTTGCGCTCGTGCCCTGCAGCATTTGCTGGCAAAGGTGGCTGCGTCTTCAGAGTATCCGAGCTGGGTATCGACGTGCTCCGTGCCTCAAGCGACGTCCCGAGCTGACTGGTTCCGCTTCGCATTGGAGTATACACAGTGTTTAATTTTCTTAGGCACTGTATATGTGGCCCTCCAGCCTGGTGTGCTCCACTGAGTTGGGTTCAAATCTGTGGCCCTCGCACCGACCAACCTTCCCGCTGCTCTGCGCCAAAGAGACGTGATGATTTCGCACTGTCTGTTCTCCGCAAAACCAGCCTGGGATGCGCTGCACGATGCGACAAGTGCTCACTAAGTGTCACGTCATTGTTCCAAGCACATGAACCCAGCAGCGCCTCCTCTTCCATATCTTGATCATTTAAATTGGCGCAGGCACCGAGTTCGATTCGCAAAAGACAATCACTTAACCATTCACTTTGTATAAAGTTCAATCCAGCCGTTGGCGACGCAGGCAAGCCTAGCTCATTCAGCAACCATGGCTTCACGCGATGCCCCATTTCCAGTTCTCGCACACCCCTACCGCTCCCCAGCTCGAGGCACTTGTGCCTACGAGCTTGGAAACACATCGTCGCGAAATGCTGTCATCTTTATCGGCGGCCTCAATGACGGCCCTCACACCACGCCGTACGTCAGGGTCGTGGCACAGCAGCTGGAGGCTGCCAGCGAGCTGAGCTACTCTGTCTTTGAAATCCGCCTAAGAAGCTCCTTTATCGGCTTCGGAACTTCAAGCCTCAAGGAGGATGTTGACGATATATCTGCGCTCGTCAAGTACTTGCGCACACTGGGGCGGGAGAAAATCGTCTTGTTTGGCCACTCGACCGGCTGCCAGGTTCGTACATCGTATGCACGTAGCTCCATTTTGTTCCTCCCTATTGACTGCGACAGGACTGTATGGAATATACGCATTACGCCAAGCACCACAGCCTGCCTGTGGATGGCTTCATCCTTCAAGCACCCGTCTCGGATCGAGAGTGTCTTGAGGCTGCCTTCCCAGACCACCAAGCCAGCCTTGATCTTGCCAGCGAATGGATGGCGCAGGGAAGAGCCAACGATTGCCTCCCGAGTAAGATGGTCCCGGGTGTACTCGGTGCTCCGGTCTCGGCATATCGGCTATATTCGCTCTGCGCGAAAGGGTAAGGACAGGCACGAGCACGCCGGTGTGTCGATTTGTGCTGACACCTTGTTAGGGGCGACGATGACTACTTCTCCTCTGATCTGGACGACGAGACGGTCTTGCGGGTTTGGGGCAGGTTCACGAAGCCAGTCCTGGTGTTGCACTCGGAGAAAGACGAGTTCATCACAGACAAGATCGACCAGGTGGCACTGAACAAGAGATATCGCGATGCGAACCCTCTTGTGAGTTCGCTCTCCGGGATAATACCCGGCACAGGCCACACGGTACTGGGGGACGAGGCCCGGAAATGGCTGGCTCAGAGAGTCATTGATTTTCTTCGAACGCTGGACAAGTGATCGTGGTCGCACCTTTGATGTCAGGGTTGGATGCTGGATGGACCGTTTCGACCAAGGTCTCAAAGCACACGTGGGCCCAATTGCTCATCCAAGAGCAAGATACAAAATAATTAGGTGCTATCCAGGTAGATCAGGTAATCAAGACATGATGACCATACTTACTACGTAGACGCGGGGCAATGCCCATCCCCTTTGTCGTGAACGGCGTATTATGAATTGATTGCTTATTGCTTCAGGGTAGTCGTCGATCCACGTAGCATGGAGACAAGAGTGCCTATGTCCGCTGAGTCCGCTAATATTAGTCGGCACTTGCGGCGAAACCTGATCCCACTAGCTGAGTCTAGCCTCCACTGCGAGCCCGCTTCGTCATCGCCGCCGCAACGTCCAGCTTCAGGTGGGGAATCGCTAAGACCGTTGCGTCGTCGCTCTCGTATTTAGCGCCGTCGCTGACAAAGCGCTGTCGTCGGAGATGATGCTTCACTCGCGCTCGATCGCCCGACCTTTATCGACGCAAGCCCTTCTCGACCTGGCTTCCCGTCTTTCGTCGTGAGCTTCAAGGCCAGAGCTCTTGCGACAGCGACAGCCGTCCCCGCCGCAACGTCGCATAACCGCATCCTCGCGCCGCCCCGCAGCTGGCTCGTCGCGAACCTCCTCGCCGACATCCCGCTGACTTCCGACGACCCGAACAGCTGAGCATGCGGTGACCGCTGCTGCTCGAGCTCCGCGTTATCAGGAAGCAGGACTCGGACCGGGATCCCGACCATGGATAGATACAGCGAGCAGCAGGTCCTCCTGCGGACCGGCTCGTTCTCGGGCTTCAGGCCGCTACAGGCGCTTGGAAGCAACTACCTGGCCGCCTCTGCTTTCGAGCAGCCCTTCTGCGGCAACGAGGAAGGTTGGGGACCGTTGAGCCCGCATCGTTACGACTTTACGCCATGCTTCATCGACGTCGGCGTCTCAGCTGTGTCTGTCTTTGGACTCGTGCTGGGCCCAGTCGCCATCTGGTGGCTGCTGAACAAGAAGCAGCAGCTAGCGCAGGGAACCACCAAGAACCTTCATTTCTGGGTCAAGCAGGTGCGTTAACAGTGATGGCACATTTCTGTCCCAGAACTTTCTAGCTGATGGGTTGCGTTGATTGCAGGCTCTTCTCGCCGCCCTCATTGCGGATGTTGCCGTCCAACTTGCCATCCAGATCGCCAACTTCCCACGCATTTGGTACGCCGACTTCCGAGTATGGACGACCGTCCTCACGATACTATCCCTGTTCGTAATCTTCTCGATACAATGGATTGAGCACTCGCGCCTGAGGAACGCGAATGGCGTCGTGCTCTTTTACTGGCTATTCCTCCTCATCACCCTCGCCGTCAAGTTGCGTTCCCTCATATCCCAGCAGCTTTACCACAACAGCCTGCCGTATTTTGTCACCTACTGCGTCGGGTTCGGATTTGCCTTGGCGGGGTTCCTCGCTGAGTGGCTGTGGCCCCGTGCTGCCGCGCCCAGCAACTACGAGGCCATCTCGGAGGATGACGAATGCCCGGTTGAATACGCGACTGTCTTTTCTAAGCTGACATTCTCGTGGATGACCCCTCTGATGAGATATGGCTATAAGGTGTTCCTCACCGAAGACGACCTTTGGGCTCTGGCCAAGGCGGATCAGACGAAGAATACTGGGGATGCCTTTGAAAAGGCCTGGAGCTACGAGCTCAAAAATCGCCCAAATTCGCCATCTTTGTGGCTTGCTCTATTCAAAGCCTACGGAGGGCCTTACATGATTGCCGCCCTGTTCAAAGCCGGGAATGATGTTGCGCAATACATCCAGCCCCAGCTTCTCCGGTTACTGATTACTTTTGTGGCTTCATACCACGACGGTCGCGTCCCGCAGCCCATCATTACGGGCGCATCGATTGCGCTGGCCATGTTTACCTGCGCCATTTTCCAAACCAGCATGATTGTTAGTACTCGTGTCCATGTCTTGGTAGTGCTGGAGCTAACGACGTCTTAAAGCATCAATACTTCCAGTTGGCATTCGAGACGGGCATGCGTATCAAGGGTGGACTTGGATCCAGCATATACAGAAAGTCGCTACGACTGTCCAACGAGGGCCGATCCTCAAAGTCTACTGGTGACATCGTCAACTACATGGCCGTAGATGCCCAACGTCTGCAGGATCTCACCCAATTCGCTCAGCAAGCCTGGTCAGCCCCTTTTCAGATCATCATTTGCATGGTGTCGCTTTACAAACTTGTGGGTTGGTCCATGATGGCCGGAATTGTGGTCATGATTGTCATGATGCCGGCCCAGGGTTTCGTTGCCAGAATGATGAAAAACCTGCAAAAGGATCAGATGAAGAACAAGGACGCCAGAAGCCGGCTCATCAATGAGATCATCACCAACATGAAAAGTATCAAGCTGTATGCCTGGGGCGCTGCCTTCATGAACAAGCTCAACTTCGTCCGAAACGAGCAAGAGCTCAAGAACCTGCGAAAAATCGGTGCCACCCAGGCGTTTGCCAACTTCACCTGGACCACCGCACCTTTCTTCGTGTCTTGTTCGACATTCACCGTCTTCGTGCTCACCCAGGACCGACCTTTGACGACTGATATTATCTTCCCTGCTCTTGGTATGTCTCTACCTGTCCCCTTCCTGTGTGGGGTTGTTGCTGACTTCAATGGACAGCGCTCTTCAACCTTCTGACATTCCCTCTCGCCATCCTCCCAATGGTGATTACTTCCATGGTTGAAGCCTCGGTTGCTGTTGGCCGCTTGACTGCTTTCCTCACAGCCGAGGAAGTCCAGCCGGATGCCATCATCGTCAAGCCGGCACCCGAGCAACTTGGCGAAGAATCCGTCATCATCCGTGACGCTACTTTCTCGTGGAACCGTCACGAGAGTAAGAATGCGCTCCAGGAGATTGACTACACCGCATACAAGGGTGAGCTTTCTTGCATTGTCGGCAGAGTCGGTGCTGGCAAGTCGTCTTTCCTCCAGAGCATTCTCGGAGATCTCTGGAAGTTAAAGGGCACCGTGGAAGTCAGAGGCACGGTCGCATATGCCAGCCAGCAGAGTTGGATTCTCAACGCCACGGTCAAGGAAAACATTGTATTTGGGTATCGCTACGATTCCGAATTCTACGAAAAGACCGTCAAGGCTTGCGCCCTCTTGGATGATTTTGCGCAGCTGCCCGATGGCGATGAGACCGTTGTCGGCGAGCGCGGCATTTCTCTTAGCGGTGGCCAAAAGGCTCGTGTGGCGTTGGCTCGCGCTGTGTATGCCAGAGCGGACATTTATCTCCTGGATGACGTTTTATCTGCCGTCGACTCTCACGTCGGCAAGCACATCATCGACAATGTTCTCGGGCCTCGAGGATTGCTCTCCACTAAGACTCGGATCCTGGCCACCAACGCCATCGCGGTCCTGCGTCAGGCTAGCTATATCACCTTCCTCAAGGATGGCGAGGTCATCGAGAAGGGCACATACAGCCAGCTCGTCTCGAAAAAGGGCCTTGTTGCTGATCTTTTGAGAACCGCTGGGCACGATTCAAACGGGAATGGATCAGGCAGCTCGAGTCCTCCTTCTAGTGAAACGTCAACGGTCATCGAGCCTGAAGCCACCCAGGACAAGGAAGAAATGGTAGAAGCCTTGGAAGATGTTCCCGAAATGGAACCTATCAAAACAGGATCGTCAGCCCTGGGCAAGCCTCGGTCCAGCAGCATGGCAACCCTGCGACGAGCCAGCACCGCCAGTTTTAAGGGACCCCGAGGCAAGCTGACTGACGAAGAAGTTGCGGGAAGCTCCAAGACTAGGCAGGCCAAGGAGTTTGTTGAACAGGGCAAAGTGAAATGGTCTGTCTACACCGAGTATGCCAAGGAGAATAACTTGGTGGCGGTCGCCATTTACTTGTTGGCCTTGCTTGCTTCACAAACGACGAGCATTGGTAAGTCCTGACCAAGTTTCAGACAGCAAGCGTGCCATCTCTAACCTCTACGTAGGTGGATCCGTCTGGCTAAAGGAATGGGCCGAACATAATCAGAACTCTGGCTTGAACGATCAGATTGGAAAGTACATTGGTATTTATTTCGCATTTGGAATTGGATCGTCTGCTCTCACGGTCGTCCAAACCCTGATTCTGTGGATTTTCTGCTCCATCGAGGTTAGTTCTATGGCAACACCCCCCTCTAGCGGCATAACTGACAAGATCACCACAGGCCTCTCGAAAGCTCCACGAGCGAATGGCCAATGCGATTTTCAGGTCTCCAATGTCTTTTTTCGATACCACCCCGACGGGTAGAATTTTGAACCGCTTTTCAAGGTACGTGCCCAGGGTTCCTAGTCGCAACAGAAGTAAGAGCTGACCCTATCAGTGACATTTATCGCGTCGACGAAGTGTTGGCCCGGACATTCAATATGCTTTTCGTCAACCTCGCCAAATCCGGCTTTACCCTGGTCGTCATATCGGTTACCACGCCTGTTTTTGTCGCCCTGATTATCCCTCTAAGTCTTGCCTACTACTTCATCCAGCGGTATTACCTCCGGACATCCCGTGAGCTTAAACGTTTGGACAGCGTTAGCCGCAGCCCAATCTATGCCCACTTCCAAGAATCACTCGGCGGCCTAAGCACCATTCGGGCCTACCGTCAGCAGCAGCGATTTGAGCTCGAGAACGAGTGGCGGATCGACGCGAACTTTCGCGCCTACGCCCCTTCCCTCAGCGCGAATCGTTGGCTTGCGGTACGTCTCGAGTTCATTGGAGCTATAGTCATTCTTTCCGCCGCGGGCTTCGCCGTCATCTCTGTGGCAAGTGGCAGCGGGCTGAGAGAGAGCTCCGTCGGCCTTGCCATGTCGTATGCACTCCAAATTACGACATCGCTCAACTGGATAGTGCGGCAGACGGTCGAGGTGGAGACAAACATTGTGTCTGTCGAACGTGTCCTAGAGTATGCGAGACTTCCCAGCGAGGCACCTGAAATCATTGCCGGCAAGAGACCACCTGTTGCCTGGCCTGCAAAGGGCGAGGTGGACTTCAGGAACTACAGCACGCGATATCGTGAGGGACTGGATCTCGTACTGAAGAACATCAACCTTGACATCAAGCCAAACGAGAAGATCGGAGTGGTGGGCCGAACTGGCGCCGGAAAGTCATCCCTCACGTTGGCATTGTTCCGGCTTATCGAGCCGGTGACGGGCAACATCGACATTGACAACCTCAATACGTCGTCCATCGGCTTGCTGGATCTGCGCCGCCGGCTCGCCATCATTCCGCAGGATGCAGCTCTGTTCGAAGGGACCGTCCGGGACAATCTGGACCCGGGGCATGTTCATGATGACACGGAACTCTGGAGCGTCTTAGGTGAGTAACAAGCTGACACATGCTCGACTTTCATCGTGGAGTCGGCCTGCTAACGGCTATTCCTTAGACCATGCACGTTTGAAAGATTACATCGCCGACTTGGAAGGCGGTCTTGAGGCAAAGATTAATGAAGGAGGTGAGTTCGTTCCCGCGAGATTGTCTCGCAGCTTTATTCCCCCTCGTGCATCATATATTTGCGGACGTCTCAAAGTGGGTGCCGCCGCTGAAGTGGGACTTGCCTGTACGACGTGTGTTCCCCCCCGGGTCTCACGAATGCTCTGTTCTACTCGTCAAGCGGCTGTCACGGCAATTTGAGTGTCTAGCACAATCCCTTGCGGAAACGTCAGGGTCGTGGCCAGCAGAGCGCATTCACGCAACCCATTGACGCCAACTAGCCCATGCCCTGCCCTCCCCAGCGCCCGTTCAAGTCTGCCTGCTCAGACGCTGACACGTACAACCCTCAGGCTCGAATCTCTCTCAAGGACAGCGGCAGCTCGTGTCCTTGGCGCGCGCCATGCTCACACCGTCTAACATCCTCGTGCTCGACGAGGCCACGGCCGCCGTCGACGTCGAGACGGACGCCATGCTGCAGGCCACGCTCCGCTCGCCTCTCTTTGCCAACCGAACCATCATCACCGTCGCCCACCGCCTCAACACCATCCTCGACAGCGACCGCGTTGTCGTGCTGGACAAGGGCGAGGTGGTCGAGTTCGATACGCCTGTCGAGCTGTTCAAGAAGCAAGGCGTGTTCCATGGCCTGATGAAGCAAGCTGGGCTCGAGATTGAGTGAGTTGCGCTTGGCTCACGTGCTTTGTGAGCCGTCTGCAGACATGGTCGATGGGAGCATCGTGGATTGTTATATAAAAAAAGGGGGACCGTTTTATTCATAGAAACACTTAGATTGTCATGTGTATCAAGCGTTTTTGCTTCGAGCACAATAGGGCCTCCTCAAAGCAATTCGTTTCGTGATGAGACTGCCACACACGGAAGCGCAGATACAGTTCGGAGTCCTGGAAACCACTCCGTCCCAATAGGCCATTGCGAACTATCAATTGAAGCCGTTCATTGGCGGCGGCTGAGAGCACGGACTCGTAGACCTCCCTACGGACGTACCTCCAGTAGCGACCGCCCATCTTGTTGGGGCGTTTCAGAACGACGACTAGCCTGAACGAGGCCAGATCTGTCCAGCGCCCGGGCTCCGGGAGGGCCTCTGAGTTTACATGTACGAATGGTGTCGGCGCCCGCATCAGCCCGGCTCTGGTGCCCGGTTCCCAAACGCCCCCGTCAAGCCGGTGCGACGGCCCAAAAGCCCTCTTTTCGCTGACGGCGGAACGCCATCCCCCGCGCAATTATGATGCAAAGAGAGCAAAAGCCTCATCGCGGCCCGAGGATTCCAACGCCTCTTTTCTCCGCCTCAACAAGGCAATCCGTGCGCAGTGCGCCAATCTGCAAGCCAACAGCCCGTCACCCATGGCCGCCGCCGCCGCCGCCGCCGCCGCCGCCGCCACCTGCTGTACACCATAGCGCCCCCCTGTCGTATACCCCGTCTTTCATCCCAAGCGATTTCGCTGACGGCCAAACAAGCTTGTGTTAATGAGCTCGCCGGGTCCACGTGGCCAACAAGTAGCACCATGATGCTGGGGTTGATTAGCCAACAACCTAGCAGTACGGAGTAGTCGACTCTGCTATATTGAACCTTGCGTGCAAGGTAATAATATTAAATGGTCGCCTTTGGGGTGGGGTGAGGGGGAGAGTCCTCTTGACAGGGCTACAGAGGACCACGGATGTCGTGGAACCGAACGCCATGTAGCTGTGACCTCGCGTTGCGTAACCAGCAGCATAGGGGACGTGACTCTCCGAAGAGTGCGGAGGATGCTATTGGATTGATTGAAAGATGCAGTGTAGCGAATGCGGATGCCGTCACTGCATTGCGCTATGAAACCGCCCTAAGATACATCTCATCGTACCAATGACATTCCACATTTGCTCGTCTTCATGAGGGCACGAAGGGGAAACTGCGTCGTCCCAAGAAATTCGATGATTGGAGGCACATACTGGCCGTGACCACGGGTTAATGTCGTGGCTTCGAAATGATATTTCCAGCGGCATTGTCCAAGTTCCTCAACGAGTTTCTCAACCACGAGATTTGCGAGACAGTGTCCCTAAAATTGATGAGCTTAGGCACGTGCTGCCCCTGTCACTGAGCCGGCATCGTTGGTAGTCTGTACTCCGTAGCTGCTACATTTAAAGGACCCTGCCGTCTTAAACCCATGGAGTTCAGCCTCGAACCATTGGCATTGCCAACACGTTTGTGGTAGTAGTTGAGGGCAGGCCAACAGCTAATACGCCTTTGACTCGGACCCTCAGGCGGCAACTGGGTGCCTTTCCGGTCTGTGCGCATATGGCACGCAATAACTCCTCAACAACCTCTGGAAGGAGAATCGGGTTCGACAAAGGCTTTGTCTCGGGCAAACTGTTGGGGTGATGACTTGTGGCGGTAAGTCGGATCAAAGGCGGTACTGTACGGTTCGGATATGGGTGCAGCGGCTCAATGCTGCCTCAGCAAGGCAATGCTTCAACGCCGTGGCCCTGTGATGAGACATGGTCCAGGTTCTTCCCAAGGACGGAGGCGGCCGCCGATGCTGCGCGTCTGTGATGAAAGTCGTGTTTGTTTCCGAGCGTACTCCGTACGTTTGATGACAAGCTGATGTGGGTGAGTCTTCAAAGTCAACAACCCGATATGCTTTTTCCCAACGTATTCCAAAGGAAATGATCTTTGCGAATCTCGTCCGGGAGGCCGGGTTTCTCGGCTCCAAAAGATGTCTTTGTCCGCTTGGCAGCGGCTCCGGGACGACACGCCAGTTCAGTTGGTGAATGTGTGTACGAGTTTGGTGACAGTCGCGTGGCGGGTGATTGGACAGATAGCCCAGCAGGCTGCACCAGGGGCAAAGCAATGCCAACACTGGCAGGGGTCATAGGTTGGCAGGCTTCACGAACCAAGCTGCCGGCACGGGTTTCCAGCCAATAGCCGTGGCTTGACGAGGTCGGCAGACGATAATCGCTAAACCGAGAGCCCTCAAGCTGAATACGAGTACCATGGCTGCTGAGGCACCTGCCATGCCGGGACTTCTCGTCGCCTTAGCGGGAGGCAGCCGCACTTGTGGTACGCAGCCCGAACGCAGCTCCATTGTGTGCCGCCGGAGGTTTCCCGCTTGTCCTTTCGGATTTCTTGTTCCTGCTCGCAGGGTCAGGTTCCTATTATAGCATCCTAGAGTTCGAGTGAACCTCCTGAATCGCGTGCCCATGAGCGGTACGCATTTGAGTAGCTGGGTTATTCATGTCGGGCGATGCATCAATTAGCCGGCCTTGCGTAGTACTCGGCCAGTTTCGATCGAACAATGCTACAAGCAGCGTGTCCAACAAATGCCCCAGTTCTTCATGAACAAGATGGACCAAGTACGAGAGCGCTCTTCTCAAAATGCGCTCCTGTGGGCCGAGGCAGATAGTCTTGCGCAACGCCAGTCTGCGGGTGGGCAGGAGCTACAGCAGCCGACTGGCTCGTCTCATCTTAGGAGAAGTATCCGGCTGGTCGAGCAACCCATGAAAGGCAAAGGCTGGATTCGGAACCAGGCAAAGGGAGCTGAAACCGCCATACCGACAGGCTGGTTGGGTGTCTCTATGTGGACACCAACAAAGACATGAAGCTAGTTTCTTCCCCCACTGCCGGGCTTGGGGGCATCACGTTGTATTTGCTGACGGGGGGCGAAGAGTGGGTGGGTAGCATTGATCGATCAAACGATCAGCAGAGGCTGCTGCTGTTCACAGATCTCCTGCCCTGTGACGAGCGATCAAACCAACGCTCGAATGGCATGGCGCGAGCCCCCCATGTCTAAAAATATTAGGAAGGTACTGCTGCACCTGGTGATCCTGCTTGAAGTTCCCTGCCGAAAGTCGCTGTGCCAATTTCTCGCACCCCCCCTCCCCTTGCGAGCGCGGAGCACGGGTACATGCCCGTGAATGGCAACCCGCGACCGGGGCCAAGCCAAGAGGAGGCTGCAGTTAAACATGTTGTATTGTGTAGAGCGGGGTCAGCACGTCGAGATGCGCTTGCCCAAGCCAACAAACCGGCCAACCAACCAAACAGCCATCCAGCCAAGTCGTTCTGCCGTGGTATGTACGGCTATGGCAAGGTGCCTCAAGGGCAGGCGTGATTGGTGAGAAGGATGGTAGTCGGTAATGCTTGCGATCGAAATGGTGCGAGAGGTGAGATCCAGGCTTGTACTTCGTGGAGGCCAGGAGGCGTACTCACAAAAGGACAAGCCACGACGGGCGGTTGAGTTGGCATGCTTCTTCTGCCTGGGTCGCTAATTCGCGACTAGCTCCGCAGAAGACCTGGGCTTCAGAATTTGGGCAGATGAGGGCAGGAGGACCTTCGGAGAGGACAACGCTTGTGATTCCGCTGGCCAAAGAGAGTGAGCAGGGTTGCAGCTGGGCTCATCAGCCTGCAGCCCAGCACGACCACGGCTTGGCGATCAATGCATATCCCACCACCCATGCAAGGTCGTTCGGGAACTTGTCCGCACATGTGGATGCTGTGGAGGCGAGCCATAACCGAGCATTCCCCGTCGCTGGGATCTGCTCACGGAGTCCTCCGTGAACCGCATCTGGTAAATGAAGCTCTTCGCGGAGTAGACTCGAGCATTCAGCAGGCCATGCCAGGCTTGGAAACTAGGCCGGTCTTCTGCGTTGCAACGTGCGGTGCTTTTGACGATGACGGTTTCATTCCAGTGCCCAGCTAGCCTAGCCGCCCCTGGTCCCACGTCCTCAGACCCTCCCGCCAACGGTGGGGTGTGGAACTGCGTGGTGGCTGCGTCTGAGGTAGCGACTCTACGAGTAGAGCTTTGGGGACCAAGGCCTTTCTGCCGATGCTGTACATGTGGCTGTTCCTCCAGTGTAGTTTCCTCTTCTCCTCGATGCATGTATGATTTTTTCTGAAAGGAATACTCGGTTGCATCCTGACGCTGTGAGGCGAGAAAGGCCATCTGTTATATGCATTTTGTACGAGTACATACGGATTCCAAGTGAGCGCGGGACGGGACGACGCAGAGCGCTCCACCTGGTGGGAGACGACTGACACAAGCGGCCCAGACGGTGCGGTGCGGCGCGGCGCGGCGCGTTGCAGGGAGGGTGGCGGAGCGTCACATTCCCACAGCCGTGCTTGTCCCCAGGCGAGCCACTGCTCTCAGCGGCCTCATACGTAGTACGTAGTACTCACCTTCATGCGCGTAGGCGTCTTGCTCACTGGCTTTTGCGAGCAAAGCTCTCGGCGCGCAGAGCCTGCGCGCGTGCATGGGCCGACCGCCCTGGGGAGCTTCTGGTGGATATTTCGGTTCTTGCCTGGGTGCTCTCCTGTTGCCCTCCTTGAGCCACTCATAGCTGGAGCTAGCTTCACGGGCTGTGGCAAGGCTGTGATCTGACTGGGTGGGAGCCCAAGCGTCCCGACCTGGCACTCTGCTGAGTTGCTCGAAAGCCGAGGTCGGTGATAAGCATTGATCCTGCTGCAAGGGCCGACCAAGTGCGTTTATCGTCCCTCGAGGTGCTGGTGGTAAATCTTCTTGCGCCGACATATTCCCGCGCCAACCGCCGCAACAACGCAATGGTGCCAACGCCCTCGCAGTGGCTGGAAGCCAATGAAGCCAGTGAAGCCGTCGTCCACTGTCCTGCCCGGGACACTGCATTCGCAAGGTAATTACGGCCCCGAAACGCAACGCCACTGGCGACAAGAGCCGTAGGCAACGAACGGGCTACCCTGTTAGCTCTGTCCCCGCCCTCTCTGCCACAGACTCGCATCGTATTCGTCTCGACCATTTGTGAGGCGCGCAGACACGAAAGATTCACCCTGACCACCTGCCCTTGGCCAGTATCGCTGGACCTGGCATCTGGCTTTGGGTTCACGTAACGGACGAGAACGAAGGCCGACGAGATGCGCCGGCGTCAAGCCAAACCCCGAGCCGTAACGTGATCACGGAGTACGGAGCAGGCATAACTCATCGGCCATTCTCAATGTCGAGGCAACGTTTCCAGATGCGGTAGCTGTTAAGTGTTGCGCCTTAGACTTTTCGGACTGAGACAAGACCGGAAGGTTGCAGGATCGTGCTCGAATGTACCGAGTCCTCCGCACTCCCGATGTACGATGTTCGTACTCCGTACCCGTGTGAGCCTTGTATCAGCAACTGATCTGAGGGTCTGGCCCGCAGATGGCTGCACCACTCCATCCGGCCATACCCAATCGATCTCGTCCGGAACTCCGCGCTTGAATGCCCATGAATGCCCACATGTATGCAGATGGATCGAGCAGGACGAGATTCCAAGCTGGGACAATAGTGTACTCCGTAAGCACGCAGACGTGAAGTGCCTCACGCGTTCCGAGGGCGGCAAAGTTGTCATCTATTGTCCTTTGGCGTTGGCACAGAGCCTCAATAGAGAGGACGAGACGGAATCCTCTATTTTCAACCAAGATGAAGTAGACTCAGGCCGGAACAATGCATATCGTGAAGACCAGGTTTCAGAAACACAGCCAAGTTGGTGGCCGTATCATGGTTTGGGCAAGAGTGTACACAAGGGATTTAGGCGTTGCCTTCCCCGTCAACCTTCACCAAAACTACAAGCAAGAGCGGCCATGTAGGTAGGTGCTTCACCAACGTACCTTACAAATGAGTCTCCATTTCGGCCAGCGTCGATCTGAGTTTGAGAAGTCAGGCACACAACAGCATCCGACCGCGCGAGAAGCGCAGTCGCAGACTGCCCGAACCCCGTACTTAAAGAGAACCCACGAAGTATCGAGGTGTTCGTCAGTGCCCAGTACGGAGTGCGGAATACTAACGTGAACATTCGTCCGTCCGACCATGAACTGTGCCGTCCCTTAGGTTTGGCTTGTCTGAGCCTGGGTGAAAGAACTACAGCTGACTTGGATTTCCGTCATTGTCTATTCGTTTAGCCTCGTGTCGTCTCGTCTCGACAGATCCCAGGGACCCGATGGCCACCAGAGCCATCGCCGGCTATGACCCGGCGACAGGTTGGACCACGATCCATCCCTGTCTGTGTACGGAGTACGGAGTACATGCAGCCTCAAGTCGCTGCTGTCCACCGCGCCGTGGCGAGCATGTGCCGTATCGACAGTTTCAAAGTGCTGCCACAGCTTGGTTCGACACGTGAGGGATGACGGGTGGTCGCGACCTTTCTGGTGGTACCTTCAAATCGACCGCTCTCCTCCATAAGCCCGCCTGCTCCAGTGCAATCCGGGTACTGCCCAGGATGGTCTGCATTTGCTTCTCAGGCGCGGGCACGGACTCAGGTGGCACGGCACATCAACGAGACGCAAATCGCCCATGTCTCAGTCCGCGAAACCAATCGAACGCCTTTCCATCCCCTCAAGGACGACGGCATGGCCCTTGAGGCAGCGCCGAATCGCTGCTGCACACAGGAGATGTTGTAAGAAAAAGGAAAGTATGAGCAAAAGCTAAAGCGAGAGCGGCCACAGTTGGCGGTTCGGCCCCCTTCCGGACGGGGCCTTGACGTACAGCCGCTCCAGCGTACGACGTACATACGGCAACGCCATCGTTGTGCTCTCGCGATTATGGCCCCGCATGCCGCGGACCGTGTATCCGTACAGTTCTCTGGCATTGAACGTGTTGCGCTGCTACGCGTACTCCTCGTCCTCCTTGGCCAAACAGCCGTTGCTGGCCTTGTCTCAAGAGAGCCGCCATCAAAGTACGAGGATGGTCATTCCCCCCTCCCCTCTCCAAGCCACGGCGCTTTTGACTCTCATTTTCGTTTCTTTTTCGGCTTGGGTGGTTGCTTTTCGTTCCACTGCTGACCCGCCCGGGCCGCGATCCATTCGAGTCCCGCCAGAGCGAAGGCGCAGCAGTGGCCCAGGGCGGTGCTAGAATTCGAGCCTAGCACATGCAGCGCAGACATTAGGGCCACACTGAGTTGCAGGCCATCAGCCCTGGGGAGTGTGGGTTGGATGGTGCATGGTCGCCGACGTCCACTCTGCCCTTGGTGGTCCGGCCAGGCTAACCTCTCCATACCAACCTGGTCTGGGCTGGCGCTCAGATCAAGAGGCGCCTGAGCCAACTACTACGTATGAGTACGGGACATTGCGCTGAGGTGTTTCTGTGCGGGAAAAGCGGAACCCCTGCTCCCGGCTCTACGCGCCAACTGTCTCGACGGCTGCTATGTATGATCGTTCAACCACCCCGGTCCGATTCTTTGCGTTTCGTTGCTGGCGAGTTGTCGGCGCATCATGAAATCTGCTGAACCATACCCGTATTCGGCCAGATTCCCCCCTCTATCTCTGACGGGCAACGGAGACAAGGAGCCAATCCTGCGTTGCCCCCTCGGATCGTTGATGGCAAGTTTTATCAGAAACCGACGAAACCGCTTTGCAACCTGCGCGTTACCTGGGTGTTCTGCCTTTTAGCCAGAGCTGCGCTTATTCGCTAGGTGTTAGTGCTACATTCGGCGGAGTGCCATCCCCGATGATGGTACTCCGTAGCTGCCGCGATTTAGCTGCCTCTCCAACCAATGGCAGGGCTTAGCGTGTCGGCGAACCGATCCCCTACTCGTAGGTGAGCACGAGCATCTTAGATATGTTCTCTTCGAACGGCGGAGTCTTGGTGTGACGCAACTTCACTCGCAGAACAACCACCCACGGACACGGAGGCACTTACACATACAAGAGAGCTTACCGAGTACAAGTTACTACGATGCTACCCCTGTCACAGCTTCTCCGCCCGTCGCTCTGGCAGCGGCTCCTGAGTGACGTGCCGTGCGCGCTCCGTACCTCGTAATACTCACAGCCGCAATTGGCTTCAGAGCCGATCTTTGCCTTACAAAGCGAGAGCCCTCGCAGCCGGCACGGGTGTTTGAACTGCCAGCAGCGCGTGCGCCAGTTCCAGCCTTCATGTCTCTGCCGTCGGTCCCAGCCCCAGGATCCGGGCCCGGGTTGGCTGACGCGCGGATGCACTGGGTCCTGCTACCCTTCCTGCTGGGGACTGCAGCAGCTGCGCGAAAGAGGGCCCAGAGAAGACAGCTCCCGGGCTACGGAACAGATGCTGGACGTTGCACTCCGCAGCCATCCACCCACACATTCTGTGATCTCACACACGCACACCCTCCTGGCATGCCTTCCCACAGCACAGGGAGGGAATGGTACTTCGATACCCGGCGGACAGCGCGCGACAGGGCTCCGAGCTGGGTCCAGCAGGGCCCCCCTCCCCCTCAAGACGCTTGGCCTGCCGGTTGTCCCCCCTCAGGACCCATGGACGCTTGCGCCCGTGGTGGCAGTCGTTCTCCGGTCCGAAGTACCAAGCTGGTCGAGAGCATCCCCCAGGGTACCTTAATCCCTACGTGTCTCCCACCACCTTCTCTGCTCTCCTCTCGCCCAGTCCGTACCCTTAACCCTCCCGCCAGCCTGCCTCTCCGCCCACTTGTGGCCCGCTGTCCCTTTACCTGCGCCTCTGGACCTCCGTCGGCGCACCAGTCCTCCCATCCCAGCAGGGTGGGCTTCAGTGGGATACCCCGGCGCCGGTCATACCTGACTAGTCCATTGGTTCTCTTGCAACCACAGCCCACAACACGCCCTCTCTCCTCTGCAGCTAATAGTTGAATCTCTCGGCTGTGGCTTTGCGTCTGGTGATTCAGGTCTCTTCTCTTATCCCATCATCCACTAATTCCATTGCCGCTGTCCATATTATTTGTGGCTGGCCGACAGGCTCTTGCCATCTACCACCATCCGTGTATACTCTCACCTGCACTTACACGCCTTATACCATTCCCTCACCTCCCGTTTTTTCGCACCCGCTACCGCCGCCGCCGCAACGAGACGTGAAGCTGGGTGCCTTCATCTTTCTCGCTGGCAACACCCAGTGACTGGGGAAGCAAGCCAGTGCCATCGGGTCGACGGACTCCACGAGTGAGAGAGCGAGAAGAGAGACATCCACAAGGTCTCGTGCGGGGGCTGCCTTGGCCACATCGATTGTACAGCGCAGCACAGGCCAGACAAATTGATTCAACCAACCCGTCTGGTCCGGCTACGATACCAGCTCCCAGGAGCGAGACCACCCGCTCTCACCTCATACACCGGCCATTTCGGCCCATACCTCTTCTCTCTTCCAAAGCCTCTCCTTGCCCCCCCCCGCCCCTCGTCCCAGCCGCTCGCTCCCTGCCGCAACCGCGCCTCATCTGCTCAACGACATCCCAGACACCAACAGCCCCGACTCTTTACGCAAGTTTCCCTGGTTCAGGTTCTTCATCGCCATCTTGAGCCACAGGTACTTCTACCTGCCCCCCGTGTTGATAGTTCGGGGGCTGCTTCGCAGTGCTCATCTCGACATCGCGCATTGCCGCAGCCATTCGGACAAGCACGTTAGCAGCCAACACAGGTGCAAGAACCGGCCTCTCTTGATCGCACCATCAGTCGACCTTAGCCATCAATACGGCCGCCTCGAGAGAAGCTCACCGCCAGCAAGTCGAGCTTTATCGTATTTGGCCGACGCCCTTCAGACTGTTACGGCTCGACAATTAATGAACAACCGAGTGGACTGTTATTCCCACCGCGACGTCTATTGAAGACCTCGATGTTGACGTTGCCCAGTCGATGAGAAACACTTCATAGTGTCGGGTGTCTTTTGAGATTTTCGCGCTGCTCGACACGCATCGACGGATATCGCACTGTCAGACAACTCTCGTGGCCATCAATCCCCAGAATACTCGCAAGCAACGAACCGAAGCGCCAGTGCATTTCAACCCTCCTGTTCTCGTTCTCGTCATTTGGCATCTCGCCACGACGTCATTTTCGCAGCACAAAGGCACGTCCCCCGGACAGGGTGCCCAGAAAGCAAGGCGAATCGATTGGAATTGGCCACTCGCCTTGATATTGGCGAATTGAATTGGCATTCGCCCACGTTACACGGCAGTTTCTTCTCTTTTGGCGACTCTCTTCGTAATATACACACACCCCCCTCGCACTAAGAATACTCTGCAGCACGCATATCTACGCATCAACCATCGCACGACATGCAATAGAAAGCCAGCCTTCGAGCGTCCAGTCAGCTTGCCGAAGGCGGTTCAGTCATTTGCCCGCCGTTGATCTTCGGGACAGAGCGCTTCTACCGTCTCCACCACATCCAGGAACGCCTCCAGCGTCCGTCACACGCCCGAGTAAGGTGGAGTCTCATTCGATGCTCTGATGCAAAGCTTCTTGTCAGTTTCTAACGCCATGGAAGATCCTAGCCCGGCCGCTCATCGGAAAGTAGGCATTAAATAAGCTCTCCGAAAACGAAGAATACAAAAGCGCCGGTCTCGGCCAAAGCTCACGCTACCAGAGCCACTTCCATCGAGCCTCAAAACAACGCGACATTAAATCATCAGCCATGGTTCGGGACTGGCCACGGGAAACTTATCCTCGGCAGCAGTCGTTTCAAGGACAATGCTATCCTCCTGCCACTCGACACCCGTCTTATCACCACGAACGTTACGGTCAGGATGCGGTTCCAAGACAAGATTCCTTCACTCAAGAACGTTATCCAATCGAGGGAGCTGAAAATGCCCGGTTTCAGGACCCTTACGACGTGCATCGTCGACAGCCACCGATGGTGAGTCGAACAAATCAATGCGTTGGTGCCAGTCAGCCTATTGACGCAGGCCTTTCTGCTGTGCAGCAAATTGACGAGGCGCTGCGTGCGCATTGTGGCATTGCGGCGAAGCAGTACTTCGTTGCTGCCATCACGGAGGAAGGATTGCCCATGACTTTTTTCAGCCCTGGCCAGAAGCTGCACGACAACACCATCCGCCAATTCTTTGACACGAACAAGTTCCAGCAGGTTATGCGCAGAATCGATTCAGGTCGGTCCAATCCTGTCCCGGTAGTCATTTCTGACGCTGATTAGCTGGCGCCAGGCGCTGACCCCGTTTTGGAAGACGGGTTTGGCTTTGAAGCGGACGTTTACGGTCGACCAGGAGGAGCGTTTGGTCGAGTTCGGGCTGTGGACCGGCGACGCAGCTCCGTGTTCGACGAATGGGGTAGTCCAGCAAGACAAGGTCGCAAGAGGCCGAGAGCCCGGCACCCAGTCAACGACGACGACGACGTTCCAATGACGGTATCCTCACGAAGGGGAATCAAGGTTGGCGACTCGGAAGCAGTGTGGAGCTTTTACGAGCAACGATTCAAGAATTGTCAGCAGACGGCTTGTAAGCTGATTGCGAAGGCGTGGGTCAAAGCGGTTGAGCCGAAGAAGCAGTCAACCCATCCGTACACGGGAAGCGATGAAAAGGCGCCAGACTGGTGGCCGAAACCGTGGGGGCCGACCAAAGACGACAAGGTTCGGCACAAGGAGCCTGACCATCTGTATAAACGGGGTGAGACGATGGTTGCCGTGATTACCTAGCCGAGCCTGCTGCTGATATTACGACTGCAGAACGCGTGCATCTTCTTGCTCATATCCTGAGACTGGTTGTGGAACCCAATGCTAAGCAGCACGCCGACATTCAGAAGCTGGGTCTGAATGTCAAGAAGCTTGAGGAGACAACCAACGAAGCACTGTCGGCGTTTTTCATGGACAACGAGACAAACGCGAAGAAGAGACCTTATTTGAATGAGATTTTCAAGATGGCTCGCCAAGAGGAGCGACTAAAGAATGGAGAGATAGGTACGGTGAATCCTGCACAGCGATGCCGGGCGAAGGTTTCGGGCACTGACTTGATCCCCAGATGACTCGACAGAGGTTTACGTCATGGCGGAAGATAAGGTTCCGGAGAGCTACGCCTCAGACAACGACGATGTGCCTTTCATCAAGGACGAGGAGGAGCACGATGTTCACCGGTCGAAGACGGCCGTGACACATTGCATAATCCACACGCCAACGACCGCCCCGGCCAACGGACACAGCCTTCACGGTGGTGGCCCAGGCCCGTTTATGGGGGATCTCCCCGTCAGAGGCACGCCATTCCATCCACCGACGATACAGACAGCAGAACTTGCACCGCCGCAGCAGCACGCCTTTGTGGAGAGCACAGGCATAGGCGTCAACGAGCAAGGCACAGTCAACGCTGGAGGCGGGGGGGCACTCACCCTGGATCTGGTGGCCAGTCCTCACGAAACCAGCAGGCGCCCATCCGTCTTCAGCGACTACACGAGTCCTGGCGGTGGCAGCTTGTATTCCCAACAGTGGCAACAAAGCTCGACAGGCACCAATGCATCACCGATGTACGCCTACACAGCGCAGCAGCCTGCGGCGCCGCAGCCGGCCTTTATCAACCAGACAGTTCAGATGAACCCCGGACAGCCATTCATGGCAAGCTCCTTCGAAGGTTCACCGCGCCCCGAGTACGACGGGAATGGAAACCCTCTGTTCCGGACCGGGGACATTCACTCAGGCCAGGTCAGCCAGCAGCAGGGGTACTATATGCCGAGCGACGGGCGAGGGGGACTACGCGTCATGAGCCACGTCGAGAGAAACCCCGTTCAATAGGCAAACGCGCCCACACGCTATACGGGAACCATGATGTGCTCGTCGCCGCGTGCAAGGTGTTGTCTTGGCAAGCCTTTGCTCCTCCAATTTCTTTTTGTTTGGTACCCTTACGCCGCACATCCATGAAGACAGAAAGGCCCTTCCTGCCGGCAGCTCCTCGGACAGTGTTATATTCCTTCATGATTTGATTCGACTCGTTTTTATTCTAGAGCGTAATGATGCCTGCTTTGGTGGGCGCAAGACTTTTGATTTTACGTGGACTCGCATGGCGACTGTTGATACTGCGATTTCTCATGGCAAATTTCGTTGTATACCCAGAGCATTGACGTTGTTTAGCCGGCTTGATGGGCCTTTTCTTGGACGGAGCAGGTGCAACAAGACTACTATCTTGAATGAGATTTCTCTTTCCCTTTGTTGGTCCCCGTGTCGATCTTGGGCGGCATGGGCAGAGCAGATGAGCAGGGTCACGCGACTCACCGCGCCAACCGTTGCCGTGGCCGCCGAAGGGGTATGCTCGTGGCAACGGGTCTTCGCCTTGACGCTGGTGTGACTTGGGCCGTCGTCTGTGTTGCATCTTGGCTACGGCTAGGGCTCGGCGCCTGGGAGCGCGTCGTCGTCGTGCCGCTGGTCAGGTCGTGGCCAATGGCAAACCTGCACGTCTGACCTGCCGCTGCACTGCACGAAGCGGGCCGCCCTGTCAAAAGGGGGACGGTCGGAAGCACAAAGGCGACTCGGGGCGGTAGGGACCTCGAATCGAAGCGCGCGTTGTCGTCTCTTTCCTCTGCCCTCCCCCCGTGCCATAGAATTGGGAGGCCGCCTCGCTCGGAGGCCAGGCCTGGCCGGCGACGGACAGGCAGACAGGTTTGGTTTGGGACGCGAGTCTCGTCGCTTGCAGATGGGTAGGCAGCTTGCTACATGCGCATGAGTCTACGTGCAGGCCTTCCTAGAGGCCCCCAAGAGTCGCGGCGGTCTTTTCTTGCTGCAAGCACCCGGGCTACGGCTCGTGAATGAAGAACCCTTTTTTTTCCCGCTCGTGCTGTTCTTGGCTCCTCGGGCGGTGTGTCTGGTGCGTGCGTGCGTGCGTGTGCGCGTGTGTGTGATACAGGCAGAACTACATACCCGTCCTCCGTACGTACAGACAGGCGGGATGCACGAGCAGGGGCCTGGTGCGCGGCAGCCCATCTGCCGACGCAGAAGCGCAAGCGGCGCAGCGTTCTCGCAGGGTACCTAGGCAGGCTTCTCCCTCGCCAAAGCATCATCGCTTGCGGGAGAGCATCATGCCTGGTGGCCCTTGGCCGTGTGGCTTGCAGATCCCGGGCGACAGGAGCCGCTCTCCCGAGGTCGCGAGAATCCATCAGGCCCCTGGGCGATGCAGGGGCGCCTCCTCCGTCTCTGTCTCTCTCTCTCTCCGTCTCCCTCTCCGTCTCTGTGCCGCACGCCGTGGCGTGTCGAGTCTGGCACGTCGGGAACTTTGATGCGTACCTACTGCACGAGTAGGTGAAAGCACGAGAATATGCCTCGCTACCACAGCCTCGTGCCCCCCTGCCGCAGCGCTCGGGAATCTCGATGCGGAAACAGTCGCCGTGCTGTGTACTCCGTACTCGTATGTACGTTACCTTAAATTACCTTGCAAGTCCCTTTGGTCGCTGTACCGCCACGGCGACCGGGGTGCCTGTCGCCGACCCCGGAGCAGCGTGGGTAATTCTACCTCCCTACTACGTAGTAGGTATCATCATCATCCGCGGTTCATTCCTTCATCGGCGGGCCGGTTTTCTCGACGGTAGTTCCTCACGTAGTTAGCTACCTTGGTAGCTTGATCGCGTCTAGCGGCACTCCATGCCCGATATATATACACGTAATACAGCGTATGAACTTGAAGAACAAGAACCGCAAGCACATTCCCTACCCCGCAGCAGCAGCGAGCAGAGAAACGAGAGGAGAAAAGGAAGCGCTTGCTTCCTGTACGAGCACGACGAGACTGGACGGCCGCCATGTCGTGCAACAGTCGCTCGTGGCGGAGGGAGGTCCTCCGCTCGAGGAACCCGCTCTCCGTCGTACCGGCCCACGCCGCCGCGGCGACCAGACGGGAAAGGCGAGAGAGATGAGAAGAAAATGGCGCGCGCACGCTTTTCTCGATCCAGACTTACGCATGCGTGCGAAGCATGCAGAACACACCGCGAACGCTCTCCCTCGGCCAGGAATTAAAGACAGAGAAGCCCACCCCCTCCCCCCCGTCCTTCCCCCCCGGTCCCCCCTCCGGGGCTCCTCCACCCGCACCGCGATTTGGCCCGGTCGAGAGTCGAGACCGCGGCTCAGCTCCTCCGTAGACTCTCGTCCCCTGGAACCGGGTAAAGATGACGCGACGAGACAAGCCAGATGCGTCTCGAGCAGCAGGTCCCTGCGGCGCAAAAGTTCGATGCCCTCCTCGCCTCATCGGCCCGGATGGTTTGCTTCCCTGCGGCCCCAGAAGGCGTCGACGGCGAGTCACAGGCCAACGTGGCTGCGTCATGCCGCAGACGGGGAGCTGCAGCTTTTGCTTCCGACCCTGCGCAGAGGTTGGCGACCTCGTCCTGCAGCTGGCCGGGGCAGTACGTAGTACGAGCACCCCGCCCGTCACCCGAGGACACGCAATACCGGGAAGAGCAAGGCTGTCGCTCGAACAAGCGGACCAGGCATGAGACACCAATAACTGGCACACGTTGCGTTCGAACTTGTATGTATTCGTGGTCCGCGGTCCCGGGGACCACTGTTAAACGCGAGAGCCTTGCCCAGCTGTCCTTTTGTCCCGACAGCATTGGTCCATGCCCTGCAATCCACCACCCAACGCCTAGCTGCATTATATAGAAGTTTGCAAGAGCAAAGAAACATATTCAGGAAACCTCCGTCTGCCACACACACCCGCACGCACACGCACACGCACACGGGCAAACTCAAAACGACACGAGGGACCAATCCGCCTGCATATCCCCGCGCAGGCAGAGCGGCGCATGACAGTCGGCTCCCTCGTAAGGCGAAATGACGAGTGCTTGTATCGAAACAATGCCAACAAATATGCGTCGCCATCGCCGAGCGGCTGACGGCGGCTGCTGACCAATTGTAGACCCAACGTCCCCGAAAACCACGTGGCTTAGAGCCCATCCGAGTTGAGTGAAAGAAGTCGCACCAGAGCCTGGCTCTGCTCCTAGACTGACGCGGCGCCTGTGTTTGGCTCTTCCTTTGGTTGCGGCGGCTCGAGGCCCGCGTTTTGCGCAACCCTCTTCCACGTCTCCAGCTCCCTGTACAGCCGCTCGCATTCCTGCTTGAGCTTATCATTAGAAGCGCTGAGCTCGGTGATGGCCTGCTCCGTAAGCAGCTTCTCCAGCGTCCACTTCTCAATGTTCTGCTGCTCATTCTCCTTGAGCTGCGAGATGAAGCTCACAGCGCGCTGCAGGATCGAGCCCTTGTTCTTCTCGCAGCCCGGGACAATCTTGGCCAGCTCATTAATGCCTTCGTTTATCGTCTCACGACGCCGCCGTTCGACTGCGAGTCACAGCGTCAGTTCCTTGGACCCAGCAACAGTACATCAAGTACACTGTCTCACCTTCCTTGTGATTGTCCTTTCGCATCTTGTGCCATTCCTCGGATCCAACGCTCGGTTTTGAGTTGCCGGTAGCAGAGGAAGTAGAGTACCGGTGGCCCTGAGGCTGGACACCATTGGACGGTTGTTGATGTTGTTGATTCGGGCCAACGGCCGACGTGTCCAACAAGCCGTCCGGGGAGATGTCCGGGTTGAACGTGTGGTCGTGCCCGTGGTCGTGCCCGTGGTCCCCGTCGGACGCTACCTGCGCCGCAAACTGCTCCTCGGTTGATGGAGGCACGTGGAGAGTGGGATACATGCCAAGAGCAGCCTGTGCCGTGCTCGTAGCATTGTTCGGGTCCGAAGTCTCGGAGTGTTCTGCAGCAGCGGCCTGCTGCAGGGCATTGAAGTCGGCCACATTGACACCGCTTGCGGCCGCAGCTTGCGTCGCCTCGATGGCATTCTCGATGAAGGCGGCCGTGTCAGCCGTCATAGCTGCAGGAGGGGCAGCGCGCTTAGCACGCGTGGCCCCGGGGCTTTCCGCGTCTCGCTTTCGCTTTTGGCCAGGCGAGCCGGTAAGACTAGAGAGGTCTGGCTGCTCAGTTGCCATTGACTCAGACATAGTGCGAGAGGGACCAGAAAACAGACTGGTCTCGGGCTTAGATGAGAGAGAAGTCCAGGAGAAGCTAGCCGTGAACAAGACGGGTTTACGCCGGGTTTGGTGACGGCTTGGCCCTTTGCTTTTGTGCTAATATCAGTGCCAGGTGGAAAGGGCTGGCTTGATCTGGATTCATCACTATTGTTAGAAAGAGTCCCCAGCGCAGACACGCGAGATGAAGCAAGACCCGAATGAGCAGAGACAGGGAGGGGAGGGCAGTAGTGTCCAGAGTCATCACTGATGACGAATGGTGAGTGTTGGATGCCGCGGGCGGACATGAGCTCACCAGATCTCACGCCGGGATGCTTCTTGATTCGTTCGCCCTCTTGGCTGACGAGAGTGCACGAACCCCGCGGGGCTGTCGACGCTTGCTTGCTTGCTCATGAGCCACAGGCGCGAGCCCGACTGCAGAGGTCTCTGTGCAGGGGTAGGGGGAGAAAGCAGGAGGGAGGACCGCATCGCTTGATGTCAGTCATGATGAGCCCAGCCACGGTCGGGTTCAGGGCTGACACTGCCAGCAAGTCTGCCTGAGAAGATGCGACGACCGTGAATCACTCGACCCATGCGCGGGAGGATGGGAACGGGGATGATGCATCAGCCTCGATGAGATGGGTGGGTTCAAATGAGAGGCCATCCATCAGTCGTAACTATCGAAGATGGCCCAGACCGATTGCCTGCAGCCGTCGCGGAGGGTGGTTTCGCTATGGACTGGGCTGCAATGGCGCGTTGCCATCAAAAAAATCGCGGAGGTCGTCGGGAAAAGCATCGCGAGTCGTACATAGGAGATGCATGGGCCAGACATACCTCGCAGATCATGTGCTCGCCGGGCGGCCAGATCACGGGTTCGCGCTCTCACGTGTTTTGCGTGAGCAATCTCGTGATATCGCGTCGACTGTAAGTTGCAGCGCAGGACCAGCCGGAGGCAGCGGGAACGTCGCGCGTTCGGGCAGGGCAAAAACCCAGGCGGGAATCCAGGCGGAGCCGGCTCGCTCTGGCGGTCGACGGAGGTCCGGCACGGGGATCTTTATGCTACAGGGGCGATATGTTTGCAAGTCGTCGCGTCTGGCTGAGAGACAGAGGTGGGCAGCAGCGGGCGCACGCAGGTCACGGGGTGGAGGAAGAGGTGGAACACGTGCAGGCGGGCGACGCTGAGTGATAAATAGGAGGGGGGCCGCATGGCGAGCTTCCTGCCTGAGGCCGCCGGCTGCCTGGCCAATCAGGCCACCGCCTGGGCACACCGAGCCTGCCTGGGCGAATGGGGTGGCGCGGTTGGCTGGTCGTTCTCTCCTTGCCGCCGCCAGCGCCGTCTCCTTTCGTGTCGTCCGCGGGCCGTCTCTGCACTAGCTGTAAGGAGGAGCGGCACGGCATCGTCGCGAGCCTCTTCTCCCGGTCGACCGAACCAGCGAGCCGATTGATGCCCGCACTCTCCTGAGATCCATCTCGAGTCCAGAAAGAAACATACCTCGGACAAGGCACTCGGTGTCGGCGAGCTCACGCCGAGCTCGCGCTCCCAAGGTCTGCACTGCTGCGTCCTGCATTTCTCCAGGGAGCCCAGCCCGTCTGTGGGCACGGTCGGGGATGTGTGGGGGTCGGTGTCTCTCAGCGAGCAACATCCCGCTCAGCTTGGCAGCCATCTCAMCCCCCCCGTTGCCCGCCGCATCCATCACCTGACGGCGGCTGGACCCGTATGCCGATTGCCCAGCAATCACTTGACAAGTGGCTCATACGCGCACTTGCCCCGAGAGCAGCCACTCTGTGTTTGCTTCGTTCGCCATCCAAGCGCGAGGCGTTCCCCTGCTCCGTCCAACCGAGGCCGGCCAAGGATGGGCGTCGACCTGACCTGAGATGGTGCCGGCGACGATGACAGGGGGGACTCACATCTCCTGGTGCAGGGGTTTCCGTCGCCATGCGTGATGATGAACGATATCATCTACCACAGAGCCGTTGCATCCAATCCGGCGCTGGCCCTGCCGCCCCATGGGGTAGATGGCCGGGCCGGCACGACTCGTCATTCTCCTCCGGCAGCATCTCCTGCGTACACTGCGTAATCCGTGCAGCCATGACAGCCTCTTCTCCGCAATGTCCAAGTTCCGAATTTTCATTCAGCAATCCTCGTCTCAGCCTGCATGATGCCCCTGCCTTGTTGGCTCGCCCAACAACCACGACCAACGCCGAGGCAACTGAGCCGCACTGCCTTGCGACGCATGCGTGCGCCACTCGCCGCCTTAGGATCTCTCGGCCTTGAACTGGTCCGCTCGGAAACGGTCGATGTGAGAGTGCAGTGTTTGGTCGGATTTGTAATCGAGGCAGCAAAGTGTCCTTCCCAGATACGGCGCCCGATACAGCATTCACCCTCAAGCATACGTGACCCCGATAGACGACATCACCCGACGAGTACTCCGTACGAGTGCTCGTACTGGGAATCGGTTAAGGTAGAATACGCTGGATATCTCCCGCTTGACTACACCATTAGTTCATTCGTATATGCCTCGCGTTCAAAATTCTTTGAGTTGTAATGGAGAGCAGTCGTTGCTCGGCTTGCTCGGCTTACACCAAGGCTGGACTGACTTGGCCGACAGTAAGGCTCGAGGGAGAGGAGATGCGCGGAGGCGGTGGGTGCAATAGATGGGAAGCCAAGGAGACGAAAGGTGCGATGCGCCCACTACCGTGAATCTCCGATGCAGGAAGCTCGCTACTTCCGTGCCTGGTTCTAGAAATTCTGTATGGATGTGATTTCTCCCATTCAGTGAATGGGATCCGAAGCAAGCTCTCTTGCCTAATTGAGCAGGTGAGGCTCCACGCCGCGGCGGAGCCTGATGAGGTAATCCCTGCACCTGTATCCGTCACTCGGAGCCCCAGACCGACACCTCATGATCGAACTCGACATCACTCCCGACGCCTCCCTCCGACGCCCTAAATGCCCACGTCCCCTGCATCCCCTTCATCTCCATAGTCTGCCGGCCCCTCCGACGCCATGGCCGACCACGAGCACTCGACGCTGCGGCACAACGAGCACCTGCTCCTGGTAGGCATGCCCCGCAGCCAGTCTCCAAGCTCCCGACGCTCGGAGCTCTCCCGAGTCCCAAGTGCCCCATTCTGACCTGCCTTTCTTCTCTCGAACAGGACCAGCCGCTTCTTCGCCTACCCAACGAGCTCCTCCGCAAGAACTTCCGCTCCGCCCACTTCACCATCGAGAAGGATACCTCGGCGCTCAAGACGCTCCTCAAGGACTCGGCCACTTCCGCCGTTTCCAGCCGAGCTTCCCAGCAGGATGTCCTAAAGAACATCGATGCCATGATAAGTCGCATGCGTGGCGTCAAGCGGAAGCTCACCACGTATGCCGAGGAAGAGTCCCGGCTGCACAAGCACACAGCTGCTCGCATCTCCCACCTCGACGAGCTGTACTCGATCCGCCATGTCGACGATGTCAAATACGAGGCTTGGAGCCGCCGAAGGCTGGATCGTCTGCTGGCAGACTATCTGCTTCGACACGGCTTCAACGAGACTGCCACAGAGCTCGCTGCCGAGAGGGGCATGGAGAGCCTCGTCGACATAGACACCTTTGTCAGCATGAGCCGCGTCCGCGAGGCTCTGCTCAACGGCAGCGTCACTGAGGCGTTGGCCTGGTGCACCGACAATAAAAAGGAGCTGCGGAAAATGGAGGTTCGCGCAATCCTACCCGCATTCGCAGCCGCGCCCCTGAATGTGCAGCTCGCTGACGAACAGACAGAGCAAGCTCGAGTTCATGCTCCGCCTGCAGCAGTATATAGAGCTCATCCGCACCCAATCTCAGCCCAAGCTGATGGAGGCCATCGCCCATGCCAAGAAACACATCATTCCGTACTCTGCGACGTACGCAAAAGAAGTTCAGCAAGCATGTGGCCTTCTGGCCTTTCCTCCCAACAGCCCGGCGTCCGCGTACGCGGATTTCTACAAGGCGTCCCGATGGACCGAGCTCGCCGATCTCTTCACGGAGGCGCATAACAACCTTCTCTCACTCCCTTCGGCGCCGCTCCTCCACCTTGCCCTTTCGTCTGGGCTGTCCGCCCTCAAGACCCCCGCCTGCCACTCGTCAACCGCCCACCATGGGGATGGGGCCACCACGCTAGGTCACGGCGTGTGTCCCATCTGCTCCGCAGAACTCAACGAGCTGGCCAAAAACGTGCCCTATGCTCACCATACCAAGAGTCATGTGGAATACGATCTCAGGCTTCTTCCCAATGGCAGTGTATACGGCACGCAGCGGCTCGAGGATCAGGCGAAGAAGGCGGGCCTGCCGCCGACGCTGGTGAAGGACCCCCGCACGGGCGAGGTTTACCCTGTCGACGCGCTGAAGAAGGTATACATAACATAAAGGGTGCCCACCGCGGGAAAAACGTCTCGCGTCTGCCAGACTGGGCGCCCTTCGAGCTCTGGCCTCTCTCTGCAGCTTCGACATCCCCAAGAATATGCCTAGCGCACCGGTGGTTGTCTCGCCCGATCATCAACTTGCAACACCTTCAAGTCGCCGCCATGATAACAAGGCTTTGACAAAGCACCCATGATTTGATGGCCACGATTGGCCGCCGCGGTGAAAGACCCTCGATGGCGGTGAGGGCAATAAGTTTCAAGTCCATCAGCGATGCAAGACCTCATTGCATGAAACTGTCGTTGTCGACATCGGTCTAGCGAGTTAGAAGATCCTCTGGCGACCATCAGAGTCAGCCCTTCGGGATTTCTAATGACATCCAGTATCGTTTTGGAGGAGAGAGAGAGTGGGGCCAATGGCGGCCTTGGGTCTTCGATACTCGGAGCGATTTCTCTTGGCATGTGGGCGGCCCGAGTCCGTCAAGTCGAAATCATAAGTCCATCTACAGCTTCTGTGCTGTGGATAGCCGTATTCAGCTGGTTGCGCCGCACCATGAAAGGTTGACTTTCCTCAAGGCACTGTGGAAGGTGAATTGAACGGTCATTCGGTAGGGCTCGGACCCCGTTTGCGTGAGCCACGATTTACGCCTTTGACGTTTCAAGGCCAGGCAGGGGGCGTGGTATGCATTGTCAGCCTGTCTTGTATTTCTTTATATCGGGGCGCAAGCGAGTTTAGCAGTCATTGGAACTACAGCAGGATATGCAATCTCTCAACTTGACGGCGGAGATTTGGTCTGCGCTGCCAACTTTCGAGCACTTCATCAAGCAATGGACGCGTGCAAGCCTCAATTGCTGTGCGAATACATAACGATGCGTTCAATTATCCCCCTTTGTCCAAAGGTTCCCACCGAGGCCTCGCGTTGTCGTTTAGAGATGTTCCCGCACTACCTACCTACCTTATGCGTGGACAGTGAGTGTTACAGTACATGAGCACCGCGGCCCCGACGCCGCGGCCGCCGCCGTGCAAGCAGAGCAGACAAAAAAAACAGTAAACAGTAGCAAAGGGTTCAGGAGCGTAGACAAACCCCTGCCTCCACCTCTGTTGTCCCTAGCCTCCGCCCAGATAAACCCAGCAACCCGAGAGAAGCCAGAAGCCCAAGCAAGCCCTCCCAAAACGCAGCCCGTGACACCAGCCAGTGGAAACCGAGAAGGGGCCGGTGAGGAGCCGTCCCATCTGTTCTCTTTCGATCCGTTTCAGCCTAAACCACGCATTTCGAATACCCTCTTTCGCACCAAAGGAGACACATGGAACGGAGGAGTCAAAACACGAAGTTTGCATCATGCGATAACCCGACATGAAAGGTATAGCATGATTCGGCGATGATGGTGCCGCGAGACCGGCGCTCAGGTCGAGGGCAGCGGCAGCCGGCATCCCATCGCAGAACCCTATCTGCTGTTGCCGGCAAAGGCAAAGTTGCCGAAGACGCCGCCGCCGCCGCCTGGTGTCATGGGACCCATGTTGATGCCGGCGAGGCCGTTTGTGTTGTGACTTTGCGCGGCGGGAGTGGTGGCGAGGCCCACGCTGCCCGTGTTGGGGGTGCTAGGTCCGCCGCCGTTGGCGCCGTGCTGGTCGTTTGCGTTGCTGGTGGCCTGGTTCATCATCGAAGCCATCATGAGGCCCATGTCGGGAATTCCCAAGCCCCAGACCTTGCCGACGTGCTCGTCGGGGATGTCGCCGTTGAAGATCTTGTCGCGCATCTGGAAGAAAACCTTGCCCGTGAGCAACGAGTCGGAGCCGGCCTGGTGCGCTGACCCGATGCGCTTGACCTTGAGCGTCTCGGCGATGTTCTCGAGGCCAGACTTGTGCTCGAACTTTTGCAGGATCTCGGTGCTGCTGGGGTCGCTGGGCGTCAGAAGGCCCGAGTTGTGTAGCCTGATAGCGTGCTTCATAAGGTGCTTCACGTCGTACGTCGTCGGAAAGTACAGCTTCATTTTGTGGTCAAAGTCGACCTCGTCGTTGGGCAGAGGCATGCAGATGAGGAGCTTGGTGAGGTACCCAAAGTCGTAGCCGCCGTGAAACGAGATCCACCTGACGTTGTCGAAGCACACGAGTCCGGACGGAATCAATAGCGAGGCGAACTCATGGGGGTCGATGCCGTCTCGCTCCAGCAGGTTGAAGTCGATGCCGGCCTGCTGCAGCGACTCGATCGACTTCTCGTTGTACATGTCTTCTTTGAGGGAGAACTTGAAGTTGAACTGCCACGAGTAGGGGAACGGTCCTTGGTTCATGTTTCTCCTGCCGGCCATGGCGCCCATGTCTGTCGATGGAGGCCTCGCCGGTGGCGTCTCGCCATCCTCGTTGAAGAGAGTCAGGCCAATTTGGATGACCTTGAGCATGTCGACATTGGTCCGCAAGCATTGGTAGTGGTAGTCGCTCTTGCCTCGGAAGCCGCCCATCGGTCTCGACACGACGCCAGGGAATTCCGTATCCTGTTGCGAGAGACGTCAGCATACACGGCCTGGGTTCCCTGCTCACCTGCGGGGGAGCCGCAGACTTACCATGGCAATGTAAGGGTACTTGTCCACCATGTCTCTCAGAACCGCCATCTCCTCGTGCAGGTTGTGTTTCCACACCTCTCGTATCCTTCCCTTGTTGGGTTGCGTCCTCATGGTTGGGTGCTCCATCAGCACGCTGTGCTGGACCTGACCGCCACCGTGTTGGGGCTGCTGCAGCCCCGGCCCGTGGGCGAAGCCCATCCTGGCGTTCTGGCTGCCAAATCCAGAGTCGGCAAAGCCGGCAGTCGCGCCATTGAGGCCAGCAGCGCTGAAGGAGTTCCCGTTGGCGAACGGGTTCATCTGGGCATTGGCGTTGAGGTACTGGTTGCCAGCCATTGGCCCGCTCTGCGGCTGGCCGTGGGAGGGAAACCCAGGCTGGTGGAACGGCCCGCCCACGCCGGGCCCAGCGCCGAAGCCTCGGATCTGAGGCGGCATGGAAGAGGGGTTGGGCGTATTGCCGCTGGGGTCGAAGAAGATGTAATGCCCGTCGGGTGGGGGAAACAGGGCAGGCGGGTGTCGCCGGGGGGCTTTGGCGTTGCGCTGTCGTCTCTAACGGGTCGCGGGGGCTGAGCTGTGTCTACTCGGACGGCCTCGCCGGGGTTGCATTGAGTTGGAAAGACCGGCAGGCAAGGTGGCTCGTGGTTTTGTCGCCGCTCGCCGCTTGCTGGGCGCCTCGGGAAGCGGTCGCCAAGTCGCAGACAGGGATGGGGCGCTGCGAGGATGACGATGTCGTCGGTCGCCGGGGGTCGGAGGCGGGCGCGCGTCGCGGAATCGGATGTTGGCGGGCGCTCAAGCAACGCTGTGTCTCTGCAGGAAGAGCTGGCGGCAGATGGGGTCGCGGTTTTCGAGGCTCGTGTGAGGCTGAAAGGCTGAGAAAGCTCGAATCCGATACTGTCGTCGATGATGTGTGGTGGTGTCCGTTCTGGGCATGGGTCGGCGACAAGGCCATGCCTTACCTAAGTGGTCCGTGCGCTCGCGGCCACCGGAACCACTGGCCTACTTTGTTCCGACGACCGCGATGGGGGCATTCTGTTGCCTCGCTCTTGCAACCCGCCTGCGCCTTACGATCACCCCAATTGAGTCCATCGCTGGCAGCCCAATTGGCCACAATGCTTCCCACAAGGTACGCCGCCGCGCTCCGTCAGGCACCGCCGAAGGCCGTGCGACGAGGCGCCCTGAGCTGACATCTTCTTCTTTGCGACACACAGAGTCTTGCGAGCGGCCCGCGGGCCAAAAGCCAGCATCACCGGCTTCAACATGCGAGCCTTCAAGGAGGCCGCCGGCCAGCCACGATACGACCCGTGGGAGCGAGCGTTCGTCACACCCCGCCCCCTGTTCTGCCTCCTGCACCTGCGAGCGCCAGCCCTCCGATGGCGCGGCAGAGGGAGGGAGGAAGGCTTCATGAACTGACCACGACCGCAGGGAGGCTTGGAGATACACGGGTACCTTCTCGCGCTGGAACCGATTTAAGACCACCCTTCCCGGCCTGGGCACCGCCACGGTTGCGTTCGCGGGCTACTGCGTCTACGAGCACTTTTTCCTGAACGACGAGCACCACCACGGCGAGGAGCAGCACCATTGATTGCGGGAGGCGGAGGACCGGCAGAGAGTGTACATATATCACGCGCGAAGCGGGAGGAGGCATGGTTGACTTCCTCCGGGTTTGGTTGCGACTGTGCGGACAATAGAACAAAATATTGAGCCCCAACACTCCGTGCGCCGTCGTCGATGCGTTTGTGACTGTGCAGATGGACGATGATTCGCGAAGGCTTCGACGTCACCACTGGACTCAGTGATGCTGCGACTCTCCCTTCAGCGAGTATCGCGGACAACACAAGCGGAAGGAGGCTCCTGTTTCCATTGGCCGCCGCACGACTCCATCACTCGGCACTGTCGGCAGCATCCAGACGTCTAATCCAGTCGGTCAATAGTAAATTGGATATCTGAGGACTATGCTCATCGGCAATCCCTCCTCTCCGTCTCAGCAATTCATATATATTCGTAATGACAATCCAGGTATGTGATAAGCAAAATCCCCAGCGCCACGCCTAATCAACAAAGGGGGGGTATGAGCAGCTCGTCAAGGGCCTGCCTTGCGGCAACGTATGGTATCATTGAGTCCAAAGCCGATAACCGCATCCAACGCTTCATCGACCGCTGTTTCCAGCTCTCCCACCCTCTGCTTGAGCCCTCTATTCTCGTCTCGGAGCAGGCTGACCGTGTCCCACGCAACGCTGGCGTCCTGACCCTGGCAGTTACGGCAGCTGTAAGCGCCGTGCGGGCCGTCCGCCTTGGGTGGTTCGGTGGACATGCCCCTAAATAGTTTCTGGAAGGCCGACATTTGTGGTTGAGATTGCTTCGCTGCGCGGGGAGGCACCAGCGTCGTCGACTTTGTGAGCTGCAGCGGCGGCAGAGGTGGTTGCGACGTATCTGGGGCGGTGGTGTCCGACATACTCGCTGTGATCGTCGGACTGCGAGATCGAGAGAAGACGCTAGCCTCCTCGATGCTCTCCTCATCCGTGTCAGAGGACAGGTCCGACTTGGAAGTCTCGCCGCTTCGCCGCCTGGCCCTCCTCCGCTGATCTTCCTCGACGCCCAGGTCCTCCGACACGGTCGACATGTCGGAGGGAGCAACGCTCTTCTCCCTCGCCTGGCGCTCTTTCAACCTGAGCTGCTTTTCCTGCTTGAGTTCTTCCATCAGGGCTTGCATAATAGCTTCATTCTCGACGGCCTGTTGCGCCATTTCCTCTAGTTGCATCTTCAAGTGCTGTGTCCGTGTTGTGACTTCGATTCTCTCATCGTCCTGGGCTTCCTGCTCGGCCTTGAGCTCCTGCAACGCCATGGTCTGGCCTTGGTAGGCGGTCTGGAACTTGCGCAACACGCCGGCGGCATTCATGTGCAAGTTTTTGAATGCGGCGGGAGAAAATGCGTCCCCCTCAGCCGGTGGGCCCGAGGGAAAGAGGGCGGCTTCGATATCGAGGCTGATGAGCTCGTCGGCTTGCGGCAAGGCGGCGGACGGAGACGTGAGGCCTTTCAGGGTTGACATTGGCGAGGCAAAGAAGGAGAAGGGGGTAGCTAAGACTGGTGGTGAGTTCCTGTGCAGACCAACAGATGCAAGCGTCGCGCTGGCAGGGGAAGAGTTGCGCCTCGTAGTAGGCGACGCACCTGCACCGGACCCGGCCTGCTGGGCAGCTGGGCGGCCGCGCTGCGTATACCGGGCACCTGTTTGCGCCTGATGGTGACGGTCCTCCCTAGCCTTCCTGGCCCTCGTGTCACCCGTCAAGCCCATCTTGGCCGCAGTCGGCCTCTTCTGACCGCTGGGGCTTGGAAACGGCTCGTCGTCAAATTCGGTAGAAGAAACGGACTGGCGTAGGGGCGAACGCTGCGTTATGGGAGACCCTGGCCCGGTGCTCGACCGCTGACCGCGTGCTGGCAGTGGTGTCATCGGTCTCGAAATTGTTGAAGTGGAGGACGCAGCTACTGAGACGGCGTCGGCCTCTGGCCTTGTCGGAACATTCGATCGGGGGGTGCGGTCCGATGTACTCGTAGGCGGATCCTGGGACAGTTTATGCCCCTTGACGGGGGTGCCGAGTGGTGAGGGCGCTCCAGGCATGATGGGCTAGAGGCTGTAAGTGGGACCCTTAATATGGGAGATCATGCGTGGCTGGTCCCAACGCCGCGAGCGTGAGGTCACACTGCCACAATAGGGCTGACTGTCTTCCAAAAGCAACAGATCGTCGTATGGAGTGCGAAGCGGAAGAGGTTGCGGCTTTTCGGGAGAGCTGGGGGATTTCGAAGCATGTGAAGGGAGGAAAGACAGAAGGGAACTGGGGATCGCGCAATGTGATTCGTAGGTGGACAAGAGCAGCTGTGACAGCTGAAGCATGCAGTTGCCACTGCACGTACACAGAAAGCACCGTGGGTGTTGTCCAGAACAGAGATTCTGCCAAGGTGGCTTCGACCAGGATGGTAATAGTCGTTCGTGGTGGTCGCCGTGGAGGTCGTCGTGGTGGTCCGTCCTGTCTCAGCGTGACAACCAGACAATCACTGGAATGTGTCCCAGCTCGCAAGGAATGTGCGATGGGTGGCTGGCAGCGGGGACGGTTGGACGGGAACCAGAGCGTCCCGGAAACTGCTGAAGGTAATATGGGCGACGAGGAAAGGAGGTGGTGCGATGTCTCGTTTCGTCCTTGATGGACACCGTGGTGCACGAGAAGCAAGAAGAGACGAGGAGAGCAAGGGGCATGCTTGCACGGCGATGTTTCTCGATGCTGCGGCAAACACATCCCACGACTTAAAAGACAGCGCGGAGCCCAACCCAGAACTGCCAGACCCCGCCACCGGCACAGCAGCTGGAGAGGGGCTGGTGCATAGCGTAATTCGCCTCGTTCATCGTCAGGCTGCTCGCGGTCGCCATTGGGCGATTGCGCAGGTCTCGTGGGAGCTGCTGAGTGGTGCATGCGTTCCAGCTGCGGGCGTGGCGCCCCACGGCGGCATCTGCAGACGGCGCTGCCGACGACGCTGCACCGATGCGGGGGAACGCTGCAGAAACCCTTAGCCGGCCCGCGTGGTGCGACCGTGCAGCCGGGAAGCTCGCGCCCGGCAAGCCGAGAGCCGACCAAGCCGACTCGACTCTACTTGCACTGCGGCTCATGGGGAAAATCACCTCAAAGAAAGACTCAAATCCGCTCATGTATCCAGTGTAGACTGTAAATATGAGGTACGAGTGCAGCTATTGGTTCCGTCACTGGCTGCCGCGGCACGGGCAGGGGGTCTTCCTGTGGGTTCGTGCCACTTACACGGTGCTTGCTTCCGGCACGGGCGACACTACGCCAGCAATTGCAACAACGGCAACAGCAGCCAGTGCCCATCTATAGAGACATGGAAGGTACCTATTGCTGTCTAACGCACCTACCTAGGTACATAGGTACCTAGGTAAGTACCTGCCCCTGTAGCCATTTCCAAAAGAGCCATATGACAAGGTAAGGTGAGGTACCACACTGAGCAGCAAGGGCAACATGGCCCTGAGAAGCCCCCCTGCCTCGAGCTCGGGTCGCGGCTTTGGGCCCGCTCTATGTCGTCCGCGGAGTTCTCTTCACGCTGAACCTGATGGATCTCATCATCTGACTCGGAATCTCCCTTGGCTGGTCCAGCTTGAGCCACCATTTTCGAAGTGGGAGCGTCGGGAGCTACCTAGGTAGTCTAGCGACGGTACTACGCTCAATTCTTAGCACTAGCCCGTTTCATCCTTCGGCAAGCATCTATTAGTGGAATAGAATTAAAGGCATCGATGTACGCGCATCGCTCCATCAGCAAGGGTGGCCATCTCCTCGTTCTCGAAGACTTGAACGATGATCCCCAGGGAGATGCGAGGGAAAGAAACAGTAAGGTGGTATTGGACTTGTAATTCGGCCTATAGATGAGTAAAGCCCATGCTGCTAATGCCGTGTCTCTTGGACAAGAGTGAATGATGCAAAAAAAAAATGGACCCCACCAGCTCAGTCCTCCAAACTCCGCGTGCGCCTTCGTAATATCTCGTCTATACCCATTGAAGGTTCCGGTATCAAAGGCACGATCCTTGACTCGCCCCAACCCAGCACAAAGGAAAGCAAAGCAAAAAGACGCGAGCCAAAAAAAAGCTCGCCGGCGAATCAAGAATTCACGGTCCTAGCTCAGCTCGACCGACGGAAAGTAGCGGGGGCCAGCGAACCCGCGGGCGATGACGGACTGGATGTCAATGTTGCTCGACGGGTCGTGCTGGGAGCTCCACATCTTGAGGAGGATGAAGCGGCCCGACACGGGTGGGTCGAAGCGGATGGTGCACTTGCTCTTCTTCTTCTCGATGAAGAAGCGCGCGTGCGGTGCCAGGAGCTCGCCGCCGACGGCGCGGACAGCCTCCTGCGTGGCGTTGGCGTGGGCGTCCCAAGCCTCGGCCAGGGAGACGCTGAGGCGGTCGCGGCTGTCGTGGTGATGCGGGCGGTGTCGGCGGGGGTTGTCGAGGAAGTCCTCGGAGCCGAACGGGTTGGCGTCCTCGGAGTCCGAGTCCATCGTCTCGAAGGGCAGGGAGCCGATGCGGTTGGGGGCGCGTCGCAGCATCTGGGACATGTCATAGTCCTCCTCCTCGTCGTCGCTGCACTCTGTCGTGACCCGGAAGTCGGGTAGGTTGCTGGAAAACTCCCGAGGCATCTCGGGCATGCGGTGCTCCGTCTCGTCGTCGCCCCGGTAAACGTACGACCTGCGCGCCCTCGTGCTGGTGGTGCCATCGTCGTGGTGGCGGATGGAGATGATGTGACGGGTGTCTTGCTCGAAAGGGTATCTCTCGGTGCCCTGCCCATGCCACGAGCGGTCCCGCGTTGCGGGAACATACTGGACCTGGTATTGTGCCGTCCGACTCAGCACGTCGTCTTGGTTCATGGCAACGAAAACCATGCCCTCCCGTACGCTATGAGCAATTAGCCTTCTGTCGTTTAATGCAAGACATGGTGCACCCACGGATGCGAGTAGTTCATCGAGCCAGGAGCCTTGATGACAAGCTCCCTCAGGGTGAATACCGTAGCACCCTGGTGCCTCAGAACAATGTTGCACCTATTGCCCTTGGTGCAATAAACCGAGTTGTCGTTTCTGAGTATGTTTTCCGCGGCATACGACGACTCGTTTGAGAACATGCCTCCGTCGCAGCTCACCATCTCCATCTGCAGCTGTCCCGGCTCAACCTGCCCATACTTGCCGTATCGAAACCCCTTGAAGCTCGACACCAGACGGTCAGCGTCTATCTTTCGGCGCTTGCTTCTACGGTTGTCGTCGGGGAAGTCATGCGGCCGCAAGGTTGGTGAAAAGGTCGATCGGGCGAGCGGAGTCATGAGGTTGATGTGGTTCGTCATGTCCAGCAAGGACCTGAGCTGCGAGTTGGCCTCGTCTAGGGTTTGGTCCAGCTCGTCAAAGTTGGGCCGCCGGTGCTCGATGGCCCGGAGCCGGAGGCCGCGGCGGGACGGACCAAGCCATGATTGCTCCATGGAGTGGTCCAGGTCGTCGAGGCTTGGCGCCTGTTCTTCAAGGTTTCGGATGCGCTCGGCCCGCCGCGACGCCGCTGACCACCGTATCGACGGCCGGCTCGCGGTTGCTTGCGACGCTAGGTCACGATCTCGTGGGGCGTGAATGTTGCGCAGAGGGGGCAATCTCGGAGCAGGCAATGGGGGAAAGTCGTTTTGGGCCTCTCGAGCTCGTTGTCGGTTCGAGCCCGAGCTGGAACTCGGGCGTGAGGCCATAGCGCGCGATGCTGGACGTGGTGCCGGGGTGTGGGCAACCGGCGGGGACCAGCAAGCGATGTCTTCGTTGACGATGGGGCGGTCGTGCGGTCTGTTCAAAGACCGTACAGCCAAACCGCAAGGCTACCCCTCCGGGTCAGATGAGAGGATCGAGCGGCCCTCGCCCAAATATCTGTTCTAGGCAGTCGAGGCGACGCTCACAGCGGGGTGGTGTGTACTCAGAGGAGGCATCGGCTAATTGAGACGAGTCGAGGTGGGGATTTCCAGCTGCCTGCCTGGCTAGGGAAATGATTGCTCAAATGCGGCGAGTCGTGGTGTACTATGGTAGCCAAGGGCCGCGAAGAGGGTCTGATGGATGCCTGCAGAGTGTATGTAGAGTCTAGGTTGAGTCAGGTGGAAGTCCAGAAGGTCCGGCAGTCCACGGGCCTCGTCATGGTTCCGCACCGCCTCGATGATGCTTGGATGCCTGCCTCCAGTGCAGCTCGGGCAGTGCGTCGCTCCGTCGCGCGGTGGACACGAGCACGGCCGCCGAGGCTGAGGAGATGCCGCTCGGTGTATTCCCACGGGGGATTTTCAGCTCCGGGAGGCTTGCAGGGAGCGGGCGATGCGCACGCGTTGAGGAGGAGAGATTGGGGACGCAGCGGTCGGGAGGAGATGCAGTCCAGTGGGATGAGGCGAGTCGGACGAGACGACTGAACGCTCGACCCAGACCTTATCCTCCCGTCATAGCATGGCTAGCGGTCACTGGTGCAATGCCAAGGCGGGGTCAGCTGGGCGGCTATTCCAGCGCTGGCGGTCCGCCATTTGCTGCGCTGCGGCGTGCCCTGACCCGCCTTTCCGGTGCCAGCAGCGCAGCGCAGCCCCGTGTGCACCGTGGGCGTTTCACTGGGCCGCTGCACTGTATCTCAATTGGCGCCTGCAGCTGAGCAGAGTTTAAATGGCGTTGCCTCTGTTCGGGGTCGCTGTGACAGGTCTGTAAGGGAACTGCGCCGTGTTCCGCAGTCTCATCCCTCCTCTTCTTTCATTAGGAGCAAAGACTTCCCGGTAAACGTCTAGCTGAGGCATCGCCTCTGCAGGACCTCCGATCCTACGCGCCGAAGCGAGTTCAGCTGCAGCTGCGTCTGGTCTGGCAGCGTTCTCGTGAGACTGGCCTTGTTCCAGACACATGCAGGCGAGGCCTCGGAGCTACAGGTGCTGACGCTCCGGCCTGTCCGATCCGAGCAGCAAATGCGTTCACGTCATATTTGAATCACGCAAGATAGTAATTCTCATCTCGCTTCAGCAAACGGCTCCTGCAATGCCCTCACTAATACTTGGACCTGCGCTGTTTGTCGACGGCTCCAACGCCTGGGATTCGAAATTGCTAGTCGCGACATGCAGGCACACCAACACCCCCGCTACAATGCGGTAACACTTTAACGCAGGGCCTAAGCGCGTCCAGCGCGACGGACCTTACGTCAGCGGCTGCTACGCCCTAACAATTTCCATGCGCCTGGCCTCAGGACGCTAAGACGCTCGAGTTGTCGTGACAGCCAACGATCCAAGTCGGCAAAACAAAGCACGCAAAGGAAAAACGCAAACGAGCTTGACGGGCCCGACAACTGTCCCGCCGACAGGCACTACGACGCCGGCCGTGAATGACGCTGTGAACGGGGCGCCTGGGGCGGGTTGCGCTCGTGCATCTTGAGCCCAACAACTCACGGCCCGTCTCACTCACTGACGCCGCTCGACTCCTCTCTTCCCTCGACGCATCGCGGCACTGAACTTCCAGCCACGCCCCGTTCCCCTTCGCCCGCATCCATGGAGCAGCAAAATGAGGGCCAGAAAGGCCAGAACGGCCATCACCCGGCGGTTGCGCCTGAATTGCATCTTGAAGCCATGTCGGCTCACACACAAGACATGGCCAACATGGGCATGCCCGACCCATCCATGGTCATGGCCGGACAGCACTTCGCCACTGAGTCGATGCCACTGGGCGGCGCTGGCTTCATGATGCCAGCTATGATGCCCAATGGCAGCGTGCCGGGGCTGCTGCAGCCAAATTCTATATCCGCGGGTAAGGCAAAGCCGACTCCTCTCCTTCACTCTCTGTTTACTGACGCGGAACCCCATCGCAGACGACATCGCCCTCTATGATCGGCAAATCCGTCTCTGGGGCATGGACGCCCAGGCCAGGATTCAAAACGCCAGCATCCTCCTCATCACGATGCGAGGCCTCGCCAACGAGGTCGCAAAGAACCTCGCTCTCGCCGGCGTTGGCTCCATCACCCTGCTCGACGGCTCACCCGTCACCGAGGCTGACCTCGGCGCCCAGTTCCTTCTGTCCGATGGCGACGATCACATAGGCGAGAATCGCGCCGCCGCGGCGAGCGCGTCCCTCCGGAAGCTCAACCCGCGCGTCAACGTCCACGTCGATCCCGAGAGCGTCACCGCCAAGGGGCCAAGCTACTTTGCCGGCTTTGACGTCGTCATCGCGACGGACCTGGACCCGGACACGTTCAACATCATCAACACTGCGACGCGCATCAACGGCAGGGCTTTCTACGCAGCAGGCACGCACGGCATGTACGGCTTCATCTTTAGCGATCTTATCGAGCATGACTACGTGATTGAGCGCGAAATGGGCAACATCGCTACGCAGCCGGCGCAGGAGACACGCACGCGATCCATCGTCGACGTGAAGACGCGCAAAGACGGACCAAAGACCATCGAGAGCGTCACCAAGCGCGAGCTCTACTCGACATGGTTCCTCGCCAGCGATCTGGCCGCCCTCCCCCACGAGTTCACCAGTTCCAAGCGCCGCCTCAAGGGCGTCTCCCCCACCCTTTCCTGCCTGCGCGCCCTCTGGGAGTTCAAGCAGCTCAAAGGAGGCGCGCTGCCCTCCAATCGCGAGGACCTCAAGCTCTTTACCCAGATCGCCACGCAGAAGCACAAGGCTCTCAGCCTGCCCAGCGAGACCCTGCGGCCCGAGGTCCTTCGCAGCTTCCTGCAGAACCTGGGCAGCGAGATTGCCCCGGTCACGGCCATCCTCGGCGGCCAGCTCGCGCAGGACGTCATCAACGTGCTCGGCCACAGGGAGCAGCCCATCCAGAACATGGTCGTATTCGACGGGGAGAAGCTCGGTGCAGAAATATACCCCTTGCATCCCGAGGGCGCCCTGGGGGCTAGCCTCCTCTCTGGCATGGGCATGAACCTGGATGCCGGCTCATTCAACGCGATGCCTCCACCAGACGGCTTCCCCGTGGGCGACGGCAGCCTTGCACATGGCAACGGTGTGATCATGGGTGGCAATGAGAATGCCGGCGCGCAAGACATGTCCGCCCTCGAGGCCAATCATTCGCAGCAGGCCAACGCTCCGGCCGCAGACCAGTCTGCCTCCACTCACGAGCAACCGAGCGAGGCGGCTGAGGGAGCTGCCGCAGCTTAGCAGCGCCGTCAAGATTCAGTGCATGGTGGGCCTTTTGAGCAGTGTACCCAGGGTAGAGAAAATGCATATGGCATAGAGGACTACTTTGCCAAGGGAATGGACGGGTATGGCTGGGCTACGCTGATATGCGGGCCATGGACCATCTGGGTGACTGGGGGCCGAGGCAGATAGACTAGCTCTTCTCTAAAATGCCACGGCGCTCTTCACATTGCACGTCTCATTCGTTCCGTCTTGTGGACGGGCAGTTGTGAATGTGATTATCCATTTATACGCGTACTCCTGAGCCTCCTATTCGGTTCTGCTGAGTACACATTAAATGCACGCACGAGAGCAGCATTAAGCCACCCTCGGCAAAAAAAGCTTCGCAAGCCTCGGGGTATATCCTCGAAAAAAAAAATGCCACTGGCCGATGCAAACGAAGCAAAGGCGGCGGCAAAACGCAAAGTGCACAGAATTTGCTGTGCATAAAATCAAAAGGTGCACGGATTCGTGCTCATCAGACCGCGAGAAAACGAGAAAGAAAAAAACGACAGAAATCCTGAACACCTTTTTGTGCGTGCCAGTGACTGTGTGCCAACAGATCACATGAAAAGCTTGTGAATCCTTTTGCCGCTCCTCATGCTCGTTGCTCAAAGTATGTACGTGCTTCATGCAGTACGCCACCCCCTCTATTCCTTTTTCATGGACTTTCGCCGATAACCAAGGACGTTCGGTGACTTCGGCTGTTTAGTTGGTCTCCTTGCGCGGGCGGAGACGTCTCTTGAGAGGCTTTTCGGACTCAGGGTCCAATTCCGCAGCGGTGATGCTAGGAATCGCGACGTCGTGGTGATCATCCTTGTGACCAGTAGTGTGGTTCTCGTCAAAGCGAACCTTTCCCTCGTTCAATCCAACGGAATTTGCATCAAACTCGGTTGATCTTCCGGTCGTCACGACCGTTTTGCCATCACTCGCGGCAGATTTATTGGCGCCAGTGTTCGCGCGGGTTTTCTTCTTCGTATCTTTTGTTGCGGCCAGTTTAGGCGCCGGCTTTTGCGCACCACTCCTATTGAGAATGATTCTCCTTCCTCCACTCGTCGACACGGCTTCGGCAGTCGAGCGAGCACTAGTACTCGACGGCGCGTTGGTGACAGTATTAGCGTCAACGGCAGATCCAATAGTTGGAATCGCTCCAAATCCGTACATGGCCATGCCATAAAGATCAATAGTGTGTGAAGCAGGCATCGGCGCAACCACCATCTTGGCATCAGGACGAGGGTGTGGTTTGATCTCCCGCAGCGTCGGCAGACCGAGAGGCGGCGCGAACCGAACACGCTGGTAGCTCTTTCTTGTTGGGGGTTTCGCGGACGAGGTCGAAGAGGGTCCCTGATTCTATCGAGAGTCGTCCCTATCATTCGACGAGTCCGCTCTGTCCTGCTTGCTGCGTTTGCGAGGCTGGTTGACGTTCCACCCTCGAATCTGGGTGGGCCCAGAGTTGGGTAGCGCAGCGGACGATCCGGTTTCCTTGTGATCGTAGAAGATGGTCTTCAGCTCCGGCTTGTTCGTCCAGGTTCGGTGAGCAGGCACCGGCGCAGGCTGCAGCTTGCGATACTTGCCATTTCCAGCATCCCCAGACGGAGTGGATCGATGCTGATGGGCAGAGCCAGGCGGGCCGTGAGGTGTTCCGGGAGGGCTCTGCTGCGCCATCGAGCCAGGCATCCCTGGCGGATTTCCAAAAGTGGGAGACAAGACCTGCGGCGCATGCTGAAGTGTGAATCCTTGAGTAGGCGGCGATCCCATGTACGGTTGCTGCTGCTGCTGCTGGGGACTCGGCAAGATTCTCTCAGAGCCCAAGGGCTGCGATGCCGGGTGGAGAGGTTCTGCGTAGCTTCGAGAGTAGCTGCGCGGATGGAGAGCGGGATAGTAAGTGGCCATGCCTCCAGGCAGGCTGGAGCGCATTCCTCCATCGTTCATGGACTCTTCGTGCAGCGACTGGTTGCGGCCCCGCGAAGGTCGCAGGGGCGGCAACGGCTCGGCGCTTGCATTATGCGAGAAGGGAATCCGCGAGTGTGACATAGGCGTGGGAGGAGGCGGATACTGGTGCTGGGCTGGAACGGGCTGCGGTTGCTGAGTCCAATATGTCGAGCTGCCGTACGTTTGGGCAGGAGGTGCTTCGCCTCCATAGCCCGCCATTCCCCGATGGCTAGGGTAGCCTGGGTCGACTGGGCGGCCAGATGACATGCGAGCATCGCGAAGATCCGGCGCAGCGTAGCTTGGGGGAGGGTAGTAGGCGCTGTGATCCTGTATGACATGGCTGGGAGGAAGGTGAGGAGGCGGTTGAAACTCAGCAGGTCTAGCCTGTGAGTGACGCTTCACGGCGGGATCCTGGAGGGCAGGATAAATGGGAGGTTCGGTGTTTGTCGGGTGAACGGGGCCAGCCGGCTGCAGCGGGGCTGGTTCACGGGAATGGCTGATTGGGAATGCAGCAGACGGCTCTTGCGTCAGTCCCAGGGTGAGTTGGCCGCGGCCATAGGGAGGAGCCTGCCGTGCTTCGCCTTGGGCGGTGACGTTGCGATTGTCTGGCTCCAAGGCGGCAACCTGCGGGCGACCTGCGTCGGCGCCGGCGGTAGCACCCGGCCTTCGGGGCTCAACGTTGCAGACCTCCGCAAGGAAGTTGAGCCCTAGAGTGTCCTCATCGGCGACTGGAGCAGGAGCCGGCTTTGACGCCGTGAAGACGTCTCGGATCGCATCGTAACGAGAGGTCTTGGAAGCAGACGGAGTTGCGCGAGTTGCGTCTCGGGCTTCTTCGTACGCCGTGGCGTATGTCAGGATAGACAAGGCAGAAATGCCACCATCAGCCTGCTCAGCAAGCTCACGCTTGGCGCCAGCCTCCCCGGCGTCCGAGGTGGTGGCGTCAGACTGAGACAAGACCTTCATTTCCTTTTCCATTGCAGCAGTTCCGATGGACTTGGCGCGTAGTTCGTCAATGGACTCAACATACTCTGTGGTTGCAATGTCCTCGGAATCGATTTCGGCCATTTTGCAGAAACGGCGGAGGGACAAGCCCAGCTGGGATCGGAGAGGCTGCTCAGCGGCACTCCGCTGGTTTATAGTCGAGTGGAAAGAGCGGGAGGCATGAGACATGCGGCCAGAAGGGTTCGCAAGAAAGACAACAGGTTTGCCTGGCATGACATATGGCTCAGCGTCTTCGGCCTCGTTGGTGCTGGTAGGGAGGAAGAAGCCATGGGACGGGTGGAGTCCATGCCGCTCAACCACATCCTGATCAAGGTCCTGCCGGGTAAGGGTGGAGGAATCGTAGTCGACCACTCTATGGTCGAGATGGGTGCCGTTACTATTTGGGGTTCCAGTGTACTTGTTGTACTTCTTCGGGTCGATCCGGGCTGGGTCGTTGGTGGTGTCTTTAAAACCAATCTCCCACGGCTTGAACTCGACGATGCGCGGAACAAAGAAGCGGAAGTACCAGGGTGAATCCTTGTTGGGCTTGTTCGAGTAAGACCGGATGCCATATTCATCCGCTGGCGTGGCGCTCTTGAGGACCTCGCGCTCCTTGTGGGAATAGACGCCGCCTTCCATCCGAGGACTTTCGGGCTCTGGAGAAGCCTGGACGGAGCCTTCCTCTGGGGCGGGCGTATTGGCCTCCGTCACGGCCTCCGTTGCCGGCTCCGTTGCCGGCTCCGTCTCAACCGCGTGTTGAGCAGCAGCAAGGAGACCCAGCGCCGGCGCAGGATGGGAAAGCTCGCCGGGCGCAAGCAGCTGGGCATATCGTGCCGAGGCCCGGGTCATCTTCTTGGGCGTAGGCTGGTCCTCCGGCTGGGACTGGGCCTTGCGCTTCGCGGGCGTTCCAGCACGGGCCTTGGAGCTGGCAGCCTCGGCTTTGATAGCTGCCGCCTCCTTCTTGGCAGCTTCCTCGGCCGCTTCCTGGGCGGCGATGGCCGCCTTAGCAGCGACATACGATTGGTAGGCTTTTGTGCCTGGAACATGTGAAGGATAAGGAACCAAGTGACCGTTCAGGTACTCCTCATACGGGCCAAATTCTTGGTCGAGATGAGCGTCGTCGATGGCCTTGAACTCAAATCGATCATCACGAACCTGCGAAGGTGCATCAGTGGCCATCCCATGCGCGGAGGTGAGACTTGAGGCGGCATAATGGGCCTGACTTACATCGACAGGGAGGCTCTTGGCATGCAGGGAGTTTAGGGCGTTGAGTTTGTTCAACACTCCATCGTAGTAGTCCTCCATCACCTCCTCGGTGCGGTTCTACACCGGCAGGTTAGCGAGAAGGGCTGCAACGGAGTGACCAAGGCAGAGTACGAGAGACATAACGATGCGAGGCGAGGAGCCAAGGGAGGGGGGCGAAGAAACAGCATACCTTGAATTCTTGCTCGGCCAGGTAGACGTTGACGTCCTTGGTCCGCTGGGCAAGATCAACATGTCGGTCACGGTCCCGTCCGGCCTGAGCAATGACATCCTCAAGCCTCTCATCGAGCTCCTGTTTCCGGGTCACGATGTCGGGATGATGCTCAAAGCGAACAGTATCGGCCTTGAGGCCGTTGATGGTTCGGTTGCAAAGATGTGTAGCCGCCGGACCGAAGGCCTTGACAACGGTCTTCAGGAAGCCTCTGATGTGCCACGAGCGGTCATAGGAGGATTGGATCCGCGACGAGGCAAAGGACTTAGCTCTACCACGACGGAGACCACGAGGAGGCTCCTTCTTGGGCTCGGGCGAGCCTTTCCTGGCGTCGGCGGTGCTGGCTCCACCGTGGCCACCTCGTCCACCTCTCCCACCACGACCTGCTCTCCCACCCCGGGGTTTAGCAGCCATGGTCGACGCCGCGGAGAGGTATCATGTAAAGCGCACTCCGACGGTGGCCTATACGCGAGGTGTGCTTGCGTGCGAGCGTGTGTGAAAGGTTCCTCCAGCGAGGCGGGAAAGGGGCGATGGGGAGTGAAAGGCCGGAGCCGTGGTGAGGCAAAGACAAAAGGGTGTGTGCGTGTGTGCAAGGCGCGTACACGAGACGCAGCGCAGGGCCTTTGTCGGCGAACAAAAGACACACGCGGGGAGGAAGAGGAGGAGCGCTTGAGGTCGGCCACGCAGGTGACGACGATTGCAAGGGCGGTGGTTTGGGGCGGCGGGAAGGGGAAGCGCAAGCAGGAGAAGAGAATGAAGGGTTGATGATGTGTGTAGCTCCCGGCCTGTACGAGCACGCACAGTGGTTGGGGGGGGACGAGCGTGCAAGTGGTGTGGTGCTGTGGCGCGGTGCCGCTGCAGCGCAGTGCTGGGCACAAGTTTTTCGGCAGCGCGGCGGCGGCCGGAAACAATGACAGCAAATAGACGGCCTGCGCAGCAAGGCCACAACAACAACCACGGCAGCAAAAGACACGCGGCCAGGTGCAGCAGAATGGCAAGCGGCAGCCGCGGGCGGAGACGGATGCGTGGATGTGCGCAGGTGAAGGGGCGCGGCGCGGCGGATGAGGCAAGCTGGCGAGTATAGTTTGCGGTGCAGCTGGCAGAGTGAGAAAGGTCGAGAAGTTGGCCCCAGCCAGTCCCGCTGCCCCTTCGGCAGCCTGCTCCTCCCCAGTCAGGCTGCGCGCGCTGCACCCGAGCCAAATCGACGGCGAGTTCCCGGTACAAGGCGTAGGCCGTCGAGCGCCCAGCGCGGCGCCCGGTCAGCGGCGCCGCTGATTGGCGCTGCCGCTTCCGTGGCAGCCACTAAGGCTTAATCGGTACGAGCTGGGTTAGTTTCCGGCCTGCTGGTTGGCCCGGAGAGCCTGATAGTCCGGCCGCCGCGACCGCCCACCCCTGGGCTGCTGCGGCAGCGAGGTACCGGGTACTGGCTGAGTACCGGCTGGCGAAAGTCTCCGGCGAACCCACGCAGCCTCGACGGGGTTGGACGTCCCGGCTCGGCGAGAGTGAGTGAAAGCGCGGAGGCCGTATGCGAGAGCGCTTCACCGCACCTGGACGGGCGCGCAGCAGCGTTTGCACCGAGCGTGCCGTGTCTACCTACGTAAGATATCCGGCGGCATGGCTCGAGTCGCGGCGCCGCGCACCCTGGGGACACGTCGGGCTGCTGCCATCTAACACGAGTACACGACAGCCTCGTCCGTCTCACCAACGACGACGAGCCGTACCTGCGTCAAGCTGCGGCGCTGCACGCGTGGGTGAGACGAGCCGGCAGCCCACCGGCCGGTTCGTCGTCTGATTTACACTCGTGCTCGTCGGCCTATAAGCCCTGGGCAGGGGAAGCAGAAGCGTTTGCTGTCTGCTTGGGCGGCGAAGGGCGCGCCTGGATCACGCCGCAGCGCAATCAACAGGCCCATTGCGTATCAAAGGATTCACCGCGGGCCTCACGTAGCTGCGACGCACTGCAGCTTGGGAGCCTGGCCGCTCCACGCTCCCCGTGCGCCGAGCCCGAGGGCCCTTTACGAGTATTACCGCAGCTGGTCGACCCGGTTGACGAGCGACGAGCGTAAGTGCCACTCGTACCATCCGCCCGTTCCGCGTACTCCGTACCTCGACCCTAGCGCCCGCTCAATGGCACTGTCTACGTAGTAATAAACGCGCAATCAAATGGAATCACGTTGGCTCCATGCTCCCCGTTTCGCAGCTCCTGATGAAACTTCCATGCTGGGCAAAGCACGTGCAGCCTGCCTGCCTGAACCTTCCGAGACCAGCAGCCCCCAGCGCCTGTCGGTCGTGTGCAGCGCCAGCTCCGCAATTTCCCCTTTTTGTGGGCTCGGCCCMCCCTGCCAGTCTCCAGATCCGGATCACCCAGCGTGTCAGCCTCGTCCGTGTCATTCAACGCAACTGATCTTGCTCGAATTCTGCAAGGGCACCGTGCTGCCAGGCGGCCCGAGGGGCGGACCACGGTAAGTTCGTCGCTTCGGCGCTTGCTGAACTCTCTGGGCCTTGGGGCGGTGCGTTGGCTTCGTTCGCCGCGAAGCGAGACTTTCTCTCAACGCCGCCGTCGCAACGCCCACACCACGCCACGAGACCGATGCGCGAAAACGAGCCCGTGCCGCTAAACAGCCAGGAGAGCGTCACACGCGCGGTGTCGATTCATGCAGGGGGGGGGTCTGTCGAATACTATGTAGAATCGGACGGAGGCAATGCCTCAAGTCAACGACGGCGAGACCCATATTAGAGATTTGGCACGGGTCTGCAGGCGTGGCATCGGCTTATACCCTGCGGGTAAACTACCTTGCCCTGTAAAACGCCAGTGTGATATCATCGCGGTGCACTCAATCAATGGGGAGATGTGGAAAGAAAATATAGGGGAATAGGAGCATATACGAACTAGGACGCCGAAGCCCTCGGCTGAATCGAAAAGCCAAGTAGGTCCCATAGCTCATTAAATGTAACCCGTACCGCAATTGGCACATGTCCAAATATTCAAACAGAAGTGTCCCTCTAGGTGACGCGACTTTTCAATACCTAGATATTGAGAGGCGTAGCATTCGAGGGTTGCTACACATGCTGATGTCGAGCTGGCCCGGCTGGCTACCCTAAAGCTGCAAAGCCGTATTCTGCAGGGTCACGCTCTTGGATGCAGCACCCATTGAGTTCACATCTTTAAACGGCCAACCTTGTGTCTCCCCACTGCTTTTGCATTGCTCCCCCGACATTGTTCTACCAGAATGGCTGAACTGGACAAAAACGCTCACGTCCTGGAAATCGCTTCCCAGTTGAACCATCTTTTTTTCTTCTTATGCAGGGCGGGGAGGGACCCTGGGCGTGGAGACGGGCCTTTAAGGTCGGAAACGCTAGGCTTCATTCAGATGGCCGTCCCGTCCGCGCGGGCCGCAATGGACGCGGTTTTTGCTGGTTGTGTGACCTCATACATACCTTTTTTTTTGGTACGCGAACGAGACCCGGCGACGTCCTGCAGTCGCACCCCTCGAGAGTCCAGCCAACCATGCCCAAGCGGCGAAAGCTCCAGCAGCGCGCGCTCCAGCAGCAGCAGCAGCAGCGGTCGCAGCAAAGATTCCGGCCGCGGCCGGACGTCGGCGGCGGCAAGGCCTCTGGCGCCAAGGCACACCACCAACAGCAGCAGCAGCAGCAGCATCAGCAGCCCAAGAAGAAGCAGAAGCAGCACAAGCAGCAGCACCATGAGCAGCCCACCATCCCGTTCCGGCCCGAGGAGCGCATCCTGCTCATCGGCGAGGGCGACCTGAGCTTCGCGGCGGCCATCGTCAGGCACCACGGCTGCGCCAACGTCACGGCCACGGTGCTGGAGAAGGACCACGCCGAGCTGGTGGCCAAGTACCCGGCCGTCGACGCGAACATCGCCGCTTTGCTGGGCACCGAGACGGACGGCGGAGAGGCCAAGGGCGAGGCGGGCGGCGACAGCCGCAGCAGCAAGCCAGCTGAGGAGGTCGACGACGAGGACGATGAAGAGGACGAGGAGCAGGAGGAAGAGGAGGACCATGACGGCGACGACAGCGAAGCTGATCCCGAAGACGAAGATGCCGTCGACGACGAGGACGATGACGAAGAAGAAGAAGAGAACGACAGCGACGACGCAACCACCACCACCACGCCCCGCCCCCCGAAGGTAACCCACAACCTCCCCAGGAACAACAGGCTCCTCTACAACGTCGACGCCACCAAGCTGCCCCCCTCGCTCGCCCGCCCCCCGCGCTTCGACCACATCCTCTTCAACTTCCCGCACGTCGGCGGCAAGTCGACCGACACGAACCGCCAGGTGCGCCACAACCAGTCGCTGCTCGTGTCCTTCTTCGAGCGCGCGCTGCCCGCCCTCGCGCCGCGCGGCTCCATCGTCGTCACGCTCTTCGAGGGCGAGCCCTACACCCTCTGGAACGTCCGCGACCTCGCCCGCCACGCCGGCCTCGCCGTCGAGCGCAGCTTCCGCTTCCAGGCCGCCGCGTACCCGGGCTACCGCCACGCCCGCACCTGCGGCGTCGTCCGCAGCCGCAAGGGCAACGTCGGCGGCGGCTGGAGGGGCGAGGAGCGCGCCGCCAGGAGCTTCGTCTTCCGCCGCAAGGCCGACGTCGACGCCTGCCCGCCCGCCGCGAGGAAGAAGAAGCGGTCGAGGGGAGACGACTCCTCGAGCGACGACGACTCCGATTGAGAGGGCGTCCGAATCAGCTTTATTTTTGGTCTTTTTTTTTGCCGGTACATGAACTTCAGTATTCAAAAGAAGGGAGAAGGGGGGGGGAGGGGTTCAATTAACATGGCATATCTGGCGTTGGGATCATGGACGGGTCGAGTACGTGTAACTATGTTGAAGCACAGTAGCTACGTTGCCCTCGTGCGCGTCAGAACCGACCTAACGAGGCTATTTCCAACCAATTTCTCACAATGCACATTGGTATCTTCATATCTGTGGCGCACCGTGGTCGGCTCTCCGCTCCCAATGCACCTTACTTACGCCCCCCCTTTGCGGCGTGTCCTCTTGAAACAAGGGACCAGTGCGCCACGCTCCAAAAACGCATAGGCATATCTGCCTGCTCATCTTTTGATCAAAGTGATGGTGTCGACACCCAGTAGCTAGCTGACTGGTTCATCGTCCGTGGTTCGCAGAGGCGTTGCGACAAGCGTCGCAACGCGTCGCAACGCCGGGCAATGGCGGTTTAGCCTTTGAGAGACGAACGAACGGAATGATGCATTCGAGCTAAACAGCCCTTCGTACGTGCTAAGCGACTGGTGCAATAGCCGTCTTGCAGGGTTGGTAGGGTAACGATGAAAGAAGCAGAACAGAGTCCAAAAATCGCATGGTACATTGCCTTTGAATGTTGGCCCCTTGGCCCCTTTCCGTATTGACTCCAAGATATGCAAGCTCTGTGCCTTGCAGGCACCGCTGCTCCTAGCAGAGGTGCACAACGTTTCAGTTGAGCACGCTTTTTCTCCTATATCGGCCACCAACCGGGGCTGTAAGCCTTGCGGGGGGTGAATCGAGCGTAATTGCAACGACTCGTCGTCTCCCGATTGCAGCACCCGTGGCCCATTTCGCCGGTCCAGAAGACCTAGAGCCGTACGGCCTTCCCAAATCAGTGCCCACCATTCAGAAGCTGAGGTCACGCTGCGAGGGCGACGTCCTTTCGCATCTCCTCCGCCGCATCTTCCATCAGCTTCGTCTTGTTGGCTTCATCTTCCAGCCGTTGTGCCTCCTCGTTCTCCCGCATCAAGTCTTCCTCCTGCTCTCGAAGGGCGAGTTGCTCATCCGTCATTGCATCTTCCGGGGCTGCCTCTGGAGGCGGAGGCGGCGGGGGAGGCGGGCTGGGACCGCTCGTTTCTTCCTCTTTAAGCCTCTTCACGTCAGGGCCCTCGGATGGTGTCTCGCCAGCAGAGTCTACTAGCCCAGCATCGCGCTTCCGCTTGCGATCTTGGCTGCTGGGGGAGTCAGTGTCAACGTCGCTCAAAGGAGTGTTGGCGACGTCGCCCGATCTGTCATCATCCCTGCGCCCTGGGCTGGCGACCGTGCTATCGCCCGGAGCGCCTGGAGTTGAAACAGTCTTCGAATCACCTGTATGAGCCTTCTCATCGGTGTCCCGAGGGGCCTTGCGCTTTTGTTGAGCGTTGTACTTCTCAACCGCGCGGTTCAAAAAGTCGGCCACGTGTTTCTTGATCTTGTGCACTTGCTTGTCCGTGAGCTTCGCAGTCGGATCATCGACCCTGTTGTTCTTGAAGTCTGAGGCGACAAGCTTTTTCGCGATGTCTTTACCCAACCTCTTCAGCTCTTCTTTAGGAAGCTTGTGCCGAAACTTGTCCAGCACATGCTTGACTGTAGGAAACACCTAGTGCGCACAGTCAGTTAGGCAGAAGTCTTCGAATAACGCGCCCTGACGCAGCTTACCGTGTTTTCGTAGATCTTCATCTGCTTGTCAATCGGCAGGGAGCGCCACTTTTCTGGTTTGGACTCTTTCGGGGGGGTTTCGGTAGCATCTTTTGACGAAGCGGCCGACTGCCGAGGCGTTCCTTCTTTCGTGACCTTATCGATGATGCTCTGGATCGCGAGTTGTTCCTGCATGGCCTTTGATGGCCCCTTCTGTTGCGACTCCGAGGCTGGCTGAGTTGGCCGCTGCCAGGTCGTTTGCCCAGCCTTGGTGTAGAAGTAGGTGTTGCCCCTCCCATCCTTGGCGGAGAACCAGCCGTCCGGCAGGGCTGCGTTGAACGGGCGGCGCGGCCGTTGACTGTTGAAGTAAAACGAGTTGTTCCTCTGCGGAACGCTGCTCCGCGGGCCCTTCGGGGCGTCGACGGTGCGCGGTGACGCCAGCTTCAGCGACGGCTGAGCGGCCTCCTCCTCGCGAACCTGACCGCCTCTACGGTCCTCGTACACGTTCTGCACCGGGGCGCTGGGGTCGACCTTGCGTCGCCGAATGCGATACGCCACCTCCAGTTTGCTCCAGTCGTCGAGCAGCTTTCTTGACCTCGAGGATACGTCATCGTTCTCAGAGCCCACCAAGCCCTCGATGGTCGCCTCGATGTTGGAGTCTTGGATCTTGTTTCTCGTCAAGCGGGGGAACTTGTCCAGAATCTCCAGCACCTGCAGCACCACGTTGTGGTCGTCGATGAACGTGTTGAGCGTCGTCTTGAGGATCTGGTAGGCGTGCATGCGCATGACGCAGTGGATGACCTTCTCCTCGTCGCAGCGCTGTATACGCTCCAGCACCTTGACCGCGATCCACTTCTCCTTGCACTGCATGAGGGCCGCCATGACCTTGCGAGCGTCATCCTCGTCCAGGGCACGTGGCTGGATGCTATTGACGTACTCCTCGTCGTCCTCATCCGGCCGCTTCCTCCGCGGCTTCTTGGCGACGGCCGTGTCCCAGCCGTCAGCGTCAGCAATGCCGAGTGCCTCGACCGTGGCCGCGGGCAGCTTGGTGGCACGCTCAGTCTGGGTCTTGCCGCCGATGAAACCCACGCAATTGGGCTCTCCGCAGTAGCACGGTTGGGGGTCGGCGCCGTAACGGTCGACGTTGTAGTTGAAGACCAGTTCCTCTCCGGCTCGAATCTTGCGCAGGGCGAAGATGCCCATGCGAAGCTTGTCGCCGACCACCCACTTGTCCACGTAGCAGTTAGGGTTGCAGGAATGGTTGCAGAAACGGCCGAGGTTGCCCTTCCTGGTGGCATCCACGAACTCACTCTTGTTCAGGGACATGAAGTAGAAGTGCTTGATGCCCTCGTCGTCGTACTGCAGCATGCGCCGCCGGAAGGTCGGCTCGTTGATGACCTCCCCGATGTACTCGTACACGAAGTCGTTGGGGTGCAAGTCGGCGTCGGTGCGCAAGCCGAAGCCCTTCTTGTCCGTCTTGATGACGGAGACGCTGGCCCACTGCTTGCGCTGGAAGCGTTGGTTCTGGCAGCCGCCACCGCAGTTGCCGGCGCTGGCGCTGCACTCCATCTTGGTCGCCCGGTTGATGCAGTCGGAGTCATCGCCGCACGAAAAGTTTTCGCCGTCTCCTAGTGAGGTTCAAGGTCAGTACTTGACGCACAGGATGCGGAGCGCAGAGCTGCGAAAGGGGGGTGGGAAGCGCGTACGCCATTCTTCTCGGCAGTCGCAATCGAAGGCATCGTTGTCCGTCGAGCCCAGGTGCTTCGAGCCGTAGAGGCAATCCGTGATGACCTGGAAGGATTCGCACGACTGGGCGGTAACGTCAGGCAGGTCGCCAAACAAGGGCGGTTCCCGGCTCGCCGACTTCTGGGAGGCTCGACGAGACAAGCGAGGCTGCTTGGCCGAGCCAGGGGTGCCTATGCTGTCGCTGCGAGACTTGACGCCCTCCAGCGACGTCACGGGAGACGGGGATTTGCCATTCCTCGCGTCGGGCACCGGTGTCGAGCCGCTCGTCTCCACGCCCACCTCGGCGCCGTTGGCGGCGCCGTCGTCGAGCTTGATCCTACTCATCCTCCCCGTTGCGTTCTCGTCATCCTCCATCAGCGCATTGGATGCGCAGAACAGGGTGCTCTGCCTGGCGACGGTGGCCGGACCGGTCGCTGTCGAGAGGGTGCGATGCGATGCGAGGCGAGGCGAGGCGATGCGAGGGTGCGGACGGAGCGCAGCGTGCAGGGCGGGCGAGACGAAGACGCGAAGCAAGCCAGCTGCGAGGTGGTGCGCGCCGCTAGACGAGGAGCCCAGCGCGCATGCGACAAGGTACCGCGGCACGCGGGGGAGCGGGCGCAGAAGAGACACGGGGCAGCACAGCGAGAGGCAAAACGTCAGGTCGGGGGATGCACGTGGCCCTGCACCCGCAAGCGAGGAGAGGAGGGAGGTGAGGAGCAGGAGAAGAGCAGAGGAGAAGAGAAGGCGAGGATTGCCAGAGCGGCCGACGTCGGGTTACGAGTATGCTCGAAGTCGCGAGCGCTGCTTTGGTGGTGGTGCTAATAGCGAATAGGGTAAGCAGCAGGCCAATGGCAAATACTCGCACGTACTTGGCAGTACGGAGCTGCACCACCGCCGATGGTCAATTGAGTCCAGCGGCTCGGACAGGCTAGAAAACGCCACCGCTGCCCGCAAGCAGTGCGGTGCGGTTGCCCAGCTTCCCCAGGCAGAGCGCAGAGCCGTATTCCTTGCCATGAGAAAGCTCACATGGCTCGTTGTCCTCCGTCCCCTCCCGTCGTCGGCACCGTCTCTCGAGCGTGTTCAGGGCCATGGTGTTTGGAGTATTGAGAGCCTGTTTATTAATCGGAGATGAACCCTAGCGCAAGCGAAATGTTTGTATGAGGGCGCAAGTAGTGGCCATGGAGGGACCGCATCGGGTTGCGCATATGAATCGGCTCGACGCTTTGCGATGTATAGAATTGAAAGCCCACATCATTGCGAGGTCAAATTATCGTCTCATACGCGATGGTCTGTCGCATCCAAGACAAGAATGCAACCTGCAAGCTTGGTTCCAAAATGTGTCTATCCCGATGACCGCTACGGAGTACAGGGTAGCTATTTGCCGGCGGGAGCCACCTCAACGAAGCGTTCACAGCGCGTGATGCGGTGTTCATCCACCCCTCGATGCAGCAGCCCGCGCACACACACACACGGTCCAAGCGGTAGCCCTCGGTCGTCAAACCGCACCCATACCTCTCCTCCCTCCCAATGAAGGCTCGGGCTCGGGCGCAGGCCATTAAATTTGCCAATTACCCGCTACCACCGTTCAGACCGGACCGTGGAAGTGCCCAAAGAAGCAAGGTGTTTGATATTTACTCCTGTGCTTCTGGCAGCGTCCTTGTCATGTGCACGGTCCTGGCTCCTCGACGCATGCATGCCCTCAACCAGTCGTACCCACGGCGGGAGTAGCTACCAGCACATGCAGTGCTACCTTGACGCAGAAATAGGGCGCAGACCTTGGTCAATCTTTGCAGCTGCCTTCAATCAGCAAAGCTTTTGATTTTGATTCTCGGCAGCCAACGATGATGGACTTGTGGCAACATCGAGGGCGGCCGCCACAGCGCCGACCTTCATCGCCCAGAGACGACTCCACCGCGGCTCGGACGTCGTCTTCCCCGACTTATTCTGCAAAGGACCACAAGGAGGAACCAGCTTTACGTACGGAGTAGTACTAAAGTACGTAAGATGCTTTAAGGCCCCTGCGACACCGTGCCTGTCATGAGTCGCCTCAAAATAGAACAAGAATGAGTCGCCGACCCACAATTGCGATCGACAGGAGGCTCCGGAGACCTGCCAAGACTGCAGTGACGGGCGGGCCCTAGCCTTTTGCGGCGGGGACGTCGTGATGACCATGCCAACGGATTCCATTGACTCTGTCGTCATGGGTGACTTGGTGGATGGGGCTCTCGGCTATTATCGATGAGCCGCAACGGTCGTGGGGAAGCCAGCATCCCTACGCTGCCCAGCCGAGGTCGAGCTGAAGGGAAGGCTCGTATCTGCGCTGCAGATCAGACGCTATCATGGCTGGCTGCATCTCCGAGCCGTCATTCTCATATTCGCTGGGGCTTCAGCTTCATGATCCTGAACTCGGGGAGGGGCCCAAGAAGCGTTCGGCACGAGCGCAATGCGAGGTGGCATTGAGGCATGTCATTTGCCGGGTCGCTCAGGCACCCCGAGGACCCGACCTGCATCGGCACGTACGAGTAATGCCAGAAGGCCGAACCCTGCATTGACCCCAAAGTTTAACCCCATTGCCGTCGTCGAAATCGAGGGACAGTCGGTGCGCAACGCAACCGCAGGGTCCAGAAGAATGACGTCGTGGGTCCGCAACGGCCGCAACCGTCCGCACCGTAATTGGGGTATTGGGAGCGGCAACGAGGGCGGGCTTGCCGTGCGCGTGCACGCTGCAAGGGCCTCGCGACGATCCGATTTTCTCGTATTTGCGCCTCACCGACTGCGCCCCGAGCCACACCATCACGAGGTGATCGTCGGTCTCTTGGACCGCGAGCGCTGAAAGCTTGTCCACCAGCCCGAGGTCTCGCTGTGCCTTTCGTGTATAAAAGGCTCCGAGGGACGCCGTAGAGAAAGTGTTGTTCAGCTCATCAACAACTACCAACTCTTCTCTCCAAGACATTCTCTCCCGCACATCACCACTTTCGCTTACACCTTCAAGTCGCCTCCAAGGAAATCTCATCCCGCCATCATGAAGTTCTCGGCCGCCATCGCTACCCTCGCCACCGCTGGCTCTGCCCTTGCGGCACCTTCGGCGCCCCCGACTTTCGACATCATGGCCATCAGGCCGAGCAGCGAATTCCACTTCTCGAAATTCAGCGCCGCCCAGGGCAGCCTCTTCCTCGGCCTCAAAGAGGAGGGCGCCAAGTGCAAGGGCGACAACAACAACAAGGCTACCTTCTACTTCAAGAACAAGAGCCTGTACCTGTACAACGCGGACGGCAAGACGCAGAAGGTCTTTGTCGACCGCTCCGGCATGGGTATGAAGCCTTCTGCTCAACGTATTGAGTTTTCCTGAAGAGAGTGCTAACGTATCTGTCCACAGGCCAAGGCAAGATCGGCTACATGTCCGGCGAGGGCAACGTGCCGCCGCACTTCGAAATGGAGGGCTGGCACATCGACGAGAACAAGAACCTCAGCTTCGGGGGCAAGGGCTTGCTTGCCTGCCCCCATGCCACTCAGGATGCGTGGAGCGTCTGGCTTGTTACCGACAACGCGACGCCTGGCGGCAACAAGGATTGCCTTGGCCTGACCGCCGCCATGACGGTCCCCACCGTCGGCGAGCCTGTCAGCTGCGAGTATAGCCAGTAAGGGCGAGCAGTTGCTACAATGGGGGATGGCTGATCGGGGACAGTCGTGTACAGTTATATTCTTGGTTGGGAGACATCACGTGTTGGGAACCGTAATGTAGATACTTAATAATACTCCGACCCCATTCGATATTTGATAGCCCCCAGCTGTGGCTTGCACGCCGATGATTACTCTCCCTTCCGTGGTCTTGATTCTCTCGTCGTCAGGCGTGCTTCTCTCGAGAGTCTCGCTCTACTGACCGATCAAGTCTTGAGCATGCTTGATGTCCGTGGCGCGAATGTTCGTCAGCTGGTTATGTATGACCCTCGCATCATTAAACGCGCCATTGTCAGCCACGATCGTGCGGACGTGAGAATGGGGATATGGTAGGTAGTTGAATTTGAGTGGTTTGGCTATGTGGTTGCCGCTTCTGTACTTTCCATTCTCGGACGAGACCTGCGCCACGCCGCGGCCATGGCGTTTCATTTGGCGAGCGCGGGCGGCCGGGGGTGGGGGAGGGGCGGCCCGAACGCCTCCCAGTTGCAGGCCTTCTGTGCCTGTCTGAGAGGAAAAGGCATCAACGGCTGAGCCCAAGATCCCATGTCGGGCCTCACCAACGAGCGCGTGCGAGTACATACATAGTAGTATGGCACACGGGTGGGGCCTGCCCGACTTGCCACATCACTGTGCATGACGGACGTAGAGGCTTCTGGGAATGAGCGTGCGCATTTATAAGAGGGGGGCCGGTCAACCGCCAGACCATCATTCTGGCTGAAAAGAGTGTCGTCTTTGGCAAAACCACACCCTTCTAATCCGTGCAGCTTGCGACTGCGACGATGATGCCAGAGTCATTTGAACGACATCCTTATCCTAGCCGCCCACCACCACTCGCATGGGCTTTGCTGTGTCGCCCCCGCTCTCTGGAATAGCGTTCCCGCCGCCGCCTGGATCGACTCTCGACGAACGGGTGGAATGTGCTGAGAGACCATTGCTCTCGAAGGCTGATTGGCGCAACGGCAGCCAGTGACATGGCTTCAGGCCCAGGTCCGGGGACAAGGGGACGAGGCATTCCCTGCCGAGGAAGGCTGTCTGACGCGCCCATTGGCGATGCCTGCCGGTAGCCCGTCGTCGCATCACGAGAACTCTCGCAGCTTCAACGACTAATCCGCATATTTCGCCCTTCGCCTAAGCCTCCCTTGTCCTCTGTTGGTGAGGGAGCGTTGCTGCAATACGAGAACCAAGTACCAACTCGACCCCGCGGATTGCTACTCCGAGAGGTCAGTCGGGCTAATGAAAGCTCGACTGGACGGCACGCACGAAGTTGCCACTCACAGAGACGGGGCAGGGTGAGACAAGGTCAGGCGGTCCAGCACAAGCTTGTGATTGGGTATTGTTGACAGGAGCGAGCCCCAAGCCTGCACTGTGCTGCATGGACAGCCTCGATGCCTCTGTGCCGGCCACAACAGCCATGTGGAAATCGGTGCGCGCGAACGATGCGACCCATGTGGACGCTGGGCTGACCTCATTGCTGCGTCAGTGTGGCCCGGCCCCCCAGCCACTTCGGCATGAAACGAACCACAAATCCCGGAGGATGCCGGCCGGCGGCAACGGCATCGACATCCCGGCTCAAGCGACATGTCGACACCATGCATGCATCCATGCCCATGCGCAGCGGTGCAGTCTTCAACGACTACTTACAAGGCCGCTGGTTACTGGGTTTTGCAGCGTGGCCTTGCAACAAAGTGCTTAGGCTGTTAGTGGTCCAGGATCCCCCTTCAAGGCCGATTGAGCTGCCTTCGCCATCTCGCGGGCTGCTATTAAGACTTCCTGAGGCGTGATGAGGCCAATCCCCGGTCCTGATGAGACCCCGTATTGGTGCAGGTCAGAGTGGCCTTCAACGCCCCCGGCGAACTTCCTGGTACGTTTGCTCTGTAGATGCCAACATCTACCCCGACCTGTATCCATCTTCGGGGTCTGTATTTCACGCCGCGAAGGTCTCTTCTGTGGCTGTACGAGTACCGAACAGCTCAATAAAATATCCCTCGGCAACTCAAAGCGTTCTTGTTCGCAGTTCTGTTCCACCTGGGTACACCATAGACGAAGCGCCCGATCAGTCACGCCTATCGATCTCATACCCTGGTCTGCTGCAACCCTGGTCACAACGTCGCTGCCACCACCACTGCCACAGTACCAGTGCGGCACCCGAGAGAGGAACGCGGCACTTAAAGAGTGCGCTTGCACCGTGTGGCATTCCTTGACCCTGTCATCCGTCTCGATTAATTACGTCCTCAGCCTACCTAGTGTGGCAGCCCTGCGGCCCTCGATAGACCTGCTCCTCGTACAACACGGCCAAAGACCACGACTACGAGGCTGGCGAGCTGGCGACGGGTGTATTTGCCACCCGCGGCAGGGTCTTCAGTTGATCACGTTCGCATAGATACCCTGTCCATGTTCTGTTGCTTCTGGCTTGTGGCTTGGGTGTCACAGATCGATATTGTACAACAGCCGCGGTTCGGCCGCCCTGGCCTGTGCCTCATTTCTCGCCTATCAGCCGACGACTGGATGACCAGGACGAACGCTGCTGCATTGTATCGCCGCATATGATTCTTGATTACCTTTTGAAATGCCATGCGCCTGGACCGCTTCGCATGCTTTCGAGAAACGTCGGCTCTCATCCACCACGTTGACGAGTGGGGTGAGCAGTGAGGCTGCCCAACTGTAGGGAACAGAACTCCCACTCTCATTTTCCCCCGTGTGAAGAACGCCTACCTGCCTGCCTGCCTCTGACCGACATACCTTCCGCCGAAGCGGCTCACTATCCAGATGTTGCTGCTTGACAGGCGACCGAATTCATCAACTTCATCCTCTCCAGGAACACTTGCGCCCAACTGCAGCACGCGGCGCGCCCGCCGAGGATTGTGACTTGCGGGTTGCAACAGTCACTTGCCGCTGCTGTGCAGCTCCATCTTTGTACCTCTGATGCACATGCACGACGTCCACCGACCCTTCCAACACACTCGCTTTGTTTCGACTTATTGCACCACTCGCGTCCTTTGCACCGCTTCAAGTCATCCTGCATCTTCGGTTCTGCCTTGGACGAGTAGCATGTGAAATGGACTCTTCCCCATTCACCATCGACGAAAAGGTACTCAGATTCTTCCCCCGTTCCATTTCCACTTCCATGTCGCCTTGCTGAGTTGAGGTTGGTTTGTAGCGGTTTCTCCTGGCTGAAATGATAAAGTCGAGCACCGTCGACATCGACGCTCTGGTGGAATTCATCCATACCAACACAATTTCGTCCGACTGGATGAATATGCAGCTCCCCCATGGTAAGTCACCACTATTATTGCTCCTCCATCCACCATGAACAGGCCGGCAGGCTCATTCTCAGTAGGACGAAACATGAAACAATGCATTCAAGTTGCGGAGCACATATTCGAACCCTTGAGCACACGGACGCGGGAATCCATCGGCGGCCAGGGTGAGCGTCCGATAAACCAGTTTGGAGGCGCTACAAATTCTCCAGACCAGCAACCATCACCTACGGCGCCGGCTACAAGGATCACGACCCTCGGCAGATTGAATGCTCTCGCACATATCGCACCGCGACCTGCCAATGGGACTGTTGAAGATGACACCAAGAGCCAATCGCCTCCCAACCCACCCGCTCGCCTCTGGCCGTCGAAGAAGAGAGGCCGCCCCTCCAAGGCAGACATGGCGAGGCGTGATCTCAAGCCGGTCCTGCCAAGGTGCATCGCCCCTCGAACCTTCAACCAGATGCCGGGGTACCAAACGGGTTTCCCGGCGACTGGTCATTCCAAAGACGTCTCACAGGCTGCCTCGCTCATCGAAAGCGTCAAGACTGCGGAGATGCCGGAGCTGGCCCAAGGGGCGGCCAAGAGGAGGCGTCACATGGAAGACTCAATACCCTAAATCCAAGCTGTGCTGGCACTGCGTTGGCCCCTTTCACCCTTTTCTTGCGACTCTATGGGGCTCGGGTCTGGAGATGGGTTTATTTTGCCCGTTAGGACATAATGGTTTGTAACACGCGAAAGAATACGGATGAGCTCGTCGAGCACGGCTTGTGCTGGGTAGTATAGATTCCGCTGGCACAGGAGGAGGGGCGAGTGAAGGAAATTGACGGTGCTGTGCGCCGCCCCTTTGGGCGACTGAAGCTGATGCCGCCGAGGACATTGAAAGGGTTGCAGAAATGTCTGCAATCATTCATCATCATTCAAAACAGTGACCACGTTGCTCAACTCGCAACATTCATCACATCAGATATCTATTCTTCGCCTCATGCCTCGTCTTCGCATTCGACGCGACGTCTCGGTTCGCGACACCCTCAGGGGAAACATCACGACTCCCATCGTCACTCTCATATGACATGACATCAAATTTGATAGCCTTGGGCACCAGGTGCTATAGCGCTCCGCTCCCACGCCCCCGTCCTCCTCGCCGGCTCAGTTCTTGCTAGACGCCGGTGGATAAAAACAACAACATGCCAAATGTTCCATGCATTAAAGCAGCACGTCTCAGACTCCCAGCTTGTGTCGACCCTATAATTACTCGCAGTTCAAATAGGAACAAAATTTGCGGTCCCCACGGTTTCCCTCTCAGGCTTTTGCTTTTGAGTTTCCGGAATGCACAATTACAGAGCCTTGACAATCTTCTCCAAGGCCTCGAGCAGGATGTCGGCGTGGTGCTCCTGGAAAATCAGCATGGGGCGAAGACGCACGGCGCTCGTGCCACTGCCGCCAATGTTGATGCCGAACGACTTGGCCTTGACGAGGAACTCGTCGCGCTTAGGGTTGTCAAAGGCGATGAAGGTGCCTTGGCCCTTGCCGCGCAGGTTCTGGAAGTGGTCGGGGTACTTCTTGGCGAGAGCCTCGAGCTTGCCGAAGAGGTAGTCGCCGACCTTGGCGGTGTTCTTGACGAGGTCGAGACGCTCCATCTCGTCGACGATGCCTCGGAAGATGAGCGCCTTGGCAGGGTCACCCATCCACGTGTTGAACTGGCGGTAAGGCTTGTTGGGCAACATGTCCTTGCTGCGGAAGTAGTAGCCGGCAGTCTGGGCCTTCTTGGAGAAGGTGACCATGTCCGGAGGGTCCTGGAGGTTCCAGTGCTCGTGGGCCCAGAACTTGCCCGTGGCGCCGAGACCCGTCTGAACCTCGTCGGCGATGAGGAGGACGTTGTGCTTCTTGGTGACGGCGCGGAGCTTCTGGAAGAACGAAGGGCTGGCGTGGTTGTCACCGCCCTCGCTCTGGATGGGCTCGACGATGACGGCGGCAGGGGGCACGGGCCACGTCTTGATGAGGTGCTCAACCTCGTCAATGCTGGCCTGCTCGGCCTTGGCGTTCTCCGCGGCGTGCTGGTCCAGAGGATACTTGAGCTTAGGGAAGGTGGCCTGGGGCCAGTTGAATGCGGGGATGTCGAGCTTGTGGATGGGCTTGGAGCGGGTGGTGGACAGAGAGCCGAAGAGACGGCCGTGGAAGCTGCCCTTGAAGGACATGATGGAGAGGTTGGGGGAGCCGGGAGCCTCGTTGCGCATGGCAGACTCGATCTCCTCGGGGGTGAAGTCGACATCGCGGCCGCCTCGCTCCTGCTGGCGGCGGTACATGAAGCAGGCCTTGTAGGCAATCTCGTTGGCGTCGGAACCGGCCATGGCGGTGAACACGTTGTTGAGGCCCTTGGGGGCGTACTTGAGGATGCCCGACTTGAGGATGGAAGCCCAGTTGTGGGAAGGGAAGTTGCCGAGGGCAGGGCGGTTGATGATGGCATCAACCATCTCGGGCGTCTTGGCGATCTTAGCCAGGGCGGGATTGTTGTAGCCAACGGGGATGGAGGCGATCTGGGCGTATCTGGGGACGTGTCAGTTACCATGTCGGGGCCAGGCAAGCAACGGCGGGCAGCAAGGGAGCAGACTCACACGTCCAGCAGCATGTTGCCGTCGGGGTCGGCGATGTAGTTGCCCGCGCTCTTGGTGTAGTCGGCAACCATGTTCAGGGCGCGCGTCTCGAAGGTATCCTGCAGCTCCTTGATGTGCTTGGTGCTCTCGGGGCCCGGGATGGACTTGGTCTTGAGGATGGGCGCCTGGGGCTCGTCCTTGTGGAAGGGCTTGACGGCGGCCAGGCGCAGCGCGCCGGCGCTGCTGAAGCTGCGGGCCGAGGCCACGGAGCGCGCAGTCAGGGCAGACCGCGTGGCAGTCTTGCCAGCGCCAACCGCACGGAGGGCCGACATGGCGATATCGGGGGCGGGCGAGGTGAGGGATGAGCAGGGCACAGGTTCGTGGGTGGTGGTGAGTGGCGAGGGGGGGCACGGTCTGGAAAGCTGAGGTAACGGGCAAGCGCTCGCTATTATAGCAGCTCGCAGTGGAGGAAGGCAGCGGGAAGTTCCAGAGGTGAGTTCCAGAGGTGAGTTCCAGAGGTGAGTTCCGGAGGTGAGTTCCGGAACGGCGAGGTCTGATTCCGAGAAGCAGGAGCAGCGTTGGCAGGGAGGGAGGCAGGAGCTGTGGCGACGAGGACGGCAGGCACCTCGAACCTTTTATCGCCGGCATCCCGCGGCTGGTGTACTCCGTACCTGATGGGGCAATTGGGTGCGGGCGCCCTGCGATAATGCGGGGATGGGCTGGGGTCCCCCGGGAGCCCGCAGGCGCCGCCTGCGCCGGCCACTCCCACCGTGGTCACTGGGCTGCCTGGCCTGGACTGCCTGGCCTGGGCGGCGCGTCCCCCCAGCCCCCACCCCTGGCAGCGAGCCCACTGTGCTGGGCCCCGCCCGCGCCGGCGGCAGGCCGCCCATTGGCTCCCCGTTACGTATTCGGCGCCGTGCGAGCGCCAGCCCTGGGCGTCGGACGAGGCTCCGAGCAGCTCCAGGCGGGGTTGGGGGAGCTCGGCGGGAGTCCCTCTGCTGGCGAGCTAGCGCCGAGAGAGGCAGGATTGGAGAGAAATCGCGGCAGACGGACGCGAGGGAACGCAGCAGCGCCAGCCACAGGTCTCACAGCGTGGCCAGGGCCCGCGACTGACCGGCCGGGTCCCATTGACGGTCTGACATCTCGCCTGGGACAGACAGCACGAGTGCGAGTACGGAGTAACGTACTGCTACGCATCTCGTCGGGACACAGCGTGGTGGGCGTGTGTCGTGGGCCACCCCCCGAGGTCGGCCGTCCCCGCGCGCTCCGCACCTCGATGGCAACACCAAACACCCGATGCCGTACAAGTATGTACCGTACGAGAATGAAACTGCTCGACGTGGCGTGAAACGGTCTCCACGATTCTCGCAAGCTACCTACCTACTATGCACGAAGTAGGCCGAGACCACGTGTACGTACCGCTGCCGTGACAGCCACGACGGATTCCCTGCCCCGGTCGGTTGGTTAGTTGGTGTGCGGGATCCACGATAGCCATTTCGAGGTCTAATAGCTAGGTCAAATAATTACACGAGCCCGTCGCCCTCCCGTTTCGAGGTCTAATAGCTAGGTCAAATAATATAATAAGCTCTCTCGCTCCCGACCACCCAGGCCCGCAGAACCGCCCACCACCCCCGGCCACGGAACTGGGCCTCGTGCCTCATGCTGCATGCATGCCGCCGTGCCGACATGTCGCCATGACACCACGAATTTCAAACAGCTCCCTCTGCGTACACCTGGCGGGCAGCCCGCGGCTCTGACACGGCCCGAGGGGTCGCAGCGCAGTCCACCCTGCCACGCTGGACGCCGAGCTAGTCATGCGCGGCGCGATCAACTGCTCCCCTAACCCAAACGGCACAGCCTTCACGTCGCCCACCTGTCGCCCACCGACCGCCGCCGGGGCCCGTGGACGCCGGTCGGCCCTTCGGGCCCGGCCCCCGGAGCCTCCGCCTCCGCATCATCACATCCGCTTATCGCTGCTCGCAACGTCGCGCCCAGCGGACCGCGGCACGCGGCGAGGAATGGTCGACGAGTACACTTCTGGTTCTTGGCTGCCTTAATGGATCCGCCTGCCTCCATATCCGCATTTTGCATTTCACTACCTAGCTTCTCAACCGTGCAGCGTACAGGTAGAGGGGCCGAATGAGCCATCACCTAGCCATCACCCATCGTTACCGTGTCCGTGTGCTCTTGTAAAACGCGGTCTCTTTCACCCAATGCTACGCCGTCCTGGCTGATGCTGTCTCAATGCAATCCAATCAATGCCGCGTTAATCAATCTTTCCACTCAACAGGCCCCAACTAAACGGACGCCATGCCAAAGCCGTCTAACCGTGACAATGAAGCAGAGAAATGCCAAAAAAAAGAGGCGACTGAAAAGGGTAAACGCCGCGCCTGAACCCATTCAAACCAATCGAAACGTCCCATCAAGTAGGTGTGTGGTCTTGTCACATTGTGCGCTGTTTCATCGAACCCTTCCTTCTGGTACGGCTGATTTCGTGAGGCCGTCATATCAACCCTTCTGCTTCTTCTTGCTCGCGCATATACTTCACAAATGTCTTCTTGTGGATCTTTACACGCATACTTGTCAGCGTCATCCAAGCATTTGCCGCCCTCGGAAGGGGCGCAGCTCACCATGCCGGCATATTTGCCATTCTTCAATGCACAAATGTATCGAAGACCCAACTTAACAAAGCATTCGTACACAAGGTCCATGGGCGACCGAACGTCCAGTGTGACAGGCGCCTGAAGATGTATCAGCAACCTCCCGCGATCACGTACCCGTCGTGTCGCACTTACCGGGTCAATGTACCGTGTGAAATCCGTCAGGTCGGGTTCGTCGTCGTCGTCTTCGTCGATGCTCGGTACGCTATCCATCAAGCAAAGACTTGAACTCTCGTCCTCCAGCTGGTCCAGGGCATATTCAAGGTCCGGCGCCGGGATTAGCCCGACCAAGATACCGTCACGAACAATGGGCAACCCTCCATCAAGCTCACCAGCTCGATGTAGAATCTCAAGCTTCGCCCTGAGACTCGCCGCAGACACCAGGGGCGAGCTGGCAATGTCTATCACCCTCTCCCGGCGCACGCGTGGCACGATGTCCGCCAGGTCACCGGTAAATACGGGCTTGTGCTTGTTGTCCAGAAACGGGTACGAATTCATGTTTGTGAGAAGGTCCTGGATCTGAGTCAGCTTCCACCCTCGCCAACCGCCGGCACGTAAAAACTCACGTAAATGCTGCTCGGCTCAATGGCATCGGCTGTCCACTTGGCCACCAGCACTGTCAATGAAAAGGGAAGCACGTAATCGAGGCTACCCGTCAGCTCGAACAAGATGACTGCCAGCGTCACGGAAAGTCTGGTGACGCCGCACATGGTAGCGCCGGCCGCGATCAGACCGTACACTCCAGGCTGTATGCACGTCCCGTCAGCCATGGTGGCACAGTTGCCGAATATTGACCAGTGCGGTACAGCAAGCACCAGCCACTGCATCAGGTGGCCAATCATCCGGCCCATCAACCCGCCGACAACCATGGACGGGATGTAGATTCCCGCTGGTACTTTCTATTGTTGATGTTAGCCGGTTGCTCCCCTTCAATCCCTACCGTAAAGCAGGTACTTACAATGCCAAATGTGATTGTGGTCAAAAAGCCCTTGATGAGAAACGCAATGAACAGGGTGAGAATAATAGGTGGGATGTCGTTGATGGACTTGGGGCAGAGACCAAGCTCGTCTTGGTTGATGTCTGTGGTGCCATCGCAAGGGGCTGCGAGGTTCAGCAGCAGCTTGGCCACCGGGAGCTTGGTTAGGGCGTTCCAATAGCTCATGAGGCCCGTCGTCACGGCGACTAGAAAGACCTCGAGGATAGGATACGCCTTGATGAACGAGATGCGCCGGAAGCTCTGAGCCCAGTGCTTGGATGCTTTGATGAATAGCGCGCCGAGGGCACCGCCAAGAATGCCGACGACGATGAAGCCTAGCAGCTCAAAGTATTCCCAGTCCATTAGGTAACGAACTTGGAACATGACAATCTTGTGGGTTCCGTATGGGTTCAGGAACTTGAGAGATAGGGCAGCGATGATGCAGCAGAAGAAGGTCCGGAAGAGCGTCTTCGCCGGAAAGAAATAAGCCACCTCCTCCAGGCCAAACAGGACACCTCCGAGCGGAGCACCGAAGGCGACGGCAACACCAGCTGCGGCGGCGGCGGAGAGAACCTCGCGTCTCTTAGCGTCGTTTCGGTCGTACTTTGAAAATAAACGGCATGCGATGTTTCCCACACATGCCGCCATGTGCACGTAGGGTCCCTCCTTGCCGAGGCTGAGGCCGGACGAGACGCTGAGGATGAGCGCTACCATCTTGATGACCAATGTCTTGAGACCGAGGAAGCCGTGCAAGACGAACCCGCTCAGGATAACGCGGACTTCTGCAACGCCGCTGCCGGCCGCCGAGTAGTACACCATGGGTGGGCTCTCCGGAGCTGGCGCCCTCTGCTGGCGCGGGCTGGCGCTTTCGTCGTTCTCGCCGTCGTCAGCAAGCAAGGGTAATCTCTCAGCCGCCAGGTTCTCGTCCAAGGTGGTGAGGCGGTACGCAGATGGGACAACCGTCTTCGTCGATAAAGTCACCCAGCACGAAAGCAAGGCGAAGCCGACGACGCACATCAGATACACGCAGAACTCGGTCCATTCCGCACCGAAGGGGTGATGATTCAGGGCCTCGGTCCAGTTCTTCCAGTCCTCGCAGGCGCCGTGGGGGCAGCATTTCTGAATGCATTGTCAATGCTGTCCTTTCACGTCACGCGATCGAGCACCTCACCTTTTCGTCCAGATACCACGCCCTCGCACAGTAACCGTCCTTGAAGTCGAACACAGTGGACTCGGCCACGTCAACGAAATATGCGATCAAGGCTATGATGACGCCCGAAAGAGCACTGAGAATCCACCCTTGCGCGCCGTCAAGCGCAACGCGAACGCGACCCCAGAAATCCTTTCTACTCCGCAGAGCCTTGACGCGATGGGAATCGGCGATCGTATCGTGTACCCAGTCGGTGCTGGTGAACTGATCGTACCATACTCGCTCGTCGGGAAATATAGAGCCTTTGGACTCCGACATGGAGCCACGTCGTTCGGAGAGGGCAGAGATCAGTCGCTGGCCCCATGACCCGTGCCGGCTGTGGTGTCGCCCGCTGCGAAAGCTGCCTGACGACAGACCTGGGTTAGACTTAGACGGCAGTTCTGACGGAGCGGCGCAGGGGTTACTTGCCGGTGTAGCTCTGGTTGCGAGACAAATGCGGGACTCGGGGAGAGCTGGTGCCAGCCTGTATGCGAACTCGGGACCTCGACGTCGTCAACAACGGGGACCGCTCGTCGGGGCCGCTGCTTGAGTGATGGCGTTTTAGGGGAAAGGATCGACGCGTCGTCCTTGGAGACGGCGGCTGGGAGATGTACCCAGCTCCCTCCCGGTCAGCCATGGTGTCGGTCAGATCGTGACTGAACGCAGCAGAAGCTCTGCTCGTCCGGTTACCGATCCACTAGGCTGCGCGTGCGTTGAAGGTAGTGCTAGGCGGCACACGCGCCGTCGATATCGACCACCAGGAGATGCTCGTGCGCGGGGATTGTCGACAATCGAAGGGACCCGGACGGAGATGTGTGCCGTGCAGCTGTAGGAGCGGGAGAGGGAGAAGCAGGGTTCGTAGGCAAGGTCGGTTCGAGGCGGGCAGGTTGAGAAGCCCGATCGCGAAGGCAAGGTAGGTGCAAGCAGGACGCAGCCAACCCCCCAGCACTATTGCTCGTCTGCTGCTCGACGTCTAGGTGTACCGGTGCGGGCCGAGGTGGTTCGTATTGATTCAGGTCGAGGCTGGGAACGGAACAGGAGGCATCCAAGGCTCACGTGGGCCTGGCGTTGTGTCAACCTCAGTCGGGCTCCGTTCGTCGCTCTCAGGGTCCAGGTGACCTCGCAGAGCTCCAACTGCAGCCGCGTCGAGAGTCGAGCCGTTCCCCTCAGCAGGGCAAACAGAGGGCAGATGATCCGGGGTTGGGTTTGTTATGAAAGGGCTGCGCCTTGCCAGACCAGCCCGCAGCGGGGAGGGAGGCTCGGATGCTGATCTGGCGGACTCGGCCGTCTGGACAACCGAAGGCGCGCCGCTACTTGGCACCCGGCGATCTGGAGATAGTGACATTGCCTCGTCACGGACTGCCTGAATGGGGTCCCCGCACAGAGCCTTAGTGCACTGCGTGCGCTGAAGGACCCCTGGCCAGGGGCTGATGCGCACCTTAAACTTACGAGTAAGGCGCCGCAAGCGCGGAACTACGAGTAATTAGCGCCTTCTGTCACGGCCGCCTGTCACACCTCATCCGCGGCCTCGTAGCGACGGCTTCACGCCTGCCCAGGAGGCACCTCGGCTTGGATGTGCTTCCATGCTCGGTACGCAGCCCTTTATCAAGGAATGTCATTGGCACCTGCACGTGTTGTGTAGGCCATTTTATGCACAAGAATCGCCCTTTGTCTCTCAGCCGCGTCGCCTGACCGTGGCCATGTCACGCTGCGCACTGACGTCGTGTGCCTCGGCGCGGCCGCAAGTATCTCCGATGCAGCCAACTTCTTATCTTATCGCCCGGGAAATTTTCCAGAGCGCATCGCCCGAAAAGTTGGCCCGCCGACGCTGCAGAAGAACACCAGCACCGTTGCCTCCGCCGGATCCCCGTCAATCCCCGCCTTTCGGAAGGATACAGTTTCATTATCATGGGCAAAAAGAGAAAGGCTTCCGGCCGTGGTGCCGAGCCCAAGGGTCCCAAGGAGCTTGACGCGGCCGACGCTCGGCTTGGGCCCGTTTCAACATATGAAGACGTCGCCAACTCAGAAGACGAGTTTTTCCTCAATCGGGACAAAATCATGCTAGAAGACGAGCCGGGCTCGAAGCGCAGGAGGAGGGAAGAGGAAGAGATGGAGCTCTCAGACGAGGAGATATTGGGCTACGAGGACACCGATTCTGACGATGACGACGACAAAACCGAGCGTCACCCCAGCAAGTCCGGGAAAAAGTCAGGCAAAAATGCAGGCGCCTCCGACGAAGATGGTGGCGAGGAAGAAGAGGAGGACTCTGGCTGGTGGGGCTCGTCCAAGAAAGAATACTACGACGCGGACAACATCGAAACCGAGGCGGACGCTCTGGAAGAAGAAGCCGAGGCCAAGCGTCTGCAGCAGAAGAAGCTGTCCAAGATGCGAGAGGAGGACTTTGCATTTGACGGCGACGAATGGCTGGCCGCAGAGCCGGAGGCGGCCGACGAGGAGCAGGATACAGTGACAGAAGTGCTCAAGGATGTCGAAGTCACCGACGACATGGGGCCCGAGGAAAGGTCCAAACTGCTTGCGACAAGCTACCCGGAGTTCGAGCACCTCGTCAACGAATTCCAGAGCTTGCGGCCAGTTCTCGAAAGCCTCAGAGCCGAGACGTCCGGGACGTCAGGCACGACGCTGCAAGCAGTCAAGTACTGGGTCCTGGGGTGCTACGTTGCTGCCCTGGCGAGCTACTTTGCTGTCCTCACCTCACCTGCACGAGATTCCGAAAAACTGCAAAAGCCTCTCGCCCCTTCTGAGCTACGCGATCACGATGTCATGGAGACATTGGTAAGCTGTCGCACTGCCTGGGAAAGGGTCAAACACATGACATCACCCGGCGGCCCTGACAATCTGTCGTTGCCCGACGCCGATTTGGGTGCCGATGGCTTGGAGGCCTTGCTTGATGGATCCGAGATGCTGGAAAAGAGGAAGAAGGTGGCAAAGAAGGACAAGGCTGCCTTGGCCAAGCAAGCAAAGAAGCAGGCTCAGGCCAAGGCGATTGAGGACAGCGTCGCCGATCTGTACAACCTGCCTCTTGTTGCTGGAAAGTCGAAGAAGAGAGACCAGGCCGTTTCCGCACAGGCAAACGACGACAACTCCGACTTTGGCGAGGAGGACGCTCTGGACGCCAGGACAGCGGCAGACAAGGCGGCGCGAAAGAAGAGCTTGAAGTTCTACACGTCGCAGATTGCGCAGAAGGCCAATCGGCGCGCAGGCGCAGGCCGTGACGCTGGAGGCGATATGGACATTCCACACCGCGAGCGACTACGGGACCGCCAGGCTCGTCTCCTTGCTGCGGCAGAGAAGCGCGGCAAGAAGGGCTCCAAGCACGGAGCAGACCTCGGCGATGACAGCGACGAGGACGACGGCAAGACGGCCAACGCCATGCGCGAGGACGAGGATGGCTACTACGACATGGTGGCGCACGCGTCCAAGAACAAGCGAGATGACAAGGCCGCCAAACTCGCCGCCTTCGCCGCCGCCAGCAAAGCCGACAGGGTGGTCGAGAAGGAGGAGATTGGCGAGGATGGCAAGAGAAAGATCACGTATGCGATCGAGAAGAACAAGGGATTGACTCCGAAGAGGGGCAAGGACGTGAGGAACCCCAGAGTGAAGAGGAGAAAGCAGTACGAGGCCAAGCAGAAGAAGCTCAAGAGCATGAAGGCCGTGTGGCAAGGTGGCGAGCCCAAAGGAGGATACCGGGGCGAGCAATCTGGTATCAATACCTCGGTTATCAAGAGCGTCAAGCTGTAGGTTTAATAGCCCGCAAATACTACAAAGTTTGGCATTTCGGTTGTATCAGGCTTGCCTGTCAAGCACGCGTGACATTCAGTGTAGTGTAAGATTTGAATGCGTCACCTGGAGGAGCTCACCTAACGGCGACGATGCGGCAGAGCTCGATTGGCGGGTCCCCAACCAACAGCTGCGACTCCGAATGCCCCACCACGAGTCCATGCCAGACAACCTGCCAACCTGAACACATCAGCAGCTTGCGATTTGGCGCAACCGCAACCCCTTCAGCCGATTGCGTGGGCAGCGGCACGCGGCGTCGATCCCGGTAGCAGACGCACGGGTATTCATCTTCGTTTCCTCACAGAAACCGCCTCGGATTGACCGTCGGGTCGCAGTCAGCCGCCGCAATGGCTGCAACCCCCGACACCTCGACAATCACGTCGTCGGCCCAGATCTTCTCCGCGAACCACACCCTCCCGCAGATCCGCTCAATACACAAATCCCTCCATGTGCAGATCGAAGAGAAGGCAAATCGCCTGCGCACGCAGGTGGGCAGCTCGTACCGCGAGCTGCTCGGCACCGCCGACACAATCGTCCAGATGAGCGGGGACAACGATCGGGTTCAGGACCTGCTGGGCAAAGTAGGCGGGCGCTGCGGGCGGACAATTGTTGTTTCCAAGGCCACTGGGCTGGAGAAGTTCGTTACGAAGGCCCAGAATGCGGATGCCGGCAAGGCGGCAAGGCTGAGGCTGCTGGATTGCTGCGGGCTCACGGTGGGCAGGATTCTCAAAGGCCAAGGCGGCCTGGACGAGGCGTTCAAGAGGGGAGACAGGCTCGTGTTGTCGACAAAGATCTGGGTGCTGAGCCGGCTCATCATCAAGGGCTTCGAAGAGGAGGCCCCGGACGAGGCCGTGAAGCACCACGTGGAAGCAGCAAGGAAAACGCTAGGAATACTTCGCCGACGACTGCTGAGCGGCATCAACAAGGTGTTGGAGAAGGCGGGTGAGAGCACAGAACAGGACGATGTGCTCAAAGCCCTCTGCGCGTACAGTCTCGTCACCAGTTCTGGCGCGAGGGACGTCCTGCGGCACTTCCTCTCTGTGCGAGGCGAGGCCATGGCGCTGGCATTCGACTTGGACGAGGACGAGCGTGCCACAACCACCGAAGATGTTGTCCACAGCTTGAGGCTATACACGAGGACTCTCCTGGATGTGCAGGCGCTGGTCCCGACCAAGCTGTCGCCTGCTTTGGCAGGTCTGAAGAGCCATCCCCTACTTGCCAGCGATCCTCTCAAACGGCTCGAGGGTCTGCGACTAGACGTATACGAGCGGTGGTGCAGTGAGGAGATTCAATATTTCACGCCCTTCATTCGCCACGACGACCTTGACGGGAAACAGGCAAGGGAGATGCTCGCAGGCTGGGCCAAGAAGGGCGGGGAGGTGCTCCTCAAAGGCTTGAGGAAGACGCTCGAGCAAATGGCCGACTTCAAGTCGATAATGGAGCTTCGAACCCAGGTTCTCCAACTCTGGATCCGGGACGGAGGCAGAGCAAGGGGCTTCGATCCGTTGGAGATGCAAGACCACCTGAGGGACTCCATCAACGCGCGCATGCTGGTCGTATTAGAGACCAAGGTGACCAAACTTCGCCTCGTGGGGTCAGAAGTCAGGGCGATGCTTGAGGGTTGGCAAGAAGGCGTCTCGGACAAGCATCCTGGCTTGTGGGACGATGATGGCTACGACGGTGCGCTGTCGAACGGCGCAGCTCCATTCGTGCAAGAGGTCGTATCTCGGCTGTACGGTCGCACCGATGCGGTTTCCAAGGCTGTTCACAGCTACAACTCTTGGTTCCATGTCATTGACGATGTCAAGGATGTTGTGGAGCAGCTGAGAAAGCAGCGATGGGACAACGACTACGACGAAATCGAAGACGAGGAAACGATTGAGGCCAGGCAGCAGGCCCTGAGCAAGGACGATCCCCGCAGGCTGCAGGAGAGGCTGGACACTACTCTCGACAAGACATTTGCCGAGCTTGAGGGACAGCTGGGCAACCTCTGGGCGGAAAAGGCCGAATGCCAGGCCAGTGGTGCGATCGCCATGTACCTGATCCGTGTCCTTCGGGACATCCGCGCCCAGATACCAGATCGACCCGCCATCAAGGACTTTGGGCTCGCCATCGTCCCCGACCTGCACAGCAGAGTCGCGGTGCAAGTGGCGAAGCCAGCGATACAAGACTTTACGACAACTGCGCTGCCGGTCAGAACGGTGCCCGGGAAGCCGCTGTGGGAGGGGGAGCCGCGGCTGCCTAACCAGCCCTCCCCATGGATATTCCAGTTCTTGCAGAGCCTGTCACTGTCGATGACGGACGCGGGCGTCGATCTATGGACGGCGGCGGCGGTGGGACTGCTGAAGGAATATGTCTGCGAGCAACTGTCCGATGCGTGGCGGAAAGAACTGTCCGGTCTCTCTGCTGAGGCAAAGGATGGCGAGAAGTCAGACAGCGGTGGCGAACCGCACAATGATGACCAGCCTGAGGAGGAAGAGAAGAAAGACAGCTCACGAACTGCCGAGCAGACCCGTGATCTCTGCGTCCAATGGCTTTTCGACGTCTCGTTCCTGCAGTGCTGCGTCGGAAATATATCAGGATCGCCATCCACGAAGCTCAAGAGCCTCGAGGACGAGATTCACGGGTTGACTGGCCTTGACGACGAAGCATCGTCGCAACGCATTAGAAAAGCCTCGCAGGACTACTGGAAGCGCACGAGTTTACTTTTTGGCCTGCTGGCTTGAGACCCAGCCGCCAACGAATAGAACAAATATATTCAAGGTTGAATTCCATGTACAGTCTATCCGCAAGCTCTTGTGAAACATCTACCTAAATATGGGTTCTCGAGACGCTCGTGCCGGCTCACAGTTTGTGCCTCTTCTCGCCGCTCGCCAACTTGCGAAACTCCTCTTGCGGAACGCCCTTGACGAAGCGGTCCACACCGGCGAGCACCTCGTGCACGGTCTGCGAGTGGATGACCTCCATGTCAGGCCCGCGGATGAGCTTCTTGATGCCAATCATGCTCTCGCCGTTCAAGTGGTCGCCCAGCCGGTCGTCGACCTCCCTGAGCACCCGTTCCCGGAACTCCGCGTCCTGGCCCTTGCCATAGTCAAAAATCTCGTTGACGAAGCCGGCCTTTTCGAGCTCCTGCGCGGGCAGGCGCCGGCTCATGATGAGGGCCTCGTTGGCCTTTGCGAGGCCGAGGCGCTGGACCAGGGCGCGCGAGGAGCCGCCCTCGGCGACGAGGCCGATGGAGGAGAAGGGGGTGAGGAGGAAGGCGTGGGGCACGGCGTAGATGAAGTCGGCAAAGGAGATGATGGCGGCGGTGAGGCCGATGACGGGGCCGTTGAGGCCGACGACGAGGATCTTGGGGTGGGTGGCGAAGGTGTGCGTGATGTTGAGGTTGAAGGCGGCGAACGAGGTCAGCCAGAGCTTGTGCGAGTCCGTGGTGTTTACGGGGGCGGCGCGTCCAACGGAGACGTCGGCACCGCTGTGGGCCTTGTCAGTATACATGTCCATTCAGTCGTCCAGGGTCACGGTGCTGTTGGAGTGTGCTGTGAAACGCTAAGTGGTGTCTCGCCATCCAGGCACGACTTCCGCCAGGGCAGCACAAAATTAAGCTCAAGAGAACAAAAAGAGATCGAGCCAGATACAAGAAGAAGGAGAAAAGAAACATACGCCGAAAAGTAGCGCCCCTTGGCCAGGATGACAGTCACAAAGACCTCGTCGTGCGTGGCCACCTCCTTCATCTTGCTGGCCAGGTCGTAGTACTGCATCAGGTTGAGGGCGTTGAGCTTCTTGTCATTGTCGATGGTGATGACGGCAACGCGGCCGCGGTAGTCGACGCTGATGATGGACTCGGCGCCGGGATCTTCCATGGTGGTGCCTGGTTTACCGAGTGCTGAGGGTGAGATTCCGGCAAGGGATGAGATGAGATGGGATGAGGTGAGATGCCGTTACTCAGAGGTGAAGAGGAAGGATGAAGGATGAAGGCGAGTGGGAAACGACGACTTTACACCAAAACGCAGACTGACCCGGGCTTGCTAGACGGAGCAGCGAATAGTCAGCCAAGACAAATAAGCAGAATCGCGTCGCGGAGCAGCAGGGCGTGTTTCTTTTGACCAGACTTCGAGGAGGATCGGGGCTGGCTTACCCCACATATCCACATTTCACCGCCGTGCCTCGGCCCGCATGGGCTGCGGGGAGCCGCCGGCAGCCCGGGACAACTCCAACCCTCATGATTTACGACGCCTCTACTCCCCAGCATCTCTCAAACCGGCCGCCCGGCCACCCGAGATCTTCGGTGCTGAAGCTGTCGCTGTACGACGTCTCAGTGGCATCCGATTGAGGTTATCACGGCACAGGATGGCTGGCTGGCTTCGTAACACGTGCAGTTGGCAGTGACCGGCTGCCACATTGCCGTGAATATATATTGGCGTGCCTACACTCCGGTCTTTCTATGCCAGGAGCCACAGAGCCATGGCAATTCTAATCGCTCACATATGCCTCAACCGTCTTTCCCTCTACATGGCCCCTCTACTTGCGGCGAGGAGCAATCTGCCTCTGCTTGGGAAAGTCCAGGGGCAGCGCCAGTCTCGCCATGCTCGTCGTCCGACCCTCGGCCTTGTTGGAGACGGGCTTTACTCTCCCACCGATCTCGTGGAAGTACTGGTTCATCGTCTTTTGGTCTAGCCGCAGGTCGTCGCGCAGGTTCTGCGTGTCCACCTCAAAGTTGTCCACAATGCAGGCGAAGACGCAGCAGTGTGTCATGAGCAAGTCCATGTGGAACTTGCGCATCGTCCCCGCATCCGAGAACTTGCGTCGGATGTTCTCAATGACGGCCTCCGGTGCCGGGGCCAGCAGCTCCCGCAGCTTCTCTCGAGTCGGCAGCTGTCGTGTGCCCCTCTGCCTCCCTGGCTTGGATCCGAGGTAAAAGAGAAGCACGAAGCTGAAGTATCGCAGGACCCGCAACCGCATAACGGCGTCGTCGTTGGTCGCGATGGCGTTGACCCGGGCGGCGACGTATCGTGACGGGATCTGAATGCCTTCTTTGTGCCGGGCTTTTTCCTGCCATTCGCGAATGGGGACGAGGTTGAGAATGTCAGACCCGATGATAACTGCGGGGTCATAGACATCTTGTATATGTTCCGCCTCCAGGTTGGCTCTGGGAACGGGCTTGGCGTCGTCGACAGCCGCCTGAAGCTCCTCTCTCGTCGCCATCTTGGACGTTACCGCGCCAACCGAATTGAGAAGTGCTTTGGAAGCGTTGTCGAGATTTGGTGGTGAATCGTCCCCTGGCTTCTTCTGGGGGTTGATTGCGTTCAACACGTTATCACGGAGTACCTTCTTGGCCTTCTTGGTTCCGAAGGTCTGGCCGAGGTCTGTCTTGCGCTCCATATTGGTCTGCAAAAATAGTCAGCGACATGCGCAGCGAGCAACACGCAGGTTCTAGAACTCACCTGTCTGGCTTCAGTCGCATCCTTGGATGAGTCCGCTGCTTGCTTCGCGCGGACCTGCCCGCGGACAACCATCTTCTTGGCCTCAATGACCTCGAGCTTCCCAGTTTTCGCATCGTAAATCCCGACGAAGTGATTCACCAGGGGCTTGGAGCCCCTCTGCGCCTCCTCCCTCGCTGTGTAGTCCAGGCTCCGGTGCGCTGTGGCGTGCAGTAATAGTTCCTTGTCGTGGGCTTGTTTGTTGGGCTTTGCTTTCGATCTCGACTCTTCTTTGGGCTGGTAAGAGTAAAACGACAACTTATTGGGGAATTCGATTCCCGGAGTGGACGCTTCGAAGGGTCAGCATTCAGGCCGGAGCCATCAATCGCGGAAGACGTTACCTATCACAGGCGGACAGTACTTTGGCCGCACGACGGAGGAGACGGTCGCAGTCGCCGGCGGCATATCGAGCACGACTTTCTTCTTGGGCTTGCCCGAAGCCTCGCCATCGCGCTTGCGCTTCTTGCCGCTTGCCTCACCCATGGTCACAGTATTTGCCCTTCAACTGGGCGAGCGGGCGGGATTGGAATGTGTGTTTCGTGCAGTGGGAAGTGCGGCGAGGTGGGATGCGCCGCGCTCCAAAAAATTTTGGGCTCTGTCGCCTGTCGCCTGTCGCTGAGCACGGGGGCAGAAAAAGTTGGCCCTCGATTTTCCCGGGGGCGGTGAGGCCGACCCCACTGGTGCTGCCACAGCGGGCAGGGAGCTGGTCTTGGCCGCTAAGAGCGGAACGTACAGCGACGTCAGAGCTGCAGGACCCAGGTAGCGTAGCTCGAGGTCGACCCGACAGCTCCATGAGCTCGTGGTTTCTCACGCGACAGAAATTTCCTCAGGTTTTGAGCAGGGCAATTAGGCCATGGGAGTAAAACAGGGGCCTCAGCACAGCCGTTTCCTACATTTCATCAGAAGTGACGGCGGATTCGGTTCTTTAATTGCTTTACCATCACGTCACGAGGGCACGCAGTTCCTTGGCGAAGCAAATCTGTATTCATTTTGTCAAACATGGCCAAGCTTTCGTTCGTAGCTTGCGTCGTCCGTGACAGCTTGCTTCGTGCAGGGCGATCCCAGAACGCCGACTTTGCCAGATCCATCAATTGTCAAGTAACCCATCTCCCAATCACCGTCATGACCATAGCCAGCCGGGCGACAAAGCCCCCATTACAATGACCCGCCAATGTTGAATCATCACTCCAACTCAATGTCGCAATGAGTCTGTTTCAACGGACCACCGGTTGCTGTGTTGCCCATTGCCAGCGTCGTGTCCTTCAGGTGCGCGGCATCGTAGAATCATGAAAGATGCGTCGAGTCTGGCAGAAGTGCGAGGCGTTTACTTGCTGTAGAAGCGGTCAGCACCTGATACAATTGAGACGAATCCAAGACATTGAGAGCACTCACGATCGCGCGCGCATCTTTCTTCTCTTACGCTTGAGGCGACGAACGCGCTTCTTCCTCCATTTGGCTCTCATCTTGAACGCTGCAGAGCTGTTAGCGTCACGTTTTTGGTAGATGCATTCAGCGACAAGCTTCTCCAACCAGAATTGCAATGGCCAACTGCCAATTGCCAATTACTGATGGAGAAGACCGTACCGTCCACCGAAGAGGGGGCTACTCACATGTTCGTGGATGAGAATCGTGTTTGGATGAGGTGCAGCAGAGAGGAAGCGGGGGAAATTCCAGAGGTTAAGCAATGTTCCATGTAGGGCACGAAACCCCCGTAAGTCACGTGATGCTGTACGTCAGAATGACCCCACAAGCTGTTGGTGAGTTCCGCATCAGAGAGTACGGTGCGATCGTGTTCGTACTGTGTGGTCAGCACTGTGTTCTGCTCACCGTGAGCCCGAGGCAAGATCACCACGGCGTGCAACTGCCCGACTCTGGCTGGAGGCCAACGCCTTCAAGGTTCAGGCTGTAATTCTAACTGATCACTTAGGGTTGGCCTCCTTAATCATGCGAGATTCACCGCGGTGAAGCTGCTGCTTGGTTCAGTCCATCCGTCGCCTTGCGCATCCACAGTGGACCAGACTCACTTACACACGAAGCTGCAAGCGCGAGCAACGCACCTCACTATGGAGGCTCCTAATGTTTCCGAGCGACCTGTCCCAGGCGAATATTGCTCCCGGTGCACGTTTGACAGGTGCCTTCTTCTGAGTGATAATCGTCTTTTGCATGACGAGTTTCAAGGTGAGCGATCCGTTTGAACAAGAGTTGTAGTTTGCCAGACTGTGCTGATCTTGCTTCCCCAGAGTTGATTCCTATTCATGACCACGTCATTGTCAAGATTGGGCGCGATCCGAAATCAAAGTAAGTTTCTAAATCTTCTAGTTGAAGATTCAATGGGCTTATGAACGCTGTAGTCTGTTCATTCAGGACGACCCGAACCACCTAGTATCGCGGACCCACTGTGAAATCTACGTTGTGGTGTACGACGAAACGAACAAGCATGTGTACGTCAGAGACCGCAGCTCTTCCAATGGTACATTTGTCAATAACATACGTATCGGAGCAAACTCTGAAGTCTCGTCTGGCTACCTTCTCGAGCATGGCGACGTCATTGAGATTCGGCCGCACTGGTCGTTGACTCTTTGGGATGGGGAGAGCCCAGCTCCTTACGTCAAGACCAAGGTTCAAGCAGCTGAGTGCACGGTAAGTTCTTCGAGCTATTTTGAGGCTGATAGCGTTTTAACATGTGTAGCTCTTCGAAGATAAGTACCTCATCACTCAGCGCTGTCTCGGTCGAGGCTCAGACGGCGTTGTATGCTTGGCGACGGAGGTTGCAACAAGGAAGCAGCTAGTATGCAAGCTGGTTAATCTGAAGGCAGTGCGAAGCAAAAATGGCTCAGAGGAAGTACGACGCAAGTTGCAGGAAGCTGATGTCCTTCGCCAACTTCGGCATGTTTGTGCACCTCGAAATGCCCGAGTCATTTGACTGCTGAGTGCTGACGCTTTTGCAGCCAAACATCCTACCCTACATCGACGCGATGGTTTCGCCCTATTCCTTGTACGTGGTGCACGCCCCGAAAATACGTAAATTTCAGGTTAACAGAACCCAGGTATATATTTACAGAGCTAGCGACGGGAGGGGATCTATGGTCCTTTATCTATCGGCACGGCTCGACAAAGCCCATTGGCGAATTCGCCACTCGAGTCATCATTCGCCAGGTGGTTCGTGCTCTCCAGTACATTCACAGCAAGGGGGTGATCCATCGTGACTTAAAGCCCGAGAACATTCTTCTGGCCTATTCGCCCAAGACCTACAGCCACCGGGTAATGCTTTCAGACTTTGGGGCTTGCGCAGTTCCTCGACGAAGCAGAATGGTCACACAAGCTGGCACGCCGAACTACCAAGCGCCGTGAGTAGTACTTCCGTTTCACGGGGAACTTAAGGAATGAAAATTAACAATTAGTTCTATACAGGGAGATACGGGGCGAGGAGTACCCACAGACTGCTGCTGTCGACATTTGGTCTCTAGGTGTCGTGACCCTGACCCTGCTCACCCGCCACATGGATGTGGGCTTAGAGGGTCTTGATCTGTTGGAACAAAATGTCCTCGATGCCTTTCTCGAATTCGGCGTCTTCAAAGAGCACGGCCAACTTTCATCGGCCAGCGAGGACTTCGTTGCGAAATGTCTTCAGGTTCTTCCGCAGGATCGCGTGAGCGCCGTGGAAGCCCAATGCCACGACTGGCTCTGCACGCCCGAGAATCACCTGGAACGCTTTGAAGAGCTCGACCGCAGGACGATGGGTGGCTGGAAAGCACAGAAGGAGCTGAGCCCGATGCCGTACGAGCTGCCTGATGTGCGAGGAAAGCCTTTGCCAATGTCAGAGACGGAGCAGCCAAAAGCGCGTCTCAGCGACCGATTCACTTCAGTCGAAGAGCAGTCTGAAGGACTCGACGAGACCTCGCAATACTTCCATGGCTTTGTCAAACCTGCTCTACAAGCTGCAAGTTCAGAGTGTGTGGTGGAACAAGAGTTCGACGGGTATACGAATAATTGCGCCACGGAAACGGCTCCAATGGAACAATCTCAACTGTCTCCTGACAAGTATTCTCATGTTCAGGCTGCTCAAGGCGCCAAAACAGTCGCCCGGCCAAAAACAAAGCGTCCGAGAATGACTGAGTTGAATATTCGAAATGGTGCGTTGCTGCCGTTGACCGGCCAGAGAGAGACTCTCAACTCGAGCCCTAGGTCTCGTGATGACAACCGAGAGCAAGTGCTTCAGGAGTTGAAGCGGGCGAATGTGAAGTTCCTGCCAGACATACCAGGTCCAGAGACGTCCTCAAAAAGTCTGCGATGGCCCCAGGAAGATCGCTCAGGAGCTGCAGAACCGTAAGATGCCACCCAGCGCCAGCGTCAGCTGCCCGCGCCTGCTTCGTTAGCAATAGTGTTGCCAACCACCATCACTACTACCTCGATATCTTCTTTCAGGGTTCAAACAAAAGGTATGGCTGGCATAACTTCGGGAACCGGCATGGTGCACTGAGAGAATCTGGTCAATGAAATATGGACACGAAGCTCATTCATTCGCCGTGATATGTTCGACACGAGCTTGACATGCGGGAAGCCCGCCAATTCATGGAGAATGATCTTCATAGATCTCATGAGAAATTGAAATCTAGAATTAAATGCTTAATTGCCTTGTACTGGGTCATCGTGCACGTGCAATTCCAGACAAGGGAAAATTGTCTAGTGCCAACAAAACCTCATCTGCTTCGTGCGCATTTCTGTGGCAGCGGTCTTCTGACATCATTTCTGCAGCCCGCTGTCCTCTTTCACGCATGTCCGGCGGACAATGTGGCCAACAGGGGTCACAATTGCCCAAGGCAAAGTATGTTGTGTTTTAGGTCACTGTGCTGACCACGACTTTCCAAACTCGAGGGGTATCAGCTCAGGATATAGATCCTCCTGGACGCCACCGCCGCTCATCAAGGGCTGCAGCATGGTCTTTATCTGCTCGAGCTGCTCCCATGCGGCTTCATGCAAACTCAGCTTCTGCATGTCCTCCAGGGCCATTCTCGTCTCCTCGTGCGTCAACGGTCGCTCCCTTTCCCTCCGCAGCGCCGCCGCCACGCTACCGCCCTTGCCCGTGCTGCCACCCGAGCCTTTCTCCTCGCTGTACGCCACCAAGTTGCCTCTCCTGACGACATGGATCTGGTCCGCCACGGCCGCCTCGTCGAGGAAGGCGGCCGCGTGCAGAAGCCCCGCGTACGAGTCGTCGTGGACCTTGTCCGGCGTCAGACGCGCGGGAAGGGTCCCCAACTGGCCTTCGGGCAGCTTCTCGTAGAAGCGCACCTGGATGCCGAGGCGGCTCAGCGGCGCGGGGACGGCCAGCAGCAGCACCTCGAGGCGGTAGCCGGCCTTGTGGAAGATGCGCGCCAGCTGCACGAAGTCGTCGGGGTGGCGGCACGCGCTCTCGAGCAGCACGTCGGCGCGCCGGCGGGCGACCTCGCGGGCGGCCATGGCCAGCCACCGGCGCGCGTCGAAGCCCGTGGCGGGCGAGGCGAGGTCCGGCGCCAATTCCATGAGGTGACCGTAGTGAGGGTGGTACATCTTGTACGTGTCGGCGATGAGGTGCGCCGGCGGGGAGGCGGAGCCGCGTCGGAGCCGCAGGGGCTCGAGCAGCGCCTGCCCGAGGCGCGTCTTGCCGGCGCCGGTCTGGCCGACTGCGAGGACGGCGAGAGGCGTGGACGGTGAGGCTGGCGGTGAGGGCTGGGCGGCTAGTTCCGGGAGTATGGCGGCTCGGAAGATGCGCTGCGAGTCGGCCTCGGAGAGGCGATACACGGAAAGGTTTGGCGGTAGAGGCATGGCTCTTAAATCTACAGGGCGAGGGCCGAGGAGATCGGCCTGAGTGAAGAAAGGGAGCGAGCGTGAGGAGCAGCGAGTGAGGTTGTTGCATGAAGGCGAGGGGACTCTGCCTTCCCCATCTCATTCGCCAGCGGCACGCCGCCCACATCCCCATTTGGCAACTCGACTTACACGGACCCGCGCCCTAGACTACGCCGCCTAATAACGACCCTCAGGCAATAGATTCTCGTCGCTTAAAAATACTATATCTATAGACCATTTAGCCCCTGTATAGTCTAGGCTATACGACTCTATACCTATCCTTTAGAAGCGGTAGCGCGAACTACTTTATTTATATCTTAACGACGTCCTAGTAGGCGTAAGGCTCCCATGCTAATATTACGGGGAGGGTCCTTAAGACATAAATAAAGCGGTTTGCGCTACCGCTTCTAAAGGATAGGTATAGAGTCGTATAGCCTAGACTATACAGGGGCTAAATGGTCTATAGATATAGTATTTTTAAGCGACGAGAATCTATTGCCTGAGGGTCGTTATTAGGCGGCGTAGTCTAGGGCGCGGGTCCGTGTAAGTCGAGTTGCCAAATGGGGATGTGGGCGGCGTGCCGGACGGCCCTCTCGCCCTCCAGTTCCGAAGGGCTCTTCCCGCCCTTGGGCGATGTTGTTTGGCGTGTGCCGGCGTTGGGATTCGCCTTGTTGGGCGGCACGGCGCCCGGGGACTCACGCCGGGGGTGATACTCGTCCGCGAGCAACGGCAGCCGCTTCACGATGCACCGCACGCACCGGCCCCGCCACGAGCACCGCGATCCGGTGTGCGGCATGAAGATGGACGGGCGGACTATCTCCCGTACGGGCATACTGCCCACGTACCGCATATCCGCGGCCTCTAACCGCCCCCGGATATCCAACCAGAGCCTCCGTACCCGGAAGTCGAGGCGCCTTATGCGGGCGACCCGCGCATCCCGGCTCTTGCCTCTCCTCTGCTCAAGCACCTGATCCGCGTCGACGAGTCTCCACACCTCGTCGTCTACCTCGGATCTCGACAGCCGCTCGGGCGCAAGCTTGGCCGCGTGCTTGCGGTCCTCGGTCGCTTGTTCGCGGAGCATCTTGGCCGTTTCCACCACCTCCTCGAGCGCCGCGTCCTCCGTCAGCCGCCGGATCGTCGGTATGTGCACCTCCCTCCGGTGTCGTCTGCGCTCGGCGTCGGCCGCCTCGTTGGCCTTGTGCCGAACGGCGGCTGCGCGGGGGCGCGCGAGGACAAGGACGCGGTCGAGCAGTGGTGTCGTCTCGGGCTTGAACGAGCCCTCCAGCTCTGATTTGAAACCGAGTTGCAAGTCTCTTTGGACGCAGAGTGGGCGTCCCTAGTCATCACGGAGTTCGCCTCCGGCCTATGAGCTTGGCACGGGTGCATGGAAGCCTCTCGTCCTTGGGACTCCCTTTTCAGAGTATCTTTGGTGCACACCACGTAGAGAAGCCCTCAGCTTGCTGGTATGTACTGAAGTATACGCTGCGAAGGCTGACAACACCTGATGAGCCATCACGTTTGGACTCTGCAGAGCAGCATTGCGGCAACACAAGGCCATCAAACATGTTCAACATCACGACAACTCCATTGTGGGCGGCAACACAAGGCCATCAAACATGTTCAACATCACGACAACTCCATTGTGGCTGTTCATTGACTGCGCTAGATTCCGTTTGCTATAGCCGGTCAACCAGCGCTACAAACGCAAACACACAGCCTTCAGCCGCACTCCAAACTGATCCTCCCCACAACGTTGCATTACCACTCAAAAGTATTCGTGGGCGGAGGTGCTCCGCGTCCATCTCACACGTTCTGCGCAGGCAAATGTCCCCCCATCTCGCCCCCTTTGCCAGTCAGAGGAGAGAGGTGGACCAGGGAGATCCTATTCTCTACGAGAACTTACACACGAGACTCAGCCAGTGCCAACCATCAATCGCTCCAGTCCGACCAGCCTTAAGCCAAAAAAGAAAAGGCCACAGCAATATTCCTGCCCAACCCGTGAACGCCCACCCATAATTTGGGTCCCTTTGTTCCATGAAAAATCAAGCCAGAAATGATTGAAAAACAAGACCGGCCCGCTTTCCGCATCGAGCGACGGGTATTTGAATGGCTGTGTATGCATCCTGTAGCCAAGACCCCCAAAACGCCGTCAAAGAGAAACACGATGAACAGAAGAAAATCAGAAAATACCGCAGCGTCGAACGAGATATCCTGCCGTGAGGCGGAGGAAAAGGGTATGTAGTAGTAAGAGGAATCGTCGTTTACGTCATCTTGTTGGCGCATTTCAGGCTTCTCGCTTGCTTCAAGTCGACCCATGCGAAGGAACGCTACGCGGCGTCACATCGCCACTTCGACGGCGCGCCGCCTGCATTTGAGCCTGCTGCTCCTTGCTATTTGCCTCGGCAATCATTTGCTGCTTCTTGCTGACCGCGGCAAGTCTGCCAGTGATCATTTTAATCACTGTGACGAGTCAGCATCGCCCATCAGCCACTGCAAGGCGGAGTCACTTACTCTTTCGCACATGGGCGGCTTCGTCGCTGTCGAGGTCGCCGCCACCCTCTTGATTGGGGCCGCCCTGGGCCGTCGGCCGGCCAGACGACAGTCGCCTGCTTGCCGCGTCGTCGTCACCCTCCAGAACTGCCTCGAGCATGCGGATGGCCGTGATGTACGATATCTTGCAGCCAGGCAGGTTCTCGTTGGTGACCTCGTCAATGGCGGCCGCACGGCTCATTTCGAGGGCGCGGTCGTACATGAGCTTCTCGGCGCTAATTCCTGGCGTGAGGTAGACTTGTTTCACGCCGGAGCCCGATGAAGCGGCGACGGAATCCTCGCCGTGATTAGACGGGTGGCTCGCGTGATCCTCTGGCAACAGCTTCTGCGCCTCTGTCAGCTTCAAACGGACAATCTCAGATTTCTCCAAGACCTCGTTGAAGCGCTGCCGCACCCACTGGACAATGGCGTTGATCTTCTGGGCGACGTGTTCCGACACGGCTGCGGAAACGCCGCTGCCCGTCGATGCTCGACTCTTCTTAGACCACCAAACGCTGGCGATGTCCATGGCTCGGGCCAGCAGCGTGAGAGACTTGACATACAGCACCAGAGCCTCCTCCGACAGAGACACGATTGCTTCGACAGTCAGTCCATCTTCTTCATCCGCCAGTTGGTTCATCGTGACCCCCCCAAGACCCTGATCCACGGACGGCACCATCGGGACGAGCTGCTTGTACTTGACCTCGGCGAAGCCGTACACACAGTCGCTCCTCTCGGCGTACTCCTCCATTGCCTCTCTGGCCCGTACGTCCTCATCGGCTGATTGGCTGCTCTTGCCGTCACTGAGCAGTCCTGCCGGGGCCGTCGGGGTCGGATAGGCCGGGAACGGTTGGTACATCGGGGGCGAAGGACCTTTGGCACCTCTGACCGGTGCCACCTTGAACCCGAAGAGTCTGAGACTGGCGTCTTGTATGGCTTTGGTAATGGCGCTCGAAGCGGATCCGGGGCTCGCAGACAGGGCTTTCTCATACGAAGAACGATGATCTTGGCTTGATCGCCCCTGCGCTACCAATGCCGTTTGTGAAGTTGGTGTGGGGATCGCGCCCGTGGTAGACGTCGGGGTCCCCTGCTGTGTGCTCCGGCGGACCATGGCGCGTGCTCTTTGTCCCGGTTCGCCCTGGGAAGCAAGTCTCTCGTTCGCAGCCAGCTCGTCGGCGAGGGCATTGACTTCGACGTGCCGTCTTTCGACAACGACATAGTCCCTCTCGAACATGACGTCCTGCGCCGCTTTTTCTTCCTCCGTGGCCTGTCGTGTCGTGCTCGTGGTTTCGTTGGGTGAATCAGACGTCACGTTGGCTGGCGCCGTTGTTTGATCGTGCGATGCCCTTGGCGTCAACTGTGCACGATTTGGCGCCGAAGAAGTGTGCTGAGGTACGGGACGCTGAATGCCCAGGCCCTCGCCAGCATCGCGCGGAGAGTTGCTCGTCCGTTGCATGTTGCCACTTTGCCGTCGGTACCGGCCTTCGCCGGGATTCGCGGTTTGCGGTGACCGGGGTTGCAGGTCCTGAGGAGACCTCGGCGACCCGCCGTCTCGGGTGACGAGCTCTGGCCGCACGGAGTTGGGCTGTGGAGAGGGCAAGGCTTCGCCTTGGTGGATTGTCGGCAGTTCTCGCTTGGCCGGCTTGGGAACGTCATCTTCCACCAAGCCTGGAATGTCGCTCGTGACTACCGGGTGGGCGAAAAAGTTCTCGAAACTAATGCGTTCCACGGGGTTCCTCTTGAGTAGGCCTCGGACGAGCGCCTTCATTTCGGGGCTGACCACAACCTCGCGGGGAAACTTTATGACGTCCTCAGCAGCTTCAATCTTCCTCAGCAGTTCAACGTGATTCCTGGCCCTGAACGGAGGGCGTCCGGTGACCATTTCGTACAAGACGGTGCCGACGGACCACAAGTCGGCCTTGGCATCGTATCGCTCGTAGCGAAGGATCTCAGGAGCCATGTATAGTGGTGAGCCGCACAGCGTATCAGCCAGCGACGTCGAAGGTAGCACTCTGGCGAAGCCAAAGTCGGCAAGCTTCAGCATCGGCAGGGAGGCAATCCCAGCCATAGGTATCAACGAGTCCTGACTGGCCGACATGACGTGGAACTGCCTTTGATCCCTAAAGGACTGGGATGGCAGCAGAAGCAGATTCTGCGGCTTGACATCCCGATGGACGTAGTTGCTGCCCCGAAGGAACTCGAGTGCACTGGCCAACTGCTTGAGGAAGTGCCGAATAACCACCTCGTGCAGCCCGGAATTGGGCGCAATCGGGTACTTGCGGGCCATGTCGTGTGTGGCAGGATGCGTAATGAGCTTGTCACGCTTCTTGATGAAGAGCGACAAATCTCCAAGCTCGCAATACTCCATGATGAGGTTGATATGTGTTGATGACTCAACGCAGTCATGAAGGGCAACAATGTGGGGATGCCGGAGGGTCTTGAGAATTTGAATTTCGCTGTACAGATTCTCCTTGAGCTTCTTATTGAGCCGAGCGAGCTCGACGGACTTGATGGCAACAGCGGCTTTGGATTCCTGTTTTCCGCGAGCGGTTAGCGTTCTGCCCACCCTGCGACGAGTGCATCTGGCCACGGCAGGGCGAAGAGCTGCAGACGCAGGGACCTGTCCCAAGGGAACACACCTTGTGCCAGCCCATGTAGACTTGGGCGAAGCTGCCCTTTCCAATCTCCTTATCAATGACGAACTGGCCGATGTTCCGCCCGCTCGACTTTCGGGAGCCGGAGGACGGCGCCTCCTGTCGACTCGCCATGGCTCCTGTCGGGGCCACGGTTGTCGATGGCAGGGAGGCAGCCGAAGTCGATTCGCAGCCCGTGGGCTTACAAGGTTCCTAGGACGGGAGCAGCGGTTCGGGTCGTCATGTAATCGATGTGTTGGATGGCGGGCGGACGGTGGTCGATGGCCGTAGGAATGAGGAGGGAGGTGGGGCCGATCGAAGGCGACGAGGTAGGATGAGATCTGGAAGGCGGCAGGATGAGCAAATCGGTGAGGTGGTGGCCACAAGTCCTGAGACGGAGGTCGAAATTGGCCGAGGCGGCAGGTATCCGATAGGGTGCCTGGGGGGAGGACAAGAGGCTGAAGGAGCACAGGCGGTTAGTGGATGAACGAAGCGGCAATGGGACGGTTCGGATCTGGGCTGCGCGCGCGTTCTGTGCGACGTAACGAGCGAAAGGATCGGGGAGGAAGCTGGGGACAGCTCTGGGCTGTAGTTGCTTCTCGGAAGCTCTGCGATGTTCGGGTGGCGGATGAGCAAGCAAGCGTGGGAGACGGTGACTAACACTAAGATGCAGCGGAGAAGGAAGCCGATGAAGAAACGTCCGAGGCCAAGCAAGGCGGGATGGTGCCTGTCTGCTGGACAGGCTGGTGGTCTCGCCGTTCTCGCCGTCGCCTTGATACTTGTCGCCGCAGACGTCGAGTGGTTCGGCAGATGCTCAACCCTGATGGCCGGAAGGCGTCGCGAAGTTGACCGGGGGGCGGAGGCCCAAGGCACTCGCAGAGCAGACGGGCAGTGCGTGTGCCGGCGCGTGAGCGAGGGTGAGGCGTCACCGTCTGCCTTTGGCCTAGCCCGACATCGATCCACCCAAAGGCTGGGATGTGGATGCCGGCGACGACACCGCGCAGCTGCAGGGAGTCGTAGGTTCCGCGGCTGCGTGTTGGGGGATCGAGCGAGCCAGACTCGCGAGACGGAGGAGAGAGAGGGAAGAGGGAGAGAGAGAGGGAAGGTGGAGGCCAGAGCGCGAGAAAAAGGGGGCCGAGACGATATGTTGGGACGGATGATTGATGGATGATGGGCTGGTCACCTCACTCCTCGCCGTGTCTCGACAGCCGGGCAGCCGCTGGGAGTACCTAAGGTTCGAGCGCGGCAAGGTCAGGCAAGGCATGCCTGGGGGGCTCGTGATGCACCGCCAGCGCTGAGCCCCGGGGGCGCTAGCCGGCTCTCCCCCGCAGGCCGCAGCGCGCCCCAGCGCATCCGCGAGGTACCGGCCCGGTGCGGCACTAACGCAGCTCGCCGCACCCTTCGCAGAGAAGACGCTACAAGGGCACCGCTGCGATACCTCGGCAGCTTCCCATGCGCCCAAACGCCAAACCCTCTCCGGCGGGAGCTTGCTCCGCTATCGAGGGGGTGACAGCAGACGCAGTCCCCACTGGCAGGCAGCCTGATGCTGCGATAAGCCGAGTGGTGGCCTCGATAACGACGGCGAGCCCGATAATGGCGGGCAACAATGGGCTCGGTCGTCACTTATCGTCCTATCATAACATAGGGTACCTTCACTAGACACCCACGGCCCGGAGATCTCAAGATATCTGTCTGTTGCTCCCCTCCTTCGCGCCGGCACCGATCTGCTTCGCAGGGGGGGGCACACGGGCGGACGAGCCCCGTTTTGCGTTTTGGGGGGTGGACGAGGCCCGAAGGCGCGACGTGATGTGCTCGTCACGAGGGTTCGCATCATCGAGGCGGGCGAGTCCCACCATCGCAGCTCGGCTGCTCGTCATCGCCGCGCCGCCGCCAGGGGCCAAGGTAAGGTAGGTAGCACCAGCCGCAGTAGCCTGCGCTTATCGCCCACAAAGCTGCCCGGCGTCGCGACATTGAGGCGAGCCAATGCAGGTGCCTTGCGCAAGAGCCGCGGGCGATGGTTGCCTCCGTTACCTCGGCCGAACGCAGCCTCAGGCTGCTTCGCTTCGTGCCTCGTCGCGACGCCCGCTCCCGGCTCCAGCTCGTCGATTCATTCAGTCTACCACCTCTTATGCTTCGCTTAGTTCCTTCGATGGCTACTGAGCTTAATAAATGCAAAACAAATGCGAAAACTGCAAAAAAAAAGAAGCCTCCACGCAGGATTGAACTACGGACCTTTGCATATTAAGCTACAAGTGCTCTACAAGTGCAACGCTCTACCACTGAGCTATAGAGGCCAGGTATCTTCGTTCCGAAGACATTTCGGTGGGTCTCTCCCATCCTACTTATCATTATAAAGTAATAATACATGTGGTGGAGGATCGTGGGGCCTCTAGTGCGAAACACTAGCCCCTAAGGGCTGTGTGCGAAAAGGTGCCGGTACGGTGCTAAAAGTTGTCATATAGACGAAAAAGATGATGTACCCACCAACCCGCGTGCACCATCTCGGAATCACTACCTATATAATGTATAAGCTTCGTGGGAGGCAAAATAAAAAATAGTTGCTAGTTGAATCGAAGCTGGATACTATGAATCACGAGTTTACGATATAGCCACTTCGACATGCACGTAGGAAGGCGATACTATAGTTTCGCGCGGCATATTTCTTTAAGGGGGTAATTGAAGCCCTAGTCGTATGTACCCGGCACCATCCAGGCACCTTCTAGCCACTTATTGGCACTGTCCTAGCACCCTGGCACCTAGCAGCCACTGGCACCGTGCTGACTTGGGTCCTGCACCCAACCATCTTCCACTACGGAAGCATTCGACCCCACACCAGCCATCAATAACACCTGTACATCGCTTCAAAGCTCCTTGCCCGCAGCTTGAGAAGCTTGTTAACACCCTCGCCTACACATTCAATGGCTTCTTGCATTCACAGTACCTATTTTGTTTCCGGTGACTGCGGGGCGATTGGGGAAATGGGTGCTTCCTGGCCGAGCAATGCTCTTAACTGACTGTGACGAAGGAGCCGCCTTCTTTCTCGACAGAACTCTGGATCACGATAGTCCGAAGGACTACGCCTCCCTCGATGCGGAATGGGCGAATGGCGTGGGTGTTTGCAAGGATGGCCGCAAACTTGATGGCCTCGCATAATGACGTGACGGAACCAGAGTTCAGCGAGTCAGAAACAGAATAACCTCGAGGACCAGGACACCGGATGAGAAACTGCCTTCCGGAACACCTCGTGGTGAACAGGTTTCTACCCCTGACGACAGCGATAGGTGAATCTGTGAGCTCTTCCGCCGGCACGGCTCTCGCTTGATTGGGCATGTCCCGGCAAGCACGACTCATCGATTTTCGGAGGCAGTGTCGACGGAATGCGAAAGATACCCCGCTGCAAGTCGATCGGTCGTAATGAAATTCAGCGTCTTACGCTCGCTACCGCTATTGAGCTTCGGGTCGCTACCAATGTCTTCGGTATTCACTTTACTAGCGTGATTGGATTCTCCTTCACGCTTGTAGGAGCTGGTAATGCCCTCGACAATACAATCAGCACAGACCCCGGTACCTTTGAGGATGTTTATCGCGTCCAATGGCATCCGGCTCGGCTTACCGGTATCTCTTTCTCGGAGTTCCAACATACGATCTCCATGGCGATGTTGAAACAGCATCTGGTTCCTGCCGTTTTAAAGAAGAACGGTGCCACATACCCACTTGCCGTCCACGACGCAGCACTTCTCGATCAGCTTCGCCAATCTTTCGAAGCATGTGGATCAACTGCAATGAAGTGTGTTTTCAAGCAGTTCCCACATAGTCCTGCTCCTCTTTCCTCTTCTTCTCTATCGATGCGACCAGTCAAGCCGTCCTCACTCGTGACGTTTGCCAAATTCGCCAAATCTTCAATATATGCATGGTCTACCCTACCTTCTTCTCTTCTCCCTCCTCTATGATAATGACTCATCGCACGGTACTCAGGCAAGTGAACCCCATACCGGAAGATATCAAACGCTTTCAAGGGCATCCTTCGCGCATATTGGGAGAGATGGAACCGTGCCAACGACAACGTCGGGCATCTGGGAGCCATGGCATTGGAACCATTGTGCATCGACACTCTGGCGCAGTAGTGAATGGGATTAGAAATGGCCCTATTAGTGTTGAGACAAATGGGTCCGATTTGAACTGTGCGATGTGCTTGTGAAACGTCGAGGGCTCCCTGCTGAGTTGAGTTGGGGTTGCCGTCGCGGAGGCGCTCGTCTACATGCCCGTCAGGCTTCCAGGTAGCAGAATGGCTGCTCAAGTGGTTGCGCGTGCCCCGACGTAGAAAACGAAGGGCTCAAGCTCGTCGCATCTCATCGCTGGAGGGGAACCTGGGGTCGCGGCTTTGGCCCACGTGGAGTTAGGGAGCGACTCAGCCGACTGTCTCGAATCGCCAAGACATCCGGCATGCTGCAATGGCGTTTGCGGGTTGGGTCGGATGGGTCAGATGATGACGCAAACCAGGGCGTTCAGCGTCATGTGGCGAAGATTGTGTTCCTGGGAGGACAGCAGGCGAGTGCGTGTCTAAAGTTGGACAGTGCTTCGTCTTGCCCTTGCATCCCTTTTCAAGTAGCTGCGTGAAGGCTACAGTGACATGTATGGCCCGCGATTAGTGCATGACCTGCAACTACTTTTCATCACTCGACATTGTGGAGCAAGATAATGTAGCTTTGTGTATGCCACAAAATTTGAGTACTTCCATTATGGGCTGCAGCCACACTTGTCACAGTGAGTACAACATGACAGGGTGATGCATCTTGTGATTGTTTGCAACTGAGTGAAGGCAACAAACGACAACTAGGTGGAACACAGGCACAAGCCGGGAACAAGTGGCTTTTGTGGGCCAGAGCTGCAGGCCTGTGGGTCCAGTGGCCAGTGCTCCAAGTGTGAGCTGCAAGTCACTTTCAGATCACGGCTTCTGGTCGGCCAGGATACCAGACTCTTTCCAGGCATAAAAGAAGCTCCTGGCGCCACTGGTCTCGAGAATAATCCCACGGGACATCGAGTTTGACAACAGTCGACGACTCGTGCGACCTCATCGCGCAGCATGGAGGCCACATAGCCTCGTCGATAAAGTTTGGAAAGGTGTTAATACTCAGCACTACTCCGTTCCATGGCGAGGTAATGGCCATCGTTCTGCGAAGTTCCTCAGGCTCTGTACTTTCCCCCCCAATACGCCGAAAGACAGCTGGAGGAATAATACAGCAAACATCTTGGAGATAACTTTATGCCTGGTCCTCCAAACGCTGGGAAAAGGAAAAGCTGTTTGAGATACATTCGGCAATGATATTGTTCTCATTGCGATCGACGCTGGCCACAAAGATGCGTCCTCCGCGCGCAGCAGGTCTGCCTGCCAAGGCAAAGCCGTCCGTGGTATTCTCCCCTCGCCTGGCTGGATACCACGAGCAAATCAATAATGAATTGACTAGATCCAACTGCCCCGCGAGCATTCGCAGACCGACGTGGAGCTTGACGATGATTCCGCGTCTGGTGGTACCATTCAGACGGAGCTGACCGTCGTAAGTTCCCCTGTTTAGATGCTGCGAATCGATGTCTGACCAATTGTCCAGGTTCAATCATCCCATCAGTGTCGACGGATTGATCCCTCTCTCGACGGAATAAGACTGGAGCCCGGAGCGCTACAGAACGATCGAAAATGGCAGGATGACACCATTCTGGCCCGGGAATTCGCTGGCCCTCAGGACCTCCAAGTAATAGTTGCGATCGCCAAATACTTCAGCGTTCCCAGGCTCGAGCAGGATCTGTGGCAATTTCTCAATTCGATAGAGTCACGCTTCCCTCATCTTGTGGCTGGATCGTCCCCTTGCTGTCCCAATTCCGCGCACATCGTCATCAGCAAGTTGTCCTTTTTGTTCTTCATTGCCCCATTGAAGAAATATATATATCCCTTGACGAGCGTCGTTGTTTAACGGAAGAATTTCTCGGAATCATCGCAAACTGTGAGTATTCTCTAGATAACCTATACTTCTAGTGACTCTAATTTCTAATGTAGATCTCCGCGATCGCAACGTACATTGCATTACCATGAACCTGCGCAAAGAATATCGAACGAATAAAAAGGGTGTTCGTTGCCCTGTTCTTGATGACGTTGAGCTCGGTACCTGTACTCTGGCAACTATTGGCGAGGTCCTTGTCGCCAGGAACGTTTTCGGCATAGATATAATGGCGACGATCGTCATATCTGAGAGCGCCATAAAAGCCATGAATTCGATTGCGAACTGGCCCGAGTGCTTCGCTATGTTTGGCACGGTCCATAAAGTAAACTGGCACCCTGGACGAATCGCTGAACTCTTTTTTACGCTCGGTCATACAACGGCTTCGTCCGTAATTGAGGACCTTATTCGAACACAATATGGACCAATCATCTATTCAGTTCTTCAGATCTTCGGCAACAACACCTACGACGAGGATGGATTCTGGTATAGCGTATGTCGCAAATGTATTCTTGGTGTTGACGAAACTCTCTCACTGGCCTTTACACCGCCTGCCGATGTTCGCGTCGATCATGACCTTGAGTTGCCAGATCTTTCTCGCTTCTGGTCTGCTGATGAAGAGGAGCTGAAATCCCTCGACGAAGAAGCCAAGAAGTCTGCCAAGTCGCAGGAAATCATCTTCAAACTTCATGGACGGCGAAGCAAGATGGCTGTTCGGGTGGCAGATCTGCTTGAACTATAGAAGCTGGATGGGTCTATTGTGCTTTGCTCAGCTGAAATCTTGTCAGCCCTCATTGTTGCAATCTGAAAACAATATCTTGGCAGGTGTCATGATGGTTTGGCAGTCCTGTAATTACTGAAGGTGCCAGATAAGGTGTCATTCATCACTCCGTCACTCCTTAAAGTCCTCCAATGGTCCCTCCCGTAGACAGGAAGGCACCCATGGCTAGACCAACCGTTACGCGCGACAAGTATTGCAGTCCAGAAAGTGACTTGCGCACCTTGTCAGGGCAGTACTTGGCCGGCGATGATCATGCTAGCAGAAGGTATGCGCTCGGTCATGAAGTCGCGCGTTTTCATGATGGCGATTCGATTGTGCGACTGTGTGCTGCCGAGACACCTGTGCCGCAAACAATGGAGAGAATAGATACTGAACCGAAGTAATGAGACGAGAAGGGCAAGACGGCCTGCGAAAAGAATATCGAGTCGAGCGTCAGTGGGATGAGTATCGAGCTCTGCCCACAAAAGAGCCCAACCTGGAGCGCGGCTCGGCAACCGCGTCAGAATCGTCATGAACTGGTGCGGGACCTGGGATGGCGGTAGAGGAGCGAGTGACTCGCTGGCGAATGGGCGTGTCGATGGTCGCTTCGGATGTGACAGCGTACCGGATACGAGGCAAGAGGAGGTGAACACGACAGCATGGCGTTTTGCCCATGGAAGCGCGCCATCAACGTTTCACAAGCACATAGCACAGTTCAAACCGGACCCGTTTGGTTCATCACTAATATGGCCATTTCTATTCCCATTGTCGCTACTGCGCCAGGTAGAGGTCCGACGTCGTCGTCGGGCCGGTTCCACCTCTCCCTCCTCTTGTGCGGGCGCCCGCGTACTCTTGCTTCTCTAATTTCCAATTTGCTCCGCTCACATGAGGCCGACCAGCCATAATTCCTGGGGTATCTGTTACGACGAAAACGCTTTTCTTTACATCGGTTGTCATTCATCATCACATCCCGGAGCTTGCGCTCACGTGCGCTCACGTGTGTCCGGATTAGACGTCTTAAAGGTCTTAGTGGCCCGCAGCCTTGGCGACGGTAGGCAGCTCCTTGAGGGCCTCGGCGATGATGCTCAGGCCCTTGCGGAGCTCCGTCTCGGTGATGACCAGCGGGGGCGCAAAGCGAATGATGTCGCCGTGCGTGGGCTTGGCCTGTAGGGGACTCGTCAGTACGAGGCGCGCAGGGAGAAGGGCGATGGGGTCGGCCTTACCAGAAGACCCTTGCTCTTGAGGAGCATGCACAGGTCCCAAGCGGTGCGGCCGGACGCAGCCGACTCGTCGATGACCATGGCGTTCAGCAGACCCTTGCCCCGAACGGTCTTGACGATGGGGTTCTTCAGGGCCGCGATGCTGTCGCGGAAGATCTGGCCGAGGCGCTCGGCGTTGGCGATCATGTTCTCCTCCTCGATGAGCTCCAGGGCTCGGATGGAGACGGCGCAGCCCAGGGGGTTGCCGCCGTAGGTAGAGCCGTGGGTGCCAGGCTCCACCACAAGCATGACCTCCTTGCTGCTCATGACGGCGCTGACGGGGTACATGCCGCCGGAGATGGCCTTGCCCAGCGTCACCATGTCGGGCTTGATGCCGGACCACTCTGAGCACAGCATACGGCCAGTGCGGCCAATGCCGGTCTGGATCTCGTCGCAGATGAGGAGGACGTTGTGCTTCTTGCACAGGGCGTGCACCTTCTGGAGGTAGTCCTCGTCGGGGACGACGACGCCGGCCTCGCCCTGAATGGGCTCGACGAGGAAGGCAGCAGTGTCCTTGCCGTGGGCCTCGAGCACCTCCTCAAGGTCGGCGACGTTGTTGAAGCGGATGGGCTTGCCAGTGGAGGGGTTGGCAGCGCCGATGTTGGGGAGATAGGGGCCGTAGTTGTCCTTGGACTCGGGGTCCGTGGACAGAGTGATGGCAGTCATCTGTGATCACACGTCAGCAAACCGGTGTCGAACACGGCGACCCCCTCGCAGGCGGCATACCGATCGTCCGTGGAAGTTGTCGGCGACGCAGAAGACGAGGGCCTTGCCCTGCTCGACGCCCTTGACCTTGTAAGCCCACTTGCGGGCGATCTTGACGGCGGTCTCGGTGGCCTCGACACCCGTGTTCATGGGCAGCACCATCTCGTAGCCAAAGACCTCGCGGATCTTCTCGGCCCACTTGGGGAAGACGTCGTTGTGGAAGGCACGGGAGCTGAGCGTCAGGCGGCTGGCCTGGTCGACGAGGGCCTTGACGAGCTCGGGGTGGCAGTGGCCCTGGTTGACGGCGCTGTAGGCGGAGAGGAAGTCGAGGTACTGGTTGCCCTCGGGGTCCCAGACGTTGACGCCCAGGGCCTTGGAGAAGACGACGGGCAGCGGGTGGTAGTTGTGGGCGGCATGCTCGTTCTCGGAGGCGATGGCGGCGGCCGTCGACGTGGCGTGGTAGCGCGAGTCGGCGGCGGCGCGGGAGGCGGCGTCGTCAGCGTGGGGAGCCATTGTGACGGGTTTGGCGAGTCTTGAGTTTGAGTCTGGCGTGCGTGTCAGCGACGGGCTGCCTGGAGTCGTGACGACGGCGTTGCAGTTCGCAGGGCCGGCAATGGAGGGGCAGGCCGGAAACAGAAAGGGGAACCAGCCCCTCCATCGTGACGTGACGTCTTAGGGGTCCGGGGCCGGAAAGGGGGGGGGGGGGGGGGTCTAGACTGGGAGGCGGGCAGGTACTAACCGGCTAGGGGCTGCTGCGTTTTCTGGGCAGTTGCTTGTTTGGGCAGTCCCAGCAATCGACGTGGGCGGGATGTGGCTTCTGGAAGCGCGGGGGAAGAAAGACCGGAGCAGGTGCAGCTGGCGATGTGCGGCGAGAGGATCGCGGATGGTTGGGAGGAGGAGAAGGAAGCGGTTCGCCTGCGGGGTGCCGGCGCCTCCCCCCTTTGTCTTTATAGGCGCTCACGAGGCCGACGAAAAACTCGTTGCGTTGCCCTCCGACGAAGTTTGTCCGCCGCTATACCCCTAAGTGCAAGTGGACAGCACGGAGGGCCCGGCGCTCGCGAGGCGTTGGTCGTCGACGAACGCCCGTGGTGCCACCACACCTTGGCGCCTGGGGGGCTCCCTGGGGCCCTCCGTGCCGAAGCCAGCCGGCCACCGAGACACAGACGCCGAACTAGTCGCGGGCGCTGGGTCCGAGGGCGCTGCCAGCTGAGGCCCTCGCGCCCACGGCGGCGGCGTGCACCGTTCCCCACCGTCCGCCCGCCATCCCATGCCCGCCAGCCGATCCAGGCGCGCCTCGACCTTCCCCAAGCGCCCCAGGCCCGCCTGACGGCCAGCCAATGGGGGCGAGACCATTACGTACGGCGACGGGCGTGGCCCGGGGGCGCTGAGACGGCGCCCGCACACCTGGCGATGGAGCGGCGGCCGAGCGGAGGGCCGCGGTGGTCGTTTTGGGAACCCGCCGCCGCTGCACGTCGGCGATCGAGATAAGACGGCCTGCCGCCGCGCCGTACGCGGAGGGGGCCAGCCAGGGCCTGCGGGATGCCCATGGTGTGTCATCGCATGCGCGTGGCTGCGCGAGCCGGGATGCAACGCTCGCGGGTCGGGCGTGGGCGGCGTCGAAGCCCCGTGAAACGATAGCGCAGCGGCTACCTGTAACTCGCGAATGCTGGCAGCGCTACCGGCGGCTCTGGGGAACATCCTCCGCTGGGCTGCTAGCCACCTGGAATGCTGCGACGTCGGCGCTGGCAGAGCAGGCAAGGTACTTCGGCCGAGCGAGGCACGCGTGCCTGGTCCGAGGTACCGACCCCCACACTTGTCCCCGCCCCCATCAGGGGGTCGCGATTGGCATCTCCAGCGCCAACCGCGAGCGACCATCAACCGCGACAACTCCCGTCGACAACCCCAAACGCCTTAGCCAAGGGCCCGGCAGTTGCGCCAGATCGCCAGGCTCGACCCCGGACTCTCCCGCCCGAGCAGCTGGCCAATGAGCCTCGGATAGGTGCCCCTGCGTGCACCACCGCTCCATCAGACCACCAGGTCCCGAGGACACGTCTTTTTCACGGCGTCTAAGCCAGCCATGGCCGTGTCGTCGTCGTCCTCCTCCTCGGCTCGCAACAGGCGCAACCGTCCCGTCTTCCTGCGTGACGTCGTCATCATCCGCCTCATCAACGCCTGGCTGATCGCCACCTTCTTCCAGCCCGATGAGTTCTTCCAGTCCCTCGAGCCCGCCTGGCGGCTCGCCTTCGGGCCGTCGAGCGGAGCGTGGCTGACCTGGGTAAGCGAGCGTGCAAGGCACACGTCGTCCGCATCTGGCTCGAATTAAGCGCCTCGCCCCTTTCACAGTTGCAATCTGTATCGAGGAATGAATCACTGACGCCTCTCTTGCAGGAATGGCATCATCAGCTGAGATCGTCGCTTCATCCCGTCCTCTTCTCGGGCGCCTACGTGGTTGCGGATAAGCTCTCTAGCTTGCTGCCCGTGGGAAGTGTGCTGCGCACCGCCGTCGTCATGGCCGCGCCCAAGGTGTTGCAAGCTGGCATCGCCGGCTTGGGAGACTGGTTCACCTGGCAGCTTGCCGTCAAGATCTACGGCTCGACCAGCGACGCCTCTTTCTTCGCGGTATGTCCCTCTGCCGCGTCCACCTTTGTTTCATTCGCCATTCATTCTCGCGTCGCAAAACTCACGCGCCATGTAGCTCTTCCTCCAGGTCTTCAGCCCCTGGCAGTGGTACGTCTCCACGCGTACCTTTTCCAACTCGCTCGAGACCACCCTCACCGTCATGGCCTTGTACTACTGGCCCTGGCAGCTCCTTGGCGCCGCCAAATCCGCCAAGGAGAACCCGAAGCCGGTCAACCCTCTCCGCGACCTGTGGCAGCTTCGCGCGTCTCTGTGCCTAGCCGCCCTGGCGGTTGTCTTGCGGCCGACAAACGTCCTCATCTGGGCCACCGTCGTGGGGTTGGTCCTCACGCGGGTGACTCTCCGGGGCACGTCACCTCTGACCTGGACATCCACCTTGGTTCTCTTCAGGGAAGCCTTGCTGTGCGGAAGTCTCGTCTTGGGCTTGTCATTTGTATCCGACCGCCTTTACTTTGGCTTCTGGACTTTCCCGCCCTACAACTGGCTCAACTTCAACATTTCCAAGTCTCTGGCCGTCTTCTACGGCCGCAATCCGTGGCACTACTACCTCCTCCAGGGGCTGCCTCTCCTCACCACCACTAGCCTCCCCTTTGCCCTCTGGGGCCTCTACAAGCCCTCGGCGTCATCCGTCGACCAGCTCAATACGCTCAGGGCTCTATCCTGCACCGTCTTCGCCACCATCTTCGCTCTGTCTCTGATTTCCCACAAAGAAGTCCGCTTCATTTACCCCCTCCTGCCGGCCCTCAACATCCTCGCGGCGCCACTGGTCGCCTCATTCTTCACCTCTCCTTCATCATCGAAGCCGCCCTCGAGGACCGGCGCGCCCCGTCCTCGTCTCCGCAACAAGCCATATCTCTTCGCCGCGCTAGGCGTCAACCTCGTACTCGCGGGGTATGTCACCTTTCTCCACCAGCCCGCGCCCCTCACCGTCATGTCCTATCTCCGAAAGGAATACGAGCGCATACACCCGGCTTCTGTGCAGCTCGCGCGCGTCACGCACCAGGCTCCTGAGCCCCAGGACGAGCTCTTCGCTCTCTTCCTCATGCCCTGCCACTCGACCCCCTGGCGGTCGCACCTTGTCTATCCAGGCCTCAGCGCGTACGCTCTCACTTGCGAGCCCCCTCTTCACACGTTGCCCGACACGCCTGAAAGGGAATCGTACCGCGACGAGGCAGATCGCTTCTACGATGACCCCATGGCCTTCCTTCGCACGGAGCTCTTCGCAGCGGGGAGCGAAGTGCGCACCCCGCGCTACATCGTCGGCTTCGAGGGCGTCGAGCCTTGGCTGCGTGATTTCTCCGCGACAGACGAGGGCAAGGCGCTGGGAATCAACATCCGGCGTGTATGGGGTGGCTTCAACGGCTTCTTCAACGAGGACTGGCGTCGCTCCGGCAGAATGATTGTGTGGGACACGGGCGTGTACGGAAACGCTCCAGTATCCAGGCACGGGACTCGGGGAAAATAGAAGTGCCGAATCTCCTAAGACGTTTTAGCATATACTCTGCCAGCATTTGTACTATTATAGATACACAACGGTGCCAGTCCATAGACTTAATGCATACCAAAGTGAGCCCATATTGCATCAGTACCACAATCCCAATGCTCAATGTGAACCGCCCCGTTGAAACCGCCCCGTTGGAACCGCCCGCGAGCTGTTCACCAAAACACTCATGCAGCAACGATAACGCACACAAGATCTTGTTAACCGCGAAGAATTTCAAGTATCTCCTAGTGGCCCGTACATTACACAAAAACATCCCCTCTCACGTCGCGTGAGCCTCTTGGTTGCGTTTCCCGTTCCCAACCTGTCCCTTCCCGTCCGTCTCGGTCCTACCTCATCTTTTCGGGGCGAGGAAAAAAAGTGCAACGGGTGATATCAAAAGCGTCGGCGTTGCGCAATTACATCCAACAAAGTGGTTAAAAGAAGAAGAAAAAAGGAGATGGATGCAGTGGTGTCGTGGGCAGCCGGACACGAAGACGAATTAGAAAAGCGGAGGTAAACAGGTCCTCATGCGGTATCGTAGAATGGGCAAATAAGAAAAAGCTGCTCGGACAAGTCTGTGCGCACTCAACGCCGGGAATGGTCTGTTCTGAAGTGGATAGCTAGAATAGATGCTTTACCTCTAGGTGAAAGGGCAAAGCATCAAACATGATGGAAGGCATTCGATGCGTCTGGCCATCTCCCGTGGTCCCAAAATTCCATATTCTATGATCAATCGAGAATGCTTCGATGGCGAGGATTTCGTGCTCATAGTTCCGGGAACCTGTCTAGGGTTGAACATCCGCAGGTGCCGCGCCAGCGTGCTCGGGTTCAGCTTCAGCTGCGTGTTGTGCCTGAGGATGCTCGGGGATAGTCTTTAGCTCCTCTTTTGACGTTCCAGTCGCAAGGTCTTGCGCGGGGGCAGTCTGTGGCGCGGTTGGTGCCGATGTCGGCGCGTCAGAGGCAGACGCGGCTGGCGTGTCCTGGACAGTCACTTTCGAAGGTCCCTGCTGGGTTTCTGCCGGTCCTGAAGCTGCCTTGTCCACTTGCCTGTCGGCTTGCTTCTCCTCGTCGCTCTTCTCCGGCTTCACGTCTAAGCTCTTGCCGCTCGGGAGAGGAGCGGCATTGATACCCTGGCGGTCTGCAGGGGGCGACTTCGCCCGTCTCTGCTCGGCGTTCTCCTTGGCCTCGCGGTACTTGTTCTTGATCCAACCGATGGGCCCTTTGGGCTCGTCCTTGCTGTCCTTGCCGCCCTCGTGAGCCATCTGCACTTCGGCACTGGCCTGGGTTGTCGGCTCCGAGCTCTCGTTCCCGAAACTCTTGCGTGGCTTGCTGAGACCGCTACCGATAGATGTGGTGCTGATCACCGCCGTGTCGTTGGAGCCGATATTCATGTGCGGAGGCGTTGTCACGGAGCTTGTTGAGCCTGGGCCATTATCGTTATTTCTGCTCCGCGATAATCTCCACCGCCTCTTCTTCTCCTTCTCGGCATTGTCTGCTGTTGGTGCGACATGTTCATCCAGCACCTGATCCATGTCTGATCCCTCGTTGAACGAGGAGTGGAGGGATGTTGGCGGAGACTTCTTCCTCCGCAGCTTGTCTTCGGGATGCAGGCTACTGTTTGATGCTTTGTGAGATGCACGAGGAGGAGTGGGCTCAGCAGACGCCTCGCTCGGCCCCGGGTTTGGAGCTGGTGGGTTCTGCACCACGGCCTCGGGAGATGGTTGGGGATGAGAAAGATTCGGTTCTCGGGCAGCTGCCGGAATGGGGGATGTTGGCGTGTCTGGCGTGTCTGGCGCGGGCTCCGCGGTAGCGGGTTGCGTGGCGGGATGCGAGATGGGGTGCGAGGTTGGCTGTGACGTCGGCTGCGCCGAAGGCTCCGCGATGGGCTGCAACGACTCCAAGGGGTTCGGGGCCTCCAAAGTCGGCGACGCAGTATTCGACCGGGGCAGCGAGGTGCTCGAGCTTTGGGCGCTAATGTTCAAGGCGCCTGGTATGCGCTTCTTCTTTAGCTTATTGGGCTGCCTCTTCTCGCCACCATCCGCAGTCGATCGCTGGAAGAGGCTCTGCAAGTTTCGTTCCTTTGTGGGCGGTGTCGGGGACTCTTGTGAAGCTTCCAGCAGTCTCTCCTGGCTCGGTTCGGCAGACGGGGACGCTGCACCGACGGCGGCTGGTGTTGGGCTGGAGCTCTGGGGTGGCTGCGCTTGGCGCGTTGCACGGACTGGCGTCATGGGTCCGACATGGGCGGCTGGCGAGTGTTGGCCGCTGGAGTCGCGATTCTTGAATTTGCCTCCTGGCAGCGCGGGCGACTTCTTCGACGGAACGGTATTGCTCCTACCCAAGCCGCCCGTGGGAGTCGCAGTCAAGGAAGGGCTGTTCGGCGTCGTGCTGTCATCTTGTCGTGAGTGTCGTGAAGAAACCGATCTATTCCGGCGAAGCTTGCCGTCACGTCGAACGCTCGTGGCCCCCGCGCTGGCATTCGAGGCCGACCTGTCCAGGCCGCCCTGAGTCTTGCTGGGGTTCGGCGTCAAAGGACCGGTCGGAGTTCCCGACTCCACCTCTTTCTTCGTCTTTTCATCCGCTGCCGTCCCTTGCATGCCGATGAGGAAGTGGTCCTGGTTCTCGATCAGGAAAATCAGAACGCATTGGTTCAGTCTGTACTCCTCCGGCGCCATGGCGTGAGACGGGTGAGAAAGCATTCCAGGCTGAAAGATGGCCGCCAAGTTCTGTGAATTCATGCGGTTCTCGTCCGACTTGGCCGCAAAGACGGCAAGGAGGTCTAGGATGTAGAGGAGCAGCTGCCTGTTGAGGGGAGGCAGTTCCGTGATGAGCTGCTGATACTTCTCAATGGCGGCATTCTCGTCGAAGTTGTCCACAAACTGAGGGCCCTCGACATCGCCCACGGCTTGCTTCGTGGCGCCGCGTAGAGGGTCGCGGAACTTTTCGTACAGGTCCAAGGGCACGACGGGCTCCGGCAGGTCGTTGAGGTATCGGCGCAGGACGTTGGCGGCATCGTGAACAGTGTATCCGTCCCAGACCAACCCCTTGCCGTAGCGATCTGGCGAATCGAATATAAATTTCAGCTCCTTGATGCGCTTTTCGGATCCGCTCAGGCGGAAAATGCCCTCGATACCGGTGGCTGCCACAGGAGTTAGTGCGTACGCAACCATGGACGACTGGCTCCCACCCACCCTTTTCCTTCAAGAAAACCCCACACTTTGCCACGACGATCGGCACATATCCATAGATGTAGCTCTGGCCGTTCTCATCGATGAGGGATATGGCAACGTTGGCGTATGTTATACTCTGCCGCAGGGGAATGCCGAAGATGCCTGGCGCCTTCGTCTCTACTACGAGCAAGGTCAGCAAGCCGCGCATTGGTGACAGCAGCAGTAGGGGGCTCGAGAGCGCCGACGGACTGGGCTTCGACAGAGCATTCGACGGGTAGCCCTCGTCGGTCGCGTCGTATCGCTTGCCACAGCTGCCGACACCGTCGGGGTGAGGAGGACGAGGGGTGAGTGATATCGTCGGCGAGGCGGAAGTGTCAGGCTGACGGTCGCGAACGTGGGGCCCAAGACTCGGCGACAGGACACGAAGCAAAGCGAGCAGAGGGGGTCCTACCTGCGGGTTCTTGGTGCTTAGAGGGCAGTTTGAAGCCCTTCCACCACGACTTGAGGTCACGCTTGTTCGGGGGCGAGGCGGGCGTGGCACCGAGCGGCGTCGCCTGGTTCGACGGGCTGGCCTTGCTCGGTGTAGGCGTGGCAGAAGCCATGGTAGACGACGGCGGCGCTCTTCGCAACGAGACGGTGAGGTGGGCGACGTGGAACGGTTGTGGCGGTGGTCAATCGAGGACACCGACCTCGACTCGACGCCGAGCGGGCGCGCGACGCGACGTGAGGCGAGGCGAGTCCCGGCGGCGGGCGATACAGGGTCGGTCAATGGCCCGTCGGCTGCTGCCGCAGAGCAGCTTTCGGTCGGCTCGGGATGAGGGGAATGCGGTCGGCGGCGGATGCGACGAGAGCGCTCGAGCGGCGGGCACCTAACGTCGGACTGGCGAGTTGACGTCGGCGATCAAGCCCTGCGGCATGGAGGAGGCGGCTGCGTAGTCGAGCGATGCGCCGGCGGCGGAAGGGGAGGTGCGGGAGGGAGGTTGCGGCGAGTTGCGCGGCAAGCCTGCAGAGGGCGAAGATGGTCCGCGGTGTGTGGTGGTGAGGCGGTGGTGGTAGTGTGGTGTGGTGTGGAGGGATTCTGAGCGTGCTGAGGTGGGCAGTCCGTGGTGCTGGGCGCGGGTCGCTGCCAGGCTGCCCAGACGGGAGGGAGGGGGGAGGTTTGACGGCAGCCGTGTGTGCTGGGTGCTTGGTTCTTGGTGCTGGGTGCTGGGTGCTGCTGCAAGGCGCTACGAGCAGTCCGTTCCGCTGCGCTGCGGCCGCCGAGGGCCTGGGCCAGGCTGCCAGCGCTGGGGGGGCCCGGGCCTGTTGGCGCGGGCGACGGCGGATCAGCAGCGCGAGACAGATGGAGTAGCAGGACGAGCGAGCGAACGCCAATGGGAGGGTGATTGCAGGACGCGGGCCTGCAGCGAACCAGTCTCAGGGCCGCGTCTATGCACCCCTGATGAGGACCGCTGTTGTTTCTGCGCGTTTCCTGCGCCCGGTTGCTGGGTTGCCTTCCTCGCCGCTGCTGTCGAGCGGGACGGACTGGGGGGCCCTGCTGCTTGTTGCGCTGTGAGCAAAGACAACAACAGAAACAGGCACGGCCCGCGGCTGTTTAATACTGTTCCAGTCCCATCTGCCGCGGCGCGAGCATGCTTTTCACGCAAGGTATGGGCGGGAGACGGCCAAAGGGAAAAAGGAAAAAAAGGTTGAACGTTCGGCCCAGCGCATTCACAGCCTAAACCTTCCATGCAAGTCGCTGCAGCGCCTCGCGACACCACGGCGTAAGGCGCCATGCCTTTACCTCAACGCTACGAGTACCTCAAATGCTTGGGTTTGGTACCTCAGGGCTGCCCTGCGCTGGAGCTTTCACCACCAAAAAAAAAMCTTCGCCCGCCTGTCTGCTCGTAATAATGGAACCTGCAGCCACCAACGAGCGCTGTTGGGCGCATGCATCAAGCTTCGAATCCTGCTCCCATTAATATTAATTAGCCTCTGCACTAGGCGGGCTCAGTGCCTGTCCCGAGGGCGACGGCACGTGGCCAGAGCCGAACTCGCAACAGACATCGCCAGCACGGTGTGGATATCGTCATGGCCGTCGTCGTCGTCGTCGTCATCGTCATCAATCAATCAGTCAGTCGACAGACTCTGCGGGTACGGTGACTTGACGATCAACCAGCGAGGTCCCGCCTCCAATCTGTCCCGCCACCACTTCCCGTTCGTGGTGTGGGGGTGGTATTCCAGGGCGGCCATTCGCCCCGGCGGTATCCGAGCGGAGCGGGAGGCATCAGGTACGACGAGTACAAGTACTCGTACCGCGCATCCCGCAAGCCGGTGAGAGAAGGTTTGACTGCCTGGCAGCCAAGGTACATTTTACAGCTACGGCCTTCCAGGCTTTTAATGCGGTCTTATGCGGTTGGGCGAAACGGTCAGGAGGCACGCTCAGGCAACCCTGTCAAGCCTTTGCATCCTCCCCACGACAGGCAGCAAGACTTACACTGCAAAGGCCCCAGGTTGGGGAAGCTCGCCTTTGCCCGCCTACGTTGCAGAGAATGTGCGGCTGATGTTTCCCGCCGTGGCATCACCGATCAGCCCTGTCCGAATCACACGCTGCAGGACCCATCGTGGCGAGGACTTGGAGGTCACTGCAGCATCCGACGTCGATCTATCCTCCCGACGGGGCCAGCCAGCGAGATCGACGACAATGCACGCCACAGGCCTTGGAAAACCAAGCGCTGTCGGAGATCTCGAAAATAAGTCCAACTCGCGGAGCTGACCCTTTCCGTGCGGTGCTCGACGCTGACTAGAGCGACGATGGGGCGCGGAGCCTCGTCAAGACAGTCAGCCGGATCACCTAGGAGTCGTAAGTGAAATCTGTCACCGAGGGCTAAGTCTCTGATCTCCTGGAGTCCCCTAGTTGCCTAGTTGGCCAACAGCGGCACATCAAAAGCCAGAGGCAAGAAACAAGTGATCTTCAGGGTTTAGTCTCCTCGATTCCCTGCTGCGTGTGCCCTCCCTGTCTGGAGAGGGGGATGGGTGACGTGTTGAGCGGCGATGTTTCCGTAGCCCGTGCGTGGGCCATTTTTGGAAACCTGATGACGGCGCCTCCACCGAGATGCTGCTGATGCGGGGTGGGGAGTTGAAGCCTTGCAGTGGGCGGCAGGCGAGCAGGTATGGTGCCTCACTATACGGAGTAGAGACACGAGTGTAGTACCGCGGCGGGAGAGGAATGGTCTGCCAAGGACAGCTCGTGAGCGGCCTCCGATCTGGATGGACACGCCCAGGGGACCGCGAAGGCACAAGGCAGTGGACGCCTGGGCCAGCGCTGGCAGCTCCACTGTCCACGTTGCTGCCGCGATCCAGCCGATAACGATAAGATAAGAGCAGCCTCCAATCCTTATCGCCGCAACGACGTGCATACCAAAATTTCAAGCCCAGCAGCCAGCACCGTCGTCATCCCCGTCACGACAACCCATCGCCAACAACCTCCCTCCCGTCCAACTCTACCGCCCAACCACACCCTCCGCCCACCATGGATATGTACGCCTTTCCCCGCAGCGCCGCCCCTCGTCCGTGTGCGTCCACCCGCTGACCGATCCCAGGTTGACCACCGCCGAGCAGCGCACGCTGGAGCAGCGCATGCAGAAGCGCCAGGTCAAGGAGTTTATGGGCGTACGTGACCATCGCATGCCGTCGTTTCGGGATGCATCCGCCCTGCGGGGACTTGGGGCATGGCTGACCAGGAGAAACAGGCTTTCGGCGGTCTCGTCGAGCACTGCTTCACCAGCTGCGTCGACGACTTCACCTCCAAGGCGCTGTCGACGCGCGAAAACGGCTGCATCAACCGCTGCGTCCTCAAGTGGATGGCCACCCAGCAGCGTGTCAGCGACCGCTTCCAGGAGCACAACGCCCAGATCACCCAGCAGATGCAGAACAAATAGAGCGAGGCTCGGTAACGCATCCGGGCTTGTCGGGGACGGGTCGCGCGCTCAAGATCGAGTCTCCGCTCTCCTCCCCGCGACAAAAGATATCCTGCCCAAGGGTCGCATGGATGAGACGTTGGGCTGTGTATGATATGGACACATTGTACGTTTAGTTTGTTTTGGTCTTGGATGTCGGTGGTGACCCCTTTGTCGTGGGCATAGCGGCGGTCCGCCTTGCATGGTGCAGAACTTGCACAGAGCGCGGAAGCGGCGGGCATGGGATGTCTGTATATCAGATGTGTATTCAACCTTATTCATCGGCCAAGAACACGCAAACTCTCGAGTCATGCCCAAGCTCTCTACGCGTGAGTTGCATCGTCGATGGGGCCCTCCCATGCGTCCTAACACGGATTGTTCTACAAGCAGCGCGCCCCGCTTTCCAACGCCGGATCCCAACCATTCTTCTACATGTTTCATGGCCCGTACTCAGGCTCTTTGCCCGCCTCCTCCCAATAGCAGATACAAGTGAGCATGGTAACAGAAACCATCAGCCTTCAAGCTCCTCGCCCAGAACGTCTCTCACCGTCTCCAGCTGGGACACGATCTTCTGCTCCAGCAGATTGTCGCAGCCTCCAGCCGCTGCCGCCAGCTTCGTATTTCTCCATTCCATCTCTCGTGAACCCAGAGGCAACAGCCGCTCTTTGAGAAGCCTCTTACTGGACAGCCAGAACTCGACATTTTCTAGCAGACCAGCCGCGTCCCACTCCACTGGGGGTACGTCTCGGCTGTTGTTGGCGCGCAAGGCTCCGAGCACGCGCGTAAGCAGTGCCAGTGAGTGAATCTCCGACGTCGCTAACAACGTCAGGTAGTGGGGTGTGGACCTCGACCTCGTCCGGCTGGCACCCGGTGCCTCAAATCGATCCACGCTTGCTTCCAACAGGTGTGAAAACTGATTCAACACATAGGTGAGCTCCGGTGCGATCGTAGCGCCGAGAGCAACAAGCAGGTTGAGCATCAGCGGCAGCAAACCTTTGGCCCAGATTGCGTAGCACCGCTGGGCGACCGGGGCATCTGCGTACGGTGAGATGTTGGCCTTGAGCATGTACTTGGTCAGGTTTGCGGACAGCAGACTGCTGAGAATCCCGTCGCACGCAAGTTGCTCTGCCACGGCCGGCATGGTCGAAAGCTCCAGCAAGAACAAAACGCTCAATTCGCCGTACACAGGGTCGCCTTGCTGTGCCAGCTTATCAGCCCACGAATATAGTGACGTGGCGGCATGCACAGCGTCGTGCGAAGCTATGATGTTCAAGATCTGCGTTTGGGACTGATCCATGGATGGTAGGCTCAAGCTCGCCTGCAGGATTGCCGTCAGGAGCGCGAGGTCCTCTGGACAGACATCGGCGTCGTTATCGTGAATGAGGCTGACGAGAGAGCGGAAGCCTCTTCCGACAACGTGATCCAACACGTTGAGGATTGTCTGCGTGACATTTACCGAGGATCCGTCGAGGTCGACTGGCGAGTCCGAAGTGGCCTTGGGGTCGGCAAGCTGGTACGCTCGAAGCGTGACGAAGAGCGCCTTCAAGAGTGTGCGATGGTACGCAATAGATTCTTTGCCAAACGGCTCCTCCACACCGTGTATAGTGGCGACGAGAGTGCTCAGCAGCTGGTTGATATCCTTGGTTGGCAGGGACGACTTGGCAAGCCGCTGGATCAAGACAAGAGCCAGGTCTGCTCGCGCGTCGATGAGCTTGACGAAGATGCTTTCCGGTCCCGGCGCGCCCTGGTTTGCGTTCAAACACTGCTGGGCGACTTGCATCATCTGCCTGACAACCGCTTCGTTGGTCGGAAGGCAGGTGCTGAGCTCAACCAGCAGGAATTCCCAAGCATGGAACAGAGCCTAGGAAGAGGCGAGAGAGTCAGCGGTGTCAAAATAGCCATCATGTGTAGACTTACTATTTGGGCGTCAACCAGTGACAAGTTTGCGTTGGCACGCTCCATTTCGTTCTTGAACCCGTTGTCCTTCCTACCGAGCCACGCGGGGTCAAAATTGAGCATGTCATCGGCTCGATCCAGATCATAGTAGTAGTTGTTGCCCAGCTCTCCGGGTTCCAACAGTGTCCGTTTGAAGTTGCCTACCGAACAACCAAAATACTTGTTGGCGAAGTTCTTGGCAAAGTTGTTGTGTAATGACTTGTTGTAGCCGGCGACTTCGACGCCGTCGCGAAGGTAGTAGTCTAGGTCAGTCAAGAGACTCTTAGCTAGAGCGTCTGCAGCGCCATGGTGTCTTGAGTGGTACAGCTGCATCGCCAATGTCTCGGCGACATAGGCAGCTATCCTAGCGTCGAGGCTGGTGCCAATGGCATCCGACTTCACAGTCAAGTGAGAGGGCTTCAAATCACGAACATATGCTTGCAGACCGCCGATGTAAGACGTGTCTTTCAAAAGCGTGAAGACCGTCCAGGGCCAGTAGTTCTGTGCAGAAGCGACAAAATCCAGGATGGCCAGAGCCTCGGCGCTATCCAGGTCTTTCAACGTCTTCAACTTCGCCAACGCATCGGCAAACACAGAGTCGGCGGATAGCTCGCCCTTCTTGTTCTCCTGCTTCATTGCCTCCCGAGGCGTCTGCCCTGTGAGGAGACAGTTAGACATCCACTGTTGCCGATTCCTCAGGATTGACGAAAAGAAGCGCCACGTCGTTCTTGCGTCCTGAGTCAGGGCAAAGGGCTTGCCGATATTGGAAAGCAACTGCAAGAAAGACTTGGAGATCTGCGGCCCCAGGTAGCCAAGCAGTGAAGGCGGCTCAGAGCCGGACTTGCCGGCGTTGACCACGAGCGCCTCCAGAAGGCCAATTACAGGCCCTCGCACCAGGTCCGACGCAGCGCACAGCCTGGCTAGAAGCGTAGAGCTCTTGAAGAGATATGCCTCAATCATGGTAGAAGGTCGTTCAACATAATTTGCCGCCCGGAGCATCGTCGTCAAGAACTGGACGATCGCGCACAGCTGATCTCTGGCTATCTTTGTGCGTGTCGGGTATAAAGTGGGGTCGGATGCAGTGAGAGCGGTAATGAACGAGGAAAGGATGGGTTGAAATCGCAGAGTGCCTGTTGATGGTGACGTAAAGCAATCGACAATGTAGGAGGCTGCGGTCTGAAGGCAAGATGTCAGGTTCTCAGAGCTGGCCGATTCACCCATGTTGTAGCTGTAAAAGACCAGTTTGTCGAGAACAGTGGTGACCCTGCTCAGCAGCGAGGAGCGGCCAGTCTCTGATGCAAACCTCCACGTCGACGTGCTCTCGAACACGTCAACAGACGCCTGAGCGATGGACAGGCTGACTCTCCGAAGAACTTTGTCGGCAGTCCCCAGCCACGGGTTGACCTCTGACTTCTGTCTGGCAGCAAGCTTGTTCCCCGCTCGGCGTTGGACTGCGGAGTACATGGCAGTGTCGATGAGTTCGGAGAAGAATGAGAGAGTTGATGTCAGGAATTCGAATCGTTCCGAAACCAGATCAAGGCTGCCAGTGATTTTTGCCAGTTTTCCTGCGCGGGAATCGGAGTTGAGCAGCTCGCTTCTCGCTAGGTACGACCACACACGGCTGGGCTGAACCGGCAAGATGGCGGCCAGGAATTTGACGCAGGCAGTGAGGACGTTGACAGCAGACTCTTCAGCCATTGCGAGCTCGTCTTGCATGAAGTAGTCCATGGTCTCGCAAACGACGGTGACAATATCCTTGCCGCCGCTGATATGCTTGCTGGCCTCCTGCAAGAGGTCGCTATCCTCGTGAACTAGTGAACTGCCGTTGTTCGTCTGCGCCGTTCTCAGGCACTCCATTCGGAAGAGTGTGGCGAGCAACGCGATGACTTCGGCAACTTCGTCAGGATGTAGCATCTTCAACTCGGACCGATAGCCCTCCTTCGCGAGGTTGATCTCAAGCTGACGGCCAAGCAACGAGAGCGTAGAGTGCGGATACTCCATCAGCACAACTCTACCTGAATCCGTGATGAAGCGTCCGTAAGTTCCAGCGGGTATGCGATAAGCGTCGTCTTCGATGTACCTCCTTCGCCACGACGACGACAAGGATATCAGTGGAATCTCTTCCAAAAGACAAAACGAGTTTGTGTTCTCGTCTTCCTGGACAAGTTCATATCCCTGGAAATCATCGCGGAGGACAAACGTGAGAGTAGGAGTCTTCCTAAGAAGGTTCAGGATCAGGTCGGATGTGTCGTCGTCGGAGTCAGTAGCAGCTGTGCAGAGTGTCCTGCAGAATGTGATGAAAGGCATGAACTCGTACGGATAGCGCTCAAGCGCTTGCCTGAAGTAGAACTCCATCGCATAGTCGTCGTGCAACATCGATGCCAGGACATCTTGGGACGCAGGGAGGGTGTCCTGGGACGAAAGGTCCCAGTAGCCCCGGCCCGTGGCCAGCAGCGAAAGCAGCGAGCTCAATGGATCGGACTGGTACCCAACAATAGGATAAGACACTTTAAGGAGTTCCAAAAAGACGCTTCTGATGCGTGAGCTGATCAGCGGCGTCGCGGTACCTTCAGGTGAAGGCCCCAGAGCCGTGGCCATGTTGGCAATGACGTCGAAGACGCGGCCATGCGCGGTAACGCCGGAAGCCAATTGCTCCACCACCTGCAGATCCTTTGAAGTCGTAGCGTTTTCCAAAAACCCATCGAACTTGGACGACTCGATGGAAAAGATGCTGCCGGCCGAGTTGCGCCTGGCCGCCATCGGCCGAATGACGCCACCGGATTCGAAGTTCTCTCGGGCGTTCTGTTGGAGCAGGTTGTCGCGCTTCTCCGTTCGGTTTTGATATGACACGTTCATGCGATGGAGAAGCAAGGTCCAGGCAAAAACAACGGGGGTCGCGCTCTCGCTGTCCATGGCGGCCGCGTTGATGACGCTCTTGTGAACCTGTTCCAGAACGTCTGAGAGAAGCAGATAGGCATCATACGATTCTTCCCCTGGCGTTGGGTCTTCCTCTCGCTCAGCAAGGAATGTCAAGGAACGGGCAGGCTTGAGGAGGCTGATCGAAACGGCCACCGAGAGCGTCTTCAAGGGCATGATCAGCTCTGCGATTCTCTCGTGGATCTGTCGAATGGTCAGCAAGTGAGCTCCTCGATAACGAGATGGCGGGCCACGAACAGGTTGGATGGAATCGAAGAAATTGTAGGCATCCATCAAGGAAAACCACTGGTTAATGGCACCCGAAGGAGGGAAGTCGGTGCCCAGACTGTCCACAACCTGGAAGACGACCGACAGAGCATGGACAACCTCAGTCAGGAGACTCCGCAGCCACTCCAACTCAACTTCATCGGCCAGCAACAAACCATCGTCAGTCAAGGATCCGAATCCTGACTCAATGCTGCCCATGCAGGCTGTGATGACCTTCATGTAGGCGGGGAGCAAGGGCGCTGTCTCATCCTTTACGCGGGCCGTCTCCTTCAGCTTGTAGAGTTGCGCCAGCTTTTCGGTGGCCGGTGCGAAGATCGGAAGTCGCCCGTACAGCTTAATGGAGTACACATAGTCCATGGCCATCATGAAGGACCGCTTCTCCGTCAAGTAGGTGTTGAAGAGGCGTCGCCTTCGTGACTCTGTCTTGTCGAAATTGGCGGAAATCTCGTCGGAGTCCAGCGCCGCCGCCGCGCCCAAGTCGGACAAGAAGGATGAGCCCTGGCCAACTTGGAGGCCGGCAGCTTCTTGTAGATTCGTAGCATCCTGGGAGGAGAGCGGCCCCATGAGGTGCTGCAGAGGACGCGCTTGAACGTCGACGGCGGCCACCCGAAGCGCGGCGACAAGGTTGATCTTTGCGTTCTTGCTGAGCCATTCGGCATCTTCCTTGATGGTCTTGACATCGTACTTGGCTGCCGAGGCCGAGGCGACGTTGATTGGTGCAGTCTTTGTTTCAAAATCCTTCCTGGTCGCGTCGCTCGGCGGCGCAAACGCTGCCGAAGGGTCCTTGAGCAGCGTGTGGACGTATTCGTCGGCGAGGAAGCCGGCGACAGCTGAGCTCACCTGCCGTCGCCCGGAGTCGTCTGATAGCGCCGTCGATATGTGCTTCCATGATCTGCATCGCCAAAGTCAGCTGCGCGTTGCCGTGGGGATCTTGCAGGTGAAGCTCACAGAAGCAGCCGCTCCCCGGACAGGCAGTCTTCCAGGGAGGGGAAGTAGTTGCTGTCAGACACCGGCGCCATTGCCACGAGCGTCAAAAGAGTGGCAGCGGCACACGATGCATCCCCTGTGGGCGGCTGGGGACAGGAGAGGGTTGGAGTAGACGCGCTTCGGCCGCGGAGCGAGCATCTGCCAGAAGCTCAGCGCTACCAGGCAGTGGCTGCAACTTTTTGGATGGAGCTCCAGGTGCAAAAGCCGACGTTGAGCCGGCCAGGTACGTGGCGCCAGTGCGGGCCCGCAAGTGCCGGAGCAGCATCGGCCGGCTGCCGAGCGCAGGCACTGTGCAGGACACGGTGCAGCCGGTGCCCATGGCGCGTGGGCGTACAGTGCACACCTTTCTCATGCGGTTTGGCGGCGCTGGCGCTTTTCTCAATGACACGAGGGAGGATCTCTCCAGTATTGACTCACCTCGTATCCTGCGATCCCGCGATCCTGCGATAATCCCGCAGAACAGGTCACGTCTTTCTGCCTTGGCCAGCGCGACCTGTTACGCCTGTTGCTGGGAATCCGAGCCGACCGCCAGCGGCAATTACTCAACACTCGCCCAAGATGCCGTCTCTCAATATCATCGATCACTCACCCCACCAGCCCGACGCCTCACCCCCGGTGCCGACTGCGTCAAACCTCATCCTGATCGACAACTACGACTCCTTCACCTGGAACATCTACCAGTATCTTGTCCTCGAAGGCGCCACTGTCCACGTCTTCAGAAATGACCAGATCACCGTGGACGAGCTGATCCAGAAGAACCCGACCCAGCTCATCATCAGCCCCGGCCCTGGACATCCCACCACCGACTCCGGCATCAGCCGTGATGCCATCCGCCACTTTGCGGGCAAGATCCCCATCTTTGGCGTCTGCATGGGCCTGTAAGTCTTCTCTCTTCGGCTGTCTTCGGGGTGGCCGCGCTCACACGGCGCAGGCAGTGCATGTTCGACGTCTACGGCGGTGATGTGAACTCGGCCGGAGAGTGGCTCCATGGCAAAACGTCCCCCTTGACGCACGATTCCAAGGGTGTGTTCGCCGGCCTGGAGCAGGAGCTTCCGGTGACCCGATACCACTCTCTCGCGGGGACCCAGCTTACGCTCCCGGAGTGCCTCGAGGTAACCTCTTGGGTGGCCAATGCCGACGGCTCGCCCGGCATCATCCAAGGCATCCGCCACAAGGAGTTCGCCATGGAAGGCGTCCAGTTCCACCCGGAGAGCATCCTCACTGCCCATGGACGCAAGATGATCCGAAACTTCTTGCACATGCAAGGTGGAACCTGGGAGGAGAACGCATTGTTGCAGAAGGCGGCCAATGTCAACGGCTCCGACTCGGCTCAAGCAAAACCGAAGAGCAACAATATCCTGCAGCGGATTTATGCGAGCCGCAAGGCCGCAGTTGCCATCCAGAAGGAGATTCCCTCGCAGAGGATGGCCGATCTGCAAGCTGCCTACGACCTCAATGCCGCGCCGCCTCTTGTTCCGCTCATTCCGCGCCTACGACAGACACCGTTTGACGTAGCTCTTATGGCGGAGATCAAGCGTGGCTCACCCTCCAAGGGCATCTTCGCTCTGGACATCAACGCTCCCACACAGGCTCGCAAATACGCTTTGGCAGGCGCCAGCGTCATCTCCGTCCTCACGGAGCCGGAGTGGTTCAAGGGAAGCATAGAAGACCTGAGGGCGGTTCGCCAAGTCCTGGATGGAATGCCAAACAGGCCTGCGATTTTGCGAAAGGAGTTCATTTTCGACGAGTATCAGATCTTGGAGGCGAGACTTGCCGGTGCAGATACGGTTCTGCTGATTGTCAAGATGCTCAACACCCCACTGCTCGAACGCCTATACAAGTACTCTCTCTCCTTGGGTATGGAGCCCTTGGTAGAGGTTCAAAACGCCGAGGAGATGATGACTGCTGTGAAGTTGGGGTCGAAGGCCATTGGAGTGAACAACCGGAATCTGGAGAGTTTCGAGGTGGATCTGAACACAACGGGCCGGTTACGGAGCATGGTCCCCGAGAACACTCTGATCTGCGCTCTCAGTGGCATCAATACACACGAGGATGTGTTGATGAACAAGAGTGACGGCGTCAACGCCGTGCTGGTTGGAGAGGCGATTATGCGGGCGCCAGACGCCAGCGTCTTCATCAGCGAACTATGCTCAGGATCCAAGCCCCCTGTCAAGAAGCAGTCCCCGCAACCCCTTTATGTCAAGATTTGCGGCACTCGCAGTGCTGAGGCTGCTCAGAGAGCGGTCGAGTCGGGCGCCGACTTTGTGGGCATCTGCTTGGTTCCTGGTGCGAAAAGATGCATCTCGCACGAGACGGCGCTGTCGATATCGGAGGCCGTTCACTCATCTGCTGCTTCTTTGACTGCGCGGAACGACAGGCAGATCTCGGCTACAGGTGCCACGGACTATTTTGCGGCCTCTGGTGCGAGGTTGGAGAGCTCACAGCCTCGTGTCGTTGGCATCTTCCAGAACCAGCCACTGAGCGAGGTCTTGGAGAAGCAGAGGCTCTACAATTTGGACCTCGTCCAGCTCCATGGCGACGAGCCTATTGAGTGGGCCAAGCTCATCCCTGTCCCCGTCATCCGCTGCTTCAAGCCTGGCCAGGTCGGCATCGGTTCGAGAGGCTACCACACAATACCGCTCCTCGACTCAGGGTCCGGGTCCGGAAAGCTCTTGGATGTGTCCAGCGTCAAGGCGGCTCTGGAGCGGGACCCAGACCTGAGGGTCTTCTTGGCTGGAGGGCTGAACCCGGACAATGTTGCCGATGCAGTCAATGCTCTGGGCGACTTAAGTGACCGCGTTCTCGGGGTGGACGTAAGCAGTGGTGTTGAGGAGGGCGGAAAGCAGAGTTTGACCAAGATTTCTGCTTTTGTGAAGGCAGCAAGAGATATCAGGTAGATGTTATAGATAGATGAAGATTCTGTCCTTGGTGCTACCGCCGTACTGCACATATATCAATCGTCCCTCTTTCTACTTCACCATCGCGATCCTCGAGACACAATATTGCGCTTAGGAATTATGTCAATTTCATCCTGCTCAAGAGTAAACCGCATGCATTCTGGTATTTCTCTCGTTCCACTTCGGATTGCCCCGGAACACCATAATGAATGGTGGGCCTTCAGCGGCTTTGATTCATCTCCCACGGTCTTGTCCGGCGTGCGCAGGCTCGAGGCTATTGTTTGAGATCGCTCACCCTGCCGCTGAGATACAACTCCGACTGCTCTCCGCAAACCAAAAGCAACACGCTCTTCTTAGGCTCAATTGATTGGTATCATTTCAACTCATAGCAGCGTCTGGACCCTTCTTTTAAGTTGGTTCGTTTTCTCACCTTCGATTCTTGCCATTGTCAACCTCAACATCCTCGAGCTAGACTTCTTCTTTTACATTCATTTCATTTCATTTTGACGACTTCGCATCTCAGTAGTAGCTATGCCGCGCCAAATCTATAAGAACTGCGTCATCGCCGCTGCAGGGCCCCTTCCAGGCGAGTTGACGGTCGACAACCTCAAGCGCTGGACGACACTTCGCCGGGGCGTGTTCACTGAGGACTTTGACGAAACGGCGACACATCTTCTGTGCACGAGGGAGCAGTTCAAAAAAAGGGTCACCCGAGGTACGAAGCTTATCGGTTCACGTCCAGCCCATCACATCGTACGAGGACAGTGTCGAGGCTAAGATATAAGTCTGCAGTTAAGGATGCTCTGAAGCGAGGGAAACGCTTCCACATTGTCCACTATGACTGGTTTGAGTTTTCCAGCGTCTACGAGAAGAAGGAGCCCGAGCGCGAGTACTCCATGCGAAACTGCGAAGCCAAACTGAATGCCGCGAAGCGGGAGCAGGCACGCATCGAGCGAGGCAGAAGGGAGGGCGAGAAGTTTGTCAACACAAGTAAGCACTGGCCGTTCTCAGCAACCCCTACTTGCAGACGGTACTAATGTGCTGTTTACCAGACCTGTATCACGTATACGTGGACCGCGAATTCTTCCCCTACCAGATCGACATCACTCGGGACGATGAAGCCACCGGCGAGATCGGCCAGCGTTATACCCTCAGTGTAAGTCAAAGCTCTTCCTGCTCCATCCATTCGCAGCACCCGGCTAACACGGAGCACGACGCAGCTCTGGGAGTCCAACGCGAAGCCGCATCTGTACTGGTTCACGGCCAGGTTCCTCAAGCGCAAGGGGGACAGCCAACCCAGCTATCACCGCCCGAGCCGATGCTCGGGCAAGTGGCGCCACGAGATGGACCTCTTCATGGACTTCTTCCGTATCAAGACAGGCATCGAATGGCAGGACCGTGTGCTCCGCGCCCGGACGACTCCACCATCGGTGTTCCAGTACTCGCCTCCGGTAAGACGCTCTCCCCAACGGCCAGCCGGGAACGCTACTGACCATCAGTAGACGGGGGGGAAGCCAGTTGGGCGTCGGTTGCGGTTTGACTATGAGTATTGCCTCGAAGTCAATGCCCAGATTCGTGGACTGCCGTGGCCACCTATTGCGAAGCCTGTTGTGGGTAAGGAGGACGACGAGGCAAAGGAAGATGTTCAGGCGACTCCAGAAGGCGACATCGAAGGCGGCATGTGCAGCCACGCTGGTAATGGCGATGCAGAGTCACGTTCAGCTCTGGACAACAAGGCAAGCCCAGAGCTTGCGGCAACCGGCACGCCCGCGGCAGGAGGCGATGTCGAAGCCTTGACTGGGGACCAGCTGAGGGAGGAGACTCTGCATCCTGAGTGCCTCCTAGATGATGATGCTCTTCCGCAAACGACAACGACGCCGCTGGAATAACGAGCGAGGTTACGAGGCTCCCGTTTCGAGGCGTCTCATGTTCAACATGAGATGCACGTTGTTGATAAAGAAAGCATGCATCTCTCATCAACGAGTGTGTCTTCTCGGTGGGTGCTGAGAGATTCAAGGTTCAATCGACACAGAGCAGTTGGAACGAAAAAGCGTTTGAAATGATTCCTTCATGACAATGGGGTATGGCATTTCTCGAAATTCATAGTCTCGCTAGCAAAGTCAGAAGTGATATCTAAAATTCAAAGTCGTCGCCCGGCCGCGGAGTCAAGTTAGAACCGAAGCTTCGGCATCACAAACACCAGCAATACCAGCGACAGCATGAGCCCGTAGACCCACGCATACAACATCACGCGCCCCCACCAGCCCTTCCCCTCCGTCATCCTCCGCAGCGCTCCCATGCGGCCCCTCGCAGCGTCCATGCTGCGCTCCGTCTTGTCCACGGCTTCGCCCGCCCGGCCCAGGACCTCCTTGTCCTGCTCGAGCGTCGTCGAGAAGCGCTGCGAGCTGGCCTTGAGCGCGCCCGCCATGTTGAGAATGGACTCGGAGAGCATGTCCTGCTCGGCGCGCTGGTGGTCGAGGATGGCCTCCGCGGTGGCCGTGGATGTCCGGGGCTCGGCGGACTGCTTGCGCCGGTTCGCGAAGAGCGCGGCGCGGGCGGTCGTGTGCGATGGAGGGGACGGATCCGGTGGTTGGTTCGAGGAGCGTGCGCGGAGTGTCTGTGTTGTTTGCGTGGGGTCGAGGGCGGGTAGGGCGGATGTTCTTGGGGATAAGTTCTCGGGAGGAGGTTGATCGTGTGTCGCCTGCGACTCGGGGACGACGTGTTCAGGTGGTTGAGGACTTGCCACTGCCGGTTCTCCGGGGCTCTCGCTCTCCTCCCGCGCGTCGATGGACGCCGACTCTAGGCTCTCGCTCGGCGTCGGCACTATGTCTCCCAGAAGGTCTTCCTCGTCCGAGCTCTCGGCTTCCTCGTCCGCCGCAACCTGCGTGGTCGGTCAGCCTCACGGGGCATCACGCAGAGCCTGGTAGCTCTCACCTGCTTGAAGTCCTCCAGCCGGTCCACCAGTGTCTCCAGCGACTCCCTCTGCTCGTTCAATGCGCCCTGCATCTCGACTCGTCGTGACGGCGCCATGATGCCCATCGCATCTTGCTCTAGCTTGGTGAGCACTGCCCGCGCATAGTCGAGGTTCTGCGACACCTTCCGTAAGCCACTGCGCGTTTGACGCTCCGTTGGTGGTAGGCCTACCGCTTCTACTCTTGCCCTCTCGTACTGGCTCGTCCGCAGCCGCCGTTCGCGCTCGGGTGTGAGGTGCAGGAGGTTCTTCTGTAATCGAGAGAGCAGCTGTGACAAGTCGACAAAGGCAGGGTCGGGGGAGCTTCGCCCGCTGCCCGGGATCACCACAGGGCCGTTTGAAAGTCGCGCCATGCTGTTGTGTGGCGCTGGCGGAATTCAGACGTTTGGGACGCTGCGCGATGAAGTGACGTGTGATGTTCTGGGAGCTTTATCGATTGCAGCAGGGTAACCACGCCGTCGGGTTCGGTTTCTCAACGGCCGTGGGTCCAGGGTAGGTCAACCACCATGACGTTGCGACAACATTCAATAACGATGGACAATAGTACTTGGGCTATGTATTACCATGCGGTATGACAATGTGAATAAATATCTTCTATTCTCGCAAACTGAGCTATCCTTCAAGACCTACGATGGTCGAAATATTCCGGCTGGTGGCGTAAGTCAAATCTGGACGTACACACGTTTAACAAGCATTAAGAACTAAGATAATTGTCCATCAATTTCATTTAAGAGCGAACGCCTAACATTCGGCGCTCATTAGACAAGACTCCTGCGAGTCGACTAAATTGTCGATTTTCATGCCGCGCTTTGCATCCTCCCAGGCCTGTATGTTTCCATAACGCAACGACGTGGCGATCTGCGCACGTCGACACCACATACGCCTGCAAACCCGACTTGAAAGGCAACTTTCGAGCGCCTCGAATCAAGATATTTCCGGTCGGTCATGGCCACACCAGCCCTACCGAGGGCTTTCGTTTGCAAGTGCCAAGATCCTTCCAACAGCGCCGGCTGAATGGACTCTCGTCTGCTGCTTGGGCTGGACGCTGCGAGCGTCGGTAGCAGGTAATGGTAAGGTGTCGTCCATGATGGCTTGGCTTGCATGCTCGAAACGGCCCTCGCCCGGGTCGCTCGCTCCCGCTGCGGCGTCGCGGCGACCCTCATTTGGTTGCAAACTGGGTGACCCTATTCCTTCCGCTCGCCATCTGCATTTTCCAACGCGTCGCGTAGCCTCTCCTCTTGCCTCTTCCAGTGGCTACCCTCCTCGTAGTTGGAGCTGATCTTGAGCGCCTTTCGCAGCCGCTCGCTCTCCTTGATCTTGGCATCCGCCATCTCGTGGACCTGGTGCTCCTTGAACGTCCGCCGTGAGCCTTGGCCCTTGCCGGACTCCGAGTCTGCGGTCAGCTTCTTCCGCAGCTCGTCGCAGCGGCGGTCGATCTCTTCCTCGTCGACCCTGCAGGGCGATTAGCGTGTCGACCGGGGATGGATGCGCGCGTCGGGGGCGTACTCTTCCTCCTCCAGCTGGTCTCTCAGATCGAACACCTTGACCTCAATCTGGCGCCTGCGGTCGTGCTCGAGGATGCCCTTGTCCGGCTGTCGCTGCTTGTGTCGCAGGCTGTCGAGGTCCTTGGGGTACGGCGCGCCCTGGTCGCGAGGCCGCACCTGGGCGAGGTTGCGCTGGACGTAGCCGGAGGTTCCGCTGCCTCGCGGCGTGGACAGGCCAACGTTGTCGGACATTGTTGGATGAGCGAGTTCGCAACACGAGTTGGATGAAGCGGGTTGCTGCACGTTCAAGACGGCAGATGCGGTGACGCCTCTGAGCTTGGTGGGGGAAGTGACGATAGAATTCGGCACATTCAGCAGGCGGTGAACCCCGCTGGCGGCGATAAGACAAGGCAGAATCGATAAGCGCGGGGTGGCGTCGCAAGGCGGCCGGGACATTCCATAAAATCATCGGGGTGAGTCAAGTTGCGACGAGTCAACGCCGCGAAAGGAACCCCGTGCAGTGCAGGCACTACCTTACTTTTGAACATCTTCATCTGATACGACAGAGCCTGATCATCAAGGATTTTTTGAGATATCGCCAGACACCGCAGCAATGCCTCATCTGCCGTCCGTCGATGCTTCAGACGGACGGGACCCCGGGGAGCTGGTCTTCCCCCCCGTCACCAAGGATCACATCCAGAACTGCTCCTACGACTCGTGGTTCCCGAGATACCGGAGCTCGTGCCTGAAGTCGCGCATCATTCCGCTTCCGCAGTCGGTCGTGTCGTATCTCCAGGAGGATGGCATCGTCCTAGCCGACGACGATGAGCGGGCTGGCGACCAGCCCGACGAGGAGGAATGGCAAGCGTCCGGGTCTGCCGGCGCTCCGAACCCAGGGCGTCAGGACTCCTCAGACTCCGACTCAGACGACGAGCACGATGCAGCGCCGAGGCTGCCCCCAAACGAGAGGTTCCCAGAGACGCATCAGCTGATCAAGGACACCATCGCCGAGCTGGGCGGCGCCGTAGCCCCCAAGCTCAACTGGTCGTCGCCCAAGGATGCGAAGTGGATATCGCCGCACCAGAACACGCTCAAGTGCACGACGCCCAACGACGTCTACCTGATGCTCAAGTCGTCGTCCTTCATCTCGCACGACCTCGTGCACGCCTTCGACGGCTGCGCGCCGGCACCACCCTCCCGGCCGTTCGCGCCGGTGCTCGTGCTCCGGCCCTTCTTCACGCCGCACGTCGCCCTCGAGTTTCGGTGCTTCGTCAAGCACCGCTCGCTCGTCGCCATCACGCAGCGCGACCTGAACTACTACGCCTTCCTAGAGGGGCTCCGGCCGCACATCTGGCAGAAGATCGTGACCTTCTTCAAGGACAAGCTGCGGCTCAGCTTCCCGGACGCGAGCTTCGTCTTCGACGTCTACATCCCGGAGAACTCGCTGGCGGACGACGGCCTGGGCAAGGTTCGCCTGATGGACATCAACCCCTGGGCGCCCCAGACCGACGCGCTGCTGTTTTCGTGGCAGGAGCTTCTGGATATGGAGGTTCAAGATCCACTCTACGGCTCCGCCGCGGCCGAAGACGCGGACGGAGTTGAGGAAGACGGTGGCGCAAGCGACGACGATGAGCACGTCGAATACGAATACAGCCCAGACGTCGCGCCCGAAGTGCGGCTCATAGAGAAGGACGACCCGGCAGCCTTCAACTTCAGCACGCCTCAGTACTCGGCGCACAAGCTGCCCAAGGAGGTTGTCGACGCCAGCGCTGCGGGCGCCGGCGGATTGCGGGAGTTTGCGCAGCAGTGGAAGGACATTACGGAGGGCAGAGGCGGTGACATGTGGAGCCAGCCTGGAGGATCGAGTGCGTAGGAAGTCCGGGTCAGTGGAGGCCGAGGCTGCTTAGATTATAATGAATCTGGACAGGAATAAGCTCTCGAACTTGAAGAGAAGATGACGATGATGGCTTAGATGAGGAAATGTCACCATTGCGAACTGCATACCCTCTCGATGGCACAATGGCATGCTTGCATTCGCCCTTTGCACTTTAGTATATTGAGCCATGGATGCTAGTATTGGGAGGACCCAGAGCAGATTGTAGTATTGAGACGCATTGTTCTTGGTGAGGAACAGCCATTGATGAGAAGAGTTGCGCGCACCTGCATCCCAATTGCGCTTTGGAAGAGTAAAATATTGCAAACTTATTCTTACTAAGGTTGCGATGCCCGCAATATGCCGGAGAAAGTCAATTGAGGCCTATCTGCGCGTAACATGTAAATGCGAGGAATTGCCTCCTGGGGTTGAGGCTCGAGCTTCTGAGTGAGCATCGTCGACTATGGTATCCATCGCAGCGACTCTGTGATGCTGTCGGAACATGGCTGTTTTTCGCCTTTTGTATTAACCAAGCCGGGCCGAGTTCGATTGTTCAATAAGACTGGCTGGAAGACGAATTCTCCCTTGCCGTGAAGCTGTCGAAGATGCACTGTTGCGCTTTAGTGAAGGCGGCTGCACCTGCGAATAGGCGTGCTGCTGTTCAATTCACTGCTGACAGATTACCTGTCCGTCGCTTGTGCCGTAGCCATTCAGCACATTGTGCCTCTTTTGCATTGTGCGCGCGACCACGATGCGCGCGCCGCGCAGCCATTGTGCCGGCCCTTGAAGCGCGGTTGATTTATCCAATTCATCGGCCAATCACCACGCACGCCGAACCACTGCATTCGCGGGCATAAGAGATGCTGCCACCCCGCGCCAGGTGCTCCCAGCTGCCCTTACAAACTCCCTTACATCGTCACCAGCCTCACTTACACACATCAAGCCGCTGCCCGTCGCCTCCCAAAAGCTGTGCTTTGACCACCCCATTCGTCCCCTTCGCGGATCCTCCTGCTCTCGAGACCTCGAAGCAACCATACTTCCCGTCAAAAGTCTCAATTGCGCCGGCGCAATGACCGGTCGGGGTGGTAAATCGTCCGGCAAGGTGACCAAGTCGGCCACGAAGTCCGGCCGCGGGAGTCGACAGTCGTCTCTATCGCCTAGCGCCAAGGAGCAGTTCCAGAAAAGCCAGGCCGACGACAACCAGGGGCCGAAGCATCGCAATTCGCCCTCTCCCGAGACGAGCCAGACGAGCAGTGAAGGGGCCGGCCCTGCCCAGCACTCGAGCGCGTTTACGGCCGTCAACGCCCCTGCTGCGGGAAACCCTCCAGCTCCGGCCCAGGACCCGGTCGAGTCAGCTCTCCTGCAGCATGCTCTGGGCGAGGCTCACCAGGACCATCCTCAGCAGCAGCAGCAGCAGCCTGAGAACCTCCAGCAACTCCACCAGCTTGAGCAGCTCCAGGACTTTAAGCAGCTTCATGATCTCCATCAGCAGAATCTCAGTCGGGCGAGCCAGGGGGCCCAGACCCAGACAGCCTCCGCCAGCGCCGTCGAGGCGAAGGACCAGCCGGCCCTTACCGGCGAGCAGGCCGTCGTCGCGGCCTACGGGAGCAGCATCAAGATCGACAGCGCCCTCTGCAAGAAACTCGCCGGCGAGCCCGCGCGGCGGCAGCCGGTCCAGCGCCGCGCCGACCAGAAGCTCAACATGGAGCGGCGTAGCAACGTCGAGGCATTGTTGGCTCACGTCACGGGCGAGGAGGCCGCCAGGGCCTGCAAGAACTGCCACAAGGGCCACGGGCCGTGGACCACGTGCGTCGTCTACGACGGCCAGATGTGCGGCAGCTGTTCCAACTGCTGGTTCAACGCCAGCGGTTCGAGGTGTACGTTTCATGGCAAGTACCTCCCTCGGTCTCCTTCTCTCTCTCTCCGCTTCCTCCCTCACCCTCGCCACCAGCAACCGTCAACCTCTGCTTCTTCTCGCATCCACAATAGCACCAGGAAACCTGCATGCCAACATGGGACTAACCCTTCAAACCGCAGAGAACAATAATCCTCAGCCGCCAGCCCAGTACCAGCCACAGTCGTCGCCCGCCGGGCCCGCTCCCCCGGCTTCCCAGCAACACCAGTTCCAACAGCAGCACCAGCAGCAGCCGCATCAGCAGCCTCATCAGCAGCCTCATCAGCAGCCCCATCAGCACCAGCATCAGCAGCAGCAGCATCATCAGCAACATCAGAATGCTCCCTTGATGCCGTACCAGTTTCAGTTCCAGCCCGCCGCTGCACAGCCTGCGTCTGCGCCGGCGCCTCCTGCCCCCATGCAGCCTGCCAGCGGCAATTACGCCAACAGCCTGACCCTTAGCCAGCTCTACGGCAGCGACATCGCCCAGTGGCGCATGGCTGACGCCGCTCGACGCGCCATCAACCGCGGCTGGGAAGGCATGGGCACCATGTCTCGCCGCCAAAGATACATTGCAAGGATCGAAGCTGCAGCTAAGGAACTCGGCATGCGAATTGCAGAGTACGACGAGTACATGCGCAGCCCCGAGGGCGTCGAAGAGGGCATCGCCGAGGAGAGAGCCGCCCAGGACGTACGCGACGCCGAAGCCCAGGCCCAGGCCCAGGTTCAGCAGGAGCAGGCCGATGCCTCCTAGTACACGGGGTCGGATCCTGATTTCTCCTTTCTCTAGAAGCCGCCTCGCGTTCAACCAAGCCACGGCTTGCCATCCACCCATCACCCCTGGCTGCTGATGCTGGAAGGCAAAGCTGCTCAGTATGACACTGTTGAACTTCCGAACCGGAATGATTTGTTTGTTTGTTTTGCAGCATCAATTGTCGATACCCGCAACCGCCAGTTGGCAACATCCGCGCACCAACTGCGGCACGAAGTTATGGTGAGCACTCACGCCCATCGCCTGAGCGTGTGCTGACTCTCCTGGAACAGACCATTACGATGCATCACCTCTGAGATACCCATTTCTGCGACGGACCACCATCCGCTGGCTCGAGACAGGCAGGCACCTGTCACCTGCCATGACGTCGAACTTTGCTTTGCTTCTCCATTTTGATTCTGACTATTATGATGCTCCAGCACCACATCAAAACCATCCATATCGCATCCGCCCGCTCCTTGGTACTTGCCCCCCCAAAAGCCCAAGTCTAGATCTGAGGCATCACGCGGAATGGTAACTGCGGATGGACAGATTTGGGGTTGCGGAGGAGAATTGACGCATGGACTTCTTATTTTCATCTATGCTTTAGAGCCGGCTCTTTGACAGCCCATGAATTTCTTGTATGCAGCCAGGCATTCATTTCGCCTGTACCAGCACCACAGCTGGAAGTTGGGAACCTACGGGATCTGCTTGACCAGACATAGGAACTTGGTTCCTGTCCCAATCTCGCGGTATGGGACGCTTGCAATGTACTCCATATAGCACAATACAATTGCAATGTAACCTCTCACGATCAGGGTTTGGCCTGACTTGACCGAATGCCCTGCCTGCAGTGCCCGGAACGGACCCTCGTCGCGGACCCGAGACCTCGGAATGATCTCTGTATCACGTCCGCGCTCGCTACCCGGGTACGGTCACGTAACTGTGCGAGCTTGGAATTAAGAACTTATGCGTTCCATGGTATGGCTGCTGACTACCGGCCTACCCTATGTCCACGAATGACCCCGAGCCCTGGTCCACCTGCTCTCCCTCAAGCACCGCCAGACGTTTCTCAATACCTCAGAAGAATGTGAGTCAGACCACCCACAGGCGAGAGCGCGCACAAGTAAATAGGAACAAGGCAGGAAATAAGAGTTTCTCGTAATTAAACAAATAAGATGTCCACCGCTCTTGCATCGTTTTGTGAGATGCAGCAAACTCCCCTCAAGGCCCCGACACCCCACGCCCCTGGCCCAATCTCGCCCAGAAGCCGGTTTCCTCTGCCCGGGAGGATGTGGTTTCGCGATGTGGCGTCAAGCATCCCACGCGTCCCACCCTCTTTGGACAGCCGATGTCGCCCGACCGTGCGTCAGCGACAAGGAGCGCACGACGGCGTGTCGGGGAGGGCATCGCCGAGGAAGAGGAGGCCGCGAGGGGTCTCTGCGTCTTCCGCAGCGCTGATACAAGTACAGTCAAAAATGTCATGAGCCTTGCTCCGTGGCCCTTCGGGTGGTCGTTATCGAGTGTGAGGGTATTCGTGTTGTAAAACCAAAAATTGACAAAGTGCGAGGAAGTCGTTTTAGATCAGGCCGCACAACCGGAGGTTCTCCTGGATGATGATGTCTGGTGAAGCATGTTAGCCGCGACGATCCTACCCACAAGAGTGCCGCGAACAAGGTGGACATACCATTGACAGCCGCCATGACGAAGCGGATCTGGGTCGTGTCCGTGGCGCACGTGAAGTGGGTGTAAATCTGCTTCGTCTCGTGCTGGTTGAGGCTGACAAATCGGTTCAGGATGTAGTCGCAGGCCGCGGCGTAGTCGTCTCCACCTTCGTAGTCGGGGAAGTAGTTCTTCATCGGGCTGACGGGCAGCTTCTCCTTGAAGCGGTCGATCTTGTTCAGGAAGAGGATGATGGACGTCTTGATGAACCATCGCGAGTTGCAGATGGAGTCGAACAGAGTCAGGGCCTCCTGCATACGGTTGACCGTCTCGTCCTCGAACAGCAGCTGATCGTACTCGGAGATGGCGACGAGGAAGAGGATGGTGGTGACATTTTCGAAGCAGTGGATCCACTTCTTTCGCTCGGATCGCTGGCCACCGACGTCGAACATTCGGTAGGTGAGATCACCGATGATGAACGTCGTCTCGGTGATACCCGTCGTCTTGACTCGCGACCGCAGGACGTCCTGGTCGTTGGGCATGTAGTCGGGGGCGGCAATGCGGGCAATGTTGTCGAAGTAGCTGAGAGACGCGTCAGCGATCACGAGTTGGTGCTCCCCGCAAGCGAAGAGACTTACTATCTCGCGGAGTCGTTCAGCTGGTACTCGCGGGATCGCTTGAAGCATTCCTGCACACCGCGGTCCTTCCACAGGGCCTCAATGGCACCGCCAACCTCGGGAGGGAGAACGTCGCCCTCGATCTGGGCCGGCTGCATGAAGATGGTCTGGACGTGATACTCCATGCGCTGGTCCTCCAGGGGCAGCTCGAGCGACTCCATGGCTTCCAAGATGACGCGCATGGACTGCACCGTGTTGCTGAAGATGATCTCCTTGAACGACTCTCGCTCATCGCGCGAGTAACCACCCTCGTGGATGAGCTTCATCTGCTTGAGGATGGTGGACTTGCCGGATTCACCAGCACCTGTTGCCGACGATTAGCAGGCAACCCCCCGGCGCCCATCCGCGCCAGCCCGCAGAGCAGCAGCATGGGGCGAATGGGAGAGTCAATGGGCAGGAGACGACGAACCCAGGAGCAGCATCTTGATTTCGTTGCGCTGCATCATCTTGTCCCGCTTCAGCTGGTTCTCAATCTCCTCGTTGCGGGCCTTGCCCTCCTTCTCCTCCGTGCTCATTCCACAACCCATTTTGATTTCGTCTGGGCAATCGCGGCGATACTCTTAGAAAACGGGCTATCGATGTGATTCGAGGTGACCGCAGCTGAAATATGCGCAAATGATGGACGAAAGTCGGACGCGGATCTGTGTCAACGGCGACGCGGTCAGCAAAAGGGGCTACGGAGCGAAATGTCCCGACGACGACGATGCTGCCCAGGGACCGCGCGAACAAGGCACAACACGTTGCAAGAGGAAGATGCCGTGAGGAAGACGGGGGAGGCGCGTGGTATTATTTGAGAGTGCTTGCACGAGTCGTGCGCGGTGCATGGGGATGGTTCGCGCCTCCTGGACGGCGCCCAAGGTCGGGGACTCCGCGGCGGCCAGGCGTCTGGGGACCTACTCACCAAGAGAGCTCTCTTCCAGTCGGCGGCGTGGTGCGAAAGCGAGGGGGCGCGGGAGAGAAGAGAGGCGAGAAGGACGCGGTGCCAGGCGCAAGACAAAGGCGTCTCGATGTGCTTCCGCAACAGGCAGGCTTGGGGAAGGGGGTGAGGAGAGAAAAGAGGGAGCGGAGGGCTGGGAGTCGAGCGAGAGGAGCCAGCAGGCCAGGCGGGAGTGGACGGCGGCTGCTGAAGCTGCCCGTGGCGGGGCGAGGTACCGGCACCGTGCTCGCCCGCACTGTTGATTTCGGCGGCAGAGCGCGCTGCGAGTGCGCTGCTTCGAGCCCTGGTCCCGAGCGCCGTGGCCAGGGCCGCACTGTGATGAGGTACCGAGAGCACGGTCCATTTGCCGGCTGGGGCCCCTTCTCCTTGCCCCTGTAGTGAGGTACCCAGGTTCCTCGCCTTGCACAGTGCTGCGCTCGACTCAGATTGCAGGCTGCGTGAGAAAGCCTGTGCACGCACCCACCACTGGAGTAGATCTGGAACTGCCACCTCGGCGCGCAGAGCGTTCAGGTTGGGTTGCATCGGACTTCGCCCTCTCTGGCTGACACTGACTGAGCATGCCATCGCCTCAGCCGTCCTTCGCCTTTGGCACCAACTACGCAGTACGTTACTTGGCGGAGGCGTTGGCCGCGCCGCTGGCCAACGGGCGGACACGAGCCTCGCCGTCGGCTTGGGGTCCGCCATCTTACTCGTGGTGGACAGGAGAGCGCGGGCTGGACCTTGCGACACACGACCGGAATCGAGCGCCCCGGCCCCTGCTGATGTTGAGATGATGATGCCCGCCCGCCCGCCGCCCGCGCGCACGCGCAGCACGGCGCTGGCAAGGAAGCCCCAGAACCCTGGGCTCGCGACCCCATTGGGTGGAGAAGGTCCCGTTGCGGTTTGTATAGTCCCTGAGGAACCTGGTCTAGGGCCGAGCTAAAGGGAATTGCTCGCGCAACTGTCGCCAGCTAATCGTAGTACCTACGAGCTCCTTTGGGTTGGGTGGCATGGTGGGGAGCTTGTCGCCGATGGAGTACGAGTACCTGAAACGGCTACCTCACGAACAGAGGCCCGCCTCATCTCTCGTCGTCGAAGCCGTGCATCTGCCTGTAACCCATTCTTCGTTGGCTGACGGTGGTGGTGATGGTTGCTGGTGCTCGTCAGCGTCGACGCAGAGAGGGGCAGCTGCTCCCTGCCTATGTACGAACAGAGACCATGGAATAATGATACGGATCAACGGGTCCTTTCGTTCTATGCGCGTTCTCACGCGCGGCCAGTCGTCTCTCCCAATGCCGTGCCCCATGGGCCGGTCTGGTCAATTCAAATGCTGCTTCTGCCTCGCGTCTGGCCCGTAGCAACCTTGCGCATGACGAGAAGCGGATGAAATGACACGAAGATGTACGAGCACTCGCAGCCTACGAGTGCAATGTAGGATTGGGCCACATGGATAGGGGGAGGGTTTGCGGCAGCGCATGCCAGAGCACGGGTCAGCGCATTTTCCAAGCGGTCTCAGAGACAAAACAGGGGCCTGATAGGTTGTTGCTTTCCGGCCGCGACCAACCCGGGATCGTCGAACGGGTTGATCGAGAGAACACGATCAAGACCTGTTTGACGTGTCGCGGCGCTTATGCTGCTGAGTCTCGAAACGAGCATACGGATGAGCGCAAACCAGCGCCCAACTCCCCAGCACGCGGCGTTGCGGGATCCACCCTTGGGTGTCCCTGACGAGTGCTCGTACTGGCGCTCATCCAAGATTGACTCTGGATGATCAGACGACCGCATCTGAGGACCACATTGCCAGAGGAGCCGCGGGATGATTCCCCAGACCAGCGTTCGGCACGATCATCGTCGGGTACGGGGCACAAGATGCCGGTACATAGCGAGACTGCTCCTTCGTAGAGGCGGGCTTTCGCAGCGCGGGACCGACCGCACCCTGCTGGGTTTTGGAACGCCAGGCTTGGGGCTCAGTCGACGAGACGCGCAATTTCCGACTCCCGCGCCGAGCAGTTCGTCCTAGCCGTCCGCCGCCTGGTTGCGCCGGATGCTCCGACAAGCCCTGTTGATTCCGATTTTTGTTATTCCGTGTGAAATTGTCCTTACAAAAGGGGGCGGCTGGGCGGCCTCATCCAGTTGACGATCGCTTTACTCCCTGTTTCGCCCCAACTTCCGGGACTATTGAAGACAAGCCGGGCAGGCGGGGGCCCTTCGTTAGTCGTGCCTCAGTTGGTGGGCAAGCAACATGCTGATCCCCACAGACAGTTGAGATCTATCCCCTGCCAGGGAGGCTGCTGCGGCTGCGGAGTACGGAACCCACAAGGAAGCCGGTTAGAAGGCCACGCCGGCCCGCGCGTCAGGAGAGAAGGGCTCTGGAAGCAAATTGTCCGGAGTTGATGGCGACTCATGGCTGAGACGTCCCGGGTCAGAGGTCACAGACCTTACAGTCGGTCGTTTGTGTCCGATGTATCTCGAGCTGCACCATTGGCTCTTTATTCAGAAGCATGTACTCCGTACGGAGTAGTTGCTACCTTAGCTCCCGCCGCCAGCACTGCCCCGGGCGACGATTCGTTGTTCGCGCCGCATCGTCAAACGAGCATTGCCAAAAATGTCCATGCCACCTGCAATGATTAGGCATTACCTGTGCCCTTTACGGAGCGTCCGGGGCATTGAAACAGGGCCACATCTATTCCCATCCATAGGTACCAAGCTGGGAGGGATCCGGCTGAAGTGGTCGGAACAAGAAATTGGGCGTTAACGTGCATCTTTCTGCCCAGAGCTCGAGAACCAACGTACGCCGCAAAGCACTATGCATGCATGGGCCGACGAACGATGGAGACTGCACTGCGTCATTCAAGCGCCCAAGCGCTCATGCATGCCGCACACGGCACTGCACACTCCGTGTGACGCAAGCCTGTTGGGCTCATGCAGTAATACGCAGTACGCAGTAGGGTGAGCGGCGCTGCGATATCAGTTCGGCGATCGCATCGGTGCAGTTGCCCCTTGTACGCATTGAAGCAACTAACTAAAATTTGGGTTCCCTTTTTGCTCACCACGAAATGCAAGCTGAACCCCTACGCGGAGAAATACTGCGGACCTGTCGAGCTTGCAGCTCGGTCGGCATCCATCCTCGCAACTCCGCTACAGGCCCCCCAGAAATTTGCCGGAGTCCCGACCGAGCAGGTTGCCTGACACAACGCGGAGGTTCTATACCAGGTAGGTGCTGGTAACTGTAGGGAAATGTAGGGGAAGTGGTCAAGCGCGATGACAAGGAGTATGGGGAAACCAGACATCATCTGCGAACCGAAGACTTCAAAGCACTCAATGGCCTGTCTATCAACAGCATCGTGATCCCCTTACTCTCTCCAACAAGAAGGGGGTATTTTCTGGAGGACTCCGTACCGTCAAAATATGTCCCACTCCGTACCACACATCAGTTCTGATTTCGCTAGCTCGCAAATAATGCAATTTCGTCAGTCCCAAGCTCACACTCTGGCTGCCCTGTCTTGATGCGGCGGGGTCTCGAAGCTGGGCCGACAAGGGGGATTGCCACATGGCTGCCCCGTTCTCAGGGGTCGCCTTTTTCGTCGACGCCTCTGCCGACGGTCGCTTGATCATGTGAGCCCTGAGATCCCCTTCTCTGCAGCCAGTGACGGAATTACTCCGTAGAGTACCCAGTGATGTGCAGGCATGGATTTGTGAGTGGGACGCTCCACCGGCAGTGTTTGTCTGTTGACGGGGCACGAGAGGATGGGAATGTGGATTGGCGGATACAAACGAAAGCTTGAACGTGCGTTCAGAGCAAACCGAGCGGGACATACTACGTACATTTTCTGATGAAGTTTGTTGTACTGTACATCGTCATTTGCTTTCAACCACATGTTGGAACTGTTCCGTCAGTTGTAAAGAGTCCCCGTAGCCTGCCCAATCAGCCGTGCACCACGCAAGGCGCAACACTTCAGCCCCCGGAGCTGCATCATTTAACGAGGTTGCGCAGATTGCTAGTGAAATTCATCGATTCGATGAACGCAGCAGCGTCGCTAGCCGGGAAGACCAAACAAGAATGGCGGCTTTAAAGTGACTGGTTGTGACGCTCGAAATAGAGGCACAGGTTCAAGTCGTTGACCTAAGATAAAGAGAATTGGTACCTCGTAGTACCTGCAACTAGAACGCTTTCTGCAGGCGTCGTTTTTCGTCTTACTTCTCGAGGAACCTGATGTTCAGCCAGGATATCAGATGTGGCCGTGAAGAAGCACTGCGGGTTGTTCAAGTTGGTGTTTCGTTCTCTCCTTCTTCCCGCTCGTGCGACATGTATTAATCACCTCCCGCTCGGCTGCGAGCCACCCAGCCACACTGGTGTTGCAGCGGGTGACGCTGAGCGGTGGTGTGCGCGGAGTCGCCGTCCTAGCGTGTCACGGCGTGTCACGGGCCTTTTGGATTTCAGCTGGATCGATCTGGCGGTGCAGCGCTGCGGAGGGGCAGACCGAGAGCAGTGCCTCGGTGAGGATTCGCTCCACACTCCACAGTGATGAACGCTGCGAGAACGGAGTGCGACCACAAACGCTAGCCGTACCAACTTCTTGCTTCGCGACAACTCGACTCCTTTCGGGTCTGCTTTGCTTCTGCTCCTTTCCGCGAGCTCCTTTTGCTTTCGCGTTGTGCGGAGCGATTTGCCTGGGACACAGCGACTGATATCGTGGCGCCGCCTCCTGGGCGCGAGAAGCGAAGCGACAATGTCGTTTCCCATGACCAGACTGGGCGGTCGCGGTATGTTAGCCCGCGCCCCTGCCGAAGCCCTACATGCTGTTGAGCCCTCAACTGACGGACGATGCTGCAGCCCTCCACTCCGGCGACAACGACGAGGTCGAGCACGAGTACGATCGACTCCGCGACATGGCGCGCGCCGAAGCTGAGAAGCGCAACTCGTGCTTTGACCGCGTACGCATCCCCCCCCCCCCTCGCCGCAGATGGACGGCTCGCACTTGTCACCGAGAGCAATAAGCTGACGCGTTTCACGCCTCCAGTCCCGCAATGCCTACCAGTCGGGCGACGGCGCGGCCGCCAAGGAGCTGTCCAACCAGGGCAAGATGCACGACCAGAAGATGGACGAGTACAACCGGCAGGCGTCAGAGTACATCTTCCGCGAGAACAACGCGCCTGGGAAGGTCGACGCCGACGCCATCGACCTGCACGGCCAGTTCGTCGAGGAGGCTGAGCGCATCCTCGAGCAGCGCATCCGCGCCGACCAGGCCCGCGGCCAGACGCACCTGCACGCCATCGTCGGCAAGGGCAACCACTCGACCGGCCACGTCCAGAAGATCAAGCCCAAGATCGAGGAGCTGTGCCGCGAGCTCGGGCTGAAGTACCGCACCGAGGAGAACGCGGGCAGGATATACATCAACCTCCAGGGCGGGGAGCCGCTGCCGCCCCAGCACCAGCAGCCGCAGCAGCAGCAGCACCACGGCGGCGGTGGCAACGGCAGCCAGGGCGCGTACCCCGGCGGGCAGCAGCATCATGGAGGCGGGCAGCAGCAGCCCCAGCATGGCAACCAGCAGCAGGACGAGATTGCGCAGCTGGTGGAAAAGGCGCTGCCGCGAATCCTCCGCAAGCTGGAGAAGGCGTGCTGCGTGGTCATGTGAGGACGGCCGGCGGTGGCTCAGGAAGCACTGGCAGTACTTGCACGATTGGACGATATTTCTGGATGCGATGGAGCACTTGTTTTGCCATAATCTCGTCTGGATATGCGAGGTGAGCCGGCGCATGTCGAGGATACATATACACATTTTTGATACCTAAATGCCTTAGATAGACGAAGGACCCGTGTACCTGGCTCACCAGATGATAATATACAGCAGAAGTATACAGAAGAAGAAACATGGAGCATGGAATCTATCGCTCTCGAACCCCGACCGCGGTGTTGCCACTCTCTCGTTTCCAACAGTGCCCTTGTCCGCCTCCAGCGCTTCAGTAGCGACGGCTTCGACGAGCTCTGTGCCGCCGAGAGTGTGGCAGGAAGCCTCCGGAACGGGGCTGAGACTGCATCTCGGGATCCCTCAGAGGGTTGGGTGGCTCCTTGTCGATCGAAAACCCCACGACCTCGCAGATGAAGACGATAATCATCTCCGTGATAACGAGCATGCCCAGGTACAGCCAGCGATTGCTGTTCACGCCGCCCAGCACGATGAGGCACGAGTAGACGAGGCGGACGATGACAAAGGGAATGCAAAGAACGACGCCGACGATGATGCGGTGTTCGCCTGGAGCCACGTCGGACCGGTACATCAAGGCGAGCAGCGTCTCGAAGCACAGCAAGGCCGTGACTGCGACGAAGATGCCGTTACCGGCCTTGGCAGTGCCGACGTAATCGACCTGGGGCTCGCCGTCGACAAAGTAAAAGTCGGACTCTGTGCCGCCGACGATGATCAGGATCAGGGCGACGAGCATCAGCACCTCGATGAGGTGCCGGAAGGGCATCGAGACGATGACCTTGCGCTGGCGGGTGACGGAGTCAAAGACGCGCCCCAGCAGAGCAAGAAGCATCAGGAGGAGGGGAGCCAGCCCGATGCCGTTGAGAACCGCCCAGCCTATGTAGAGGTTTTCGTTCGTCGGGTCATTGATGGTGGCGAGGCGCAATGAGGAGCCAATGAGACGGGCGAGGGCGAGCATGATGAGGAAGCGCCAGCCGGCCGACTTCTTGATGCCATGCTTCTTGGCGAGGAGGATACCACCGATGAGGTAGATGGTGAAGATGACAATGGTGGCGATGGCGATGTTGTCGTAGGTGTCCAGAGCCATGGCGACGCTGGGGACGGCCTTGCTGCCGAGCGACGATGGATGAGGCGTGCAAGGCGAGCTGAGGTGTGTATGCGCCGCGACAAGCTCCAATTAACGAAGGGGCGAGCAGTTGCAACAATCACCTGATGAGAGAGGACAAGAGGAGGACGGAGAGAAGAGGGGAAGGGGAGAGACTGCGGTGGGTGGGATAAGAGGAGATGGCTGCTGTTGTGGCTGCTGTTGACGCCGGCGAGCTCGTGGTGTAAGAATGATGTATGCTTCCCGTCCCTGTCCCCTTCGGCACCTTCGAGGCGCTGCATGGCCGCCATCTTATACCTTTCTGGACACCGCGTCACCACGCTCTGGTCGACGCATCATTCGCAACCAGCCTCGAACTCTTCTCGAGGTCCGCGCAAGTGCACGGCCGAGGCCGAGGCCGTCTCCCGACATGGCTGCCCGCGAATTGCCGTTCTCACCTCTGCCAAGCACTGCACCCGAGGCTGCATCCCGTCGCGAGTTCCGGCGAGGGAGGGCTCTCGCGGAGGCGTCTTCCCTCGCGGCTAGGCCGCATTCTGGGCCATCAGCTCCGGGCAGCTTTCGCGGTCTCGAGGCCGGCAGTGCGGCAGCCTCGGGCCAAGACAGCCCGGGGCGTCCACCCCCCCAAGCCCCCCTCCCCCGCGGCGGGTGGGCCGTCGACTTTGGCTTTTCCCGGCGGCGGCACAGCGAATCACTGTGTCCACCTCCATCGAAACGACTGCCGGAAGCGGGCAAGGACCGGCCGCCGCTGCAGCGCCGCGCCCGCCGAAGTGCCGTGTGTCTGATAGGGCTGCGGCGCCTGGCGGGAGCTGGCCGGGAGCTCGCTGTCGGCGGGCTGGCCGTCGTTGGGTGTGTGCACCACGGGCGAGAAGCTGTCCCGAAAGGGTGCCCTTCATTCGAGGAGGGCGGTAGGGCGCACAGTAATTAGCCGCGACAGCGCTCCTCCGTGCCAGGTACTGGGCGTGCTTGAGGGCATCACCGGCTGTTTTGTGGCAATCGCTTCTTCCCCTACCCATCTCGTCGGCAGCGCCGTTGTGGCGTCGGCAACGGCGAGAGTCTCCGGCTAGCGATGGCGATGACGACGGCGATGAATGAATGAATGAACGGATGAATGGATGGATGGATGGCGAAGCTCGATGCTTCTTCTGCGCGCATCTCGGGAAAGGCCGCTGCTCTCGCTGCGCCCTCGCGGATGACGTCCTGCAGGGTCCTGCAGGCCCTGCTCCCGAACGTCGCCAGCGGACGCTCCACGCTAAACTCGAGCCCGCCTCTCCCTCACCAGCGCGGTGGACGGCGTGCATCCCACCACCTCGGATTCGCAAACCCCCACCGCAAAAGCTGCGAGCCCGAACGTCACTGTCAGTGCCAGTGTCGGTGCCACGCTGCGCTGGTCGCAATGCCTGTTCGTCTGCTCTTCTCCCGTCTCCTTCGGCGAGGCCCGGAGGACCTGCTTCGCCTTCTAATGCCTCTTCGCAGCTGATCATCGTCACCGGCCTCCCCACGTCGGGCAAGTCGACGCGCGCCCGGCAGCTCTACGACTACCTCGCCGAGCGCATTGCCACCGAGGACGCCTCCAAGTATCGCCTGCACCTCATCTCCGACGACTCCCTTTCCATATCGCGCTCCGTCTATGACCTGTCACCCTCGGCCCTCCCCGCCCACACCCGCTCCGCCAACGCCTCCGAGAAGGACGCCCGCGCCGCCCTCTACGGCGCCGTCAAGCGCGTCCTCTCCGACAGGGACTTTGTCATCCTCGACGGCCTCAACTACATCAAGGGCTGGCGCTACCAGCTGCACTGCGAGGCCAAGGCCGTGCGCACGCCCAACTGCATCCTGCAGATCGGCTGCTCCGTCGACCGGGCGAGGCAGGTCAACGAAGAACGGCTCCGGCGGCGGCAACAGGAGCAGGCGCAGACCGAGGCCGACAATGACCAAGGGGAGCGCAACGTCACACACGAGGGCGATGCGGCCCCCGCCTACGAGCCGTCCAATTGGGACAACCTCGTCTTTCGCTACGAGGAGCCCAACCCCATGACGCGCTGGGACAGCCCGCTCTTCACCGTAATCTGGGAGGACGACGCGGCGCAAACACGCAAGACCTTTGACGACCTGTGGGAGGCCATTGCTGGCGACGGACGGCCAGTCGTCCGCCCTAACCAGTCCACCGAGCAGCGCGGCCGCAACGCCGGCGGCGACTACCTCTACGTCCTCGACCGCGAGACGCAGGACATTGTGAAGCGCATACTCGAGCAGCAGGCCGTCGACGGCAGCGACGGCGGTGAGGTCAGGATACCGCTCAACGCGCCGGGCAAGGAAGACCTCCTTGTCGACCTGCCGACGGGGAAGAAGCTGGGCGTCCCGCAGCTGCAGCGGCTGCGGCGGGCGTTCATCGCGCTGAATAGGGGKGGCATTGGGCTGGACTCTGTGAGTAACATGGCCGCCGACGGCCTGCGGGAGACGTTTGTGCGCTATCTCAACGACGCCTTTGAAAAGGACGAATAGAATAATAAAGACGCTTCGGAAATGGCATCAGCCTCAAAATCGCTAGAGCCGGGCGTGACGTGATAGGAGTCATAGGACGGCGCCACATTTCGAACAGTGGTTGATATTCGAGAGGTAGGCCTCGACCCAGGCAATGAAAGGGTCGATGAGTCTGCTTCGATGACTTGCTATTAATCACAGAGCGATGGAGTTAAGGCGTGAAGTCTGACGCCGACGGCCATGTGAATAGCTCGCTAGTAGTATTTAGATGCTACAACCCCTCGCAGGCACGCCGCGTGGAAACGGCAATCAAAAAATGCCTACAGCAGCCCATCACCAGGACAAGACCCAAAGCACCTAGATTACAACTTGGAATTTTTGAACGAACCGTGCCTTCCCGCCCCTCCGCTAAATCTCGAGGCACCCTGGACGCTCTCCACGTTAACCACCTTGATGCCCTTGTCGAACTCGTTCCTCATGGCATCCTCGAAAGACGCCGCGTCATAGGCGGCGTAGTAACAGCTCGCACGGTCGAGGTTCAGGCAAGCTTGTGGGAAGGCAAGCAGCTGCCTCGCTAGCTTGGTCGCCTCCTCGAGCGATTTGCCCTTGGGCACCACGCGGTTCGCCAGCCCAAACTGCAACGCCTCCTGCGCGGCAACGGGTCGACCGGTGAGAATCATATCCATGGCCCGGCCGAGGCCCACGATGGCTCGGAGGCGAACCGTGCCGCCGTCGGTGAGCGGCACGCCCCATCGCCGGCAGAAGACGCCGAATACGGCGTCCTCCTCGACCACGCGCATGTCGCCCAGCAGAGACAGCTCCAGCCCCCCGGCGACGGCGTGGCCTGACACGGCGCAGATGACGGGCTTGCTGAATTGCATCCTCGACGGGCCCATGGGAGCGGCGTTCAGGCCCTGTCGGTGCTTGTTTGCATCTGCGACGTACTCGTCGTAGTCGATGACTTCTGAAGACTCGGAGCCGGACTTGGCCAGTTCATGGAGGTCGAAGCCGGCGCAGAAGGTCCCGTTGGCGCCGTGGAACACGCAGACCTTCTGAGACGCGTCTTGTTCAAATGCGGCGAACGCGGCTGTTAGTTTCTTGGCCGTGGCAGGGTTGACGGCGTTTCTGCGATGCTCGCGGTTCAGTGTAATTGTCGTGATGCCATCCGCCGTCCTGCTTACACGGACAGCATCAGGCTCGTTGTCGCCCATGATCCAACAATAAACTCGATGTTGCGCCTTTCAAACGCTAGAGATGGTGCAAAAAAAATTCCAAGAGTAGCACAGACATGGGCCGAAGAAAACTGAATTGCTATTACGTTGAGCTGCCGATGGAGTCTACAGATCCGGGGTCTCATCGCCACCCCGCAATCAACGACATCGGTTAAAGGTGGAGCCTAGGTTGGGTTCGCTTTCACATGACAGGCCCCGTCGTCGGTATGAGTTCCGGAAAAGTCGACAACCTCGTTCGGAAAGAGCAAGAATATAAAGGTGCATCTTGTAGAGATTGGCTCTAGCCCATGATTTCTTCCGATACGTGCCCCGCAACGGCAAGCATGCAAGGGTTGATCTTTGCAAAGCATCGCTGCTCCCCCTTCCACTTTCATCGATGCTGTTGCGCATCTTCAATTTACACAACCAACTCCTCACAAGCAAGAACGCCAACGATAAGACGCCGCTTAGAATCGGTAGATATCTCATAGTTCGATACGGAATCCCGCATTCGACGCAGCCAATGAAAAATGCCCGTCGAGCTGAGGTCCCAACCAGAGTCATCCTCGGTCACCTCCGTGAAGTTGAACCCTTTACCACGGAATTGACGAGCATTCTGACTCAAGAAGCCACCAGGAGCCCGCCGTTTAATAGTGTAATCGATGAACCAGAGATATGTCAATGACTTATACACGGAACCGAACGCACTGTCCAGGACGACCCTGGCAGGGTCTGGCCGGACCGAGACTGGACCGTGTTCAAGTTTGAAGGGCCACCCGGGATTAAATTCCATCGCAAGGTGAGTTGTCTCGAACCCGGGCCACCATCCGCCGTCGTGTCCAGCAACCGTGTCGATGTCCTTGAACATTGACTCCCAGAACACCCACGGCTGGATGCAGACGAGGTCAGTCATGGGAAAGATGGTTAACTGCTCGCACCGGCCTTTGATGATGACTGTATATGGGGCAGAAACTGGAGACGAAGCCTGGCCTTCCGTATCGGCCATCTTCCTGATGACCATCCGCGAAGTCCTACAGGCGTTCCACAGTCCGCTCCGCTCTTTCACCAAGTATGCCGACTTGTTCGACTTGGTCCAAGACATCCACCTGCTGCCGAATGGCTCGGTATGGGGTGCAGTGAGAAGGAGGCCCTTACCGGCGGTGCGGTTGAGAGCGGCTCGCAATGCCAGGGACAAGTTGTTGGCGGACACGTTATTGATGAGCGTGAAAAAGTGAGCGCCAGGAAACGGGGGTTCGGCAGCCGCGTAGGCCCAGATCTGGAGCTGCAGCTCTGGGAGCAAGTCGGCAAACCGATGAAAGCCAGGCTCGGTCGCCATTCTGTCTTTGCTTTAGGGAGCCCTGCTGCTCCTCAGAGGTTGCAGTCGTTTCGGGAGACGTAGCAATCGCCGCCGATCGTGAGTATGTCCTCTTTGAGTGGGCGAGATTCCTCGCGCGGGACATTTATACGGGATAAGAGGATACTTTCGCCTACGTGTAAGTAGCTTTAATGCTACTGGAACCTTGAGCCTGTCCTTCAAGCCAGAGGCGGTTTGTCGAGGAGATGCCGGAAAGACACAGGGCTCGAGAGCCCGACTGCTGATTTTTACATTTCCTAAAGTGTTGGATCCGTATTGCGACGATGATTCGAAGGGAGTCGAGGAGCAAACATGGCCGGGGGATGTGCGCCTCCGTTAGGAGTGTAGCGGCTGAATACCTGAGTACCTGGGATGCTAGGCTGCATTGCGACCGTTGTTTCGTGAAATGTCGGGGAGGCGTGACTTGCAGCGGAAGATGTATGGAACATGTGGGCTTGCTACGTCCTCCATTCCTCGTGCCTCAAGGCTGTGCCACACCACGATTCCACCAAGTCCAAGCGCAGAGCAAATGCCTACTGCAGCTTCGGCAGTGAGCTACGGAGTCCGCTGCAGGTACTCGTAGCTCAGGTCCAATTGATAGCGGTCACGTACTTAGGTATGGCTGGGCTGTGGTAGCCTGGCCGCACCGCCGTGTGCGCGTCCTCCCGCTGCCTAATAGCGTCAGCGGGTGGAAGGCCGCAGAAGCTTCCACTCTTGGCCTGCTGCGCTCCGCGCGGTAGCTGAGCCAGCTGGGCTGCGTAGCTCCCGGTGGTGCCAGGTGGCGGCAGTCGTCGAGAGTGGACCGGTGGCCCCTGCGGCCTGAGCTCGCCCCCCTGCATCATCGATGTTCCGCTCCGGCTCAGGGCAGACGGTGATATCATTGGCCCGCGCTAGGCGTCGCTCGCCGCCTCTCAGGTGAGTAATGCACTACGAGTACCTACCTCTGCGGTCTCGTCGCTGGCGTCTCTCGCTCTCCAAACACTTGCTCCTTCAACCTCACCCCCTCCGTCCCTCCCCCAGCTTGACTCTTCCCACAAACCCTCTCCCGCAGCCTCTCTTTTGCGTTCGAGGCTTCTGCGTTCTTCCATCAGTCTACGCAGCGAGTCTTTCCCTCTCCCGCTCCCGCCCGGTCTCGGCCACGTTTCCACCCCCTCCGACAGCTTCGCCGAAGCACCCCCGACGAGATGGCTCCCAATCCCGACGACCACGAGCACAAGAAGAAGGTCAACCTGACGTATGTCATATACAAGCCCCCGCCCGTCCGGTGACGGCTCCCACATGTGTGACGGCCCGCTGACTCGCTCTTCACAGCGACGCCTCCGGCGCGGACATCAAGAACGTTCGTTGGTCCCAGCGCCATGCATCGGCGTCATCGCCAAAGCTGACGAGTTCGCAGGAAGATGACACCGCCACCGCGATTTTGAAGAAGAAGAAGAAGCCCAACCAGCTGATGTGGGTTCTCTCTCATCGTGCGACTCGAAGCTCAGCATGCTGACCTGACGTCAGGGTTACCGATGCCGTCAACGATGATAACAGCATTATCGCCCTCTCCGAGGCGACCATGGACTCCCTCCAGCTCTTCAGAGGCGACACCGTTCTCGTCCGAGGCAAGAAGAGAAAGGACACGGTGCTCATCGTCCTCGCCGACGACGAGCTCGATGACGGCAGTGCCCGTATCAACCGTGTTGTCCGCCACAACCTTCGCGTCAAGCACGGCGATATGATCACCATCCACCCTTGCCCCGATATCAAATACGTGAGTGGAGCCAGCCACGAAACGCCCAGAGACAGCCTCTGACAACCACACAGGCCAAGCGAATTGCCGTTCTGCCCATCGCCGACACCGTCGAGGGCATTACCGGCTCTCTCTTCGACGTCTTCCTTGCCCCTTACTTCCGCGAGGCCTACCGACCGGTCCGCCAGGGCGATTTGTTCATCGTTCGCGGCGGCATGCGGCAAGTGGAGTTCAAGGTAGTCGAGGTCGACCCTCCCGAATACGGCATCGTTGCCCAAGACACCGTCATCCACTGCGAAGGCGAGCCCATCCAGCGAGACGAGGAGGAGAACAACCTCAATGAGGTCGGCTACGACGACATCGGTGGCTGCCGCAAGCAGATGGCTCAGATCCGAGAGATGGTTGAGCTGCCGCTGCGCCACCCTCAGCTCTTCAAGTCCATCGGTATCAAGCCCCCTCGCGGTGTTCTGCTTTACGGCCCTCCGGGTACCGGAAAGACCCTCATGGCCCGCGCCGTCGCCAACGAGACTGGCGCCTTCTTCTTCCTCATCAACGGCCCTGAGATCATGTCCAAGATGGCTGGCGAGTCCGAGTCCAACCTTCGCAAGGCCTTTGAGGAGGCCGAGAAGAACTCCCCGGCCATCATCTTCATTGATGAGATTGACTCGATCGCCCCCAAGCGAGAGAAGACCAACGGTGAGGTCGAGCGACGCGTTGTCTCGCAGCTCCTGACCCTCATGGACGGCATGAAGGCGCGCTCCAACGTGGTCGTCATGGCCGCCACCAACCGCCCCAACTCCATCGACCCGGCTCTGCGACGATTCGGCCGCTTCGACCGCGAAGTCGACATTGGCATTCCCGACCCCACTGGCCGTCTTGAGATTCTCCAGATCCACACCAAGAACATGAAGCTGGGCGACGACGTCGACCTGGAGCAGATTGCCGCCGAGACCCACGGTTATGTCGGTTCCGACGTTGCTGCCCTCTGCTCCGAGGCTGCCATGCAGCAGATTCGCGAGAAGATGGACCTCATCGACCTCGACGAGGATACCATCGATGCCGAAGTCCTCGACTCGCTCGGTGTCACCATGGAGAACTTCCGCTTCGCTCTCGGCGTCTCCAACCCCTCTGCCCTCCGCGAGGTTGCCGTCGTGGAGGTTCCCAACGTCCGCTGGGAGGACATTGGTGGCCTCGAGGGAGTCAAGCAGGACCTCCGCGAGAGCGTCCAGTACCCCGTCGACCACCCCGAAATGTTCCTCAAGTTCGGCCTCTCCCCCTCGCGAGGTGTGCTCTTCTATGGTCCTCCTGGTACCGGTAAAACTATGTTGGCCAAGGCTGTCGCCAACGAGTGTGCTGCCAACTTCATCTCCGTCAAGGGTCCGGAGCTGCTGAGCATGTGGTTCGGTGAGTCGGAGAGCAACATCCGAGACATTTTCGACAAGGCCCGCGCTGCTGCTCCTTGCGTCGTCTTCCTCGACGAGTTGGATTCGATTGCCAAAGCCCGTGGCGGCTCGGTCGGCGACGCCGGCGGTGCCTCAGACCGTGTTGTCAATCAGCTCCTGACTGGTAAGCGATGCTTCAAGCCCGCACTGTATCGAGGCTGAGTGCTAATTCCGTTGCAGAGATGGACGGCATGACGTCGAAGAAGAACGTCTTCGTCATTGGCGCTACCAACAGACCTGAGCAGCTTGATCCTGCCCTGTGCCGTCCCGGCCGCCTGGACTCGCTCATCTACGTGCCCCTGCCTGACGAGCCGGGCCGTCTGGGCATTCTCAAGGCCCAGCTGCGCAAGACGCCCGTCGCTGCGGACGTCGACCTTGGCTACATTGCGAGCAAGACGCACGGCTTCTCCGGTGCCGACCTCGGCTTCATCACGCAGCGCGCCGTCAAGATTGCCATCAAGGAGTCCATCACCATCGACATTGAGCGCACCAAGGCTCGCGAGGCTGCTGGCGACGAGATGGACATGGACGAGGATGCCGAGGACCCCGTGCCCGAGCTGACCAAGGCGCACTTCCAGGAGGCCATGCAGCTGGCCCGCCGGTCGGTCACTGACGTGGAGATCCGCCGCTACGAGGCCTTCTCCCAGCAAATGAAGAACGCCGGCCCTGGCGCCTTCTTCCACTTCCCCGAGGCCGGCGCCGACGGCCCGGCCGGTGACGCTGGGAACGGCTTCGGGGACGCGGGCAACGACGACGATCTTTACGACTAGGCGGCTCCGTAGGAAGCAGCGCTGGTCCCTGTATTCTAGGTTTCCTCACTCGCACATCTGCATCGGCTGTTGGCACATTGCTACCGGAGAAGACTGCAATCTCTTGCCCATGACGTTTTTGATGGCAGCCATTTGAGCTCGGGGAGTTGGTAGAAACGGTAGAGGGGTTGCCTTTGACGCGAGACGGCGGCAGAGGCGGCCTTTGGTGACGTTTGCAGGTAATTTGGTGGGCTCCTGCTTGCGGGGGTTGAAGAGGGTATGCTAGGTTGATAGACGCGCAATTGATTGCCTCACGAGCTGCCCTTGCATACGCTGTGATGCGGCCTTGTCAGACGCAGTAAGAACGAAGCCGCTGGTTTGGCAGCGCAATTCAGGTGGAAAGTATATATTCATGTCTAAGGTATTCATGGTGCCTTTCGATGTCCCACGACATCTCCCCAGGCTTAACTCCCGTCCGTAGAGGACTGGTGGACGAGACGGTGTCCGCTTCGACCAGCTCCTCCCTTTCGCCCGCCTCCTTGCCCCCGCGATAACTTGTGGTGCCAAGTGTCGTCGTGTGGTGCTGTTGTGAATCGTCATTCTGCCCTATACTCGCCATGGCTGGCGTATAGACCCCATCACGCTCTCCTGGTCGAGAGGCTGATGGCCGTGCCTGTGCGTAGATCAGCCGCTCCCATGCCGCCGCCTCGCCGTGCTGGTATCGTGATCGTCATGCTCCTCGGCCCCCTTCCACTTCAGCGAGAGTCAGCTGCCGGCATCCTCGATCTCGCAGACGGCCTCGAGGCTCTCGCGGGCGACACGCAGGGCCTCCTCGACGACGGACTCGGGCAGGGCGAGGCTGGGCCCCGCGGCGGCGCCGTTCAGCTTGCGGGCGGAGTCGCCGTTGGGCGTCTTACTGCCGTTCTTGGCGGAGGACGAGGCGGCGCGGACGTCGTCGAGGACGTGGCGCAGGAGGGCGGGATAGGTGGTGACGTCGCCGTCGCGGAGGAGCTTAAGGGCGTGGGCTTGCACGGCCGTGGGCCAGTTGGAGGGGTGGGAGTTGAGGGCGTGGAGGAGGGCGTCCTGGATCCTGCGCCGCGCGGGTTAGCATCGCTGGTCCGCGAGCTGCGCGCCGGGCCGGCCAACCTCGCCGTCGACGACGAGCGGCGGGAGTCGGCTTGGGGGAGCGACTGGACAGCGAGGGGGGGAGGGGCAAACGCGGAGAAGACACGACATAGGAAGTTGATGGCAAGCAGGAGAGGGAACGGGGGAGGGAGACGTACTTCGTGACGTGGCCGTCGCGCAGCAGCACCGTGTTTATTTGCGAGCGCAGGTCCGGGTCCAGCGTCGCGGGCGTGTAGTTGGCGGCCGATGAGGGCACCTTGACGGGCGTCGACGGCTGCTGAGCCATGATGGGCAGGCAGGCAAGGCCGTCACTGGGGGCGCGCGCGGGGGCGCGGATGGGTGTTCTGTGTCGGCGGCGGCGGCGGTCGTCGTCCTCTGGAACGAGGCGACGGACGGACGCAGCAACGGCGGCTGCGCGTGGTCGGCGGGCGGCACGAACGAGGCTCCCACAGTGTGATTGATGGGTCGGCTCCGTGTCCCCCCTTCGCTCGCAGACGTGCCTTGCAGGACCGAGGCGCCCGCGGTATTCCCGGCGCCAGGCAGCACGAGGGTGTGCGACGGTCGTCTCCGAAGCGCCGGGACGGGGGTTGGCGGCGGGATGTCGAGCGTCGCCCGGAGGGGAGGGGAGGGGAGGTTGGTTGGTGATGATACGAGCAAGCTCTCGCTGGGGGGCCCGCCCGCAATCAGTCAGCGCGCTGCCTGCTTGCTTGCTTGCCCTGCCTGAGCTGCTGCGTCGGGGGCACGTGGCAGGGAACGTCGACTCACCGGCAGAGACACGCACGCCCGCCGCAGGATTCCAGCACGATCAGCGGTGCGCCGGGGGTGCGAAGCAAGCGGGATGGAGCAGGTAGGCGCGGTGGGATGGATGGATTGGATGGATATGGATGGATGGATGGACGGACGGACCGACGTTCGGGACTGGATTGTGGGATGGATGCTGGGCGGATCGGAGCGCGAGGCTGCGGCCGGGGCGGGGCCCATTGGGCGACGCGAGGACTCCATTTTTTTCTGGGGGGACGGTGGAGCTGCCGTTCCGGCCGTCATCGTCGTCGTCGACATCGTCGGTGTTGGACGCGACAGTTGGTGGTGGTTGGCTGGCAAGGCTGAGATGGGCAGGGTGTGTGTGTGTGTGCGTGTGCGTGCGGCCGAAGTCTACGAGTTCCGAGTACTACATACGTACACTGTAGTAATAGACGCAGCTTTGGAAAGGAGCACAAAGGCTGCAATTCTACGGATACAATCCGCCGCCATCCTACGACTAATACGTCCCTACCATTGATGCGGCCATGCTCCTCCTCCAGCCCCCCGCGCGCCCGAGCCGCTGACTCTGGCGTTGCGCCCGTTTCCGAAGCCACCGCCGCGCCACCTTGCTTCGAGTCCATTCCATCCATTCCACGGGAGACGCGGGGACCGCCGGCACGCACGTGCGAGAGAGCACAAGGGACCGAGGGGAGTGAGAGGCGCTTTCCTTGTCGTCTGCGCGGAAAGCGAGCGCCGGGACTATTCGTCTATTCGTCCTCCTCGCCTCGCCATCAGCTTCAACCGACCACCCCACAAGAACAGGACAAGACAAGAAGGCTGCATGCCTGTTGCCAAACGGCGTAGCCCTGCGTATGCTCTTCCATTGCAACCGGCGAGGTGTCGGCGCCGCCCCGACATCCTCGCCCCTCCCCGCCGTCGTGGCCCCTTGATCTTCTCGTCCCTACAGGGCACACATGTCGTTGTGGAGCCCCGGCAGCGTCCTGCAGCCGGCAGCGCAGTACGAGTTGGCGAGGATGTGGTCAAGCGTGTCGTTGCAGAGGTACAGGACCCGCCTGAGCTGCGTGCCTGTCAGGGGTGGTATGCTCGGGCCGCTCCAGTTCGCTGCGGTCACCAAGTCCACTTCGTTGTATCCTGTTGGCTGCACGTCAGATGCTGCTCTCTAGCTGCCAGGCATGGGGAGGAGCACGTGCCCTGGTGAGGAACTAGGTTGTATCCGCACTTCTTCTGCTTGAATAAGCACCTCGGGAACGAGGCGAAGCAGCCAAGGCCGGCCCCAACTGAGCTCGTGTCCAGCGTCACGGATCCGGAGCGAGCGTACAGACCTCCCCGGAAGCTCGCGCCCGTGCTGGCCGTGATTGACGTCTGGGCCAGGATGTTGCCGATGAAGGAAGTGAGGGTTCCGATGTTGGCCGACCCCGCCACCTGCCAGTATACGTTGCAACTCGAGGCGCCGTTGATTAGCTGCACCGCCGACGCGCTCCCCGTTGTCAGGGTCGAGCGGATCTGGAAGACCCAGTGGCTGTTCGGGTTGCCTTGCCCGTCCAGCGTCACGGTGCCGTCCAGCGCGGCGGGGCCCGCGAACGAGTAGACGCCTCCGACCAGTGTCTGGCCGCCCAGATTCTGGCCCGTCAGGCTGGCCGTTGGCGTTAGCCGGGCGGCCGTGAGGTAGGCGTTCGACACGCCTTCCTGTGCTTGATACGCTGTTATGTCTGCCCGATGTATTGACCCGTTGGAGATTGTCCCGGGTGGGAACCCCGTCACGGTCGAGCCAGGGGCGACCCCGACGCTGCCGTTGGTGGATGACAAGCCGCTATTGATCACTGACGAGCCCGCAAGGATCGCGAAGCTGGTTGCGTGCCGGAGGTTCAACTGCGCCGCCGTCGGCATCTGCCCGTTGGCGATGCCCGCCAACGCAACGGTTGATACCAGCACCGTGAAATGTAGCATCGTGAATGGCTTCAGACGTCAGGAGCGAGTACGGAGCCGGCGGTTGAGCGACCATCGGGGGCGCAGACAGGACCGCGGGACTGATGAATGGGTTTTAAGGGCGTCACGAGGCATTCCATTCTCGCAACCAGCGCACGCACACCCACACGCATACTGGTTGAGTCTTCCTCCTGATGCTTCGAGGCCTCCGTGTGCATAGCCACACGGCCAAGACTGGGCCTTGAGGCACTCCGTCCTCCGTTTAGAGCAGTATGCATGTGAAACACTCCGGGGCAGAGGGCTGGTCGAATGAATGCAAGCCACGACCATTCCGATCTGAACAGCGTGGATGGCAGTGTTTCTCCTAATGCACGGGCCCGAGTCGCCGAGGGAATGTTGACACCGAATTGGTGGTTACACAAGAACCTTGTGTGGTGGTTTGAAGCTCCCCTTCGCTGGTTGTAACCGCGGACAGTCTTTGACGGAGAAGGGCTGGATCGTTCGAATCGTGCCCAGCAAGTCCCGCCATCGATCGCCGGCGTCCTTCCTTACCCTTCATCCTATCCTCCGCCTCTCACTTTGCCGTGTGATATCAGGCGAGTGCGTGCGAGGAGCTCCCGGTGTCTGCATTTACAGAGTGGCCGCCAAACGTCTGTTGCCTCGGAATGGACGCAGCCAAATAATCACATGGCCGCGCATGTTGGCCATGTCAATCCGGGCCAGCAGCCGTCTTCCTCCTGTCGATCCCCGGAACGTGCCGACCACAGAGTCCGGCGTCTGCCAAAATGGGAGGAACACTGATAGGACGTCTCTCGCTCATTGGTCCTTCCCGATATCCTCACTCTCCAGCATCAAGTGCCACCACCCAGCGTGCTCCTCCTCGGATTCCTCTTGAGCAATACAATACGGTGAGGGGTCCTCTCAGTATCCTGTCAGATAGAAGAATTCTCCTCGACCAAGGCAGGTACTCCGAGATACGGGAGAGCAGCCCTAGGTTGACGTGACCCAGGCTCGTTGCGTTGCATGGCCTTCCTCCAAACACAGTGTAAGTGGGTGATGCCCCAGGGCGGTGTGCGAAGCAATCTTAGTGACCCCAGACCGATGCAAGGCAGGAAACAAGAGTCAAAAGCAAGCAGTATCAGGAACACTGGAATCGTTCCTCATTGCTCTCCGCCACTCTCCGCCGGCTCCGCTGGCTAGTGAGGCAGGCCGTCATGATGCTGACCGCCGTGCCATGCAGCATCCATGAGACCGAACAGTCCAGTCGGGGGATACGTAGGGCGGGGAAGTTGGTGGGGTGAGAACAAACATTCGGCTCCGCTCCCCATCAAGACGAAGAATAGGCGAAGGGCTCCTTCTTGCTGGAGGTCTCGCATCGTGTGGCAGTCCGCATGTGTGCCGAGTTGAACATCTGCATTGGGCTCTGGCCGGCGAGAAAACATCCCGCCTCCCTGCAGAGACTCGATGGAGACTCGGGCTGGGTTGGGCTGGCCACACCGCGCTATCATCCTCCCGTGGTTGGGTGGGCTCAGGGGAAGTGAGAGCGATGAAGCGATTGGAATTGACGCGATGGCACAGCGAGCGAGAGACCATCGTGGGGCCTCCGCTGGTGATGATGCGCCGAGCGGGCTTCACCTGGTGAAGCGCACATGAAGTATGCCTGCATGCTGGGATTTCGGCGGTGGCAGCTGTCAGTTCCAATCAGTCAAGCTGCGACTTGGCGACAAGAACCAGGTCGGGGGGCATGCCACCCTGGCTTGGTGATACGTGTTCTTCATCATCGCCCGCCCTTTCCCGAGGATGCTTTCATCTCGTGGCCGACCAAGTCCCCGCACAGCCGACTGCAATGGGAGTCGCGACTCGACACGGGCTGGGGTTTGCTTCTCGGGACGTGGCATCAGGCCCAACGCTTGTCTCATCGGAGCCCGATATGGTTGCACCATCCCTGGGCATCGAGTGTGGATGGTGGCCTGCAAGCGCACCGATCGCGCGCGGGCTCCTCGTGATTCAACGGTACGCGGGAGGTTGAACATGGCGGCCTCTGCCGAAGCAAGCAAAAGCAAAGCCTCCATGTGCGAGAACGGCTTGCATGGAGAAGAGAGAGAAGAGGCGACTTGCTCGCCCGCTGGACGAAACAACAAACCGAATTCAGCCGCAACGGACGGAGAGAGTCATAGGCACGAGTGGAAAGGCGACAAGTTGCGTCGTCTTGAAATAAATCCTGCGCCTGTATTGAGCCCTTTGGACGAACACTTGGCACGTTCCGGCGCCGTTACGGGAAATGCAAGACTGCAAGCCGCGCTTTTATTCTTCTCCAATAGTTGCCGTTTCGTAGATTGACTCGGCAGTGCAAGACGGGGTGAGACTTTGCAAGCCATCCAGATGATAGGATACTGGTTGGGCGAGGCTGCCGGCTTTCCAATATAATTGTAACTGCCTACAGAGGCCCGAGCTGGAGGCGTGACGGACCGCCATGTCGTGCAACGAATGCTCGTCGCCGTGGCTGCAGCCGGTGTGCCCCTGTCACACCCCCAATACTCTATGCAGCTCAGCAGCGGCCCTGGAGCGTGGTTGAGCCGTGCGTACCAGGGCCATGGCTGCACGTAAGCTCTTGCCACAAGCCTGGATTAGGATGGGACGGCGGGATCCTGCCCTAGCCATGAAGGCGTCACCAAGCTAATGGGGACACCATTGCGATCGTGTTCTTTGCAGTGGCGCATCAGCAGCATGCCTTGGCGCGCCAGGGAGCCAGAACTGTAGCCGCAGAGGTCTGAGTCTGGGTTTGTCCTCATCTTATCGGGCCAAGGTGATGCTCCGACAGATGAAGCAGAAGCGGCGCGAAAACGAGCGGCGGAGCGGCAGTACGCCGGGAGCATCGTCTGGGGATCGTTGGTAGTTCGAGTTAAGATGTCTCCGAGGTACCACGACTGGGAATCGCGGTCTCGCCAGAGTCCTGCCAAACGCGTAAGACTTCGCCTCACTCGCGTCTAGAGATACTCGTATCCCGTGACGGCATTGGTGGCGACTCTTGGCCGAGACCGAGACCTCCAATGTTGCTGGCTGGACATGTGACGGCATCTTACCGACCATTTTTAGCTTTGGAAATCGAGACGTCGGAAACGACATGGGCGAAAGGCAACACCCGAGGCCGTTGACGCCATTTGTCGGGTGGATCGGGGCCTCAGTTCTAGAAAGCTGCGTAGCACAAGGAGCAGCCTGGCGGGAGAGACGGCTGGCCAACCGGTCCAACGAAGCGGAAAGCTGCCGTCGGATGCTATTCGATGTCAGTAGGACACACACGTCGCTCGTGTCGAAGCCGCTCGAGCAATCGGAGGCGCGAGAATTTGATATACACAACCCCCTGCTTCGTGTCACCGCATCTGAGCGACTATGGGCTGGGCGAGCATTTCAATTGGCCCAGCCCGGGCTTTCCAGAGCCCATTTGATAGCAAGAATTGACCGCCATCCGACGTATAGCAGATAGCAGGCTTGCCATATCACTGCTCTATGTACAGTCTCGAACAGTCTTCGAGTGATGTTAATAATAGCCACATAAGCGAGCATCTACGTGGTGGCGATAGGCGAGATGGAAACTGCTGATGGACACGGTTCTGGACTCTTTGCTCTGCCTGGACCCGCTCCCCTTTGTGAGCACGTGGGGATCCAAGACCTTGGCCACCGGGCGTGTGCCTCAACAACGTCCGCAAGCCCGATGTCCTGACCAATGTGTCGATTGAAACGCGCAGAATGGATACCTGGTGCCCGAAATCATGCCCAAGAGCCTCGGGAAGCCGCTGCGAGCAGGCCGGAGCGAGCAGTGCCGTGTTTCAAATGAGAGGAAATGCCGGAGACCGCCGGTAGCTTGGGTCTGTAGATGCGCTGGCCAGGGTGCCAGTGTCATGCTCCAAAGTCAAGAGCAGTTTGGGGGTAGAAAGGCCGTACAACCGTGCACTCGTTGAGTTCAGGTCAAGGGACAATACTCCGTAGAGGAGTCCGGACTGGTGCTCAGCCGAGACGGGAGGGGCGGCCGACGGCGGACGTTGGAGGAGATGGCGGGAGGGTGGAGAGGAGCCATCGGGCTGCCTACCCGCCAGATCGGACGGTCGACGGGAGTGTCCAGTTAGGAGTATCCCACCCTCCTTCACCACCAGGCTTAGACGGGCCTTGCCGTGGCGCTCACTCGACTCGCCAAAGGCTGACCGCTTAGCCCCTCCAGTTCCCTCTAGCGACAACTTCGGAGGCTGTGATGTGCCGCCGAGACAAGGGCGCCACCCGCGTCCCTGGACTCTACACCCTTGCCGACAGAAATCGTCAGCCTTGGTGGCACTGTGGCCAGCATAGCACCAGGCTTGTGCTATCCGAATCCCAGGTTTCCGGTCGTCGCAGGCTGCTCGGGACACTGGCGAGACGTTCCCGGTGTGCGCTGCGCAATTCTGGGCAGCGGAGCCTCGCCGTTGTCCTTTTGACATTGGCACCGCCAACAGGCCGATGGCAAGCATCGGGCGGAATTGCCGATGCCTGCTCGGTTCGTGTCAGTACCGAGCGTTGGTACCTCGACTTGTCGCAATACCACGACGTACGGAGTACCTGCGGCTCGGTTTTGCATGTATGTGACATTGGACCGGGCCGGGCCTCTGCCTCCGCTCGCCACAGGCGGTGAACGGAGACATGAAGTCGCCAGGGAATCGAAGGCAGCTCGTGGAGGGGAGTGGCCATGCAGCGTACCATGGACGGCAGTGGTGTTCGGGGCCGCGCGGTGAATCGCCGGGCGCGAGCCAGACTACGCGAGGGGCCGAGCTGTGAGAGGAGGTTTGGTTTGCCTTCTGGCTCGATGCCTTGCTGGAAGGGGCACCGGTGAGAGAGGCGAGCCCCTTTCGCGCATGCGTAGCCTCCTTCCTTCCTTCCTTGCAGCAGGCCCAACGAGGCAGGCCCCAGCTCCTCAGCTCCCCATTGATTACGAATGCGTACCTGCCACGCGGTACGGCTGCGTCTGCGGCCTCACAGCAAGCAGCGGAAGGAGCATCTATAGTGACTACGGCAGTAAGATAAGGTAGGTAGGTAGGTCCGTTCACGGCTCAGTAAGGTTAGGTACCTAAGGTAGGTAGGTAAGGCCAGTACGGTAAGGGATCTTCTTAGCCACCTCGCGTTAAGATGCAGCCTCTCAATCAACCACATCCGTCGTCTCTCGGCCGTCGGCACCCCTGCGGCTGGTGCTGCGGCGGCGGCGGTGGCGGTAGTGGTGGTGGTAGTGGTGGTGTTGGTGGTGTAGGTGGTGGTGGTCTGCATGCCACACTGAGCTTCAAGTCGACGTCAAGACAAAATATCGTACACTTTCGTCCTTCTCTGAGTGGCCGACTCGACGCACCGGGAGCCGCTTGTTGTCTCTTCTCTCGCCGTGGCGTTTTCCGGGGAAGAAACGTGCATGCAGCGAGAGTTGCATGGATGAAGCAGAGCCAGGGCCGTTGCTCACCGTGATTTGTAGTCGGTCGGCCTTCGAGGATTTCAACGAACGCTGGTGCCTCAACCGTGACGGCGACCCCAAAGGCGCGGCCGGGCTTCTCTCCGTCTTGCTCCCGGTGAGCGGCATCTGCCATCCCATGTGCACCCGCCAACACGGGCACGAAACCAACAAGTCTCCGTCTGCAAGCTCGATAATGGGACGGAACACACCTCCCTGCTCGCACCACACCCTCCACTCTTTTTCCCGAACAGCACATGCATCAAACCTAGACCCTTGCCTGCATATGCACCTATTTTGGATACCTGTCTTGCACCCACACAACGCCGATGGAGGGTCGTCGCGCTCGAAAGTCGCGACAGCTAGAAGAGCAACACCGTGAGGCAGGGAGTGTAGCGGGCTTGCAGCTTGGCAGGCCCTGGATCCCGGCATCTCAAGGACAAGCACCCTCGGCTGACATGCCAAGTGGCCCTTGCCAACGCCGTGCAGGGTCGGCCCAATCTCCTGGGTCGCCGCTCGCGGGAGACAATGCGGCATGCCGTAGCAGCATGGGCAGGTGCTTGATATACCGCGGCCCTGGAAGACGCCCCCGGGAAAGTGGGAAGAGTCTCACGTTGGAATGGATGCTGCTCCCACATGGAGACGAGACGACACCGCACTTGGACCTCCCTACGTACAGCATGGACGGGTAGGCTAAGGTAGGTACTCGTAAGGCATCTCCCCCTCCCCCGCTGGCGTGGCCCCGCGCCGGCTACCTCACCGTATAGGTGACGCGAGGCAGGCATTGTACTCCGTACTGACGGTAACACTGCAAGTCTAGCCGTTGCCCGTTGGCTGGCAGGTGAGGCATCCATGCGCGTGTCTCGACCTCTACCCGTTCACGGTTGACCGCTGGCGTCGGCAGAACGGCCCAGCGAGTTTCACGGCAAGCTTCCTTCAGCATGAGGCGGCCAGCGCATCGCACCGGGACTTGGACGTGCGACCGACATGGGGTACGTATATAGAGGTCGGCGCTCCCCATCCTCCGCTATGCTCGGCATCGCAGGCCCCGTCTTCTTCGCATATTGCTCAGGCATGCTCCGTATGCCGAGTTGCCTCGTGCCGCAGTACGAGTAGACCTTTCAGCTATTGTCGGCCTGTCGCTCTACCTCGGGCCGCGAAAACGGACAAGGCCCATCCACCGTCTCCGTCGACACCCGCTGTTGCCCGCTCGCTCATCGCCGCTCGCTCATCGCCACACTTGTGCCGTTACGTGGCCCTCTGTCGGAGCGTTGAAGCTGCTGCGAGCTGCCGAATCTGATGCATTGATCTTGCGCCCGCCGACCAGGGAACGACTCTTCGCCCAAGCCACTGCGTTGACGTCGTTTGGTGGCGGTCTCAGTGCGCACATCTCCTCTCGCTCGCGTTTGTGGTCACGGACGGCCGCGGCACGAGATCACGCCGTCACGCACAGGGTGAGTCTCAGTGACGCTCAGTGACGCACGCATGCACACCCACATTGTGCGCGCCTCAAGCTAGACTGCCACGGACTTGTCACGAGGGAACGCTCCCCAGGCTGCCTCTTCACGCCAGAAGACGGGTGGTGCCCCACTGTCATTGACGACTGACGGCCGATCCCGGTACAGCTACACGAGGCATCTATTCTCGGTGTCTTCTTTCCAGGTCCCACGGAGCCATCGCTGGGAAGGGTCGCAGGGAAACTCGCAAGCCGCGTCGGCGAGCAGCTGTCCGGCTTGCAGTTCAGATAGCAGCAGATCTCCGAGAGCGGTTGCGGCGGCGCAGCAATCAACTTTGAACCAGTGAGGTGACCGGTGGAGGAGCCCCTTCAACCGGACAGCATTTAGGTCTGAGGTACGGGATACCTGAGGTACTGTAGGGAGCCTTTGCAGCGCATTCCCAGGGACCCTCAGCGTCGGGTGGCTGTCGCCACTCAGGTCGAGTCAGCTGCCCCACCAGGCGGCTATCCCAGCGCTCCCACCTGCGCTAACCGCACGTCCGCTGGTGGTGGTGTCCACCTGGCCCAACGCCGCGCCCCAGTTGGCCCAGCACGTACCTCGCAGCCCGGAACGGGCGATTACTGGATCGTGGGTGCTGCAGCACGTTGCACTACGCTGCCGCCGCGCTGCCACCGCGCTGCGCTAGCGACTTCCGGAGCAGGAGACGGGCCCCAACCACAGCGGCCAGGACAGGGGACCAGGGCCCGGCCGAGGGGCGTGTGGCAGTGACCGAAAAGAGGGCCCGCCTGGGACGTTGCACGTACACCAAGCGCAGGACGGCGGCGTGATCCAGAGCTCCAACTCGATTTCATCATCCCCAACTCCCGTCAACAACCACCTCCGGCCTCTGTGACGGCTCTCCTCGGGCGTCTCTCCTCCTCTCTCCTCGCCCGCCCGCTCGCCCTGTCGCCAGCCTCTGCCAGTTGCCGCGGGCAGGGCAATGGTTCAATCCAGGTGACTGCCCCCATTGTCTCCAAGGAAGGTATGCGTTGCTTCTCTTCTGCTCTCGACCTTCATTTGCCACGCCGCGGCCGATCATCGTGATGGTGACGCTGCACTACTGCCACCACTGATGCGTGTGTCACGCCGACCATCTCGCTTGCTTCCGAAACCTCTCCCGCCCGCGGACATCCTTGCTCTCGCTGCCTCCCCTCCTCGCATCCCCTCGTCCCCTTCCCGCCGCCCACCATTGCTGCTCGTCTTTCCTGTTGTGCAGAGGGGTTGTGGTGCTGACGTTCTCTACCGTACTTCTAGTCCGCCATGGTGGCCGACGACGAGAAACCGCCTCCCCAACGACCTGGCCTCGACGATGGTCGTCCCAGCCCAGTCGACCTCATCCTCCGCGAGACCCAGTACCTGTATGCCCTGGTGCTGCTCGTCACCTTCGTCGGCGGCGCGGCATGGTACAGCGTGTACAACGCCAAGAAAGGGGAGGACCATGTCCAACCAGTCGTCAAGGGCCCCGGCGGGAAGCCTCTTCCAATAACCAAACGCAAGAAGCGCAACGATGGCGAGCGCAAGATCGGGCCCTGCTTTGGCCGCATAGCAAAGAACGTTTTTCGCTACCTCGCCGCCGTCGTCTTCTTGGCATACGTTGCGAGTGGCGTGTCCATGTTTATCCACGCCTTTTATCATGAAGACCCGTATAAGTGGTCCAAGGACGGACTTCCTTGGGCCGGCGAATCGAGCGTGGTACGTGCCCTCCCATCACTATGACCGAGTTTCACATCTCAGCCCCCAGAGGGTGAGAAAGGAGAGGAACCTCAAGCCTCGACCGTTCTCCAATAGCAGCACCAGGCACTAACACGCACGATGCAGGTTCATGTCTTCGGATCCACCTTCTTCTACCTCTACATCCTCTTTTCTCTCTTTGACTGGCGCAAAGGCCCAAACCTTGTTCACTTGGTCGTTTGGATTCTTGCCTTTTCGGGAGAAGTTATCTTATCCGCCAGTACCTTCATCGCCGCCGCCGATTGCCACTTCGTCCGCTCCAATCGAACCGATGGCCAGCCCAGCAAAGACTCCTGCATCGATTACTGGACTAAGATCGACTTGGTCTTTTACTTTGTCCGATTAGTGCACTTGCTGTTCCTCATCTCGCTCTACTGCGCCGCGTGGATGTTCAAGGTCCGCCGAGCCACCGACGCTGGAGTGGAGGAAGGCCGCATCACTGAGTCGACGCCCTTGCTCAATGGGTCTGACCACGTCTCGTACGAGGCACAAAATGGCCACGCACAGGACAGCCAGATGCAGGGCGGGGAGACGGAGAGTGCATGCGGCCCTCCTCCGTCGCGACAACGCAGTCAGTCCACGTCGAACCCAAACAAATCTGGGAGAAGGGTCGCCAACGGCAAGGATGAAGCGGCGGCCTTTTACCGCCCTGCAAAGCTCCCCCGGAGGACGTGGTGGGAGTACCTAAGGGGATACTCTCTCTTCTTCCCCTACTTGTGGCCCAGAGACAGCCTCGTCCTTAAGCTTCACGTCTTGATTTGCTTTGGGCTGGTCCTGCTGCAAAGATTGGTGAATGTGGCAGTTCCATACCAGATTGGGCAGGTCGTCAACCGGCTCCAGGAGGCGATCAGGGATGTTCAGCGAGGAGAGCCGCTAACGGCGGAAAACTCGCCGCTTAAAGACTTTGCCATACTTGGCGCACTCTGGATCCTGCAGGGGCAATCGGGAATGCTGGGATCTCTGCGATCTTTGCTCTGGATCCCAGTCTCCCAGTATTCGTATCGCGGCCTGACGACTGCGGCCTTCAACCATGTCCACTCGCTCAGCCTCGACTTTCACTTGTCAAAGCGAACTGGAGAAGTTTTATCTGCGCTCAACAAGGGATCCGCTATCAACCAGTTCCTGGAGCAGGTCACATTTCAAGTCGTCCCGATGCTCTTTGACCTGTTCTTATCGATATCGGTGTTCTACTACAAATTCGGTCCGTTCTATGCCGAGATTAACCTGGTGGACACATGCTGGTACCTGTACATGACGATAAAAATGGCAGCTACAAGAGCAGATCAGCGGCGTGAGATGACGAATGCCGACCGGGAGGAGGAGGCCGTCAAGAATGACTCCATTTCCAGCTACGAGACGGTCAAATACTTCAATGCGGAGGAATATGAATCGAAGCGGTACCAGGACAAGGTCTGCATATACCAGACTGCCGAGGCAAGGGTGCAGATGGGCATGGTCATGATGAATATCTGCCAGACCCTGGTCTTTAACCTTGGCAGGATCATTGTCGCCTCGGTTTGCGGCTGGCAGGTTGCTGCGGGCACGAGAACGACCGGCGACTGGTTTATGGTCGTTTCCTACCTGACGCAGCTCCAGGGGCCACTGAACTTTTTCGGCACATTCTATCGGACTGTCCAGCAGGCGATGATATCTGGCGAGCGACTTCTGGAGCTGTTCAAGATCCAACCCACTGTTGTCGATAGCCCACACGCCGTGCCGCTCGAAAACTTTACGGGGCATATTCGTTGGAAAGGAGTCACCTTCTCTTACGACCGTCGAAAGCCTGCTCTGCGCAATGTGAGCTTTGAGTGCCCGCCAGGCAGCACGACCGCATTTGTCGGCGAGTCGGGCGGGGGCAAGTCGACGTTGTTTCGCCACATGTTCCGCTACTACGACTGCGATGAGGGTTCGATTGAATTGGACGGAAGGAATGTGAAGGACTTCACCATCGACTCTGTGAGGAGCCACATAGGAGTTGTTCCGCAGGACACGAGCCTGTTCAACGAATCTCTGATGTACAACCTCAAGTACGCGAACCCCGCAGCCTCGGATCAGGACGTGTACAACGCTTGCATCGCAGCGAGCATCCACGATCGAATCATGACTTTTCCCGACAAGTACGAGACGCAAGTCGGAGAGAGAGGCCTGCGGCTAAGCGGTGGTGAAAAGCAACGCGTCGCCATTGCCCGAACCATTCTAAAGAACCCGCGTATCATCATGCTCGATGAAGCAACATCGGCCTTGGACACCCACACTGAACAAGAGATCCAAGACAACGTGTGGAAGATTGGCCAGGGGCGCACGCTGCTTGTTATTGCGTAAGTTGTTTGACCGCCTGGAACTGATGGGTGATGAATGTGCTAAAACGATCTCGCAGGCACCGATTGTCCACAATCACGCATGCCGACCAGATTATTGTACTACATGCCGGGCAAGTTGTGGAAAAGGGCACGCATGAAGAGCTCCTCGCCGCCCAAGGACGTTACGCTTCCATGTGGGAGAAACAAATTAGGGCGGAGCGGGCCTTGGACAAAGCAAGAGAGGCTACTATCAGAGCAGCCAAAGCCTTGAAGAGGGCTAATATGGGCACGAAGACCGATGTAGCCAACGAGCACACGGAAGACTACCACACTCTCGGGTCGTCAGGGACTCTGTCGGACAACGATACGGCTAAGAGCAAAGGAGACGAAGAGAGCTCCACGTCCTCTGGATCCTCAGCCTCATCGTCGGATGTCGAGTCTACGCGGGAACATCACTCGGACTCCGAGTCCACACATAAACGCGAACGCCCCAGAGACCGGCGCTGATGTCAATTTTACTCGGCTCGCTCTCCATGGTGAGCCCCAACACCGGATGGGCTCATCCAATGATGTGAAGAGTTTATTTCCATCGCCGCAAGGGAGAATCATTGGGCAACGACCCTTTGCAGCGATGACCCTCTCTGGCGACTTCCTAGCAACCCAAGTCACCAATTCCGTCAGATGTGCGGCAGCGCAGAAAGCTTTCCTTTCAGCATCACCCATTTCGCAAGGAACTACCACGACCTGCTTTTTCGACATTTTTTGCAAAGGATTCGGCATGAAAACAGCATTTAAATGGCGTTAAGGTTCTTTTATTTCTCTATTCCGGATCGAGCGTTAAATGGATGGAGATGATGGTCGTAGTCCTCTCGACTTAATACACTGGCTTGGGACACGGCACCATTCTGCGCCCCTGAGCACGAAACGGGGACAAGGTTGTTTTCCCGGACCGCATGACCGCTAATACGGGAACACTGCCAGCCAATCCATTCCTCGTCCAGCCCGTCTTGACTAGGATCAAGACGGACTGGATCTACGGAGGGTGGATCTCCGTGGTGGTTTATCAAGGCGCAGCGGCTGCTGATATATTTTGATGGATACGCTACTATGGCCCCTCGGCGGCCGCTTAATGGATGCTTTTGTTTTGGTTTTTCACTTTTCGGCCGTTTCCCCTACTGGCCATGGGGAACGGGGCATTTGCTCGAAACAAGAGGCACGCTCTACGGCAACGTGAGAGGTAATGGATGGGGGATGGGGAACGAAATTTCTGGTCAGGTTGATTTTGAAGGCGGATTGGATGCTTTTATTTTTCCTACCTGGTCTGGCGGTCTGGGTGGGAAGTAAAATGATTCGCACACGCAACGAACAAGCATGCCTTTCGTGCAAGGCGGCAGGACAGGCAATGGCATGGGGTCACAAAGCGGAGTTTAGCGGATAGCATGTCTCTAGTTTCCTTTACAGTTGCTTCATCATGGATTGCCGTTTCTAGCCTTGCACGTTTGCGGATGGGCAAAAGGAGTCGGGTGCTCGCGAGTCCGGACGCAGAGTGGGTGTTCAACAGAGCGCGGACGCCGTCTAGAATGGGCCTCATAAACTGCGGATGCAGAGATTCAGACAGACGTGAGCGGAACAGTATGGCCACTGACGCCACAGTAATACTGCTTATGTTTTGTTGGTGACTTGACGACTGCGACTACGGCTGCCTGCCTGCCCACTCCTCAGGGTGCTGGATGAGTTGTATCGCCTCGTGGCTATATGTGAAACCATCACCAGCGGTGCCATCGCACTCTTATGGCTAGCTAGTCGGCTCCACGGCTCGCTCCAAGGCGGCCGTTGACTCTAGCACGCGGGGCGCTGCTTCGTACCCTTTCCAAACGAGGCATCTCATCGCAACGTGTGTCTCCATGGACGGATCGCCCTGTCCGTAGCACAACCGTCAGAGCTTCAACCAGCCGCACGTGCGTCCTAACGACAGCGTTGAAGAAGAAGACTAATGTAGGAATTAAATGTTGGGTACCACACATGCGAAGAACAGTATAGTACACAGAAGTGAAAAAGAAAACAGTCCCGCAAGCCATGCACAGACGGGTGGACGCCCCGTTCGCGGCCACCTGCCCGTCTAATCCCGCCTTTCCTCTCCGGGTAACAGATACAGTAGCGAGCGTGTGTCCATGATTCATTAATACAAAAACGCCGGTTCTCATGCTCTGTGTGCCAGACCCAGCGCATCCGCGTCCTGGGGGCCGGGGTCTGGACTTTTCTTTTGCTTTCGCTCATTAATGTCATGGCTCTCTTCCTCCCCCACCTCTCTCGGTTCGCCGAGCCGCCTCGCCTCGGCTCATGCCTCGGTTTGCTTGGCTGGTGTTAAGTACAGTGCCGAGGCGCGGAGAAACCCGCCTGGGGCACGCGTGTATACAGTGGCAGGGCTTCGGGCCGGAAGGCCTCTCATTTGGACTTGCCATTGGGGACGGCCTTGCCGTTGACCTCGAGCGCAGGAACAGCCTGCTTCTCGCGCGGCTGGGGCGGCTGCTCGGGCTCGTCCTCCTCGTCGTCGGAGCGGTCGTCGTCGGCGGTGCTGTGGCGCAGGAAGCGGTAGGCGATGCGGACAATGTAGAACAGCCAGAAGAGGTTGAGGGCCTGCAGGGAGGTGAGCAGGGCGGCGGTGATGTACTGGCTGATCCAGCACTTATACTGCTCGGTGTCCCAGTTGAGCTCGAAGGGACCGACGGTGCGGAACTCGGTGAAGAGCGACCAGATGATCTTGAGGTTGATGACGTGGCGCAGGTAGATCCAGACGCACATGAAGAGGAAGAAGTAGGGGCCGACGAAGGGGTGGTCGATGTAGTTGAGGACCTTGGAGGTGGCGAGGAAGAAGTCGCTGATGTCGTGGGTGGTGTAGACGGCGATGCCGATGTAGGTGAAGTGGAAGCGGTACGACAGGGCGATGAGGGTGAGGCTGACGATGTGGTGGCCGACGAGCTCCTTGTAGTCCTTGCGCGGCTTCTCCATGCCGAGCAGCAGGACGATGGCCTGCTGAGCCCAGTAGGCGGCCTGGAAGAGGTAGTAGAACTTGACCGAGGCCTCGTGGGTGCGGTGGGGGAAGCCCTCGTACATGCCGCGCGTGTTGAAGTACCAGACGGGGGTGCGGCTCATGACGTACATGCCGGCGGGGCCGAGGAAGGCGAAGTAGATGGCCGTGTAGAGCTGCTCCATGAAGCGGGCCTGCTTGGAGCGGCCGAGGCCGGTGCGGCGGGCGAGCGGGCGCAGCAGCTCCTGCATGATGAACTCGCGCGTGAAGGAGAGGACGACGGTGTAGAAGGCGACGAAGGCGATGTCCCAGGGCCCCTTGCCGTACTGGACGGGGACGTCGGGGTCCGTCTGCGGGAGGCGGTACGAGAGGAAGATCCAGCGGTGCAGGGGGTTGGCCTCGGACGGGTTGAGGGCGTAGCCGGTCAGGAAGACGAGCAGGACGCAGGCGGGCAGGACGAAGGTGTGCTTGACGACGAGCTGGCGGGCGCGCGAGACGAGGCCGCGGGCACGGCGGCGCTTGGAGAGGCGCCTGGCGGCGTGGTCGCCGCGGGCGGGCGACGGCGACGAGGGCGACGGGGGCGCCGACGAGGCATCGAGGCTGGCGCTGCTCGAGGCGAGGGCCGGGGCGCCCGTGTCGCCGGCGCGGATGTCGCCGCCGAGGCCGCTGCTCTTGCGGCGCCGGCGGACCGCGTCGGCCGCCTCGCCGAGCTGGTGCAGCTGCTCGGCCGACGTGTTGAGCAGCGGGAAGGGCTCAGCCATGGTTCCTATTTTTTTTTTTTTACGATTTTAAATTTTCCCCTCTTCTGCGTCCGTCACGCTCCCGGGTTGCGGCGGTTGGGTGTTGCTGGGCAGAGGTTGGCACGGAGAGAGCAAGTTGAGTTTGGCTCCTCGCTGGGACCGACAGCCGTTGCGGTGAACCGGCTGGTGGGAGGGGGGTACGGAGGGTGCGTGTGGCTTGCAGCGACGGATGGCGCGGGAGCAACGGCGAGGGGGGGCGGTAGCCGTGCGCTCGTCGACGGGTCGCTGCAGCGGGCGGGCGGGCGGCCGTCGAGACAAAAGCGACGGGCAGGCGGGCTCGCTCGTGATGGTCGTCGGCGTCGTCGTCTTGCGCGCGAGACACCAGCAGCGTCGCCGGGCAAAGGAGCGGCGCACGGCGAGACAGGAGGGGAGCCCGACGAGGACTGTGGTTTCGCTTTGGTGCGGGTCCGAGAGAGTCGGGGCGCTCGGTCGCTCACTCGGCTCGGTCGTCGTCGTCTCGTTCGCGGGATGGATGAAAGGAGTGTAAGAGTAAAAAGCGCAGGCAGAGAGGAAAGCGTCCGCCTTGACGATGCCCTGGTCTTGTCCCGGCAGGTAGTGATTATGCGAGATGCAGGAGCGGACGGGGGCCGGAGAGTCGGCGATTCGGCTCCTGTAATCCTTGATTTAACGCACCCCGGCTAGCAAATTGGTTAAGCTCGGCTGCTGTGGATCCGCGATCCCCCCCCCCCCGTCAATCAATCATTTTCTTGTGATTTTTTTTTTTTTCTCTCACGCTCGCTCACCCCCAGCCAGCCAGCTAGCAAACCAGCCAGCCAGCATCCACCCTCGCGTGCTCCGCATCGCCAAGGCCCGCCTGCAGCGGCAGGTAATCTCCCCCATCTGCCGCTCTGACAGCCAATCTTCAATAGTTCTAGTCTTCTCCGTACGGTCCACCACTCCTTACTGGTACCCTCTCCAGGCGCGAGTGTCGCGCATCAGACCAGTGACATCGAATTGACTTCGCACTGCTTCCTCTACCAGTTTCGAGCGCCTTGGTAGCTAAGCGTTTTAAGAATACTACTAGATGCGGTTACCGCTGCAACGGCCGCGACCTCCACTTCAACGTCTTTCGTCACCGTACTGCACCCACACTGGCACCACCGCCTCCGTCGCCCACTGAGCGATGCTCGACTCTGCCAAGGCCCCCTCCCAACACATGTACTACGTAGGTAGTTTTACTACGTATATGACACATTGTACAGGACAAAACTTCTCTGTAAAAACACGTTTGCTGCTTTGGATATATATGTGTGTGTGTAATTATTCCACCGAGAAACCCAACGCCTCGCTCGAAACGACCAGTCGCGGCATCACGCGACATCACTCTCCGCGCGCTCTCGCGTCCCCTTGAGCCCCCGCGTCCCCTCGAGCCCCCGCGGGCGCATCGCCGTCCTCCTTGTCGGCGTCCCCAGAGCCCGTCGATGCGGCCTCGTCATCCGAGTATTCGTACTCGTCCGACTCCGACTCGTAGTCGTCTTCGTCTTCGAACGCCAAGAGGCGCCCCCGCACTCCCGGCCAGAGCGGAGGGTTCGTCGCCGGGAGCTCCCCGTCGTTTGCGCCTGGCGCGCCCGACACGGCGCTCTCGTGCCTTGCGAGCCGTGCTAGTTCGTCGTCCGTGTCCCGCCCCGACGAGCCCCCGTCGCTTCGGCGGTGCGTCCCCGCGCTCCGCATACCCTCCTCCTCGAGCACTTGCTGCAGCGCTGCACCTTGCCGCGGCGGCGCCGGTATCACCCATGTCGGGAGGTCCACGTCGACCGTCGTCGGCCGGAACCTCTCGCGAATCTTTTCCGCCTGGTTCTCGGCAAACAATTCCAGCCGTGACCGTATGTCCCACCGGCCCGTGTCTTCCCGTTCCCTCCGCTGCTCCACCATCTCCTGCTCCGCTTGGCGGCGCCTCCGGGCTCGTGACTCTTCGTCGTCGCTCCGTGACGTCGCCGTCAGCGCTCGCCAGCGGCTGGATCGAAGCGGCAAGTACGCATTCGCCTCCAGGTCCGTCGTCGACGGCGGTAACGGGTAACCAGCCGGACCGTTCTCGGAGACTGATGAATGCACCTGGCTCGGTGACGCGGCATCCTCGCTTGCGACGTGTCCCTGGCCCGCGCTGACTTGCCGCGAGAGTGCCGTCGCGCCTTGCTGAGGGGGCAAGGGATCGGGGGTCCTGCCTATTTCTGGTGTCCGTTGGTACCGGACGGCGTAGACCGTGCTCGGGCTGTCGGTTCTGCTGACAGGGCTTGCCGTCGGCGCGGGCCGCGCGGGCCACAGCGGCGGGCGTATTGCGTCACCCCTCGGCCTTTGTGCTTGCTGGTCGCCCGCGCCTGGAGGCTCTCGGGTCTGTCCTCTCTGCCTGCCCGTGATGGCGGCGACTCCAGGCCATGCATTGCTGCGGCGACTCCCCTGGTCGCGTTGGGTGGTCGGCGGCGCACCACCATCGCCGTCTGCTTCGTCTTCGTCGTCTTCGTCGTCGGCTTTGCGGTGCTTGCGGTTGCGCCGCCACGGGAACTCGGACGCGTTGACTTCGAGCGTCTCGTCCCCGTCAAACACCTCCCTGCCCAGGATGCCGTCCTTCTTCTCCTCGCGCTCCAACGCCTCGATCCGTTCCACCCACTCCCACACGATGACGCTGGCCGCGGCGGCACCGACCCACCGGACGTAGTCGCCCCATCCCGTGAACTCGGGCCTCGATATGTCCATGATGAAGAAGATGACGGGTATGAGGATCGCGGCGAGGGAGATGATCGCCAGCAGGGGCATGTTCCTCATCAGGGGGTGGTAGAAGGCGTACCGCTTCTTCATGATGGCGTAGTATATAACCCAGGCGGCGTACAGGACGCCGAGCAGCAGCTGAAACAGGTAGCTCAGCGCGGGTATGGGATGGTCGAAGCTCCCCGACATGGGGTTGTAGTCGCTCGAGGGGCCGTGGTCCTTGAAGCTGTTGAGGGCGCTGAATATGAGGTCGAGGGTGATGAGCGCAAAGGCGGCCCACTTGATGATGACCTTTTCCCGATGGCGCGGGAACAGCCGGATCAGCGTCTGCGCCTGCGCCAGCCAAAGAAACGAGTTGGAGATGAGCCGGATTATCCTGAGCTCCAAGCTGCCCATGACGCGGTTCTGCAGCATGGTAGCGCTCAGGAAACTAAAGGAAGCATACGTGTTGGAGACAATCTTGAAGGTTTCGTGGGTGGCAACAGTGAGCGACACGGCGACGGTGAGTGCCGCCACCTTCTGCAGCCACGGCCGGCCACCGATGTTATCTCCTCCGGAAGAGCTGTGGGTGAAGCCGCCGCGGCGGCCGAGATAGACGACGCCGCCGTCGAGGAACGAGCGGGGCGCGACGAAGAGCATGATGAGCAGCATGTACGCCGTGACGGTGGTGGCCGCGAGAGCGTAGCAGATGGGGAAAATGGACGAGTAGAAGGGTTCGCGGAATTGCGAGGGGCCCTTGTGGGAGGCAATGTCCTGAAAGGCGGAGCCGCCATCGCCGGGCGTGAAGCTGACGGCCTGGAAGGGCTTGTCCGTCGGGCACGGCACCTGGTAGACGACGGCGTGGGCGAGCGTGATGGACGCGGGCGCGTGGGAAATGGTGATGAAGCTCTTGGCCGGCAGCAGCGTCGTGGTGCACAGCGTGGCCGCCGCCGTCAGTGTCGTCGAGGCAAACTTGATCGTCTCCATGACTGCGCCCGCCACGAAGGCGACCTCACGAGGTGCCTGGCGCGGGTGACGGCAGAGGATAGGTGACGACAGGGGCGACTTGCTAGAGAGCAGGCGCCATGGAAAGATCGCGCGTGTCGGGTCGGCTTCGTCGAGTCGGTGTTCGGTTGCTCAGCCAGGCAGGCTTCGTTGTGGTCAAGGGGACCCGAAGGTCAATCGAGTTGAGTCTTTCGAAAGCGCGACGTCGTCGTCCGCCGCACGCTGACGAGGGTCCGGGTCGCCTCTCGCTACGTCGTCGAGATGAGCCCGAGACAGCCGGCCCTGCGCATCCGAAGCGCAGAGGAGTCGCGTGGCGGCAGTCGTCGATGGCTGGTCGTGGAAGCCCGCGGACAGTATGACTCGATGCGTGGTGTGACGGTCAACGCCGAGCGCTGTAGAGTCCCCGAGGGCACGCGGAGATGACAGGCGTCGCTCGAGATTGCTGCAAAGCTGCGGGCGCTTTGCCAGACGTTGCTGCAACGGTGTTGCGATGGGCAGCCAGGGAGTTCGAGTGCAGGGCGCCCGTGGTATGTCGTTCGTTGATGGATGGAGCGATGGAGCGATGGAGCGTTGGAGCGGTTGGACGGTTTGAGGGAAACGGGGCAAACGGCTGGCCCGGTGGGCTGTGGCTTGGGGGAGGCACTGTCGTATTGGCGGGGAGGGGGGCGGCGGGTGGGGGGGGGGGTGAGGCGCACCAGAATCCGCTACGAGTGCACTTTGACAGCTTCCTTAGTGCAGGCCTTTGCGACGGGAACCGCGCGTTCGAACGAGCACTTGGACCGCACTTGCGCCATGACAGCGTAGGATTGCCGTCCCCTCATCTGGCCTGACCTGACCTGGCGCTGTCCTCCCGGCTGTCGGTCGGTCGGGCGGGCTGTGGGAACAGACACGGCGCCGGAGCTGGGCTGGGCTGGGGCTGGGCTGGCTGGCCCGCCCTGCGACGCGCATCGACGCACTCTGCAGCCTGTCGGTGCCTTCGACAGGTGGTCGTAGTACCTTACCTAACGTGCGTAAGGTGGTGCACGTTTCTGTCTCAGACTATCGGTGGGCCAGGACTCATGCCCCATGAAGATTTCACATAATAGTACCTTACGTAGGTAGTAGTAAGTTGCTGCTATCCCTAGCTACTCGAACCTAAACGACCGCCTGCAGACGTGCCCGCGCAATGTCTTGCTGTAGTAGGGGCCCGCCCGAGTCAGGGGTCCAACTTAGACGCGGGCGCCGACTTCAATCTCCCCCCAGGTCCCGTATTCGGCAGAACGGCATGGCATCCATGCTGCCAGCGACCTTGCGGCTGTCGCTGCCGTCGTCGACCAGCTTACGAGTGCACGCGAATAAGCAAACATCAGACATTCCTCGCTGCACTGCCCTCTACCAAAAAGCTAGGATAATGTGGTACTACCCTACCAACCTACACAAGGCATGGTAGATTCTTTACGCTTCCCGAGACTATCCGCGCCGATTCCCAATACGGCTCATCGCGCGCCACACGGCACGCTGCGCCGCACCGCTCTAGCCCTCCCATCCTCCATCCCTTCGGTCCCGAGCATTGAGCGCCCTGCCGTCCTCTTCTTGCAAGCCCTCCTCCGTCCAATATCCATGCGGAGCCCAGCAAAGGAAGCACCTGTCGCAGCGTGCCTTGCCTGTACGTAGTATTGTCCTTGCGCAACTCCATACACCCCCGTCCGGCTATCTGCCCCGGTCTCGTGCTCGCCAAGCGCCTGCACGACTTGGCGAAGGCTTGTGCTGCGCAGCCTTGCCGATCCCTCGAACCGCTGTCCCCTCGTACTCGTAGCTACAAGAACTCCCCGATCTTGTCGTGTAAGTGCTTGTCAATCAGTCGTTGATCGTGGCCTGGTGGGCAGCCCGTCCCCTTGACCAACGCCCGCGCTTGTTGGCTTGGTGCTTGTTGCTGCTTGCAGCTGCCGCTGCAAGACACTCGCATCTAAGCCATCGCACGCCTCATGCATCTCACCGCGGCCAACTCGCATCGGTTCTATGTATCAAGGTTACGACGGTTATTGGTGTCAGCCCTCGACACCAGCCTATATATCATCTCGCAGCTTTTCGTACAGCGTAATATGCCACCGTCCCCAACGCCCAAAAATGCACCTCCCCGCCATCATGATAACAAGTCGCTCAACCCATGTTTTCCCGTTTTGATCCTGTGTCATTGCCATGACTTTGAAAGCCCCCGTTCTGTAATCAGACGCCGTCAATCCTCCTCGTAATCCACCTCGGCGCCCCGGTAGCGCATCTCCAGCACCCACTTGCCGTCGAAGTCGACGCCTCTCCTGATCTTCGTTCCCGCCTTTCTCCACACGGCACTTCCCAGCCCCATGTCGGCAATGAAGAGCCGCCACTCGTCCTCCTGAGCGACGTTGCCGGACAGCGCCAGGTCGCCCTCGCCCGGCGGCGTCACGATCTCGAGCAAGCCGCGCTTCGGCGCCCCGACCGCAACAACGTACCTGGGCTTGACGTACAGGTGGCTGCCGTCGATGATGGCGATCTTGCCACTGGTCGGGTCGATCCCCGTCGGCACGTCCACCGAAAGCACGAACGCCTCGTTGCGGTTTGCCCACTCCATCAACTCGTATACGGTAGCTTGGTCACCTATCCGAAGCTCCTCGAACGAGATCGTCAGCCCCAGCAGCGCGTCCACGATGAGCGAGATTGACACGGGCGATCCGGACGCCGAGCTTTTCCGCAGGTGCTCGAAGAAGTCGTTCTTGCTCAGCACCTTGCCGCCAAAGTTTCGGTACAGCTGGATCTGACGCCTCAGGTCCTCCAGCAACTCTCGCTCGCGCTCGATGCCAACCACGCAAACGATGACGTCGACGTTCTTGTTCCGTAGATGGCGACCGGCTGCCAGAGCCCGAACACCCGACTTGTTGTTCCCGGCCAGGATCACAATCGCTGAGCTGCTCAGCGAGGCGTCCGCCGACGCGGATGCTACCGCCAGCTCGAACCGCACCTTCATGGCCGGGTCGCTCAGGGCAGTCACGGCAACCTCGGCGATGCCTCGGCCGGCGTTTTCCGCCATCAGGCTCTCGCTGAAGCCGAGCTCGTTCGCGGCGATATTCTCGAGGTTCAGCATCTGAAGCGTCGAGATGGCCTCGAGGCGACGATTCGATGGGACAAGGTAGAGACCTGGCTGGTGACGTTGCTGCTGCTTGCGGTCAGTACGCGTGTGGTCTGATATGGGAGGGTCGCCTCTCCTGGACGACTGGGAGAAACGTACGGAAGAGTTGACGCGGCTGAGCGGCTGCCCTCCCAGGACGGCGCTGGCCTTCCGCGACTGCGACCGCCGCGCGGTTCCGGACTTGCTATCGGCGCGACGAGCGCCCTGCCCGTTCCTGTTTTCGCGTCCGCTGAGCCTTGCCTCGTCGTTCACGTCAACATCAGCCTCGCTGTTCCAAAAGTCGGCACGCGGAGTAGCAGAAGTCGAAGGCAGGTCCAATACGTTCTCCGTATAATGCAGGTTTTTGCCCCCCGCTGTTCCAGGCTTGGCGCGTCGGTTGTGAGACACGAGGCGACTGGCATCGTCGACCTGATCATCCTTGCGCATCTGGTCGAAGATGGTGCGTTTGTCGAATTTGGCCAGGTTGTTCTCGAAGTCAAAGTCACCCATCTCTTCGGTTACCTCTTCCGACGCCCAGCCGTTGTCTTGGAGGCCGTTGCGGCCCTTCGACTGGCGCTTGAGGAAAGTGAAGGGCTGGAAGGAAGCCGTGCTCTCCAAAATGGGTGTTTGCCTCCAGCCCTTGCCGTGGGCGCTCTGGACAGTGCCGGACGGGGACACATCGGTTGCCTGTGCCCCTTGCTCGCCTGCATAAGCCTTTGATTTCCGAGGTCGAGTCTTCTTCTTCTGCTGCGGCTGGGCCTCGCGCGCCTCACCGGTCTTCCCGTTGTTCTGAACCTGCGATGGCGTGTCGATCTTGAGACTCTTCATCGACTCAAGAGCATCCTGCGACGAGTGCTCATTCCCCTGACGACCGCGCACTGCAGGCAAGCTGCTTGGCTCTGCGGACTGCTTGTCGCCTCCGTCGGACTGGTACTGCCCGGCCGAAGCAGATGGCGTGCCCGACGTAGGGCGTCTACCCACGCTCAGGATTGCCGGGTCGACAAATGTTGGCTGCGAAGGCGGCTGAGAGAACACGGGAGCAGCCACCGGCTCGGAGGCTGGCGCGGCGTAGGTTGCTGGAGGCGGTTCGTCCCGGGGAATCTCCGACAGGTCCGCGATGTTGGCAGCGTGGATCTTCATCTGGGCGGTGCGCTCTTGGGTGGCAGCGACAAAGACTAGGAGAGAGCTGATGTCAATATACTAAGAACTCACGATCAACTGCGGTGCTCGTACCATTCGTCAGCGTCAGGCTGCTGCCTGCCTCGACATCCCTCACCGTCCCCGTGAGGCAGTACCCAGAGGGATCCCGCAGGATCACCCTCATGTGCAGACCGATAAACTGGCTCGCCATGATTCAGACCTCCGAAGGCGTCGTCGGAAGCGTGTCGGGGCGCGGCTGTCGCCTATCCGGAGCGGCAAGAGGCCAAGGATCACAGCAGGTCAACCCTGCACGCGCATCAAGAGGAACGAGATGCGAACGCTAGAGAGCGGCGGTGAGGGCTCGGGATACAGACAACACCGGTCGTCACGAGCCCCAGATCTCCCGTTCAAAGGGTCTTCCTGCACTCCACACGGATCGCTGGGCGAGTCGTGATCGGCAGACAGTTGGCTGCCCAGCACGCCGGAAAATAACCACGCGCCGCCGGCTCGCTCGTCGCAGGTGGGTTGCCGTCTCCGAACACGCCCGTCGTACGGGCGTCTCGAGGAACTTGTGTCGAACGCAACAGGCTCGCCGGGGGTCCAACGCGCCAGGTTCAGACGTAAATGCGCAGCGCTGGGGGGGCTGAGGCAGTCGACGGGGTTCGAGGTACGAGCACGAAGTAGCCCACGCCGGTGACTCGCCGGGCGACGCCGTGCACCTCAGGATTTCTTATCGATAAGCGGCATCCGCCCAAGCCGCCATGCCACACCACACACCTCTGGCCGCAGGCACTGGCTTAGTACTTATACACGTGACGGTTTGGCAACTATAGATCCCAAGGGCCGCCCTAACGTTTGCATCAAGACGTCTGGGCACCTCGTTCTTCCTAATAGGTCCATTAATTACGGACAATGTGCAGCCGTGTGACATTTGATGGCATTCGCCGTCACGCGATGGGGGCCTGCTTCGTCCGACGAGTTGAATTGTGCTACAGGAGGGAACCAGGCTTCGCAGACCCGCACTCGTCTGCCAAGCTCCCAAATCTATCATGCTTCGTCATGATTCTATGTCAATAACCATACCCATATGATGCCAGAGCCTCCTCGTCATCGTCCACCTCGACGACGGCCACCTGCTTCTTAGCTGCTGGCGGGAGCGGCGCCGTGCGCTGCGGCAACTCCCCGCGCTTGGATGTGACGAAATCCATAATGCTGTTTAAGCTTGATCCGTTGGCGTGCTCGGCAGTGTATAATTTGCTGTAAAAGTCCACCACTCGTGGGTGGGCCATGACTTTTGACTTGTCGAATCCGAGGACTCTCAGTCCTTGCTGGGTCGTTGCTCGGCTGAGAGCAACGTATGCCTGTCCCTTTTCAAACACCCGTCCGAGGTTCACCGTTACTCGTTCCAGGGTCTGACCTTGGGCCTTGTGAATGGACAGTGCCCATGCCAAAATCAAGGGAAGCTGGGCCCGCTTCGCCTGGATCTCTCCATTTGGCAGCTCCACCTTCCATTCTTCCGGTTGGCATAGGATGACTCGGGGCACGCCGCCCGAGGCTGCAAACTGCACCACAGGAAACAGGCGGTTGCCGCTGGGCGGCCGGTCACCACTGTGACTGAATCCTTTCAGCTTCTTCTTGGCCTTGGCCATTGCGTCGTCTAATCCATCGTCGTAGGAATCGAGGTTGGTCATTTCGAACGTCCTCTCGTCCGAGAAGGCGATGACCTTGCCCAGTGATCCGTTCACCAGCGTGTCGTCCATGTTTTTAATGAGCATCACCTGCGCGTTGACCTTCAACTCCAGACTCCTCGGCGCCATCATGTTGGCCAGCAACTTGTCCCTGATTGCGGGATCTCCCGAGTCCATGGCATCGTACTTGTGAGCCGTCCCTGGTAGTTCCCGCAATCGCCTCTCGTTGGAGCCTTCGACCTGCGCTCGCGTAGGGTATAGCTCGGCCGATTCCACGCCGTCGTCAAACTTCAAGGGTCTCGCCAGGGCTCTGAAGGCCTCCACAGTGCCCGGGCTGATCTTGCCCAAGCGCATCTCATTAAGCATTCGCGCAAACTCGGGGTCGCGTTGCCGGAACACCTGCGTCAGTCCGATGGTATGGTCTATCGATGTGCTCCACGTAGCGGCATCAAACGCAAATTGCGACTCCCGCTTCTTGTCGTGGTCAGGGACCGGGGGCAGCTGGAAGAAGTCTCCGGTGATGACCAGCTGGATGCCGCCCCATGGACGGCCATTGTTCCTTATGACGCGTCCGATATGGGATAGCTTGTCAAACAATTCCCCATCGACCATGGAAATCTCATCAATGATGAGACACTGGGTCTTTTGCCAGCGATTCTTGGCTTTCGGGTTCCTCCTGACCTTCCTCACCAAGGTGTTTGCATCTTCCTTACCAAGACCGATTCCTGCATCATGTTAGTTCTTGTATCGGCAGAAGCGCTCTTCATGCGCAAAGGAGCGCCGCGCACCTGAAAAGCTGTGGAGGGTCATCCCCCCAATGTTGCAGGCTGCAAGTCCAGTAGAGGCTGTGACGGCGACTCGTTCAGGATCCCGATTAAACTTGGTTTTGAGATCTTGGATTATGGCTTTCATGAGGACAGATTTTCCTGTACCGGCCGGACCAGTGAAGAAGACGCTTTTCTTTTTATTAACCACCAAGTCGCGGACGTGTTCCTGTTCGGTGCTCAGGTTGAGGGGCAACGTCTTTTGCGCAAGGCGCACTTCAGACTTTAGGACTTCCCCTGACGGATCACGGTGGTCAGGTTTGCTCTGACTTCGCTGGTTCTTGAGCTGCTTCTTCTGCTCTTTGATGGCACTCGCCGAGGTGTCCCAGAGGCCACGGGCCTTGGGGGCAGGCGTCTTCATCACGACGGGAGCATATGTCTCCTCGTCTTTGTTAGCTTCTTGTTTCCATCCCGCCGGGAGAGCTCGTTTCTTGGCCTTCTTCTGGATAGGTAAGTCGGCCGAGCCGTTGTCCTCAAGGGACTCGCGCTTCAGGGAGTTTTGGGTTGCATTGGAGTCCTCGGAAAGGGTGTGTTGAGCATTTGGAGGCAGCAGGTGGGACGCCGGAGAAGATGACCACGGAATTTGCGTCCCGAGCTGGGATTGGCTAGGTGGAGGCGCTTCGGTCCCCCCGGTTGGTGGCGGCTTGGAGGAGGGAAGGGAGGGCGTTGTCGCTTCGCGGTTGACGTCTCTGGCCGGAGGTTTCAGAGAAGGGGGAAGAGCACTTGGCGCTTCGTAGTCCAGGTCAAGGTCCTCGTCGTCAGTGAAGTGCTCCAAGTCGTCCTCGAATAAGTGCACGGCCTCCTGGGTCTTCTTCTGGGCATCCGGGCCCGTGAAGTCGATGCAATGCGGCTCCTGCCGGAACGAGTCGGAGCATTGGTACAGGCGTGTGATGGAAGCCTGGGCACTCCCTCTGTCGGACGGCGCTTGGTTGGCTGTCCGACTGCTGAGTGCATCTGGTTTGATTTGCGCGGTCCTCGCCGACGCAAGCGCAGCAGACGAGCCCTTCCTGAACTGGTCTCGGATATCGCTGGATGCGCTCGGGCTGCTCGAGGCGAATGATTGCCTGTCGACGGCAGTGCGTGGGGGCGGTGCATGGCCCGAACGTTGGGCGACTGCTCTGTTCAACATGGTGCTGGCGACGCCGTGTGTCAACCGGACGTGGTCGCAGGCACGGGCAAACCGGGATGCACTCCGCAGGGTGCTCCGTACGGTCGGCGAGGATCGTGCAGGCAGGCTTGCAAGGCCAGCCGTCATAAAACGGTCGGGGTGGCTCGAAGGGCGTGCTGGCACGGGCAACGCAGGGCAGAGTTGCTGCCCGCGGATGGCAGACACAGCCAGCAAGCACGGCCCCGGAAAGGGATCGAGGTTTGAGGCACGCGTGCAGCAGGCTGGGCGGCGTCTGGGGCCGGCCGGCACGGTGCTGCTGGTTGGCGTAAATGGGCGACACGAGGTCTGTCAAGTCGCGTCATCTCACGCGTTTCGCGGCCAAATCGGTGCTTAGTCATTGCATTGACCAGGATCCCCCCTGGCTCGTGGCCTCTCTCTATTAGCATTTACATTGACTCTTACATAGTACCGTTGTAGGCAACACTCCGCGTGCGCATTGTACCATGGCTGTTTTGAGTCTGCAAAATGCATGATAAGTATTCCCTTCGTTCGTTCGTCAAGATTGACCCGAATTTACAATTTCTACCGAAGTTACAATTTCTAGCAAAGATGCAACCCATACAGCATTGGCCCCAGTCCGTATACCAGAACTCCTCCCAAGAGCACAAACAGAAATGGAAATGGCTTTGGGGGGGCCCATCGTCTGGCCCGTCCATAGTCAGCCATATAGGCATACGACACGAAGGTGGTTGAACGATCGACTTTTTCGCCTCTCAGTCCCTTTAAACTCGTGAAAAATGATACTGCCCTCGCCTAGAAAACGGACTCTCGCGATCTGCCTCCCTGGATCGCTGCCTGCTGGACAAGAGGTCCTGTTGGGCCTCGAACGACTCGCGAGAGGGGCCCTTGAACGAGTCGCGCCGCAGCCTGTCCTGCATCCGTCGTCCTCGCTCCAAGTCGTCCCTCTGTCTGTGGTAGTGGCTGTCTTGGTCGCGTCGGAAGTCCCGGTCCCAACGGTCTTCCTCGTGTAGATGTGTCCGGTAAAGCCGGTCGTTCATCCCGTCCAGGTCATCCGCGTAGATTTCTCTTCGAGCCTCATGGTCGGGAAGGCGGCGAAAAGGTGTCGGGTCCTGAATCACCTTGGGTCGGAGGGCTCCGGCCCTCGCCGCGTCGTCTCGGCCCTCGAGGTAGGCTTGTTCCAACATCCGATCGATGTCTACGGCTGGAGTAAGTGCTCTTGGCCCAGGTGAAGAGGGCTCACGAAGTTGCTTGGTTGTGGGCAAGTAGTGCTGGTCGCGTTTCGAGTGGCGACGGGGAACTTCCAAGCCAAAGTTTTCGGGCCGGTCTCGGGAACGATGGCCGCTTCGATTCCGGTACCTTCGGCCATGATACGAACTGGATCCTGCGGATGACTCTGGCGTCATGTATTCGCTACCTTCAGAGTCCCAAAATTCATCGGATGTGAAGGAACTTCGCGAATCTCGATGTGATCCAAAATACATCTTGATCGCCCCTTGCCGTCCCGGGGGTATCACTTCCACGTCCGCTGGTCTCGTCTGCCGACCTTGGTGCCCTGTACCAATTGGCCCCATGCCTTGCCCAGGCAATGAACAACCTGGAGGCCACTGTTGTTGCTGCTGTTGTGGTTGCGGCGGGTGCTGCTGGTGCTGCTGTGGTGGTGGTGCAGGCTGATGATGCATGGGAGGTGGTTGCTGCATCGGCTGCGGCAAGAAGATGGGCTGACCCAAGGGGCGGGCAAGGGGAGGCTGCGTACTCGGCTGTTTATGTTTTGACTTGTCTTTTTCCTCGAGCATTTTCAATGCGTTTTCGCCCGGCCTCGGCGTTCGTTTGAAGTATGCTGTGACCGACACCCTTTCCAACCTGTCCTTTTTCCTGCGTTCGGTGCTCTTCTTGCCATCCTTGCTCTTCTTGCGCTTGTGGTCTTTCTCATCAAAGAGGGGGGAGTCGCGATCAATCTTCTTCGTCTTGGACTCGAGCTGGGCGAGGATATAGTGATACCGGGGATCCGGCTCTGTGTCTTCCAGGTTTGTCTGAGCTGCCTCGAGCTGACGCTGGACCGACGTCCCGAGCTCGCCCTTCTTGTCGGCCACGGGGCCCTTCTTCATCAACTCCTTGACCTTTCGGGTGGCCTCTTGCTGGGAAAGATCAGTCTCCTCCATGCGGACCACGCGTTGCCAGGTTGGCCGCAGGGGTAAGCCCTCCTCGTCGAATTCGTTCGGATTAGCCGACTTCTCCAGGCGGATGACGATGATACTGGACAGCTTGTGCCGGGCGTCGGCTTCAGTGAGGTTCTCGCAGCGGATGTCTGATATCTCCGCGGCGCTTGTCCCACGCCTTTCGACTGGCTGCCGCTGGATCGGCGTGCGGGTAGGCAGGCCCGTCTGAGTGGCTTGCATCTGTTGAGGCATCTGTGGAGGCATATGTGGTAGCATTTGCGGTGGCATCTGCGGTGGCATCTGCGGCGGCATCTGCGGCGGCATTTGGTTAGGGAGCGGCAGCTGAGATGCCTGCGATGGCATCGTATGAGTCGTTCGAAGCGGCATTTGGTTAGGGAGCGGCAGCTGAGATGCCTGCGATGGCATCGTATGAGTCGTTCGAAGCGGCATCTGAGGAGGAAGCGCCATGCCCGGTCCCCGAGGATCCGAAGGGTTGAACTGGCCGGCAGGAGGTGTTGGAGTAGGAGGAGGAGGCCGCATCGGAACGCTGGCTCGCTGTTGAGGAGCAGGCCCGTTCATGCTATTCAGCTGGACCACCCCCGGTGGTAAGACGTTGGCCATGTTGGGCAGCTTGCACTAACTGCCAGATGGCTGAGGTGCGATCGGTTCTACAAGAGACGGGATGCCATCAGCCAGGAGCCCCGGAGCAGGCAACGGTTATATCTTGGGCGGGCGACAAAGGACACTGGGAACTACGACGAGACTCGGCTAGTCCGGCGCCACTGTTGCATCCATCGCTATACAAATACGGCAATCAAAGTGAGGCGGTCAAGGTCGACTGTGTGTGCCATACGTGGCCGGCACAGGGGTTGTGGCTGTCGAGGCCTCACGGGTGTGGCACTGCTTTCGATGCCGGGCCTCACGAGGCGTTCCCGCGCGCAGGATCAAACGCCAGCCCACGAGTGCAACCTCGAGCTGCAGTCTTCGGTGAGGGGCCAAGCGTGGTGTCGAATAGGAGCTGCCGGCGCTGGGGGCGACGACTGAGCCGCCACGGCCTGGGGGACGGCCTGGGGGATGGCATGGGTGAGGTGAGTGACGGGACTTGGGCGATTGTATTGCGCCTGTGTCGTCGTGCTGCGTAGATCGGGGCTCAGCTTGGGGAGCTGGTAGCAGGGTGGAACACTCGCCGGCATCTCATTGTTCAACGGGCATCTGAGCTTTTGGTCTTGCTGGATCGAGCTGAGCCTCTTGCGGGATGCATGCCAGGCCGTCGACAATTGACTGCGTCGACTAAAGCTGGTTCGCAGCCGCCAAGAAATACTACGTTTTGATCTGCCAATAGTTACGGCACCGACTGTCCAGGCTGCTCTCGCCCGGTGACGGTGGTGGTGTTGGGGTACGGAGTATCGGTGGTGCATTGGTGGTGTAGTGGTGCAGCCTCGTTTTGCAAGCATGCATTGCCGGCCGATTATGAGGCTGCCTCGTTCTACTGCAGCGATGCTGGAGTCTGCCTGGTTCGATACGTCCAATGTCTTCTTTGCGATTTTGGATGGGTGACGCGGGTGCCTATTGGTCGGGGAGGGAGTTCTTACAATTGGCATCTGAGCCGAGAGGCTGCAGATGGGCGGACGCGTCACAGGGATCGTCGACTCGTCGAGAAGCATGTCAACGAGGCGGAGGCATCCCCCGGCGCCTTGGTGGCCGCAAGCTCAGCATTCCAGAATTGGCTGTGGTGAAAGAAACGTCTACCATGTATTTTGCCGACCGGCTGTCTCGACATGGCGGCGAACACATCGGGAATCGCTTGGATGCAGCAACATGCAACCATCAGGTTCGTGTGACGCATCACCAGCGACAGGCCTCCAATCGCGTCCTCTGGAGGCACGGCCGGAGTATTTCGACTTTGTGACGGCTGTTGAGTAGCGCGGTAGGCTCGTGTCCGAGGCAGGTTAGAGGTCGCAGAGCGTTGAAGCCGATTCGTGTGATGCGCTGGAACCTGATGTGCGGTAAAGCAGAGGGCAAGCAACGAGCTGCAGCTATTGCATACCTTGCCGGCCTTGGAAAACGGTAGACGGGTAGAGCAGAGCCCCGGCTGCCTCTCGCGACCCTGTGCCACGAGTTGAAGCGCCCCAAGCGCCTTGTTGTTGGTGGCTTGAGCCTGCTGACGGGCGAAGGCCGTGGCAGCGGCCTGCGCCCGTACTCCCTTGCCCACGATAGCCTGCGAGTAGTAATAACGGACCCCAAGGAGGAGCATGGGAGCACGCGTCGAGCGGAACATGGCCATGCTGCGCTGCCGTCGCCTCCCGCTCCTGGCGATCCCCCACATGCGCCAACCTGCAGCCTGCCGTGCGACAAGCGAGTGTCAGTGCGGCCCGGCGCCCGGCCAGAGCCTGTGCGCGTACGGCAACGACGAGGCCGTCGAAGCGCAGCTCTGCGCCTTGCGCCTTTGCGAAGTGCAGCCCGGGATTGTTGGGTCGACTGCGGCTGGGGCTGCTGCGACTTGCGGGTGGCTTATACGGCATGACGGCTAACGGCTGCCGCGGGCGTGTTGGTTCCTGGACTTGCGTCAGCTCGTCCTGACACAAGAGATCTTCAGAGCCTTGGGTCAACAGGCGCGAGGCCGCGGCCATGGAAGCTCGAATGCTTGCGACGCTGCGAGTAATTACGTGACTGCCGTCTCACTCAAGACCCTGGTGGAGACCACGAGCTGATGGCTGGCGTGACGAGGACGAGGGGTTGACAAATTAATACGGCGCATCGCCGACGGCGATATTGTCTTCCCAGTCAAGGCGACTTGTTCAGTCCAGCCGTGAATCGAGGCGGCTAAATGCTTGGCTGTATCGCAAGGGCATCGCACCTTTGGTCTCGGTATGCTCATCGTCAACGCGGACGACCCTTTCTTCCTGGGTAGAATCGGGCTTAGATGATATCTGTTGCCGGCGAAGGCCCTTTGTGCCCCGTGAAATCTGTCCACCACTTATAAGCTCACGTATACCAACGAGATAACTTGCCTGTCTCCTATCATCACGCCAGATTTTGAATCCTTGCGCAGTCACTCCTTTCATGAACATCCATCGACTCGGCGGTACCATGGCCAGCTCAGAATTCACCCTCTTCGACCCGAAGAGCCACTCCCACCTGCTGCCCGCGCTCGTGGCCCTCCACATCCAGAGCATCGAGTTCGACGGCGCCCTCATGCGCTTCCACCCGCCCTTCGCAGAGGCGCAGCGGGCAAAGATGCTGCGCTTCTGGGAGGAGCGCGCGGCGCAGGTCGCGGCGGGCCGCAGGGTCATGATCATGAGCTTGCCCGGCGCCGAGGCGGGCGAGGAGGTCGTCGGCGGCATCGTGGAGCTGAGCCTGCCCGACGCGGACACGGGCCCGTTCCGCGGCGACGTGGAGATGCTCATGGTGTCGCCGGACCACAGGCGCGGCGGGCTGGGCAAGAGGCTGATGCTTGCGCTGGAGGACGTCGCCAAGGAGAAGGGGAGGACGCTGCTTGTAAGTCATGAAACGCGCCAGACGTGGGCCCGAGAAGAATGCAACGTTGACGATGCGCTTCACCGTCGCAGCAACTATGCACCACGGCTGGTTCCGCCGCGGATCAATACCTCTACCCTCGCCTCGGATACACAAAGGTTCGTTTCCTGCTCATTTCAAACCTCCAACCGGGCTCACTGACGATGAACCAAGATTGGCACGGTGCCCAACTACGGCATCACCCCTGTCGACCGGCAGCTCGTCGATGGCGTATATTTTTACAAGGACTTGAGCAAGCCATTAGAAGGTGGCAGGAAATGAATTTAGTATGAAGGCCCGCGCATGCGGCTCTCGCATCCTCGGTACACTAGACAGCAGCAAACCCGTCCAAACGGCGCTGCGCCCCAGCTATGGGAAGCCATTACCGGCCATTGACTCGGCCACAAAATCATGGAGGCAGATGAGAGGATTCAACTCATGCGCCACGACCTAGACATGCCAGTTTCTATATAACCTGCAACTTACAACGAGTGTATGAGTCAAAGGACTTGACTATAATTCAGCCCTCACGCGCTGTGAACGCTTCGCTGAGGTGGCTCCCGCCGGCAAATAGCTACCCTGTAGCGGTCATCGGGACAGACACATTTTGGAACTAAGCTTGCAGCTTGCATTCTTGACTTGGAAACGACAAGCCATCGCATATGAGAAGATAATTCGACCTCGCAATGGTGTAGGCTTTCAATTCTATACATCGCAAAGTGTCGAGCCGATCCATATGCGCAACCCGATGCGGTCCCTCCATGGCCACTACTTGCGCCCTCATACAAACATTTCGCTTGCGCTAGGTTCATCTCCGATTAATAAACAGGCTCTTCAATACTCCAAACACCATGACCCTGAACAGCACGCGCAGCCCTCAAGCCAGGTACGTGTACTTGTTGTCTTCCCTCTCGAGATAGTCCTTCTCGATGAGGCTGCATACCGTCGTCAGCTCAGAGATCCTCAAAACATTGCCGCGGCGGGGACCGACGTACCTTTCAATCTCCTTCTTAATCGCAGCAGGCTCTATGCTGCCTCTCTTCTTCGTCATGTTGATCACCTCAGCCACGAGTTCCGCGTGGCCCATGGTCTTGCGGCTCTTCATGATGCGCACAATCGCCGCTTGCGTTTCGAAGCGCCTGTCCTGAGCGATTCTCTCGTGCGTCGCCTTGGTCTCCTCCTTCGTCTCCTTCAATTGAATCTGGTTGATCTTGACTCGGTACTTGGGGTCTGTGAAGGCCTTGTTGAACGTAAAGGTGTCCGTTGGCTTGACGTCGCGACCCTTGGGGTGCTTCGACAGCACGCGAGCCTTTCCACAGGCCAGCGACTGAAGGGTGCGGTCGAGTTCGCCCCCCTGAAGGCCCGTCGCCGACGAGATCTGCTCGTACGTGAGGAACTCGTCGGCCGGGACGGCGTTGAAGAGCATCAGGACGACGCCCTGGAAAGCGGAAACGAGCAGCTCCTTGGCCCCCTTCGGGAACGTCGCCTTGATTGCGCAGTGTGCCAGCGAGTGCTTCCACGTCAGAATGCGCCCCGTGTGCTTGTTCTTGTAATGCCTGTCGAATCGCTCAATCTGCGCAGCCACCTCGTCGGGAAGATTCACCCGGATGTCCGGATACGTGGGCCACGCCGCGGCGGACAGGATCATGACCTGCAGGTCCACCGCGGGTTTGTATTCCGAGTTGGCATCGCTCCATTGCTTGTACGCCTCCATCTCGTCCTTGGCGAGTTCTTGGTCCTTGAACATTTGCTCCAGGTTGTGCGTAAAGTTGGAGCCGCACTCGCCGCGAAGCCTCGTCAGCATGTTCCGCTCGGCATCCTGGCTTGCGCTGCGGCCCATGAGAAGCCGCCGGGCGAGGTCCTTCTTGTAAAACGCCTCGAAGGTATCCTTGCCCTCGATAAATCGGAACAGCTCGAGCGCCTGGTCGAGTTGTCGGTCCAGCTCGGCATCTTCGTCGGCGCTGCTAGCTTGACCCTGCCTCTCGGCTGCAGCTCGGTCCTTGGTGTCCGACAACAGCTCCTTAGGAAGAGCCTTGAGACCGCCACGCAGCAGCATATCGATGTACTTTGCCGTCATTTCGCCGATCTTGGATGTGCCTGTGTCCCAGCAAGCAGATATGGTCCGGTCGTTCATGAACTTGCCGAACGCTTCTCTCATTCCCCACAAGAAGTCTTCGTCCTTGCCAAAGGCGTCACGAATCATTAGGTCCAGAGAGCGACGCAGCTCCAGAAGCCGCAGGACCATCTCCTCGCCACGATCCTTGTCAGTTATGATGGAAGCGCCAGTTGTGCGGATATAGTCGCCCCATGGTGCCTTCATCTTCTTCTGAATGCCAGAGAGGCGCAGCAGGTCATACAAACCCTTCATGGACCTGACATCCTTTTCTGACAAGAGATGCGACAGGCTTCCGCCGTTCAGGAGCTTGTCCGAGTAGTGGTCGATGAGAATGCCGTGAGCCGAGTCCATCAGCTGCTTCTCCGTGGTGCTCTCCAGATTGAAGGCGATGCAGCGGTAGTCTTCCCTCTGAAGCAGCGTCTCGCAAGCCGAGATGTACTCCTTGAGACTTGATGCGCTCCATGACGCGCCAAACTCCCGAAAGTAGGTCTCTGACTGTCGAAGAAACATGGGCTCAAAGTGCTTCACGTACACGCCCAAGACGTACAGCATGCGGACAGAGTCCTTCAGCAGGCTGCCGTCCATCCGCCTGTCGCCCCGGCGGTCGTACTCGATCATCTCGCAGATGCCGGCAACGGCGCTGGGCCCAACAGGGCCGTCAGAGGAGGCTGCTGCGTCTTGCTGCGGGAACGCCATCCTACGGAAGTGGGCAATGGCCATGTCGTTGATGGAAGGCAGAGATTCGCGAAGCAGATACGTCCGGTCTAGGTAGCTGAAGGTCGAGCGGATGGTGACCTGGGGAAGAGTAAGCAAAACACGACCACGCCGGCGCCCGCCAGAATCAGGTATGCGCACCGCCTGGGAGTTCCAAGCCTTCCACTCCCCCAGGACGCTCCTCAGCATCTCGAGGCTCGAGTTTCCTCCCCGCCTTATCCTGGGCAGCACGACCGTCTGAAGATGGGCCTCTACCCTGGCCGCGAGCATCGTGTACACCTTCTCGGCGTTCCCCCTGCGACACACATCCTCGACGCCCCGGTACAGCCTCTCCTGCGGCACGGCCGGGCGCCTGCCGGCGAAGACGGCGCCCAGGGCGTGTTCCAGCTCCTGCTCGGTGCGCGCGTAGTACTCCTCGACCTGGGCATCGCGGCTGCTCGGGGCGCGCAGGTTCTTGATGACGAGCTTCTTGGCGCCCGTGTAGGGCTGGAAGGCCGAGGGCCGCGGCGGCAGGTCGGCCGTCTCGGGGAGCTTGCCCCGAGCTCGCGCGCTGGCCATGGCGGGCGTGTCGGCGAACCTGGGGCGCTTGGAGGCAGCGGGGGACGTTGACGACGATGACGAGAGGCGCGGCCGGCGGCGGGAGGGGTTTGCTGCTTCGTCCGGCACGGGTGGCATGGAGCGACGATGGACTCGTTCGCGCGGTGCGGTGCTGCGAGTCGGCTGGCCAGGCCCGCCCTCGGTCCCTGCGAGGTTCGGCTCCGGTCTTGGATGGTCTTGGATGCAGGCGTTCCAGCTGTCGGATTCTGCAAGAGCGGGCCTAGGAGCTGGGAGACCGGAATGAGGGACCGGAATGGCGGGAAAAGCAAACAAGGTGCGCGGCGGAGGAAGGGGACGGTGTGGCGGGATCCAAGCTATATGATGGGGATGGGAGCTAATAGTAAGGTTGGTTACCTTAATTATGTCACTCCAGCTGCAGAATGTAGGAGAGAGCTTGAGCAACCCCGCGATTAGATAGCACTTCGGGACGGCGGAATTAACGCCCCATTAGGTCCGCAACACTCGTCGACATCTGACTCGTCTTTACAAGACATCTCTCTCGTCTTAATTAACCCAGAGACAGCCACTTGTCTCGGGATGCATTGCGGCGTCGCTCTTCAGTGATTTGGCGATTTTCCAGGGCTGCGGCATTCGCGAAGCCATATTGTGAAAATGGCTACCATATTCCTACCCTTGACTAAGGTTGGACTCCTCCCTCCACCGTCGCCAACTGTACCACTGACACTCCAGTGCTTGCGGCAACGGCTGCCAGAATACGCCATGTACGAAGATAATTATATCACGACCCCGTCTAAGCTAACATCTACACCTCGATGCATAGTCTCCTCGAACCTCAAAACAAAAAAAATTCAAAAAAAAAACCAAGCAGTCTATGACTGACAACGTGACGCTACGCATCGCTATGCGAACTAATAGCCAAAGATGTCGGCTTAACCAACCCCAGATCAAGCATACGCAGCCCACCCTGTGCCATCATTAGTGTTTGTCTCGTCAGCGTCCGACAGCAGCACTTACCAGAGTACAGCACGGCCAGATTGCGCTCGTCCGTGGCCTGGTTGATGAGGTCGTTCACCGTCGCCGTCACGCTGAGTGTCTTGGAAAGCTTCTTCCTCACAACCTCCAGGGCTCGATCCGCCTCGGATGGCTCGTTGAAATGACCGGATGCCTTCTTGCCCCTCTTTGCCTCGGCCTCGCCCTGCTCTGGCTCTTCCGCCCCCGCATCGTCCTCCTGCCGCGCCTTTTGCAGCTTGGCGAGCCTGAGAGGCGAGATGGACCACGTGTACAGCGGATCGTATCGCAGCACGTCGAGGACCGTCATTATAGAGTACTGTTCCTCCCTCAGAGCGTCCAGCGTGAATTCGCAGCAGCGCCGGAACACCCCCTCCGTCTTGGTGATGCCCATGCCGTCGACAATGTCTCGCGTGAGTCGGAAAGGCACCAGCTCGGGCACAGGCAGAATGCGCCCTGCCTCAAACGCCACGCCCAGGTCGATGTGCACGGCCTCGCCCGTCTTCGTGTCGAGCAGAATATTGTGGCCGTGTCGGTCGCCGAGCCCAAGAATGTGTCCGAGCATCGATATTGCCGCCGTGCTTCTTGTGTACGCCAGCCGTTTGGTGAACCACTCGTCTGGATCGACGAAGTACTCCATGAAGAAGAACCGCATGACTGGGTGAAACTTGTCCGTCACTTTTCGGTAGGTGCTGATGCGACTCTCCGCGCTCCTGTTTTGGACGTTGAATATCTCTTTCCTGCACTGCGAGCCCTTCAGGTCCCTGGGGTGATATCTTTCGTGTGCAGGCATGAGGAATTCGTGTAGCGGAATCGTGTTCGGGACGAATTCAATCAGACCGGATGAAGCAGTCAGTGGCAGGACCTTGTATGTGCGAATCCCCAAATTTCTCTGCTGCGTACTTCTGTGAAGCTTCAACAACGATGAAACGGCGGCAAAGACCTGTTCCATGATGGCGTCTTGTCGCAGGTCATCATGCCCACCCTTCACCAGCTGCTTGTACTTTTTTCCATCGCTGCCGATGGCGGTAATGATTTTTGGCGCACTCACGCCCGAAGCAATCGACATGGTTGGCTCTAATTTCGAGACGATGGGTACGTCCGAGTAGTCTTTGGTGGCAGAAACCTCGATGTGCATGGTGGGTGGTGGAATACGGTATTTAGCCAGGTAATTCACCAAGTGTTGACCAGCCGTCGAGTCCTTCAACGGAATCTTGGCGCCAGACTTGTATTTGGATGGGTTTCTATCCATGGCGAGTCCGTGGTAGTACTTGCTCGTCTTGTCGATGGCGAGCCACTTGTCAGCGACAGACTTGTTAGCCGCAAGTCGCTGTGCTACCTTGTCGGTTGCCTGGACACGCAGAACTGCCACTTCATCCTTCTGCTGAGCCTTGGCCTTCGTCCCCGACCATATCTGGTACATTCCGTGGTAAGGGTGGTCCACGCAGATGCTGTAGACAAAGTCCGACAGGAGCCTTTGAAAACTGTTGTCTTGGTTCTGAAGCCGCGATGTCAACTGGTTCATCAAGTTGGCAAACTTCCTGGTCGGGACGGATTCGAGGTGTCGCTGCACAGCCTTGTTGGTGACATCTTCGGCTGACCGCTCGAGCCACAGCGCCGTGAATCGTAGGGCATCGTTGTTGTACTCGTCAGAAGTCGACAACGAAAGTAGATAGTTCTCCAAGCTAAGCCGCACGAACTCGCTTCGTGTCTGCTCAACACGGCGTAGCTCCTGCTCATCCAGATCCAGCCACTGCTTCTCCTTGGAGAGCACATGTGAGTATCGAGCTTTGAGCTGCGTGTCTTTCGTAGAGGAGATGAGTTCCTTCAGGTCCGCCACCTCCTCGCTCTTTCCTTTCTTCAGATTCTGGAGTCTCGCAAGATCTTCCAAGCCATCGGCGTCTTGCAACTGCTCGTCGCAGAATGTCGCAAATTGGTGATAGACCGCACCCACCTCCTTGGCTGTAGCTTTGTCGCGCTTGAGCTCCTTGAGTGCCGGTTCGAGGTACGTCTTCTGGATATCTCTAGGCTTTTCCAGGCGAGCGATGGAAACCTTGTGGCCGACCTTTGCAAGTAGGTCAGATCGGCTGACTGGGATGGTTTGCTTGCTGAGAGAAGAGTCCTTGTCGATACCCTGGAGCATGCGTATGGATGTGCTCATTTCTCCGTGGTCCCACAGGGAGTTGGCAACCTCAATCTTGATTGCAGCATCTAAATGGAGGCTCAAGTTCTCGCAGATTGGAATGAGCTTGTTCAGCGCTGTTGCGACGTTGAGCGACTCTTGCGTTGCCTGGTGATAGCGATATATCCCCGACGACAGGAGCATCGACTCAACTTGCAAACGCCTCAGGGAAGACGCAGGGAGCTTCGCATTATTGAAAAGTGAGGAGTGTTGGCTGAGCATGCTCACTGTAGTTTCTCGACATGATAGAATTTGGCTGACATCGTCATATCTGAGGCGAACGTCAGTGGAAAAGCTGGATCAGAGCATCAGACCAGGGTCGACTTACATTCCGCTCCTCATCCACTGGCTGCGGCTCTGAAACCTTCCCAAGAGGCTGTCCACGTCAACGCTGTCGGTGACGTTCAACAGCTGATCAAGTTCCGAAAGAGCACCCAGAGCAGCCAAGCGGCTTCTCAAGGCCGTTGCATGGACTCGAGTGCCGGTCAAGCCTTGCATTATGCGACAAAAGCCATCGTACACGGTCGATCGAACAAATTCAAGCCCGGTGGCTTGATGTATGCTCTGATACGCTTGGTACAAGGCAACGGTGTGATGGTCTATAGTCGATGGCGTAGGGAGATTCCACATCTCAAGTCTTCGTGCGGTGCTGAAGGTGGTATCCAGTGATGGGTTGGAAGCTCCCTGATTTTGTTGCGTTTGAAGCACAGAATGCGACAACCCCGACAATCCCAGGGCGCCGAGTGCTCCTACCAAAGCCTGGGCGTCTTTCATGGCATCAGGATGCCGGAGACGGAGGTTGCTGTCGTATTGCGCCCCTCTGAATGCTAGACTCTTTGAACCTTCCTTCTCATACTCCACGCGAGCGAGAACTTTGGCGAGGCTCGCCTCTTCAGGCAGACCGTAGTAGGTATCCGGATCGTCAATATTCTCAAATATAACGAGCAGCGTGTCGTTGATGTCAGATTCTCTAGAGACAGAAGACCTGCGAGACGCGCGAGTGCTCTCGGAAGAAACGAGTTCTGCAAACAGCAAGGCTGTCTTATACATACCACAGCGCGATGCTGCGGCCGCTGCAGTAGCATAGTCAATGTCTAACCAATGCAACCGGTCCTCTATTGACGACTCCTTTGGGTATTCTTGCGTCCTGAGATATAGTATGGCGTTGATTAGAAGCTTGAGGTTGTCTTTGGCACCGGCAGCGGTCGACTTCAACCACCCTTTGATTGCTTCAGACAACTGTCGCTTCATTGTCTGCTGCTGTTCCAACTGAAAATAGAGAACCAAGTGGACGACAAATGGGAAGGCTTTTTCTGCGAAGCCCTTGACCTTTGCCAACACTGGAGGGAGCACTGAAAGAAGAATCGACTCAGGCACAGACCTGGCCAAATGCACGCTCAACTGCGGCAGCCATGCTTGTGATGTAATGTCCTCTGTCCAAATGTCTTGACGCTCCTCGGAACCGGAAATGGCTGGTACTTCTGACGGGGGTGAGCGATAGCCTCCCCATTGCGAGGCAAGGAATAGGGACTCAGACAAGCTTCGTTGACAAGCCACAACAAGCACTTCATCTTCCTGCAGCACAGCTTGAGAAACCGCGCACCTCAATGAAGCTTCTGAGAGCCCGGAAACCACAGAATCTTGGTGCGATGTAAGGTTCCGAAGAAGGTAGAGCAAGCCCACTTCAGAGCCGTTTTGTCCCGGAGCAATTTTCGCATACTGCGTAAGCCGTGATTCGCGAAGGATACCTTTTGGTATTTCTCCAGACGCGGAAAAGGATCGTCCAATTACTCTCCCAGCCCAAGAAAGGTAGTTTCGGCTGAGACTTTGCGCATCGCAACTCTTCCATACGGCACCGGCATGAAGAATTGCATCGTCATCGCTCTCGACGATGTCATCAACGATGTTGGTAGGTACAGTAAAGTCGCCACAGAGCAAGCCCAAGGCGAGCTCACGAGACGTCTCATTCAGAAGCCCTTGTTCCGAAGCACCGTCCTTCAAGATATCCAGAAGCAGTTTGCTTTCGAAAGTGTTCTTCTCTGCATTCCCAGATGATCTTATGTGCACTGCTGACTGGGTAATGGATTTGAATGAGTTCTTTTGAATATCATTTCGGAAGACTGGGGAGGTGTACTCGGCAAGATACTTGCTGAGCCACTCGTGGAATTTCTGAGCCTTGTTCATGGTTGCTCTGAATTGGCTTTCTTGAGTCGTGCTAGATTGACTTGACTCTAAGAAGACTCGGAGAGAGGCTAATGTCGACAAGGCGTAGCCCGCAATGAAAGAAGGAGTTTGGCTCAAGTAAGAGGATCCTCCAGCAAGCAAATATTGGCTCATCCCCAGGGCATCATCGGCGCACTCTGAATCGACTATGAAGATACGAATCGAGTTCAAAAGCATCTCGATGCAATAAGACTCTAGGGCCACAGGGCCAGCCAAACAGACCAGAAGCCGGACTTTCCGGAGAACCGAGCAGGCGTGAAGAGACCCCAGGGTTGGGTGGACACTGTTCAATAGCCTTCTGGCAACCGACATGACCAAGGCCGGCGACCAGAGTTCATGAAACTGAAACTCTGTTCCTTGACATAACCTGAGGAGACCACGAATTATGTATTTGGCCCGGAACATCGGCTGCTGGTTCGGTGGCAGTTTGGCTGGCGAATGCGCAATACTCTTCATGGCCTCCAGATTTTCGGCAGCGTATGAGAGGTCTGGGTGCCTTCGGAAAACTCTTTCCAGCGAATCTTCTTGGTCGATTAGATCAAAGAACAATGCAACTATGTCGACAAAATTTATGTAGATTGATTCGATGTAGAGTTTGTTGCCCAGCGTCTTTTTGATGCGGTCTTCGCCTCTCACGTTGGCTGACTCGCCAAATGCGTCATCGAATATCATGCAGTAAGAAATGGCGGTTGCAAAATTGCTTCGTGTAAGCTCCTTTTCGCTGCATGATATTAATCGGGACAAATCTGAGACTGCCGTTTCTTGCCCTCGCATCAAGGCAAGACCCATTGTTTCAGCTTGGGCTGCACGGAGCAGGTCTGCAAGTTGATTGTAACCAAAGATGGAAAAGGGGACTTCTTGCAAGGAGTCGCTTTCCATCCACGTGTAGAGGAGCTGACGAGAAAAGAGCAGGAATAACTCTTTTGGTGAGTTCAGACTGAGCTTGTCAGCAATGTCCGCTAAGCACCAAGAGGCGTACTCGGTTGCTTGATGAATCTTTCCCGGGGTCTCGAAGATGTGATAGATACATCTTCTCAACAAAGTCGGCCAACGACAGGCTAGTTTCGAGAGCACCAGAAGCCTGTAAGCGATCCCGGCAACATCTTCGGAATTTGCTGGCAGGCTTTCTAGGACGTCCACGAAAACCTCATCGTGCAGCATCAAAATATAGAGCTCGAAGATGCCAGCAATCCTGTCGGCAACGAAGCACTTGACCTTCATTGTGCCACTGCTGAGAATATATAGCAGCGACGTCCGGCATGAATCGAGGCCAAGGTTTGTGCCGTATGCCGGATTGACATTGAGGAGTGTGAAGAGCAGGCGGGCCATCGACATTTGAGCCTTTGGAGAGAACAGGTTTGAGGGGAGGCAGACCTTTACGAAGTAGTTGTATAGGTCGCCAACCCCGTCTGCGAGGTCTTGGCTGTCGTTCAACCAGGTCTGATGCAAACCATCGATGACTTCAATGCAAGCAGTGAGAGCAACCTCGCAACATTGGTACTCCGAGTCACTGATAATGCCGCCAAGTCTCCGTATGAGAGCAAGCGCATGCTCTGGGTTCATTACAAGATTTGACCTTGACAGCTCAATCAATAAGCCTTGGCATGATAGCAAATCATCGTCGGGCATTGAGAAAAGACTGTCTAGCCATGTACCCGGAATAAGGCCGATTTGGTCGGCGTCGCTGTGAAGCGTTCGCAAGAGAGCAAGACGCATTTTTGTGTCTGTGTAAAAGGCGCGAGGACTGGTCGACATCTGAGTATTATGTCTGGGTAAGGGACCAGGCGTTGAGGTCGTCGTAGCCCTGCTGCTTTGTGACCCAAACTCGTCATCGAGCTCCATGGAGTCCAGATTGTTCGAGTCCTGTCCGGAGTGTCGCCATTCAAGCGAGTTTGAAATCCTTGTGACCAGGCGGAGCAGACCGGCGTTCTCTTCGTGAAAATGATGCAAACTCTCCGCGTTGAGATCGGGAATGCAGGGCCGCAGAAGTCGCAGTACTAGATCAACAAATGCCGCGGGTTCAACGGAACCCAAGGCGATGCCCAGGCTCCTGTCGGCCAGGTCCCCCAAATTTGGCTCCACGGCAGACGATTGAGTCGTGTTCAAGTCGCTCATTTGGGGCAAAAGCATGGCACCAATGATGCAAGCCGACAAAAGGCTCTGGAATCGTTCAAGTGAAATTTGGCTGCCACCTTCGCTCGACTTCTTAGTCCACGACTGGCATAGATCGACCAGCTCGTCCATCTTCGGAGAGAAAAGCTCCAATACGAGCTTTCTCGCTGCGTAGAAGCTGCTAGGGTCTGCTTGGGGCAGAGATTTATTTGTTTCCTGCAGACCTTTGCGGCCATTTGGGTTGAGAATGCGTTGCTCGTGCGGAAGGAGGAGAAGGTACTCGTTGAATGGAGAAATCTCCTGCTGCACCCTCCATGCTTCGGCGAGTGCTGTGCCGGACCCTGAGTACTGCCCATTACATGAGAGCGGCTGCTCTCCGCAGCATAGCCGCACTAAGTTGACGAAGTCGAGAGGTCCAACGTGGAGCGACTGATATGATGAGTAGCCCAATTCGTCTAGTTGCGGGCATTGTCAGCTCGGGATTATTCTAACGTTCACAAGAAACTTACAAGGATTCCACTTCAAAAACACCCATCTGATGATGTGATTGCTCGTAGCCTGGCTGGCACTCGGCAACCGAGCATTGCGTTCGTGGAAAAGGTAACACATCAAGGATAGCGAGGTATCGCAAAGAAGAGCAGGACCGTTCACGTCCGCCGTCGTAACGAAGCCATCAATGTCTTCTGAGACTGTATGGGGAGGCAGGATACCTGCGTCTAGTATGACTTGCAGCAGGAGGCACGACGCACGACTGGTAGCAGAAAGGCTTAGGGACCTAGCGGCTATGTGCCATAGCTGCCTCCAAATATCTATCTGGTCCTCAGTAATTTTATGCAACGAGGCGTAGCTTAATGTGTTAGCGTCGTCGCGATGTAAACGAGAGAGAACTGATTGATGGCATACCTTGCACAAGCGATCATGGCCCATGACGCTATCATGGTATTCTTGTTTGATGCGCAAGCCACCAAATCTGCAAGTAAGTCCTTGATCTCGTCAACTGCCGAGGCATTGCTGGAAACCAGGAAAGGGACCAGTTGAAGGGCCGTGCTTTGGACGCCGACGTCCCTCGACTTTAGCTTGAGCCTCAGGCGGCTTGAGTCCTCTCGAACACGACGTCTTTTGCGTGGCTGCTCGACGCTAGCGTCTCCGGCTTGAGGTGGCTTCTTCTGTGGTCGCAACAAGATCGCTTCCAAAAGGGCAATGTTCTGAACTAAAGCCCAGGAACCCTCCCCCTCGGAGTTATGGGGGCGAAGACCGAAAAGGCTCACACATAGTGAATATTTTCGCAATGTTGACGAGGCAAACGTAACGTCGTTCAGCTGCAGTCGAAATGCGTCGCTTCGCTTCGAGTACTCGAGCCAGAGGGGATCAATCAGGCTTTCCACGTCGTTCCGCACTGCAGCGTCCCAGGAGCCGACTGCGAGGTTTTCGATGTGTAGATGTGTCAAAAATATTGTTCTGGAGATTTCGTTTCGCAGCGCCTTAATCAACTCATCCTGCGAGACTTTGTCGGCTCGCCACCAGTAGCTCATTAAAGGCAGCAGATTCTTCACCAGGGCAGTTGCGAAGGTGAGGTCATCAGCTTGAGTGGCGGCAAATGTTGCGTTGGCTATGGCAAAGCAAGCTGTTTGCATGGAACCGAGACTGAGGGTCTTAATTCCCAATACTCTCAGAGCCAGATCAGTGATATCCTTGGATCGTCGCAAAATGGGGGCGTTGGATGCTTGGACCAGGTAATGTAATCCTTCCAAGGCATCACGAAGTGGTCCTCCGTCAGATTGATTGGAACGCTTCTGAACTTGCGTGGAGGCACTGGACCTTCCAGTCGACCAAGGTGTTGAGGTCCCAGGAACAGGAGAATCACGGCTCGGAGCAAGAACACTCGAGTGGGTCTCGCTCGGCAATGTGTAGACAGCAACGTCAAGGAAAAAGTCGACACAATTTGCCCACGGCGCCCCGTCCTTCCTGGATAAGAACTCCACGTGAGCCGGACGAGCGAGTACCTCGGTAAGAGCCTTGACATAGTCCTGTAGCAGTGGCGGCACGAAATCATCATTAGGACCGGGGAGGACCTGCGTGATATGATCTATTAAGGCGAGTAATGTCTTTCGTCCTAGCTTGGCAGCGCCTCGGGAAGCCGTTACTCTGACCGCAGCCGCGCATTTCGAAAGCCTTGACGCAGCGCCGTTGCGTTTTGTCTGGGGTTTCTTCTTGTCGTAGAATACGGGCTTTTCAGAGAGAACAAGGTTGAAAATGGCCTCGAAGATCTCATGATAGCTCTTGTCTTCCAGAGCGGTGCTGTTTTGTGTTAGCGAAAAAGCCTAAGAAGTTTACCGATGGACCGCAGTTGCAGCGAAGGGAGGTAGCCATACAGATTTGCGGCTCTGTTCTTCAGCAGATAGGTTAAATCTAGAGCGTATAAGAGCGATTGCCAACCATTACGGGTATAGTGTCAGCATACCATCCACCGCTTTCTCACGGTCCTTCACAGAGCCAGACTTTATATCTCCTGCGGGTCATCAACATCGTATCAAGTATCCCACAGGGATGCGCGTACTGGCAAGATTTCTGACTGTCGTCATATGAGAAGACGTCATTTTGAAGAGCCTTGCGCTCCCGCCAGGACAGATCTCTTGGTGATGCGGTAGCTGGCGGAGGCTAGTAGTTGCTTGCGGCCGCCAGAGTTGCTGAATCGCATCAGGGACTCAAGGACGGCAACCCGCGCCGCTGAACGTTTGCGCCCGCAACGAAGGAAGTAAACGATGAAAACGCACGGTGAATGTCGCCAACAAACAAGGACATGACGCGGAGCTAGCGAAATTCTGCAGAACCGAATCGCACCAATTGCGCAGTATGAAGCAACAGAATCCCTCCAAGAGTCGTCTGCCTAGGTATGGCCTGGGGGCTGCCTCCAGCTAGGCAAGGCAGCCTCGGGGGGAGCTTCCCAAGCTCCCCCAAAGAACCGGCAGAATCCACACCGCCCACAAGGATGTTTACATCGGCCCGCAACATCTGCACTCCCGCTGTCGCATCCAATGGCAAAGTGCTCGTCGTGCCAATAGCAGCGTAGCCAGCAGCAAGGCTGCAGAATTTCTGAACGTCGCTCTCTCCTGGCTCGCGCAGCACACGACAAAGCGGCAGCGATCTGGTATCGTCCTACGCGTCTGTCGCCGTCCGGTGACTGCCTTGCTTCGTCGCTCTCTCTTTCCACGATGCAATAGCAGCCCATCGCCAACCATGGCCGACATTACAACGCTGGATGCCTTGCAGGCTTTCCACCGAGAGCTGGCGGCATTGGACGGTGGATACGGAGACGGAGTCGAGAGCCTCGAAAATGAGTTTCTCGTGCAAACCTTCGAGAGGGAGTTGGGCAAGCTGTGGGAGAGCCCACCTCGGAAGGAACAGAGCCGAAATATGGTAAAATCAGGTGTGCACCACCACAGCTGGGCATCGCCGAGGATGACGTCGCTGACATGGCTGCAGGGAAGCTTTCTATGGACGGCAACGAGTACGGCATAAACGAAAAGTTTCAGCAGGACGCGCTGTTGCTTTCCGACGAGATCGACATCGACGAGCTGGACGCTGCAAGGTGCCTTCTCGACTCACATGACGACCCTTCCGTGCTCGGCCGGTCTCTGCTCGAGTGCGGCATCATCCGTTTCCACCAGCAACGAAAATACGTCCTCGATGCCCTGAGGCTGCTGCTCGAGCTCGATGGCAGGGGCGATGAAGTGGAAGAGTCCGGCAGTCTCGAGAGCATCCAAACATTTGTCGCAGCACGGCTGTTTCAACCGGGGCCTAGCGGATCTAAACGCCTCGTGCCAAAATGCATGGCCGCGATGGCCAAGATACGAACGTGGCTGCAGAGGCTCGGAGACAAGGTCGCGGCAGCACAGACGCTGAGCCAAGGGACCCCTGGAGGGATGTCAGAAGAGATGGAAACGGTCGAGTTCTCGCGTCTGAGCCTATTACAGCAGCACGAACAGCTCGGAGTCATCCTTTGCCGCTGCATTGAGAAGCGACAGGCCGACATTCCCGATTTCCTAGACTTCGTTTCGACGTTGAAGAGGGCAGACAAATACGACACCCTTCTCGGTAAGCTTGCGATACATTTACCTTCATAGCGTTTACTCATACTCGTCTCAGTGCACTTGGTGCCTGCTATTGGCGCGTACATATCGGCCTTCGCGTCAACAGAAGGAGGTTACGACCTCATCAGAGTCCGAGACCTGAATGGCAAGCTCTTCCCGCCTGCGGATGATTCCACTTGGCCACTGCCACACTTGCATGCTGCATTTCGGGCTTGGTGGCTTGCTGAGTATAGTGGATTTTACCTGGATGATCCGCCCGAGGCTGCCATTCCTCCCAACACAGATCTCGATGAGGAGGATCGTCAAAGGTCAAAGCAATTCCTCGACTCCCTAAAGGATGGCGCATTCGACTTCATGCTGTCAGTTGCGGGAGACGTCAAACCGCCCGACTGGCACGATTCCGTTCGTGTTGGCATGCGCAACTGGCTCCAACGAAAGTCGTCTCCCTTGCCATCCGAGTCAATCCAATTCTCCGGCTTCTTCCGCCTATGTCTGATGGGGCAGCTGGAGGTGTTTGTGGATGCGTTCATCTCAAACTTGCCTGACGTTCTCAGAAGGCTGCGAGTCGAGGAAGACGAGCAGCGGCAACTGAGCCAAGCGCATGAGCAAGACTTGGACCTGGAGCGGTTTTTGCTGATCATTGCCTACTCGTACGAAGGGCGCCCTGATGCGGCGGCGAACTTCTGGTCGGATCCGGACAGCAATCTTTCAGGCTTCATGCACTGGGCATCTCGTCGCGCCTCAACCCCGTTGGTGACGGCTTTCTGCGAGATGCTGCAGGCCATTTCGGAAAGCGACGAGTGTGCCACCGCGGCTCACGAGTTTCTCCTCGATGACGGCCATCACTCGTCGGGAAAAATACGACGATCGCAGTCGTTGACCTGGGCTCAGATATTTAGAGAGTTGGACTTTTTCTCTGACAAGATCAGGCAAAAGCCAGCCGCAACCCAGACTGTGAGATACCGCGGCGCAAAGCCAACCAACGATGTGCTGGAGATGGAACCCGAATCTGCAATGATGCTCGAATGCTACCTTCGTCTTATCACCAAGCTGGCCGGTGAAAGTGAGACAACCAGGTTGTTTCTGCTTCAAAACCCGAGCTACAATCTCGTCGACGTGCTTTTCGAGTTGGCTAGCAGTCCCATTCCCCCTCAGCTCCGAGGCGGAGTGTTCATGGCGCTGAAAGCGCTGATGACCAGAAAGTCTATGCAAGAAAGCCATACCATGTGGCTGTGCTTGGAGAATTGGATCACTGGCGGCTACGCTGGACCTGCCTCCGGCCCGCTTCGGCAGACGCAATCGGCTCCTCTCGTGTCAACAGAACGCATTCTGGATGAGATGAGCAGCGGCTTTGAGGAACCAGAGTCTTTCATACAGCTGCTGCTGGCGTTGGTGTGCCCGGCAAGAGACAGCAGCCCGCTGAACGACTCCTTGCCTTTCCCGGAGAGCCTCGGGTCAAGCTCTCGGTACCCTGGCATTGAGGTCTACGTAGACTTCGTCATGGGTCTGGTCTTTGCAAACAAGTCTCAAGACCTTCAGGAGAAGCATCAAACCCGGGTGCTGAGACTCACTTGCCTCGAATTCATCATCACCTGCCTGTCCACTTTCAACGAAGATCTCATTGTCATTGCAAATCAGACAAACATCCTGATCGATTCCGTTGTCTCCACAACAGACCTCGCGGCGTATGTGAGTAAGCATCCATTCGCCAGGGTCATGGAGTGGATGTACAACGACAAGGTCATGACTGCCCTGTTCAACACAATCCATCAAGAACCAGCAGATGTTGGCAATGCTCCCCCAGATTCACCTCTTATTCTGGGGATTTTGCGAGCAGTGGAGGTTATCTCGAAAGTGCTCGACCTCGAGGCTACGTATCATGACCTTGTCCGACCGCTCATCAAGCTGCAGTCCAGTCAGAGACGGCAACCGGTTTCCAACGCCGCCTACGCCTCGTTTGAAGACGGACTGGTAACGAGGCTGAGTTTGGTTGTCGATCTTGGCAACTATTGCGGGATTGGCCATCCCGATGTTACTCTGGCCTGCCTAAAACTCTTGGGGAAGATGGCGTCATCGTCTAAGATCACGGCCAGCTGGTCAGGATCGAGCCGGCATGCGCATCGCAACAAGGCCATTGTTGCTCTTGAAGCGAATGGTGAGCATGAGGCGATATCTCGGTCGTTTGGCTCCGAATTGATGGCTCCATTGGAAGCGCAGCGCGAAGGGGACTCTCCCAACTACATCACCAAGATCTATATTCTGGACTTCTTGTTGCAGAGCCTAGAAATGACGCCCAAAGAGCCAACCATTGCTCATCTGTTGCTGGGCTTCCAGTGCGGAGTGGACTCTTTGTCTATCGACAACGGTGGATCTTTTGCCGCTCAATCATCCTTGTTCCACAGCCTGGTGAGACTTCTTTTTGAGGTTCCCTCCGGCGACGAGCAGGGGATGAGGCACTGGCTCATTGCCCTCAAAGCACGAGTAATGCGAATTCTGCACATCCTCTGGAGCTCTCCGCTCTCTGCAACTCTTGTTATAAACGAGCTACGAGAAAACGAATTCCTCTTCCACCTCCTGATTCGGGAGAGTGTGATCCAGCCTGACCTCCCGTGGGAGGGCCAGAACGTTGCTTCGGCTCACTTCCCCATGACAGACGGCGCTCCGACACTCCTCGACTATCTGACGCTGCGAAGCCTAACTCTGGAATACATTGCCATGGAGCTGTGTATGATATCACAAGGCCGCAAGCCCAGCGTCAAAAGACGGGTATACGATGCCTTGAATGGTCAAGTCATCGGCGATGGCGACCAGCCGATTGAGACGCCTACAGTGTTTGACCTGTACGATTTTCTGCTTCCAGATGGTATCTGGGACATCCCGCCGCCCGCCATCCAGTACTATAAGGACCTGGACCTATCCGTCTGCCTGGAGAGCGATGCCGACGCAAATCAGATCTATAATGTGGATCGTGTGAAGGAGATTCTTCTCCTGAAGCGAAGCGAACAGCAGAGCCAGGGAACCGTCATTTCAGCCCAGGACTTGGCTGTAATTGAAAAGGAAGAAGCCATGATCGTCGAGTATCTGATCTCGTCCAACAGACAGAAGCAGATTACAACCCAGTGCCTCAGGGTGCTGAAGTCGTGGACCAGGTTGCTGCTGGTCATGGTCGAGTGCAATGACTTTAAGGGAACAGCGCAGACATCCTTCTTCCTCCAGGCACTCCAGGCCATCCTCCCAAGTCTCGAAGCCTTTGCAGCGGACCGCCCTGACCAGGCGCTGGAGTTGGCTAAGCTAGCTCGAGTGCTTCTTTTCAAGCTTGACCTGGCAGCGAGCAACGGCGGAGATGCGCAAAGCGAGGCTATTGGGAATCTGGTCAGTGACAAGCTGTACCAGCTCTTCCAGATATGCCTTCAGGCCATCGGCAAGTGGGCTGGCTCTCCTGTGCTAAGATCGGTATACTACGAGATCTGCTACCGGTACCTTACTGGGATGGCCGAGCAGGGGCCACTGACCTCTAGCCGGCCCAAGACTACGAAAACGATTCAGGTCTACGGCGAGAGGCTCATCAACGCCATCTGCGACGACGCCTATTGCGGCGAACCTTCCTGCCAAGCTGCCGCATTCATCCTCCTGAATACCTTTGTCAACGTTGGTCGGCAAGACGGCGACAACCACGTCGTTGAGACACTGAACCGTCTCAACTTTATCGGCATCCTTGTCGACTCGCTGCGAAACATCATGCATGAGTGGCACGATGTGTTTGCATCTGGTATGCCAACCTCACCCTTGACTCCGTTGCGAACCTGGTCACCTAACACGTCCGTAGGTCATGCCGACCAGCAGAATCATCAAAACGCCCGTCTTGCTCTCCTGCTGCAAATGGCGCAGTCTCGCACCGGTGCGAAGTACATCCTCTCCGCCAACTTGTTTCGCACCATCGAGACGTCGGGCCTCTTTGCCGCCGACCCAGAACTCCAAACGGACTCTACGAATCCGCGGGCTCTCGAGCAGCACTACGATTTGCTGGCCAAGATCACCCGGATCATTGGCGCAGCTCTCCTCAGCCGCGGTAGCCACAACATCGTACAGGGACGGAGGTTCCTGACGGAGCATCGCATGCTGGTGACGCATACGCTGAAGCGCAGCGCGGGCATTGGCAGCGGGAATGTCGATGAGACCCTAGAGGAGCGGATCGGCGAGCTCGCAGACGCCTTGATGGTTGTCATTGCCGCGACTGGGTTCCTGGAGGTAAGCGCACAACACAACTGACTTGTCCGACGTTTGCGAGCCAAGCGCTAACGAAATATGCAGTATGAGAGTGAATCAGCAGTAGAGTCGGCCAAGCCGGACCATGTCTTGTTCCACTGAGACTTTCGATACATAGCAAGGAATGGGGGGAGGGGGAAATGTGATTGAGCATATCATGTCAACGGCCACGTGCTTTCGTAGATTAGATTTCGGCTGGGACCAGGCTCCAGCCAGGTGGCGTTGGGAGAAAAGCAAAGTGGCAGTCCGTTCATCTATGGTGAGAAAGCGCTCCCAGAGAGCCTGTTTTTATCCTGTGGAATATATCTGCATTTCGATAGGCTCTTTCTTGAAATAGGACAACGGCTGTTTGTTTCTCTTTTGAGGGCAGCATCGAATACGCCCATGCTCTATCTTTCATGCGCCGTGGAGTCACGAATGTGGCCCTCCAAGTCCCACTCCCTCGGATGGTCCAGCTCCTATGAGAGGCCAACGGCCCAAAACTTCGGAACTGGCGTCGGAGGGGAACGCCAGTCCATCGCTTTCGCATCGCGAAAGCGTCACGACAAGTCATCAGCCTTTCGCTTGCCCTTCTTGGTGGCTGTCATGAGCTTGAGCTCGAGCGGCCAGAACCCTTTAGTTTTGGTGTTGTACGACGAACGAGGCTTCATGTCTATCTTTGCACGGCACATTGGGCATTTGCCCTTGGTAGCTTCGACGTGAAGCGACGAGTGCAGACATTGCTGGCAGTAAAGATGACCTAGGGGGAAAGGATTAGTGTGTGGACTGACTCAGATATACAGCTGGACACGTACCACAATGCGTTACCGTCAAGGTTGAGACGTCATCCATACAGATGACACACTGAAATGCCGAGAGCTTGATTCTTTTGTCCACTTCTGGCTTCTTCAACTCCTCCAGCACGCCGTTGGCTTCGGTCAGGTCGATGGTTGTGAGCTGCTCCAACTCGGGGTCGTCATTGTTGTCGCCGAAGACGTCGTCGTCGGACGGCTGGGGTAACGCTAACGGCGTCGAGTTGCCGTTGGGTTCACCATTCACTCGCCGCCGCTTCGCAGCAGGAGCATCTTTTGGTGGTTGGGCAGTAGCATCATGCAGTCGTGGAGGCGGCATTTCGACGAAGGAGCTCTGCGTACTGTCGGACGACAAGAGATCTTCGCCGAACTCATTTGTGAAGAGCGTGTTCTGCGAGTCTCCAAGACTAGATGCGGAGAGCTGTGTTGTGGATCGTGAAGGCGCGGCCACGGGTCGCTCGCAGGCTGACGAGCGTCGGGGAGGGGCGGCGGAGCCGGGGTGCTCCGCAGCGTCGACTTGAGGCTGACTGGGAGCCTGGCCTGCCTGCGAGGCCACGCCAGCAGGCGTGTTTAGGAAGGAAGGGTAGTCGGATGGCGAGGAAAAGCTGCCCTCGAAGAGGTCGTCGAGAATCTGACTTTCGCTAAAGTCGGGCAAAACGGGAACGGGTTCGGTGGGTGCCACGAGGGAAACTTCGACGCTGTCGTCGCCCCAAGCGTTCGTCAAGTCGACCTCGCCGTCAAAAATTCGCGTCTGCCGGGCCGAGGGTGACTGGCGCCTCCGTCGGTTGGGTGTAGAGAAAGGCGAGGGCGAGGGCGGGTTGGTCGTGCTCGGCGTCGGTCGCGCGGCTGCGGATGATGCGGAGGAATGATGCCTGGGAGACGAGGATCGGACGAGTGGCGAGCGCTGTTGAGGCAGCGGCGGCAGACGGGAACGCCAGCTGCCTCGCCGCCCTGACGGACTGCCAGACGCATCAAGGTCCACCACGTCCGGTGCGTCGAAGGCTTGGTCGGCGGGCGGGTCGGCGAGCGTTGCAGACGTCGACATGGTTGCCGCCGAGGAATGAGGCTGCGCGCGTCGCGGGGAGCGTGTCGGCAGATGGCGCGCACGGAGCGAGCACGACGGGGAAGAGGTTCGGACGATGAATACTGTGGGAGAGAGGCGGTCCGGGTGGTAACCGAGGGGACGAGCACATCGAGTCGGAAGCGTCCCCGGACGGACGAGGATGGCGTTGGAACAAAGTCGAGCTGAGCCGCGGGTGCGGTGGGGGCGGCGCTTCAGATGGTGGCGAGACGCCGGTTCGACGGTGCGCCCAGTGGCAACACAGTCTTCTAGGGCGCCATCGCACCCAGTCACCCACCACTGTCGCGTGCTGCAGCGAAGAGAGACGAGAGAGAAGGCCGTACGGTGCGTGCAGCCTTGCGAGGAAAGAAAAAGAAAGAAGAAAAAATGTGCAATTTTGTTAACCTTCCCACCCCGATCCTGAGCCAGAGCATCGCGCACCTTGGAGCTCACGACATGCCTCCTGCTGCACACCCCATCAGTCAACCACGGGCATCTTCGCCGGCCAAGGCCAATGTTACTGCGGCTTCACTCTCTCCCAAGAGCCACGGTCCGGCTGCAGCGTCTTGGCGGAGTAGAGCCATGCTCAAGCTAGAGAGTGGTTCGCATAGCTTAGTCCTAGTTCCTTGTATTACCCACGGCCAAGGGAGGGAGCTGCCAACGTCGGCTCGAAGGGATGAGTCGGTCGTGGCTCGTGAGCCAGCAGAGCTTGGTGGTGTCCTTAAAATGGCACGTACTGTCAACTTATACAATTGCCAGACCTGTGACATTTTGATTGCTCTTCAGCTGAAAAGTGCTTCATCCCTGATTCCATGATCGCGTCGCTCGTTTTTACAGGCTTCTACGGAGCAGGTTGTCGTCCCTGAACGGAACCAAGAGTAAATACCCCGTACCGGTGGCAGCTCTCTCCAGCACCAGGGTCTGGGCCGTCATGGGGCATTCAGATGCGGTTGGCTAATTTAACTAACCCTCGACCCCACCACGGCCGCTCCCTGCATTGCTCTCCCTCCCTGCATTATTTAGGATGACCAGGATGACCTAATCTGGCAGGGAGCTCACCTCAACCACACTCCTCGTACAAGAGTACGCGTTCGTCTCGGCGCCAGGCCACATCAACCCAGCATCGCATCGCGTCGCATCGTATCGCGCAGCCACAGCAGCACCCATTGATATCGGCGCATCGTCGTCCTGCCGTGATGCTGCATCGTCGCATATGAATGCGCTCGCCCCCGCTACTGGTCGTGTCCAGCGCGCCGCGACGGCCAGCTTCGTTCGCATCGCTCGCCACAATGCCTACCGACGCCATGCGTGGAGGGCGCATGTGCGCTGGCTGGCCGACGTCGCCAACGAGCCGAACTTGAAGCGGCAAGGCAGCCTTGCAGGTGAGCGCCTAGGTATTCGTCTCTGCTCTGCATCCGCCGCTGACCGGTCCCCAGTGTCGTCGCAGGCTCGGTTCAACGAGATCGGCGTGCAGCAGCTCAGCTCCCATGTCTTCGATCAGATCTTCCCCGACGGCTGCAAACCCGCCCCGGAAGAGCTCGTCCGGTTGTGCAAAGATCATTTGCGAAAGCACGACTTGCTCGGCAAGAACACCGACGATTCCAAGCCTATCGCATTCGATCTGCCGCAGCTGCAGGGACGGACTCTGGACGAGCACTTCCACAAGCTCGGCATGGACTGCGCGGAGCCGCACCTTACCTACGCGAAGCAATTCGTGCGCGCCAGCATCCCTCCCAAACCGAGGAAATGGGTACGCAGAAGCGGCTGGACCAAGTACTATCCAGATGGCCGGACCGAAGAAGTCGATGCGCCCGACGAGAACATGCTCTGCTTTGACACGGAGGCCATGTGGAAAGAAAGCCCTTTTTCCGTAATGGCCTGCGCAGCAGGTCCGACTGCTTGGTACGCCTGGCTGTCCCCTTGGCTGTTGGGCGAGACGGAGAACGACCGACAACTCATCCCCCTGGGCGACCCGAGCAAAGACCGGATAATCGTTGGGCATAATGTTGGCTACGACCGAGCCAGGATCTTGGAGGAATACGACATCAAACAGTCGAGGAACGCGTACATAGACACCATGTCGCTTCACGTGGCTGTCAATGGAATGTGCTCGCAACAACGACCCACGTGGATGAAGCACAAGAAAAACCGCGAGCTGAGGGAAAGAGTCGCCACTCAGACGCCCGACCACGAACTTGCCGAGCTCCTCAGTAACAGGAACATGCAGGAAGAGGAGGAACTCTGGGTGGAGAGGAGCTCTGTCAACTCGCTGCGGGATGTTGCCAAGTTCCATCTCAACGTCTCGATCGACAAGGCAGTCCGCGATGATTTCGCAGAGCTCAACCGGGACGGGATTTTGGCAAAGCTCGAGGTGCTGATGGACTACTGCGCTGCCGACGTCTCCATCACGCACCGAGTCTATCAGATTGTCTTCCCCAACTTCCTCGACGTCTGCCCGCATCCAGTCAGCTTCGCGGCGCTTCGACATCTCGCATCCGTCATCCTTCCCGTCAACAGATCGTGGGACGCCTACATTGCCAACGCAGAGGCAACGTACCACAAGCTGTCCGACGCGGTTCAGGAAAGGCTGGTTGGCCTTGCGGAGAAGGCACTGGAGATGAAGGACGACCCGACGAGGTGGGGGAGTGATCCGTGGATGAAGCAGCTAGACTGGTCCGGCCAAGAAATCCGGATGGTCAAAGGCAAGCGCAAAAATGACCCGCCCAGGCCGGCGGCGAGACAGAAGAAGCCCGGGATGCCCCAGTGGTACAAGGATCTCTTTCCCAAGAATGACGCGCCGATCAGCATCAGCGTGCGGACTCGCATAGCGCCTCTCTTGCTGAAGATGTCATGGGAAGGCCATCCATTGTTCTGGTCAGACAAGTATGGCTGGGTGTTCAGGGTACCCAAAGCCGAGAGTGCCACATACGTTGCGAAACAAATGGTGGAGTGTGTTTTCGACGAAACCGAGGCCACCCTCCGAGACGATAGAGATCACGGATTCTTCAAGCTTCCTCACAAGGATGGGCCAACGTCGCGATGTGCCAACCCCATGGCCAAGGGCTATCTGGGCTACTTTGAGAAGGGCACCCTGTCGTCGGAATATTCCTACGCAAAGGAAGCCTTGGAGATGAATGCGTCTTGCTCGTACTGGATCAGTGCCCGCGACCGCATCATGTCTCAAATGGCTGTTTACGGCAACGACTTGGTACAGGGTGCGAGCAAGAAGGGCAAAGGCGAGGCCCGCGTCGCCAGTACCGACGGGTTCATCTTGCCGCAGGTCATTCCGATGGGCACGATCACCAGGAGAGCCGTGGAAAACACGTGGCTTACTGCAAGCAACGCGAAGAAGAATCGTGTGGGCTCCGAGCTAAAGGCAATGGTCAAGGCGCCGCAGGGCTATTGCTTCGTCGGAGCCGACGTCGATTCCGAGGAGTTGTGGATTGCTAGTCTCGTGGGCGATGCGACGTTCAAGATCCACGGCGGTAATGCCGTGGGGTTTATGACGCTCGAAGGCACCAAGGCCGCTGGCACGGATCTACACTCACGCACAGCGGGCATCCTAGGGATTTCGAGAAACGATGCCAAGGTGTTCAACTACGGGCGTATCTACGGAGCCGGCCTGAAGTTTGCGGCGATGCTCCTCAGGCAGTTCAACCCCGGGCTGTCCGAAAGGCACACCATGGAGGTGGCCTCGAAGCTCTACGCCAACACCAAGGGCACCAAGACGAGCCGGAAGACCATCTACAAGCGGCCTTTCTGGCGCGGCGGAACGGAGTCATTCGTGTTTAACAAACTTGAAGAGTTTGCGGAGCAAGAGCGGCCTCGGACACCCGTGTTGGGGGCTGGAATCACGGAGGCGCTCATGGGTCGTTTCATAGGAAAGGGCGGATATCTGACGTCGCGGATCAACTGGGCCATCCAGTCGTCGGGCGTCGACTACCTCCACCTGCTGATTGTGTCAATGGACTACCTCATTCGACGCTTCAACATCGACGCCCGGTTGGCGATTACGGTTCACGACGAGATCCGCTATCTGGTGAAGGAAGAGGACAAGTACCGCGCAGCCATGGCCCTCCAGGTAGCCAACATCTGGACACGGTCCATGTTCGCGCAGCAGGTGGGCATCAACGACCTGCCGCAGTCTTGCGCCTATTTCTCCGCCGTGGACATTGATCATGTCCTGCGCAAGGAGGTAGACATGGACTGCGTGACGCCTAGCCACCCGACCCCGATTGCTCCGGGGGAGAGCATCGACATGCAAGCGCTGCTGGAAAAGGGCCAGGCGGCGATGCTTGACCCGGCCATCGAGCCCGACGCCAAATACGCGCCGAGGCTGGACGGCATACAGTATACCCCCCGCGTACCGGTGATGCAGACAATACAGAACGAGTCGGGGGACAGCCTGCCATTTATCAGAGCCCAGATCGCGACCAACGACGAGGAGCTGCGGGACGTCATCAAGGATATCAAAAAGGCCGAAGCCGAGGCAGCACCCAAGGAGAAGCCACTGAGCAAAAGATCACTGCAGAGCGTGCTGCCGTATCGTGCCCACCCCCAGCTTGTACCGATGGATGAGCCTATGTCCGTGGCGGATGCGATGAGTGCCCGGTATCGCAGCGGCCAGGAGGGGAAGAATCGATGGTCTTGGCCACGGAGCTCCGCGAAGGGTTCGCGGCCGGCGTCGAGGATCTGAACTGTGTCATTAGACCCGTCCGCGGAGAGGGGTTATTTTTTCTTCTTCTATGTCGTGTTTTGTATGATTGGCAAATGTCATGTATAATAGTCTACTGGGTTGGCGGTACTGGTAATCGGGTTGAGACGATGGGTTTCACGACATGTAACGTGCTGTAGTATGAGTGACGAAGACGGTCGCCTCAAAATTTTAGAAATCATCAGAATTATCATTCAATCGAAGCTGCGCGAGGTGAGATATGTACTCGTACTCGACCATGTGGAGGTAGCATCACAGTCGCCCAGACACACGGTGGTGGAGCAGCTGCAGATGCGGGGGCAGTGGCTTGCAGTGACGAGCAAGGATGGACGGCGTTTGGAGGGGCATGAGGGGCAGTCGCCAGCAGGGAGGCAACTGGAAGCTTGGCAAATGGCAAGGAACGAAGTGCCCTGGCCTTCCCTTGAAGCACGGCACCCGTGCGGGCGGGGAAGCTACTCGTGCGCGCGCCTGCTCCCTGCAGTGCGTTCGGGTACCATGACGACGCCATCCAACCACGGCGCCTCACGGGCAGTCCACCATCGTCATAGCTTCGTCCCGACGAGGAGCTGAAACTCACTGCGTCCAACCTCTCCCTCCCCGTCTCTCCGGCCTCATCTCAGCGCCCGCTCCCCGCTCATCATCCGCTGTGCTGCTGCCACTCCTTCCACGTAGCGACGGGCAGCATGGCCACCACCGAGGCCGTCGCGCAGCGGCTCCGCGAGTCCAAGCCGCCGGCCACGGACAGGTTCACGTACCTGACCATCATCGACAAGTCCATGTCCCCGGAGATCCTCCCCGCGCTCCAGGAGATACTCGAGGATGTGGAGCTCACCAGCGACATCGGCTGGGACCTGGTCGAGATGCTCATCAACGTGCGCGGGAGCGAGGAGTGCCTCGAGAGCATCGCCCGCCTCGGCAACCCTCGCGAGGTCATCCTCAAGGTGCTGCAGGTCATGGACACGACCGCCGGCGAGGGGGAGAACGGCGCCGAGGGCAACCGGGCCTTTGTGACGCTGTGCGGCATGCTGGGCATCCTTCACCGGAGGCTGCAGGTCAAGGCGCCCTCGCGCTTCCTTCACACGACTCTCGATACCGTCTACAGATCCTACGACCCCACGAGCGCCGAGGCCACCGCTGCCGTCATTGCCCTCGTGAGGTCCATGTCGGGCCAGAAGCGCCCGCCGCTGCCGACCCGCCAGTCCAGCACCAGGCTGGACACGCCCTTCCAGGAGAGCGACCCATCCAAGAGCGCGCCGGACCCAGAAGCCGACCAGTCGCACGGGCTCAACGACGACGAGCCCGAAGTCATGCAGCTGCTGCTCCAGTCGTTCATCACCTGTGTCATCGAGGCCTACGTCAACTCAAACAGCCTGGAGTGGGCTTCGAGGCTGCTGGAGTACACGTACCCGGACAGAATAGTGCCCGGGCGCAAGACGACGATGCAGGCATTCAGGGAGGTGGAGGAGCTCCAGGCGAGAGACGCGTTGGTCGGGCAGCTTGTAGTACGTTTGGCTTGCACACCGTGACTCGCCCCTGCTTGCGTTGCTTACACTGCTCTTAGGCGGCTGCTGCCGACTTGGGCTTGGCCAAGGAGCCGTTTGCTCTCCTGAAAAGGGTTCTCGAAGAGCCCATATGCCGGGAGCCTCTGGCTCTGGACTTTGATCCCCAGAAGCCCGAGGAGATCAAGCTAGCAGCCGGTGGCCTGATTTGTCTCATGGCTTACTTTGTCTTTGCCGCCGACGTCTTCGACGCCGACCAGCCGCGGCCCGACATACTCATGTTTCCGGATCACCACCTACTGTTGAAGCAGTTCCTCGGCGATGAGGACCCGCAAACGCAGATCATGGGCAACCCGGGAACGGTCGAGGCGCTGGTTGTCATTGCCATATGGCTCGATGGCCAGCAGCGCATCACGACGGAGAGCACAATTGGCGAAGCCAACTTCATGGCCTACCATCACCTCATCACTCTCGCGTCGGTATTCCACCCGAGCCTACGCGTCCGCAATGCCGCGACCGTCATCGCCGGACTAGTTCTGCACGCCGACCCCGACGAAGAGGACAGGCTCACGATCCTCGAGGACCTGCTGGAGAACTGCATGTTCTCGTCGCTCCAAGCCTGCGCCGTCTCCTGGCTGCGCGAGGAGATCATCACGGCAAAGAAAACAAACTCGCAGGGGCGGTTCAGCAGCCCTGACTGCCTGGAGTCTCTGCAGTACACGCTGTTCCCCAGCCTCACGCACCTCAAGGAAGCCGACAAGGACATGCTGCTGGAGTTCTGGACGCAAAGCGCCCCGCTACTCCTGCAGGCGGCCAACTTCGCGCTGTTCCTGTACGGAGGGAGCGAGTACAAGCACCTCGCGCCAGCAGGGATGGCGGCGGCCATAGAGCACAGGTACGTGGAGCCGCTGTTGCACGCGGCAAAAGCGCTGTCGGCGCAAGTGGAGGAGAAGGGCATCGAGGCGCAGGACGCAGACCCGGAGGTGCTGATGCAGTTGAGCATCCTGACGGACACGCTAGGTAGGGTCCCGCTGCAGTGAAATGGCTGGCTCTCCGGGGCCGGGGCCGGATGCAATCGAGGCAGGACGCACGTGGCTACGGCGGGCTCGGTGGTTGATGACGGCCGACAATGGGCGAATGAGTCTGGCAGAACAAGAATGGTTCCTGCGCTGCGTATCGGCGTGTGACTTGAATGAGAATTTCACGCTTGCTCGTTGCCACTGGCGTCTGCCCATTTCCCCGGTAGTCACCCGACGCGAATGCACGGCGACGGAGCATTGCAGAGATAAAGGCCGAGGCCGAGGGGGTGGTGAGACAATGGGACGGAGGGCGAGTTTTGGTCCGCCCCGCGCCGGGACTGAACCACAGACCCGTCAGCTGCAGACCCGCCCAGGATCCGAGGCCGACCTCGACAGGGATCCACCGGGCTAGATAGCGGCGCAGGCGGCGCTGGCAGGGCTGGTGGTGGTGCCTCGGGCGGTGGACCCCGGACGCCTGGCAGGGCGAGTTCGCGCGCTTGGGGGGGGTTTTTTTCGCAGGTGATGTAATTAACCGGACATGGGCGCGGCCAAGCCTAGGCCTCGCTGCACGGGCAGGCCCCGGGTGAAGGATCGGGCGACGAGGAGGCGTCCGAGCAACGCTGGCTGCACGTCGCAATAAATTAGAGCGGTGACAGCGGCACCAATTGGCCGATATTGCGCTGTATGCCTGCGATCCATGGCGCGTGCTGTGTTGGGTGCTGCTCGGCTGGATCGGGAAGCTTGCCGCCGTCACGCTGGATGGGCGCCGGCACGCGAGAGCCGATGATTGCTTACTACCTAGCTACCTTATGTATTGCCTGCCTCGCCTGCTCCTCCGCGCGCTGTTCCCTGACTCCCACCCATTGATCCGTCGATCCATCTTTCCTTGCGCTTCGCCAAGACTCCCGCCCATGAAGGTGCGGCTCGCTGCAACGCAATGGACGACAACGACAACGACAACGACCCCAAGCCGGCCCTGCTGCTCAGCACGCCCGACGGCGACCTCGTCGATCCCTTGACCGTGTCGCCCCCCGTGGGCCAGTCCCCGATGCCACCGACCCTGAACGAGGCCGAGAAGCGACAGAGGCAGAAGTCGACCCCGTTCCTCGCCGGCGAGGCCTCGACGAGCGGTCGCTTCCGCCGCCCGTCGTCGCCGGGGAGATACCTCGGCACAGGAATGGCCCAGCTGACCACCTCCCGGACCGCACCCGAGGCCGTGGGCGGGAGGAGAGGCACCGTGACATATCCCAGCGGCATCGTGTGGAAGGGGAGCCACGGGAGCCTTGTGGGACACGAATCGAGCTCCTCGTCCGATGACGACGACGCCGGGCCCTCGGCCCTCGAGCCGGCCGAGGGCGGCGAGGCTCTCCACCGGGTCATCACCAAGGGCACCGCGAAGGGGAGACGGCCCTCGCAGGTCGATGCGAAGGACAAGAAGTTTCACGGCTTCCACGTCGCCGAGGAGCACTTCCAGACCACGGGCCAGGTCAGGGAGGATGGCCGGCTCCGCATCACGGTCCACGAGACCGCCCACACTGGCTACATTGCCAGAGCGCTGGGCGCAGCCGCGCACAAGGTGCTGCCCAAGAGGCACGCAACCGGCCTGTCGGTGAAGCTGCCGCCGGGCGCTGCCAGTCGTGCCCCCAAGGTTCCGCCCAAGCTCAACATTGTCATCATGGTCATCGGGTCCCGCGGCGACGCGCAGCCTTTTCTCAAGATCGGCAAGGTTCTCAAGGAGCAGTTCGGGCACCGCGTACGCATCGCCACGCACCCGCAGTTCCGCGAGTTCGTCGAGAGGGACTCGGGGCTCGAGTTCTTCAACGTCGGCGGCGACCCGTCGGAGCTCATGGCCTTCATGGTCAAGAACCCGGGCATGATCCCCACCATGGAGACGGTCAAGGCGGGCGAGATTGGGCGCCGCAGAGACGCCATGGCGGAGATGTTCGAAGGCTTCTGGAGGGCTTGCGTCAACGCGACGGATGATGAGAAGGACCGTGACAACTTGAAGATGATGAGCGACAAGGACCCCTTCGTCGCAGACGCCATCATCGCGAACCCACCAAGCTTCGCCCACATCCACTGCGCCGAGGCGCTGGGCATCCCTCTGCATCTCGTCTTCACCTTTCCTTACACGCCGACACACGCATTCCCGCACCCCCTGGCGAGCATCAAGAAGTCGAACCTCGACCCCGGCTACACCAACTTCATCTCGTACCCGCTGGTGGAGCTGATGACCTGGCAGGGGCTCGGCGACTTGGTCAACAGGTTCCGCGTCGAGACGCTCAATCTCGACCCGGTCTCGACGCTGTGGGCGCCGGGTGCGACGTACCGCCTGCACGTTCCTTTCACCTACCTGTGGTCACCGGGCCTCGTGCCCAAGCCTGAGGATTGGGGCGAGGAAATTGACGTATCCGGTTTCGTGTTCCTTGACCTCGCCACGACGTACAAACCGTCGCCAGAACTCCTCAGCTTCCTCGACGCGGGAGAACCTCCCATTTACATCGGGTTCGGGTCCATCGTCGTCGACGACGCGGATACGTTCACCGACATGATATTCGAGGCTGTCGAAAAGGCCGGGGTGCGGGCCTTGGTGTCAAGGGGCTGGGGTGGCTTCGGCCGCGACGACGTGCCCGACAACATCTTCATGCTCGGCAATGTCCCGCACGACTGGTTGTTCCCCAGGGTCAAGGCCTGCGTCATCCACGGCGGCGCCGGCACCACGGCCATCGCGCTCAAGTGCGCGCTGCCGACGATGATCGTGCCCTTTTTCGGCGACCAGCATTTCTGGGGCAGCATGGTCGGCAGCTCGGGCGCCGGCCCGGATCCCATTCCGTACAAGCGCTTGGACTCGGACAAGATGGCCGAGGGCATCAGGTACCTTCTCACCGACGAAGCCAAAGAGGCGGCGGGCGAGATCGCCGACTCGATTGCGCGCGAAGGCGACGGAGCGGCCAATGCCGTCGATTCTCTGCGATGGCACCTCGACCGCTTCGGGCCGAAAACGATGCGTTGCTCGATCCTCAACGACCATGTTGCCGTGTGGAGGCCCAAGAATTGCCACCATCTCAGGCTGAGCCCGCTGGCTGCCAACATGATGGTCGAGAGCGGACTGATCAGCTGGAAGAAGCTGCGGCTCCTGCGGCATGTGGAGTGGAACGACTTTGAGGGGCCCGGAGAGCCGGTGACGGGCGTCGCGGGCTCCTTGACCCAAACCATGAGAGGAATATTCACAGGGGTGGGAGCCGCGCCCTATCGGTTGGGCAGGACGGCGAAGAAGAGATTCAAGAAGAGGATGCAGGCGAAGCGCCGCAAGCAGGAACAAAACGACCAACAATCTGATGAGGACGCTCAGGAAGGGAGCAGCACCTCCAACGGAAACTCGTTGAAGGGCAAGCCAAGCGACGCCAGGAGACCCTCGCTTCCGGGCCCTGGCCCCGAAGCATATCTCGCCGACGTGGCCAGGAGCGTCAAGTTGACCACCATGGCCATCGCCAGAGCGCCGGCGAGCCTGCTCCTCGCACTCGGCCAGGGCTTCCACAACGCGCCGCGTCTCTACGGCGACGACACGGTGCGCCGGCCGACGCGCATCACGGGCTTCCGCTCCGGCCTCGTCGCCTCGCGCAAGGAGTTCGTGTACGGCTTGTACGACGGCGTGACGGGCGTGGTGCGCCTCCCCGTCCGCAACGCGCGACGCGAAGGCACAAGCGGCTTCGTCAAGGGCACGGGCATGGGCCTCATGGGCTTCGTCCTCAAGACGACGTCGGCATTCGTCGGGCCCTTCGCGTTCACCCTGCAGGGCCTCATCAAGCAGGCCGAGAGGCGCAAGTCGCCGCAGAAAGCCGTCCGCCGCGCGCGCATCCTGCAGGGCCAGATCGAGAGCAGGGAGCTGGGCGAGGAGGAGCGCGCGCGCCTCACCGAGAGCGTCATGGAAGGCTGGAAGGTCCTCGGGGAGCTGCGCGCCGCCGTCGAGGGGGAGATGCGCCGGCGCGGCTTCGCCGGCCGCGTCGACAGCGTGCTGCTCGACGTGAACCCCATGTTCGCCGAGATGGACGTGGCGCGCGAGTGCCTCGAGCAGCTGCGCGCCGGGCGCCCGCTCGACGAGGTCCTGGAGGCGCACGGCGGCGAGATCAAGTGGCAGTGGGCGCATCACGGGCACAACGGGGACGTGAAGCGCGGGAAGGGGGCCGCGGTGGCGGCGGCCGTGGACGAGGAGGAGATGGCGGAGCGGCACGGCGAGGACGCCGCCGTAACGCAGGCGCCGGCGCAGGATGGCGAGGCCGCGTCGGAGAAGCAAAAGTACGCGCAAAATGGCGAGGCAGTACCAGCGCCGCCGACCATGACGGTCGCGATGTAATTTTTGGAGGCTTCCCTTCTCTTTCTCTCTCTTTTCTTCTTTTTTATTGTTGTGCTGTCGCATTAGATATACCCAGAAAGTAACTCAGTCGCACATTCGCTCCGATATACAGTATAGTTTTATATACTGTCATTTTCTTTGGAAGAATCGTCATTATAATCGTTGGCCCAGCGCACCAACCCGTGGTGTCGTCGCAGCGCAGTTTACACTATATGCCATGTGCCTGTCTAACTTGGTCTCTAACCCTCGGCGCCTCAACGCCTCCGGTCCCGGTCGTAGTCCCGGTGCCGGTCCCTATGCCGGTCGTGGTCGCGATGCCTATCCCTATCCCGATCCCTGTCCCGTTCCCGCTCCCGCTCCCGTTCCCGCTCCTGCTTGTAGCTGTGCTCGTGCCTCCGGCCCTCCTTGCGCTTACTCTCCTCCCGCCTGTACTCGTCGAGCCGCACGCGCTTCTTCTTGGCGCCGTTCTGGTTCCAGCCGCCCAGGTCCTCGGCCTCCTTGAGCTCCTTGGCGCCGAGGCCGAGGCGGTTCGCGCGGCGGCGCGCCTGCTTGGGCTTGGGCCCGCGCTCCTCGCCGTCCCAGCCCATGCCGCGGAGGAGGGCGGCGCCGAACTCCTCGACGGGCATGGCCTCGTAGTCGTCGAGCGTGGACGCGGCGCCGGCGCGGTCGGCGTCGCGGCGGTAGGCGTCGTCTTCCGAGACGGCCGGCTGGTGGATGGTCTTTGGCTTCGTGGACGTGCGCCCGAGCAGGGCGTCCATGGCTTCGTCATCGGCGGTGCGTTCGCGCTCGGGGGGTTCCGGTTGGGCTTGGCCGTTGGGCTCTCCTGGGCGCTCCTCCGGCGCATCACCGGCTGCCTGGTCGTCGTCGTCCTCCTCTTTCGCACGCTTCTCCTTGACCGTCAGACCCCATTTTATCTCCTTGTCCTGGTCTGCAGGCTCGGTCTCGGCGGTGGTCCCGTCTCGTTGGGCCCTCGCCTCCGCGGGCAGCAGGTTCTTGCCCGGTCTCTGCGCCTTCACCTCGGCTCTCCAGTCGCGATTGGGCTGCCTCTCGATAACGAGCACCTTCTTCTTCGTCTCCCTTGCGCGCCTCTCGCGCTCCGTCTCCGCGCCATCTGCGCCGAATCCCGTGATGGCCTCGTGGCGGCCTCTGTGGTGGCGCTCGTCGTCGGACTCGGAGTCGGAGCCTGCGCCCAAGGCGTGGTGGCGCGGCCGCTTTCCCAGGCTCGACGGCGGGTTGGACCGGGGCGACGGCTTGTTGGAGGAAGAAGGCGTGCCGAACTTGATGGCGATGCGCCCCTTTTCTGGCTCGCCCATGGCGCACGGCGTGGGAAGAGAGATGTCTTGTTCCTGGCGTCGTTGGAGGAGCCGGGCTGGCTGGTCATCAAAGGAAAAGAGACGGCCCACATGGCAGGCAAGCGATAAGATACGGAGGCTCGATACGTCAAGCCGCAGGCGGCAAATGTGTGGCGGGTGGATGCGGCTGGTGCGTCGGCCCATCCGCCGTTCCGCAAGCCGTGTACGTGTTCGTGTACGGAGTACGGGGTACCTTGTACTCGCATCGCGCGACACGATTCAAGGCTCCCGCCGTCTGCCTGTTTTCCTGCTCGCCGTCGTGCGGGTATTTTTAGATGCGACAGTAGTTGCAGAGACGGCCGCAGGCAGAAAGGTGCTCGAATGATTGGCGTTGCGCGACGAAAATATGTAGCTGGCATGCCTTAGCTGCAAAGTACTACTTGTACGTACGGTACTGGCTCAGGGAGAGTTTCGACCTCAAAGCAAAGCACGCGAGCGGGCTCATTTCGCAAGCCGGATTGCACATTGCTGGCCCGCCTCCGCATGCATGCAAGCCGTGCCGCTCACTGTGCGCGGCGGTTGGTGGCTTTCCCGGGCCCCAATGGCTCGCCCGACGCGCCAGTGCGCTATCCTTCTCCCCGCCGCAAGCGCACGCAACCCTGTTAAGGCCCCCGGGTTCCCCGTACAGTGCGACCCCCTCCCATCCACTAACGGCAAGCCGCCCTCAGCGGCTCAATAGCGCAGGGAGCCTAGAGTGTACGCGCGCCCCCGCCGCCGCCGTCGCCTGTCGACGCCCCCGAGCCTGCCCCCTCCCTCTGGGAAAATCTCATCCACCGCTGGCAGTCCCCCCTAGGATCCCCCAAGTCTCCCCCCCAAACCCGGGCGCCGCAGCCTAGCAAAATTTGAACACCACCTTGCCCTCCCCCCAGCACCTGGCGACGCCCTCACCAGCAGAGCGACCAGACCGAGCGAAAAAATAAAATCCGTCGACGCGGCATCAACCACCACGCTTTCCATCGCCGCGCACCCCGTCCTTCATCTCCAGCGGCCTCGCCCTGCAGCCTGGTGCATCCGTTTTGCCCGCAAACGGATGTCGCGACCGCCGATGCTATGACTGAGGTCGGGCACGCCGACCTGTCGAGGCTGCTTCAATCCAAGCGCAATGACTGCAGGTGCGTCGCGGCCCATCGGAAAGAGCGATTTTTTCCGATTCCAACGGTGGTATTTTTGTGATGCTGACGATGCGCAGTGCAATCGTAACGTCGCGGAAGCGCAAGCTGCGCGAGCTGTTCGCGGTCGCGACCCAGGTTGACACCCTGCCCGACGATGGCTTTGCGAATCCCGACGCGCCAGCGGCCACGCCCGCCGAATGGCAATTCCTGCAAGCCAGCGACATCTTACAGTACGTCTCGAGATCAGCTTTCCGCCCTTTTGCCCGTCGCCCGCTTCGCGCTCGTCGATTGCCGTGCTCCGTTTGGTTGTTGGCGGCGTGTTCTGCGCTGCATTCCATCTCTAACCTTACTGACCCGTCGCAGGGGCAAGACGCTGAACGAGCTGAACATCCCCGCGAGGCCGAGGCCGTCCCTCGAGAGACTGAAGCGATCGATCACCGTCGCCGCCGATGCAGTCGCGAATCTAGCACAGCCAGCGTCGTCGGCTGAAGTCGCCCAGAAGGCGGCTGCAAAGGCCCGTAGCGATGCGGCCCTTGCTGGCGCCTCGCTGCCGAAGGACGGAGACACTGCCCCCGTAGCCCGGACGACCTCGACGCCCGACAACTCTGCGAGAACCACGGTCGCTTCGCCGAACCTTAAGGCGCCGCCGCCGCCTTCGTCTCAAAGCCCGCCGTCTCCGGGACGACTAGCCAACGCCAACTCGACGCTTGTCTCTTCAGTCGCTCCGACGACGACAGGCAGTTCCGATGGCGCGACGCAGAAGCACGGTGCGGAACTGAATGGCATCTCAAGCCACGATGTAACCAGCCAGCCTTCAACCCACGACAAGCTTCCACCTGGCACGAAGGGTTCATCAATGAATGCGACGAACGATGCGCCTGCAGGATTGTTGTCTGGATCCGCTACGGGAGCCGGCACAGACGGCAAACCCGTCGAGGGGAGCGAGCGCAATGCACCACTATCCATCAAGCCCCCTACCGACGCGTCCAAAGTTCCGGAGGCCATGTCCACCCCAGGCTCGACCGCCGCAAGTGCTACGACCCCGGCGATCCACGACGCATCTACGGATACGAGCCCGGACAACGAAGGTCCACGGCTCGGTGGCGCGGCCGAGCAGAAAGAAGCTCTTGCGAGCAACGACGTCAGGAGCCAAGGAAGCGCCATCGATGCCCAGGATCAGGGCTTGAGTGCGGAAGACCAGCTGCTGCAGGAGTCGATTCAATCTGCTGCGGCAGCAGTCAAGGCGGACAGAAGCATTGCGGCCGTTCTCTCCCATGCCGCTCCCAATGCGTCGACCAATATCGCATCGAAACCCCTCCCTACGACTGGTGAAGCGCCGCCGCCATCCGCTCCCGCCTCAACTGTCCACCTGCGTTCTGCAGAAGTTCCCGACAGCAAAGTTGGAGCTCCAGACCAGATGGACGTGGATACGTCCGAGGTAAAGCCAGAGGGTCAAGATGAACAGGTTCCATCATCTCAGGACGTCAACCCTCCTACGCAAGGTGCACCCACCGCCCCTGCCACAGAGAAAGCTCAGCACAAGGAGCAACCACAAGCAGCAGAGCGAGCCGTGACCCGGGTATCGTCTGGTGCTATGCGACTGAAGTCTGTCAGCGAGATCGTAGGAAGCACGATAAGATCCGCCCACGCGACGGATCAAGAATGCACCTCCAAAGGGGCCCACGATCAACTAACGCCGGTTACGTCAACTCCACAATCACCTGCCTCGAGAGTGAGGAACACTGGCGCGAGGAGAGACAGGATCAAGGGGCACTCCTCGACTGTTCTTTTCGGAAAGCAACCAAAGCGAGTCGAAGACAAGGCGTTGGTACCTGGCCAGAAGGAGACGATCCAACCCTCCGACGACTACTACACCCCTCTCTTTGTGCAGAATTTCACTGGATCTTCGAATTGGATGCAGCCCCTCGAGCGAATTCTGTTTCAAGCAAACAAGACCATCTCTAGTCCCGACGCACACCTTGTCATTCAGGATCACCAAGCCTGCAGGGTCCTAAGAAGAGTATACCACTTGCAGCAGCACGACAAGTGGTCTCTGAGACAGCCGAAACGCTGTCCAGAGCCAACCCGACCACCGTCCCAGTGGGATGTATTGCTGCAGGAGATGAAGTGGATGCGCACAGACTTCCGCGAAGAGCGAAAGTGGAAAATGGCGGTTGCACGAAACCTGGCGTACGCGTGCGCTGAATGGCACGAGGCCACGCCCGAGGAGCGCACAATGCTTCAGGTAGCAGCCGTCATTCCTCCAAAACGCCAAGTCGCAGAAGGTGACGTGTCCATGGTTGACGTGGATGAGGATGGCGCGGAGAGTCAACCTACGCCAGACCTCGTGTCTTCGGGAGACGTAGATTCTCCGCAGAACGTGGACGATCTCGTCGAAGACTTCGTCGAGACAGTCGCCCCGTCGGCAATATTCACGCTGCAGGAAGAAGACGTGGTTTTCGGGCTCCGGAGAACGGCTGCTGCCGACAAGCTGCTGGGGGAGCTCCCCATGTACGGATCGCCTCTGAAGATCCCGAAGTTCGACGTGACCGGCCCCGAATACGACCCTGACGCGCACTGGCGCCGCCCTGCTCTTCCCCTGAGCAAATACGTCGAGGGAGAGATGAAGCTGGCGCTTCCGGGCCCACCAAGAAAGCGCAGCCGCTTTGACTACGAGAACGAGGACTCCGACGACGAGAAGGATGGCGATTTCGTCGCCGACCACCTCGTGCACCATGTCACGCTGCCCCCGAGCACGGATGAGGTATCGTTGTTTCATCCGGAGTCGAAACATATCCGCGATCGCCTTCACGCTGGCCACCAGTTCCGCCCACCGTCAGAGCATCCAATGCCGACTCAGGGCTTCTACGAGTCCCGAAGCCCGTCTCAGTGGACCATGCCCGAGGACGACGAGCTTCGTGGGCTCGTTCGGGAATACTCGTACAACTGGTCGTTGATATCGAACCTGCTCTCGACGAAGTCGTCCTTCATGGCCGGTGCCGAGCGGCGGACGCCATGGGAGTGCTTCGAGCGCTGGATCAACCTCGAAGGGCTTCCGGCGGATATGCAAAAGACGCAGTACTTCAAGGCTTACAACAGCCGGATTGAGGCCGCCCAGAGAGTGATTGTTCAGCAAAATCAACTTGCGGTGCAGCAGGCTACGGCGTCCGGGGGCACCATCACCCCGATGCGGCGACGGCCCTCCGTTCCCCTCAGGGTGGAGAGACGTCGCAACCAGAAGCACTTGACGCTGTTTGATGCCATGAGGAAGCTGGCCAAGAAGCGAGAGACTGCCCTGCAGAAGCAGCAGCACTCTGCTTCGCAGAATGCGGCCAACAAAAAGAACAACGACGCCGTCTCCCAGCGGCCGGCGAAGACCCCGAGAGATTACAGTCTCATGCGTTGGGAACGTGACCAGGCTTTGGCCGAGAAGATGGCCCAGTATGCGCAACGGCAAGAAGCCCAGCGGCGAGCTGCCATGCAAGCCAGGGCGCAGGGCCAAGCCGTCCAAGTCGCCGCAGCCGGTGGCGTCGGTGTGCCGGGCCAGAACGGGAATCATCTTGCCGGCAACCCTGCCGTCAACGGTGTCGGCCGTGCCATACCGAACCAACTCGCCGCTGCGGCCGCTGCTGTCGCGGCCAGCCAAGGTCGGCAACGCATGCCCATGCAGGCCCCGGCCAATGGCGTTGGTGTCGCCGGCGTCCAGGCCCAGATGACGGGCGCCGGCGGCCTGTCGGCGCCTCCCCAGATGAACGGGGCGCCGACGGCGCAGATGCAGGGCATGCAGCCGCAGCAGAGGATGCCGATGCCTAACCAGCAGCCGGATGCCAACCTGATGCTGCGCGCTCAGCGCATCTCGGAGCAGCAGCGCGCCGCCGTCCAGATCCAGCAGGCGCACCAGGGCCAGCAGCATCACCCGCAACAGCAGAACAACGTCGGGACCCCGGGTGCGACCGGCCAGCACAACTCGCCGCCTCTGCGGAACGGCGTCAACGGCATCAGCCAGCAGACCTTCATGAACAGCGCGCAGGCGATCATGGCATCGTACAACACCGCGGCGGCGGCCAACGGCAACGGCCACGGCTCGCCGCAGGCAAACGGCCTGCACATGCCGTCCGCCGCCGGCGCCGCCTCTCCCGGTCCGCGCGCGCACCCTCAGCTGCCCCCCGGCCTCGCGGCGCAGCTCAGCCAGCTCGAGGCGACCTTCCGAGCTAAGCACTCGAACCTGACGCCCGAGCAGGCGCGGCAGCTCGCGACGGAGCATCTCACGCGGGCCATGATGGCGCAGCGGCAGAACGCCATGAACGCCGCTGCGGGCGCCACGGGCCAGGCCGCCATCGCGAGCAACATCGCAGCGACGACGAGCCCGCACCAGTACGCGGCGCTGCTTCGTCAACAGCAGCAGCAGCAGGCACAGCAGCAGCAGCAGCAGCTCCTCCAGCAGCAACAGCAGCAGAAGGGTACACCGCAACAGCACCACCAACAGCCACAGGCCCAACAGCAGAAGCAGCCCCTGCCGCCGCACCAGCATCAGGCTCAGCATCAACAGCTCAACACCCCGAGCCAGGGCACGCCCGTTCCCCACGCCGGCACCCCGACCGCTTCCTCTGCCAGCCCCGTGCAGTCCCACCAGCGCGCCTCGAGCGGCAGCGCGACACCCTCGGCCGCCGTCGGCAAGTAAGTCGGCGCCGGGGGGGTGTTCCGCCGCTGCATCCTGGGGCTTGTTTGTTCAATCTGCAGGTTTAGTGTATTGGGAACCTATCGCCAGCTGCTCCTCACTGGAATTTCGCATTGCTCCTTGGTAAGCTTGACACAGCGACGACTTATCAGCCTTCACGGCGTGTGTTTGGTTTTCTCCGCGCGGGTTCATGGATTGGGGGGGAGTCGCGGGCTTGGCAAAGCGGCATGCAGGAAGCGGGAATGAAATGTACGAAACTTCTTTACATATTTAATGGTCGAGCGTTGTAGCCTCGCTCGACGACTTGCCCGACAAAAGGCGGCAAATGAACATACTACCCCCCTTCTACAAAGAATGCTTGATCCGTCCTCTCGTATGTGTTTCGTGTGTGCGTATATATAGTGATGGCGTGTTGATGGGGGTTCAAGGACACGGCAGGCTGCATGCACCCGGCAATTTCCAAACTTGTCCACCAGGGACACGCAAACACCAAGTGAAAAACAAATAGCCATTCATGCATGCACTGACGCACTCGAGACAGGTCGTGACTGCTCGGGCTCTAATCGCCATATCTATACTCGTACAGTACAGGCACTACGTAGCGTGCGCATGGATTCCCGTCGGGCTTCATTAGCTCCCGTTGCCGCCGCCTCCCCGACCCGCATCGCCGTGGAGCAGCAGTTTGGGCTTGATAAAGTCCTCGTCGAGCTGGCGGAAGAGGCCGGCGGGGTCCTCGGCGCTCCACAGCTGCCTTATGGCGCCCGAGGCAGTGATCGGCGCCGTGGCGGGCGCGTCGCCCGAGGGGGTCATGAAGGGGCTATCGGACTGCGACGGAGGATTCGGGCTTGCGCGCGTATGGGGCGATCGGCGAGCGGGCGGTGGCAGGTCGGACGTGTCGATGTCGCTGCCAATGTCCGAGTCATCCACGCCGCCGCGGAGGAGGTCGGTTCGCTCAGGGTCGTCCTCGCCGCGGGTGGAGTTCTTGCGGCTCAGGCTCTGGTTGCGAGCGCCCGTGTGTGGCGACGAGTGGCCGGACACGTACGCCGCAGAGTTATTTGCCGGGCCCCCGAGGTTGCTGAGGGCGACGTTTCCGTTCCGGCGCGGTTGATAGCCAATCGCGGAACCCGACCGCTTCGCCTGGAGGCCGCCCCCAAATGATTCGATGTCGAATTCGTCATCGCTGTCGATCTCCTCTACGACGCCAGTGCGGATGCCCAGGATCTCCAACATGCGGGCGGTCGTGCCGCCAAAGATGATGACCGTCAACACGACGACGACCAGGACCGTCGCGCGAAGAGCGTACGCGTTCTCGCCGGCGAGAAGGGCCGCCAGTGCCACACCGACGGCTCCGCGGAGACCTGCCCAGAAGAGCATGGCCTGGTAGTTGTACGGCAGCTCGTCCTGGACCTCGACGCCCCGCCGTCTGGCTCGATACCGGATGAACCAGTTGATGGCCCTCGACAGGGGGAAGACAGCGACCCATCTGGCGGCGACGACGGCGAGGATGGTCACGATGATCAGAGGAGGCTGAAACTGAAGCGCATTGTCCGTGAACAGGGATAGACCGAGATATATGAAGATGAAATTCTCGGACAATTGCGACATGACCTGAAAGATGTACTTGGTGGTGAGCTGCGTGCGTCTCGACATGTTGAAGTAAGCATAGTGCTTGAGCGTGATGCCGCAGAACAGCAGCGACACGATTCCTTTGGTCCGTCAGCCCAGTCAGCAGATAAGCCTGCGCGCCAGAAGGACTCACCAGACATGTGCACGCCGTGCGAAAAGAAGTATGTGGCATAGGAGATGAGTACAATCAGACAGCTCTCGATCTTGGGCGTCCTCCTCAAGTAGGTGAATTTGAGGAGCAGGGCAGTCCCCACGCCAACGATGACGCCGATGAGCATACTGCCGAAGAAGATGAGCAAGAAGATGCCTGTACCCTCAAAGAAGCTGAGGATTCCGTAGCTGGAATGGTCTCCCTTGTTGTACTTTTGCGCCGTCTCGAATATGACAATGGCGATGGCGTCGTTGAGTATCGACTCCCCGAAGATGATGGTGTAGAGCTTCGGGTCGACCTTGTAGGTGTTGAAGATGGCCAGGATGGTGACGGGGTCGGTGGCAGAGAGGGTCGCGCCGACGGAGATGGCGTCGATGAAGGTCAGGTCCAGGGAGCCCGGGAGCAGGGTGAAGAGCCACAGTATCAAGCCGATGACGACGGCAGAGAGAAAGGTTCCGGCAAAGGCAAAGGTCAGGATGGTGCCGATGTTGCGGAAGAAGTTGGCTTGGTGCAGCTCGTAGCCCGAGGATAGGATGATGGGCGGGAGGAGGAGGTTGAAGAATATTTGAAAGTCGAAGCTGATGAGGTTTCGAATCGAGTCACCCGAGGTGACGAGAAGGATGAGGCCGACGGTCATTCCTAGCGTCCCCAGACAGGTCAGCGGTCAAAGGAATTGATGCATCGCCCGGCAGTGCTGGCCGTACCTGCAAAGATGGAAATGACGGTTTCGTGTACAGCCGTGACCTTTTTCATCTGCAGCATGTAGCTGGTGAAGAAGGCGATGATGAGCAGCATTATGGAGATGAAGAGTGCCCACGCAGCAAAAAGCTCCTTCTGCGCCGAGTCGCCCTCTGTGTCGAAGTGGTCAGCAATTGTCGCGCAACGACGTCAACGTCTCAGGGAGTTGGCTGCAGCAACGCACCTTCGGGGTCCGTCTCTTGGGCCTCTCGCCCTGCAAAATACGGTCAGTACTGGAGCACACGGACAGCTTGGATGGGCGGCAGACGCACGGAAGAGCTGGAGGCCCATGTCGGCGACGTGGGCGGAGGACAGCATCGCGGTCGGCGCGCGGTTCGAGCGTGGGGGGAGTTGTCGGCGGCGGGCGCGCGTTGGGCGGAGGCTGCTGTCGAGGTTGGGGCCTCACGGCGGGACGGGTGCGGGGAGCATGAGTTGGCTGCAGAGAAGCGGTCGCTCGGGGACGGGCTGAGATGCGCGGCGCGGCGCCGATGCGGCGGATGGAAATGCGAAGTGTTGTGTCTGGACGGGCGGTGGAAGTCGACAGCTTGCAACTATTCGCAGGCGCAGGGAGCGAGCGAGTGGAGGCTGGTTGACGTGGTGGTGGGACGCTGGCTTGGCTGGCTTGGCTGGGACGGTGGGGACCTGACATCCTGGCACCTGCACCCGCAGTTCATCAGCGAGCAGAACTTCCTGATCAGGCACGAGGGTCGGGGCGGACGGCCGCCGGCTCGCTCCAGGCACCGGCGCAGCCAAGGTCATCGGTACATGGACGCGAGTGCGCGGGGAGGGGGGCGGCTCAGTAGAGGGTACCTGCCTGGGCCGCTATAGTGACGTGATGCTGGTTGGCAAGACACGGGACTCGACAACTTCCTGAACATATATTTCTTTTTCTTGCGAGACCTCTAATTACTAGTCTTCACGTCCCTATCTTTACTTCTTGCTACCTTGCGTTTGCGGGTGCTGGTGCGACATGCGACACTACTTCCCAACTTCAAGTTCTCTCAAACGGCCATACGTCATGCACGAGGCGCTCAACGACTTGAGATGTATGCAGGTTGATTAACATTAAAACAGTCACTGTACAATGAGACCGACTTGAGATGTGCGGGTTAATTAATATTAAAAAATTACTGTACTGCGAAGACCGACTCAAGATGTGCAGATGAATCAAGATTAAACAGAAATTACCGTAACCGTGAAAGATGCTGAAATATTTTCCATGGCGTTCCTTGACCTCTTCAGTCAAAGGTCGCATATACAAAAGATCCCAACTCAGAGCGGGTTGTTCACCTGAATGACGGCCGGTCCCGCGAGAGTGGCCGCCACCACGGCGTCGGCGCTCGAGAAGTTGTTGGCCGTCGTCAGTTCGGCATGGCTGAACCCTTGCATGACGTTGGCCGTGTATGGGAACCGCGCGTGGAAGCTGATGACGTTCCCGTTCCACTGGACGTTGCAGATGGGCACGGAAATGGGCAGCTGCTGGCCCGTCGTGTAGGTGAGGAACAGCTTGCTGCCGTCCGAGCCAACGAAGGGCGCGGCCGCCGGCGAGCTGGACAGGTCGGCGGTGAAGGAGAGCAGCTGGTCCTGGGGCTCGAGGGCGGCGACGGCTTGTCCGTTGGTCAGGATGGGCGGGAAGATGGGCAGGTTGATGTTGCTCAGCGGGAACGGGCACGAGCCGGGGACGACGAACCCCTGCAGCGCCGACCAGGCGAACGGGCCCGGGACCGTGGTCAGGAAGGGCGACTCGGACGGCACCTTTCGCAGGACAACACGGTAGTAGCCGTTCTGCTCGCCCTCCTGGCCGATGATGGAGGAGACGATCTGGACGACGGGCGTGAGGCCGTCCTGGGCGAACACGACGTTTGCGCCCTGCAGCGCGCCCAGAACGACGGCAGTGAAGGTCTCGGCGAGGTTTATGGCGTCTTGGAGGTTGGACACGGGGAATTGGTACTGGCAGGCCGACGGCGCAAATTGCCCGGCGTTCTTCAGAACGGCCACGGCCGAGATGGCGTGCTGCTCCTCTTGCTGGAGACCGCGTCGTTAGCAAAACGCATCAACCATGGCCAGTCACGGTGAACGGCGCTTACGGCGAGAACGGTCGAGAATATCTTGACCAGCTCATCCTTGTTTGCGGCGCCGTAACCAGCAGCCCCGCTAGAGATGTTCTGGAGCAGCGAGGAAAAGAATGCCGTCTCGAAGAGCTCGTTGAATGCGATGAGCTGGAACGTCGTCGTGCTGTTGGGGGGGAGCGTCTTCGGCGGCGGGCCGTTGGGCAGCAGGCCGCCCGCCTGCTGCGCTATCGCCATCTGCTGCTGGGGGTCGGGGTTCGGGAACCCATCGTTGTTCGGGATGGACGCTCCGAGGGCGAGGCCCAGGACGGCGGACAGGGAGACGAGTCGAGACAGCATCGTGGCGACCAAGGCTTGGTGCGGCTGGCGGGTGTAAGTGAGATGGCTATTCGGCCTTCGGCTTGCTAACGGTGCGGCCAGGCGTTTTATCTAGTTCTTCTCCACCCGTTGCCTGCTCGCAACCGTTGCCTTCCATCCTGCTCCCAAAGGCTCCATGGAATGCGCCTCATATCAAAGTCTATGCTTGCCCGTTGACGTTCTTGGTCGCACGTTGACGCTCCATCTCGAAAACATGGCGACTCAGGGTGGGAGGCGGGGCACCCACAGTCCATCGCCGCCCGCCTGTGGAGCAACGCACCAGTGGAACTATCCTCCCGGCCCCCCAAGTGCCTCAAGTTCAGTAAGGTACCTACTGTCCGCAAAAGGCACTTTTCTGAGAGCATGGTGGTCGTTGTTTTGTTGTGTTGTTTTGTGCTGCTGGCACACTAATTTCCACTAGCATGTGTCCATCCGAAACATCTCAGTGGCTGACGGGTGTAGGCGTCATAGAGACGCCGGATGTGGACATGCCGGCGGAAACGCCACCTCCGTCTCGGCCGTTAAAATAACAACAACAGAGCCGTTTCCTCGGAGCTTACTACGAGTATGCATTGAATAACGGTGAGCGACGAGTCATGGTGAGGAGGGCCTCGGCCGGACGAGAACGACGTCGTAAGCCTCGGCCGTTCTTTTGCGAAGTGAAGAATCCGTAGAACAGCACGGCTGGGAGCCCGCCACATTTCCGGAAGCTTTCACCTCCGAGCGTTACGATTTCTCTACAGTCCCTGTGAAAGATTACCGAGTTGTGTTGTCATTGCGACGAAATTGCCTTCTAGGCTTCAATGCAAAAGCTTGTCCGGCGGAGGCTGGATGGACGGACCACCAAGGCTTTCTCCGCGCAGAGCACGGTTCGCTACCATACAGGGCTTGACGGGATGCTTGCTTTCTTGTGCCACCAAACTCAACATCAGCCACCGTCACGGAATAAGGTATAGATTGACTTGGAACGCTGAAACGCAGCCACACCTACAAGCATCGGGGGGGCACATTGTTTTGCTCACAGAAGGTGCTTCGCCATCGTCGTCAGTCCCTGGACTGAGCCCAGGTCTGACGATTTCCATATTAAAGCGATGATAAGGTCAGTGTCCCATTAGTACCTACGTTGAATAGACTTGGCGTATGACTAGATGCCTTTTAAAGTCAATATCATCGCCATATCGTTGAAATCTACATGTAATCAACGTGACCGTGCTGCGCATTAAGTGATGAACCAATTTCACCTGTCGAGAATTTCACTATCCAAAATATGGGGATAATACTCACGTATATTGACAAAGAGGACCGGGATAGCAGCTTCGTGCAGATGATCAGAATGGCGTCAATATGTAGCTTCAAACCCCGTCAACTGGGCACATGCATATTAAGACGCCATCGACCTACCCTGCACTCTTGAATTGCTTGGCTGGTGACATGTCTGAAGTTGCCACAAGACAAGCAGCAATTTCTTCAACTGGTCAGTCAATCGAAGAGTCGTGTTCAAAGCTGAAGAGCCTCCAAGTCATTTGGCCCTTTAATAAAGTACTGTGCTGTCCTGCGTACCTTGCGTGCCTTGCTCGGGTCGGCATAGCGGGGCCGTGCCGCGGTGGTGGGTCGTTCTGGTCAATCAAACAGTTCGCGCCAGCTCTCCCGCCGACGTCCATCCTGACCAACAGCTCGTCGCAAGCAACGCTCGTCAGCCTCGACCACAAAGGCTCGTCCACCCGTCTCAGACACCAGGGCGCTCTTTGCACAGCCACCCGATGTATGCGAAGCTCGCCTTGGCAACTCGGATGAGGCAGCAACGACGACGATAATGTACCACCTCGCCAAGGGCCTCTATCTCTATGCGACGAGCAGAGAAGGTCAGCCCTGCTCCCCACGTCCGCGGCCGGACGGCACCGCTCTAACGCTCCAGCCATGCAGAGTACTCGGTCATCCTCCTAGGCCTCGACAATGCCGGCAAGACCACGTTCCACGAGCAGGTCAAGTCGCTCTTCCTGCCCAACGCCCCCGACCCCAAGCTCAAGACGGTGCCCACGGTCGGCCAGAACGTCTCGACCATAACCCTCCCCGACATGTACCTCAAGCTGTGGGACGTCGGCGGCCAGCTGTCGCTGCGCAACCTGTGGCAGAGCTACTACGCCAGCTGCCACGCCATCGTCTTCATCATCGACAGCACCGACATTGGCGACGGCACCCTCGAGCACGAGAGCAGCGGCCGGCTGGAGGAGTGCCGCCTGGTCCTCGAGGACGTGCTGCAGCACTCGGAGACGGAGGGCGTGCCGCTGCTCATCCTGGCCAATAAGCAGGACCGGGAGGACTGCGTCGAGACGATACGCATCAAGGAGGGGTTGGTGAAGAAGGTCATGGAGGGCGAGAAGGCGGGCGCCATCCGCGACTCGAGGGTGCTGTCGATGAGTGCCCTGACGGGCGACGGCGTTAGGGAAGCCGTCGACTGGCTGCGCACGAGGGTGCAGTGGAACAAGGAGTCCCGGCCGCCCGTCATGAGGTAGCGCTCTGGGACGCGGCGGCCGGCGGGCTGGGCTCCGCTCTCCTTGATGCGATTTACGAGCGACGACTCTGGTCTGCATGCGCGTCTGTGGGTTTGGCACGGCGTCTTGGATGGATGATAGATTTTGCGCCACCGTCTTTACGTGGCCGACATGGGAGCACTCGCGGGGGTTGTAGAATTTATTTGGGGGGGTATCATCATTGCCTCATTTTCGATCTACCGTATGCGCCTCAAACAAGAAAGCCGTGTCTCTGTCTACCTTTCGTTGTCGGCTCTGAGTTCCGCCATCAGCCCGCCCTTATCCCTCCGCTTCGCATCCTCTGCCAGTTTCCGGTCCACGAGATCCGAGAACTCCTTGGACTTGCTCAGCGCCGCCTGCGCACACTGCACGAAGATGGGCGCGTCGATGTCGCTGCCGCCAAGCTTGGACACCTGGCAGATCTCGCCGTGCCTGTTGAGGCTGAAGGTGCAGCTGCTGACGCGCAGCTGCTCCTCGAGCCAGGTGGTGTCGAGGAGGACCGTCTCGCCGTCGTCGCCGAAGAAGCTGAAGGTGAAGCAGAAGGGCGAGTGCAGCCAGCTCAGGGCCACGGGCTCGCGCTCGGCCGGGGTGTAGATGGTCAGGGTCTCGCCCTCCATGCTGGTCTCGGGCTTGCGGAAGTGGCGGAGGGCGGCGACGGCGGCGAGGCACGCCGTGTCGAGGAGGTTGCCGTCGTGGGAGAGGACGTGGAGGTCGGCGCGGATGGACCAGCACTTCTGGCCGGCGACGAGGCACAGCGACTCCGTGTCGAGGGCGCCGGAGCGGCGGATCGTCTTCTCGAGCAGCCGCGAGAGGAGCACCTCGGTCTCGGTCGGGCGGTTGACCTCGAAGGACGGGGCGACCATGGGGCTGAGCTCCGAGGCGATGCTGAAGATGCCGTCGAAGGGGCGGTCGGCGAAGGGGACCGTCACTTCCGCCGAGACCTTTGCCGCAACCCTGCGCGCAGTCAATTAGCGAGATGGCCATGCAAGTACGAGCAGAGTGTCACCGTCCATACCTCGTCTTGCCGCACCGGACTTCCACGACGCCAAACTCATCGCCAAAGGTGAGCTCCAGCGGCCGGAACTGGTCGAACTTGCGATTGTCCAGGCGCAGCCCTTCCTCCAGAGCCTTGGCCACAAAGGTTCTCTCGGAGAGAGACGGCTCCGCTTCTCGAGGCATGATTATTATGAGTATTCCCTTCTCGAGAATGGGGCTGCGTTCACTGATGGAAGCTCAGTGAGATGCGGGCCGTGGGGCTGTGAAGCTCGTTGGAAAATTCTGCCGGGCGGTGAAAGTGGGTGCGACGGGTTGATCGTCAACGTCCTCTGGCGGCGCGGGACCCTCTTCAAATACACACGTACACATAATGAACGGGGCAGTCACATTCTGACAGATCTATGTTGATTACAACAATTTTCTTAAAACTTACCCAGCCTCCATATATACACGAACCTAGACGAGGAAGAAGAAGAAAGCTCTTGGTCGCAGCCTGGGGTCCTCACGAAAGGTGCAATGAGGCACTGATCCGCAAGCTCTCAGTGGCTTAGGCTCATTATATTGTCCTGCATGGCCCTGAAGTGATTCCAGCCATGGCTGTCCTGCGCCAGGCTCCAGGCCATGACTCCCCCCAGCTTCTTGGCCTTGACGATTTCGTTAAACTTCTGAGCCATGAATTCGGGCGTGTCCCACGTCCAAAACCTCTTGGTGCTGGGGTCCCAGTACCATTGGCCGCCATTGACCATGTCGGTCTTTCCGTTCTCAAGCACGTTGTGGAACTCTTCTGTGTTGAAATTCTCGACCTCGAAAGTCACAGCCCCTGATCTTTGCAGGTCGGCGCCGTCGGTGCTCTCCATGAGCACCGTCCGGCAGCCGATAGGCGACTCGCACTCGTCCGTCGTCTCGAAGTACTTGGCGTAGAAGGCGAAGCCTAGATTCATCTTGCCGGGCGTCATGCCGCGCTGGATGTACGTCTCGACGGTTGTCTTGGACCCACTGACCGAGGTGTGGTGGTCAGTGAGGTTGTCGCGGCGGTTCATCAGGTCGTACGTCATAACCTGGAAACGGACCTGTCAGGTGTCTCCCTCTTTGAGAACTGGTACGCTTTGTTGGGTACTCACATTAATGAAATCGACAATCTTGTCAATCTTGGGCACCTGCTCGGAGCTAAAGGCAATCATGTCGCCCTCCTTACCAGGCACAGCGATGGAGAGTTCCTTGTCGCCGATTGCGGCCTTGATCTCGGCCAAGAGCAGGGGGTACGCCTCGATCTCCCCTTTCTTCTGGTCGTTTGGAACTCGCTTGTAGTCGTTGCCGTTGCCGCCCGGATATTCCCAGTCGATGTCTTCTCCTGCGTTAGCCAAGCTCTGATGGCTGCGAGAAGTATTCCAAGGACTCACCGACACAGTCGTATCCCAGGTCCATCACCACCTTTGCGACGTTCTTTGCAAACTTCTTGCGAGTCTTATGTGTGGCAGAGCCGGTGCTGAAGCCGACACTGTCTCCCCATCCGCCGATGGCCATGCATACTTTGGTCCCTTCGTCAAACATAGCGCGGATCTCGCTCAAGGGCTTGAATGGCGCATAAACAGCTTTCCAGTCATTGAAGGTCTTGGACGGAGCAAAGGCCGTGATGACATAGTTGACGCCGGCGGTAACGTCCTTGCCCGGAAGCATCTTGTCGTGCCATCTGCAAACCAGCAAAGATTAGGATGCGGCACAGTCTCTCCATTTCCTCCATGAGTACCTACTCATCAAAGTACATGACATATCGCGGCGAAGCCGAAACGATGGCCGTCGCGGCCAGAAGCGTAAATGCGGAAGTACGCATGTTTGATTACTGATGTTTGCCGAGGAACCAACGGTCCTTGATTCGAAAGGGCAGCGTTAGAGACAGAATTGAAATTTAGGAGAAGAAGGGAATATGAGCGGTGTCACAGTTGGCTTGAGGCCAACGATAGTTCAGATAGCCGTCGTGGGGTGTCGTTGGGCTCCGTGAATTCAATGATGGCCTGACCTCAGCGGAGATCGACCTCTGGTATGATTGAACGCGGTTATGACTTAAACTTTCTAGAGAGCAAACAGAAGCAGGAGGCGTGTCAGAGAAGCGAATCCACGGCCAGCATTTTAAGTGCCTATGAACGGAGTCCAACAACGAAAAGACAATGCATCGTGGCTAGACAATGAATAAGTGCAACGTCGGGGGTTGCTTTGAAGGGACCCTGAGGGGGTCAACAGCTGTTCAGACGCCGGCATTCACGGTGGAATGGAGGCTAATCACGCATAACGACTGTTGGATGAAGCGATTGTGTCTGACGGTGCAATGCGGCAGCGCCCAACTCATATGGCCGTGGTGGCATTCCTCGCACAATCAATCATCTCAAGGCATGTCGAGGCGACGACACTCTATGTAATCGCCAAAACGGTATTGGAATATATCCAGTCAAGGGTGGGTGCACAAAGAGCCTTTGTTTGTTTCGATGGCCTGGATAGCGAGAAAAAATTGACGCTCGATGCTTTCCATCTGAAGCTTCCGTTGCCCTCGGGTGAAGGAGCTGGCCAGCCTTTTTCAATGGGGAGACAGACATGGTGCACGGCATTCGTTGCACGTTCATACGCTGCTCCAGTCGTTCAACCCTTCTCGACCACCATATTCTAAAAGAATAAGGTAGGATGTCGACATGAAGCGCTCATGAAGTGTGCGTGCCAATTGCGGCAAGATCAACCATAGCCAGCGTGTGCATTTGAAATCAGCTTTAAGCGTTGCGTCAGCGCTTTCCTGTTTTGAAATATGCGTGCGTACCCCTGGACGCGGCATCGCTCGAAATTGCCGGCGAAGGAAGCAGCCAATCTCAGCCCTCCACTTACACTCGGCCCCGACCATTCACCACCGCAGTCACCTGTGAACGATCCCGATCGCGAAATCGGCAGCGAAGGAGTTTTTGTTGGGGCGGCTGTTCCTGGCTGGTTGCAAGATGCTAATTGATAGTCCCTTCAGAGACGGCATTGGGCATGCCCAGCGGCGCCGCCGGTTCGTCCCGCTCCCTGCGTATCGTGTCGACGTGGTTCCAGCCGCTGTCAATTCGACCCGACGGAGGCATCCCTTGCCAAACGCAACTTGTAACTCGTTCTGATGCGTCTTCAGCGGCGATTGGTCCTCCAGCGACGATCTCAAGCCTGAAACCAACAACAAAGGCTCAGGGCTGTTTGAGACAATTGGTATGTGGTGATGCGGCAGTGGGAGCCGTACCCGGGGGCAGCGTACCCGTGCGCACGTACGCCGTGACGTGGAATGGCATCGTATTCAAGCCGTGCCCCTTGCCGCACCTGGGACGCGTCACTTGGTGAGATTGGCAAGAGCCCAAGATAGTCAATATAACCTACAATAGTACCCAATTTTAAACCTCTTCGCAGTGCTTGTGTTGGCGTGTGCTCGTCAATTCGGACCATCGGCCATCATCCAGCATGGAGGAGACGACGCCCCTTCTTCGCGGAGTGCAGACCGACCTGCGGGCCACGGCGTCGAGATTCGAAGCGCGAAAACCCAGGACCGTTATTCTACTCTTGGCGTGCATGGCCTTCTGCCTGACCTTCTCCGGCTCGTTGAGCAATGTACCCGCGACGCAGCTTCTCGAGGACAACATCTGCCGCCGTTACTACGAGAGCGGCGTCAATGAGGCTGATGCGTCACCGATTGACAAACGATTGTGCAAGTCGGACGCTGTGCAGTCCAAGTTGGCGTATCTGAACGGCTGGCAGTACATGCTCGAGGCCATCGTGGGTGAGTCTCCCCCGTTCTGGTCCTCGAGCATGCTTCTAAGTGCTGAACTGTCCAGGACTTCTGGCTGCCTTTCCCTATGGTGCCTTGGCCGACAAGTGAGTTGTGATTCCATGGCTTGCGCGAAGCCTGCTGGCATATGGACTGACATTCGTTGCAGAATCGGACGCAAACCCATAATATTCATGTCTCTGGTCGGCTTCACCCTCTCAAGCGCGTGGATGGGATTCGTGCTCGTGCTCGATCAGAGAGTACCGGTCCACCTGATTTTATTATCGCCGGCGTTTGTCTTCATCGGCGGCGGGAGCTGCGTGCTCGTATCCGTGCTCTCTTCAGCCGTGGCCGACGTGACCACCGACGACAACAGGTACATACTATGTTTACAAGCCCAGCTCATCTCCCACTTACTAATTGTATACCAGGGCATCTGCGTTCCTAAACGTCTCTCTCGGAAGCCTCATGGGCAATTTTCTTGGGCCCGCCGTCTCCTCCGGCCTGATGCAAGTCAGCTCACCGTGGGTCCCGTATTTTGCCAGCTTCGGAGCCATGCTCCTCAGCGCTATCACCATGGTGTTCGTACCCGAGACGCTGCCTCCAAGAAAAGAAGACCCAAATGAGGAGCCGCTAGAGGACGATACGAAAACTTCCATGTTCCGCCGACACCTGCGCCACTCGGCCCAGCAGCTCGAGGCGTGCGTCACGATACTGAGACAGCCCGCATTGGTCATTGTCCTGGTTACGTTTCTCACGCCGGTGCCGGTTGCCATCGCGATGAGCGCACTCTTCGCGCAGTATGTCAGCAAGCGATTCGACTGGTCTCTCGCCTCGGCTGGCTACCTCCTCTCTGTGCGCGGCACCGTCAACGTCGTACTGCTCCTTCTCGTGCTGCCTGGCCTCTCAAAGCTACTCCTATCTCCTACCTTCAACGGCAGGTTCTCCGTGGCCGGCAAAGATCGCCTCATTGCGCAGATCTCCGCCGCATTCCTGACACTGGGCTTCCTGCTCATCGCGGGAAACAGCATATCGCTCGTCGTCGGCGGTCTTGTCATCACCACGCTGGGGAATGGACTATCGCCCATGTGCCGATCCCTGGCAGCGAGCTTTGTCGACGCCCACAATGCGTCAAAGCTGCAGACTTTGATCGGCATCACAGAGGCAATCAGCTCGCTGATCGCAGGCCCGACGCTTGCGGGGCTGTTTTCCAAGGGCATGAAGCTGGATGTTGAGTGGATGGGGCTGCCGTACTTGTGCCTAGCTGCGTTTCTTGCGCTGACGACGCTGCCTATTTTCTTTCTGCGGATACCGGCGAAGGCGCCGACGGAGTTCAGCATGAATGAAGTCGATGATCGTGTCTATCCTCACAGCACAGAGAGCGAGTGTCTCTTGGGTATCCAGTGCTCTGCACATGCTCCGGTAGAGGATCACATGGCGCGGCCTGGACGTTCGAGATACCGGTGATTTTGGCGGGGGTTTGCGATCGTTCCATTATAGATATCCGTTCTCTTTCATAGCGAATACAAACAAATATTGTCATGCATATTCCAGCATTGAAATTGATTCTGATGGGCCTAAACCGAGGAAACACTTCTTGAAACTGCGCATGAGCGAGCAACAGTACGCCTTCCTAGCCGCATCTTCAAGTCATGAATTTGCTATACGTCTCGCCGCCAGGCATACGTTGCGGCGCCACGTCGAGGGGTGTATGTTCTGCCAGGGGGCGTTCACACCTGGCCGCTACAAGCTGTTACAACAATGCACGTCGATGCTTGTCCTTTGAGCGCGTTCCTCGACGAGGGCAAGTATCATATTCGAGGAATGTCTGGCATGCTCATAATCGAATGAAATAGAGGCGTTGGGCTATTAAATGAACAAGTGTCTACTCGACAGAGAGAATGTCATCATCAGGCGTCGCACGGTGGAGAGCCACCAAAGCCTCGGAGTCTCACCCCCCGCTCATTGGCCCGTAGCAGTTTCCAGTCTCCACGCCAACTCCAAAACCCACTTCTCTCGACTTCATGCTCACCTCTGCCTTGCTACTACGGGCATTGCTTCAACGGGCAAACACCGAACCCAACGAACTCGACGCCCTTTTAAAACTCGACTCTCCAGCAACACTTCAAGATGACCACCGCACACAGACCGACATTTGATCCCGTCAGTGGCTCGCTCACAATGCAGCAGCATCCGCAGCAGCAGGCTAACCGTTCGCAGGCTCGTGGCAAAGAGGCCCTCCGCGGCCCTGCCTACCACCAGCGTCTCCTGCCCGCCCACACCCAGCTCAAGTACCGCAAGGCCGGCCAGGGCGGTGACGCCGACGACGAGCCCGGGCGCGACCTCGCGGCCGAGCTGCTCGCCGCCGAGGCCGCGCACTTCGCCAAGAAGAACGGCCGCCCCCTGCCCGTCGACGACGCCGACGCCGACGCCGAGTCACACGCGGCACCGGCCGGCGAGAAGCGGCCGACGTCAGCCGATGGCGAGGAAAGCTTGGCGGCGAAGCGGCGGCGCATATTAGAGGAGACGCGGGAGATTGATGCCGACGACAGCTCCGAGGAGGAGGAAGACAGCGACGAGGACAGCGACGACGACGAAGATGACGAGCTTAAACGCGAGCTGGAACGTGTGCGGCGTGAGCGCGAGGAAAAGAAGAAGCGAGAGGTATTCCGCATTTCAGGCCGTGCCGGGCAAGCCCGCCGCATCGTACGCTGACACGTCGACGCAGGAAGCCGAGCGCTTGAAGGAAGAGGAGGACGCCCGCGAGCGTAACATCGCCTACGGCAACCCGCTCCTCAACAAGCAGGACTTTACCATGAAGCGCCGCTGGGACGACGACGTGGTGTTCAAGAACCAGGCGCGCGGCACCGAGGACAAGGGCAAGAAGAAGGAATTCGTCAATGTGCGTCTCGCTACCCTTTGTGTCTCACTCGCCAGAGAGGTTGTCTGGACGAATCGCTGACTTTTGCAGGACCTTCTTCGATCTGATTTCCACAGACGCTTTATGAGCAAATATGTGCGATGAGCGGCAGGATGGGAAAGGAAGCAGGCGTGTCAGGGGGGTGAGTAATGACCATGTTGATCTGCTGGGTTTGGCTGCTGGCCCCTGCAGATCCTCCTCGCTTGCCCACACAGAGTACGAACACATGCCACAGGATAGACAGATTGGGTGCATTGGCTTGGCTTGTATGATAAAGATACCCTCAATAACGCCACGATCGTTATTCATTTCCGTGCACGCGATGCCCTCACCCGTGCTTCTCCTCGGCCAGCAGCCTCTTCTCCATCTCCTCGAACGCCCCCAGCACTCCGCCGTACTTTTGATACGTCCCGTCCCGGAAGCCCTCATCAACGCGCTCTATGGAGCCCTCTTCCTTCCACCGCCCGGCAATCAGCTCGTCGAACGTTTCGCCGTCCTTGCGCTCCAGCGCCCACAGCGCCTTGTACGCACCGCCGAGGGCGCAGGCGGCGCCGCCCACGTCGAGCTTGTACACGCCGTCGGCGCCGCCGAGCACCTCGCCGATGACGCGCGCTATGGCCGGGTTCAGGGAGCCGCCGCCGACGAGGTAGATGCGACGCGGCTGCGCGGGCAGGCCGGCGCGCGGTGGGTGGACGAGGTTCTGCGAGCGCAGGCGCATGGACAGAGCCTGCGACTCGGTGATGATGCGCGCGTCCGTCTCCTCGGACCAAACGTCGGCACTGTCTGCCGGTTGCAAGCCGGAGCCATCGGCGCCGCAAGTGAAGCGCCAGGTGCCCGGGCGAAGATTCGGCACCGTCTCCCGCAGGGGGAAGTAAAGGCCCAGCTTGGCCTTGTCGCCGGCCCGCGCCATGCCCAGCGGCGGCGTGTCGAAGACGGCCCGGTTGAACGTCTCCCAGCCGGTGCCGCCCTGCACAGTGGGCTCGGGCAGGGCGTCGCGCACCTTCTCGCGCGCGAGGCCGCCGTTCTTGTAGCACAGCATGAACATGTAGTGGCCGGGGGTGGTGGGATGGTTGAAGAAGTGGTAGGCGCCGTCGGGGCGGTAGGCGGGCGTGTTCATGAGGAACGTTGTCGAGGTGCCGAGCGACACGATGGCGTCGAGCGGCCGCAGCGGGAGCGCGAGGATGGTCGCCGGGTTGTCGCCGGTGAAGGGCACGACCCGGCAGTCCCTGCTGAAGCCGTAGCGCGCCGCAAAGTAGGGCGAGATGGTGCCCAGGGAGCCGCCGCCGTCGATCCGGGGCTCGCCCAGCTTCGCGCGCAGGGCCTCGGCGCCGTCCCTGCTGCCGCCGGCCGCGAGGGCGAGCAGCTCGTCGCTGTACCGCTGGTTGGGGATGTCCCAGAGGTTCATGCCGCAGACGTCGGCGACGTCAAGGGGCGCGAGGGCGCCCAGGAGGACCGAGGCGAGCCACGACGAGACGAGCGAGATGCGTGCCGTGCGGGCGTAGGTGTCGGGCAGGACGCGCCTCAGGCGCATGATCTGCGTGCCCGTGAATCTCTGGTGGGCGTGGTTAGCTGGGCTTCCACGAGTAGTGTTCGAGGGGGAGAGGGGGGGGGGATGGTTGGAGGACGAGGTCACGTACGTGGTGCGCACCGCTGCCCGTCGCGGCGGCCAGCCTCTCCCTGCCGCCCAGCGCCCCGTCGAAGGCGTCGCACTCGCGCTGCGTGCTCTGATCCTGCCAGTTGGGCGACCACTCGTGCGCCAGCGCGGCGGCGAGCTGGTCCGCGAGCGGCCTCGCGGGGTCCAGCCCGCGCAGGAGCTCCTCGGCGTGCGCGTTCCAGAAGACGCTGCCGTGCTGCTGGCCGGAGCCGCCGACGCCGGCGACGCGGCTCATGGGCACGGGCATGGCCGCGGCGAGGCGGACGAGGACGAGGTCGAGCGAGTCCATCCATAGCGCGACGGGGGCGTAGACCTCGCCCGTGGACTCGCGCACGTGGACGCCCTTGCGGATGCCGTACCTGGCGCCGAAGTCGCCGTCGAAGTCGACCTTGGCCTGCGCGACCGTCTTGAGGGCCGAGTCGACGACGATGGCTGGTGGACGTGGGGAGTTAGCAAGCAGGGTTGTTGTTGTTGATGATGATGTTGCGCTTAGGATACGCAGCTTGCTAGCTATTACTTACCCTTGAGCTGCTGCGTGGACAGGTCGAAGCCCAGGTAGAGCGGGCCGGCGTCCGGACTCATGGCCGCGGGAGAAGCGGGCGTAGATGAGTGTGCTTGGTGATGTCGGGATGAAGATTGACTGAGAAAAGCTGTGTTGCGGACCTTGTGCGGCGAGAGGATATGCTGAAGAGGATGGATGAGATGACGGGGACAATGACGTGGGGTGAACACTTGCAAGAGGGAGCACAGTTCCACACCGGACCGTGGGGGAGGAAAACCGGGGTACTGACCTGTTCCTAGGTAGTTTCCAGAAGCTCACATTGATTCCTCTTCAGATTGAAGCGCTCAATACGCGTATTGGCAAAACCAATTACGGAGCATCTAATCGTGCAATGTCAGTCCGTTTCACGTCCCCCGGCGGTGTTTTAGCCTAATATGCTCGCGTCCCGGCTCCCCGGGTGCTGAGCCCGGAGCTTGCCAATGAGCGCTCGGCGCAGCCGCATATTGCGGCGCGAGAGCGGAGTGTTGATTCGCTCTGTGTCCGAACTTGATAAGCTTATTAGCGACGATGCTAAATTTGAAGCTCAGATCAACTCACTTATGGCCACCACGCCCAATCGACTCCAGGGAACAGAGCACTCCCTTCGCTGGCGACACTGATCTAACAAAAGGGACGCGTGGAGGTTTACACGAGGGGCTGCGATCGATGTGTAGGCTGCTTAGCCGTGATGCACTCAGGCAACTGCTAGATGAAGAAACACCTTTTCGTCATATTAATCTATGGAGAAACAAATTTTCCGTACATCGCATCATTTATCAGAAGTTATAAAGTGACTCGTATTGTGGTTTAGTGCATCAAGCATTGCCACAGTAATTGGGGGGTTGGACGGTGCAGGTAGGTGCAACCTAAGTCGCGGTATTTGTGACAAGCTTAATGAGAATACCCTCTGGCTTCGCACTGGATTTCTTATAGTCGTCGGTGTGATACAGACTGTTTGCCAGATTCGCCTTTACACCAACCTGGCCGCCGTGGGAGCCACATCCATACAACGCCGCCTGTTTGGCCGATGCTGTCGAATTCACGCCTCCGTCAATGGCGGTCGCGAGATCCTCATACAGGATAGACGAGTTGATACTCAGGTTGATGTGTTTGGCCGTCGCGAGAAGCGTGCCTCCGGAGGGCAGAGGCAGCGTCCATTCCTGGCATTCCGTGGACGCGGGCATGTTCCAGAACTTGGCCGAGCCGGTGTTTTTGCTGTTGATATAGCGGAAGTAGTCGGCGGCGGTTTGGACGTCCCTGACGCTGATGTTCTGCGACGTGCCGCCGTCGACGCCGTAGCAGATCCTCTGCGTCCCTTCGATGCAGGACGCCCGAGTGTCGAGAAGCGGCGTTGCGGCTGCCAGGGCAGCAAGAGACAGGATGGAGATTGGCTTCACCATTTTGATAGAAGACGAATGGCTATGTTTCGTTGGAACAAAGGGCCAAGGATATGAGACGTGGAGTGTAAGAAACACGCTTGACTGTGGAATTAAGGTTATGTAGATGAAACGTGCTGATCATCTGGATTTATAGTTGCCGAAGTTGCAGCCCGTCCTACGCCCCTGATAATGCCCCTGATAATGCCCCTGATAATACCTTTGATAATACCTTTGATATTGACTCCGTAGCTCGTTGGCGAAGAAAAGCTTGGACAACGCCACATACGCCTGCGTTCTTTTTTATTTTCGCTACCATTATTACGCGATTGAGACGGAAACGCGGCCGCCTCCGCCAAGGAAATGACCCGATGCCCTGCGTACATGCCATAGCGTATGACCTCCACGAGCTGTGGCATACACTCCTTCTGCGCGTATGGGACCCGGATTCAGCAACGAGTTCTACAGCATGGTCCTACAACGGGCAGACCCCTTTGCCAACTTTGGAATCTACAACGCTAATTCAGGGGGTCCAGAAGGACCGCATACTCGTATCCGAAAGAACAACCATAACACTACGATAGCTCACTGGGAGAGCACGTAACCCAAAGGAGTAGAATACGCTAGGGATTTCTTTAGATCTCTACTCCGTTGCGGAATTTTGAGGTGCGTTAATTAATATTAAGCCACCAGATAATTTGATTCCTCATCGACTAGAACTGCAGAACTACATGTAGAGAGACCGCATACCAGCTAGGATCTAGACCAAAAATAACGACGATTCTACTACAATAGCTTACTAGGAGAGCACGTACCCTAAAGGAGTAAAATATGTATTACTAAGGGATTCCTTACATCGCTACTCAGCAGGGGAAGTTTGGAAGCCCCTAGGAGTAGTAGGAGACATTACGTTATTAGATTCCCACCATACTAGAGTAAGTGTTATTCCACCCTCATAGCTGCCTTGCCCGCTTACTTAATTACTTAAATCACAGCTCGATCTTCAGCCAACTGGAGCCGACGTTCTGCCTTGCTTCCAGCCGTGGACGTCCTGGGAAGTCAATGGCCGCCACTTGGCGCGTCCTCAAATCACGGCTTTTGTCGCGAAGTGAGCGCTGAGTCAGCGGAGGTTAAAGCAGAAAACGGAAGTCGGAATGTTTCGTTTCAATAATACTAAGTCGCACGTAATTGGACTAACTTGCGACCTCATATCGGCGAACGATCCTGCCCGAAGCTGATTCCTCCATATCCACATGAGACGCCACACCGGGTAAAAGGTGCAGGGATCTAAGACGGCAAATCTTCAATGATGTCGTGGCACTCTGGAGTACTCGAACCTACCCAAAATAGATTTCTGTAGAGGTTAGCAGAACCGCCAGAACAGGACCGTGGTGCGTAGTGCGTATGTCACTTCACGCTTGTGTATTTCAACGTAGACCAATAAACATCGATTATCGCCAGCTTCCCAGATCAAATAAACCTCAATTAAGTACTTGAGATTCAGGTCCGGCAAGATCATTGCTCTGAAGTTAGAGACGGTCCGTGGGACTCGTGGGAATCTCGCCTGCAGGGGTGTTGTCAACGCTATACACGCATGACGGTATTGGTAGCTAGGCCCGTGTCGACACCCAGAAGTGGCTTTGCCATTGTAGAAATGATGTATTCAAGAAGAGCCTCGCTACTCGTGGTCTGGAGCAAGCGCGAGAAGCATACATGCGCTAGGCTGTGTTCGAGGTGATTCTAGTGTCTATGCTGGTGCGTGGCGCCACCGTTGGGCGTCTTGCCCGGGGCATCGCCGTTGCCGTTGCCGTTGCCGTTCTCGTTCTCCTCCGGCTCCAGCTTCGCTTCCGTCTGCACGGAGCCCGGGATGAACTCGTCAAAGGGCCGGACCTCGGGCCCGTCCCGCGACACGAAGCGCACGCGGACCCGCCGCACGCCGCGCACCTTGCCGCCCACCTGGGTCCGCACCGCGTCCTCGAGCACCCTCACGTCGTCCATGGTCCACGCGCCCGGCACCATCATCTCCAGGTCGACGAGGTAGTTCTGCCCGGACTTGATGCCGCTGACGTCGCGCAGCTCCGCCTCGTGGCCCTCGGTGACGTTGGCCAGCGCCCGGTGCGTCTGCTTGCGCACCTGGCCCTTGACCTCGTCGTCGATGCTCTGGTCGGCGAGCTCGTACAGCGACGACTTTGTGTTCTGGAGGCCGGCGTTGACCACCATGATGGAGATGAGGAGCCCGCCGACGGGGTCGAGCCAGGCGGCGTTCTCAATCACGTTGGCGCCCAGGATCGCGGCGAGCGTCACGATGCCCGTCAGGCTGTCGACGCGGTGGTGGATGGCGTTGGACGCCAGGACCGACGACTTGCGCTCCCGCGCGATCTTCATCGCTGCGTGGCCAGGCCGGTCAGCGAGGTGCGGCGAGGGTCAATGGAATGGAGGGGGTCGACTCACTGGCACGGTACAGCCATTCCTTGACCAGGATGGTGCCCGCGGCGAGCCACACGGCGTGGATGCTCGGGATGTCGAGGCTCGCGGCGCTGTGAGAGTGGCTGTGGCCGTGGCCGACGTGCTCGAGGATCTCGTGGGCCATGGCCGGGTTGTAGTGGCCGTAGAGGCTGATGGCGCTCTCCCAGCCCATGTAGAAGCCGCCGACGAGCAGCATGCCCGAGACGCCGAGCGCGCCCAGGCTCTCGACCTTGCCGAAGCCCATGGGGAAGCGGTCCGAGGGCAACTTGAGGCTCCACGAGACGGTGGCGAGAGTCAGCACGTCCGAGGCCAGGTCGGCGATGCTGTGCCAGGCGTCGGCCGTCATGGACTTGGAGTTGAAGGCCCAGCCGCCAATGAACTTGGCAATGGCCATGCCGAGGTTGGACAGCAGGCCGATGCGCGTTATCCGCACGCCCGAGTCGTTCTTGTTGGCCGAGATGAGGTACGAGGTGTCGTGGTGGTGGTGATGGTGACCGTGGCCGTGGCCGTGGCCGTGGTCACCGTGGTCGCGCGTGTGCTGCAAGGCGGAGCCCATGATGGCGGGCAGGGAACGGAGTCGGCCGCGGACGGGGGCGAGGTGCACGAAGACGCAGCGGGCGGTCGCGACGGCGGCGTTGGCGTGTTGTTGATGGTGGACTTGGTGGCCGTGGTGGCCGTGGAGGTGATGTTGAGGGTGGACGTGGAGGTGCGGCGCTAGCAGCAGCGAGGAATGGCAGGTACAGTCAGATGTAGAAGTGGAACTGGGAGGTGACGCAGACGAGGAGGCGGCGGCGACGGCGGATGCGGGCGAGGCGGTCGACGAGAATCCTGCTGCCGGCTGCTGCAGGTGACGGGACAGCTTGGCGGCTGCGGATGCTGAGGCGGTCTGTGTGTGGTGGTGAGGTGTCCTCAGCAGCGCCGCAGGGAAGTGCTGACGGCGCGCTCCTCCGGATCGCCCTCGCCGGGAGGAGGCGCACCGCGACGCAGCAGCGGCCGCCGGCGTCGCCCCAGACACGCACCGCACGGCGAGGCCCGTGGAGCGCCGGGCCTGGGGAGACATGTAGTCGTCCTACCTTGCCTGGCGCAGCTGAGGAGTGGGAGAAGGAGGTGGTGTTAGTTGTCGTCGTTCGTCGTCGTCGTAGGTGGTCGCGGGTCGTCGGGCGGCTGCACAGGGACGATGCGGGAGGCAAAGAGGGATGCGACGGGACGGAACGGGAGCGACCGGGGGTGGTTCCTCTCTGACGATACCGGTCCGCGCCTCACCACCCGAGGCGAGGCAAGGCGAGGTAGGTAGTCGGTCAATCTTCGTGTGCGTCTGCGTCGCGGCGGGCGAGCTCGGTCTCCGTTGCTTGCGCTTCGCGCTGTGGCCCGCCGCCGACCTCGCCGGCGCCGGACGGGGGACCTCAGCAGCTACGAGCACAGGGACCGCTCGCTGCGCCCCGTCTGTCTCGCCGCGTCTCTCGCCGCTCGTGGTTGGGATGCGTGGAAGAGTGCTTGGCTCCCGCACTGCTGCCGTGCCATTTACACAAGGTACGGTATAGTAAGGTAGGTGAAGGTACGGCGTGCGAGATGCGCGCTACGAAAGGGAACGCTCCCTCGGTCACCGTCGCGGCGGCGTCGAGTTGACGCTCTGGCGGGCCAGCCTCTCCACCACAATGCACGGAAGGTACTCCGTACAGCTGCCTCACCTGCTGGCCCTTTCCGTTCATCCCGTCGCTGCCTCGCTGCCTGAGGCCCAGGAGCTGCAGCACCTTACCTGCATGGCATATATTACCTAAGATACTTACTTTATTTTGCTGCCTTCTCGTACGAGCACGGCTGTGCAAGGCACCGTATGATTCCTGGCTTCTGACCGCCGCCAATGCCCAGGCACGAGTACGAGGAGTTCGAACGGGGCGGGGCTTATTCCGCCCTGGACCGCACCACGCACCCACCCCGAAGCTCCGAGCCGGCTGGTTGTGGAGACGCCCAGCGCCTCATGGTGTCATCCAATGTGCTGAGACGCTCAACGCTGCCTGCGCGTCCGCCTTGCAGCAAACATGGCACGATGCGGATGACGAGCCCAACAACAGGCAGGCTCTGCTAGTCCGTGCAATTCTCTGCCCTCTCCACCTCTGGCGCCCGTCCCGTCCAATCGGCGCCAAGTCACCCTCTCGGCCGCCCGAGTCCGAGGGCAATCACCGCTCCGATCCGTCGACCGAAGCGTCAGCTCGCCGGCCGCTCCAATGCGTAAACCTCTGATGCGCATCCCCTACACGGACATCCTTGCGCCGCCAACCGTCACCCCGGCCTCTGCTCGCTCTCTCCCGGGTGCCCTCGCCGCCCTCGGGAGCTTCTTTGCCGCCCCGCCCCGTGGCAGCCTCCCCGCGTCCACCGTCGTCCTCACCGGCGCCGGCCTCTCCGTCGCCTCGGGCCTCGCGGACTACCGGGGCCCCAACGGCACCTACAGGGTCAACAAGACCTACCGGCCCATTTACTACTACGAGTTCCTCAGCAGCCATGAGGCGCGCAAGAGGTACTGGGCCAGGAGCTTCCTCGGCTGGTCCAGTCTTCACAAGGCTTCCCCCAACGCGGGCCACTTTGCCATCGGGGACTTGGGGCAACTCGGCTTGATTCGCAATGTCATTACGCAGAATGTTGACTCCTTCCACCTCAAAGCCCACCCCCAAATACCCTCACTCGAGTTGCACGGCTACCTGAGAGCCACCGTCTGCACCAGCTGCCGCACCGAGTTCCCGCGAGACGAGTTCCAGCACCAGCTGGCCCGGCTGAACCCTCGCTGGGCCGAGCTCCTGCGGCACGCCCTCGCGTCCGGGGCGCTGGACACCGAAGACCCGGCAGAGCGGCGCTTCATGGGCCTCAAGACCAACCCCGACGGGGATGTCGACCTCCCGGAAGCCCCGTACCAGACATTTCGGTACCCGGCTTGCCCTCGATGCTTGGCTGACCCCCCTGTGAATGCCGACGGCCACCGGCACCTTGTCAAGGTCGATTCCGATGGCGCTTGGGCATTGCCAAGCACAGCAGGCATCCTCAAACCCGCCGTCGTCATGTTTGGTGAGAGCATTTCCAGCAGCGTCAAGACGGCGGCCGAGGACGCCATCGATGGTGCTGGGCGGCTGCTCATTCTCGGCACGTCGCTCGCGACATATTCGGCCTGGAGGTTGGCCAAGAGAGCCAAGGACAGGGGCATGCCCATCGCGATTGTGAACATGGGCGGGGTGAGAGGAGAGGAGCTCTTCTTTGCGGAGCTGAATCCGCACCAAGCCGGTGAGGAAGGAGTCAGAGTGGAGTTGTCGACCGACCAGCTCCTCCCGGCGCTGGTTTCGGAACTGCGCAAAGGCGCCGCGGCGCCATCAGACAGCGAAGCTGCTGGGGCGATGCGGGGGAGCCCTCATGTTTTCAAGGACATGTTGTCTTGAGGGGGTTCGTATGCCATTTTACGTGGCTCATGTGCCCAACGCCATATCACGTAGACACCGCTTAGAAGAAGTTGCCAAGACTGGCCGTCTTTGCCCTGGAGGGCTGAGGCTCCGATGCAGTGCTTTCGTCCCGTCTCTTTGCTGTGCTCGTCTTCTTCTCTTGCGATTCTGATGGTGCCGGCTTCTCCTGCTCCTGAGGCTTGCGCGTGACGTCGTCTCGTTCAATCGCCTGCAATACTGCAATTCGCGTCAGAAAATGTGTTGCCTCGCGCGGACAGGGCGCTTACCCTCTTCCCAGTCTGCCTCTCTCTGCGGGTCGCCGGTGCCCAGAACCTTTTCGACGTCCACCTCCTCGCCGTTTTGGATCTTCTCGACAACCTCCCTCAGCAGCCCTATCCTGACGGCTGACTGTCGCGTGTATTGGTCCGTCTGCTTGCGAAGAGCAATCATCTGGATCGACATGGAGCCGATGAAGAGGAACATGACGATGAAGTAGGTCGCCGGGTTCCATTCCTTTGATTTGCGCTTGAGGTTCTCGCGGTTCTCCTTGCGCAGCGGCTTCGGGACGAGGCCCTTCCAGAAGCCCGTGTCAACGACGGTTGCCGGAGCGGTGCTGGAGTAGCGCACGCCAGGTCGAGCGCACGCCGGAGGGTGCGTGGCCACGGCAGCCGCCCGCGCGATGAGCCCCGGCCGGAGGGCGATCCGTTGCAGTGTCATGGCAGATTGTGCTGGCGCCGAGCTTCGTCGATTCGAAGTTGTCGTTGCGGCAGAAAACGTAACCAATGAATAAATCCGGGGTCCAGGTCAGCCTCGACGACTGAAATGGTTCAGCGCACGGGCCACATGGCCGCTGGAGCCTCCCGGTTGCCCCAGACAACGCCCGATATTTAGCCCCCACCGCCAACGGCGGGCCCAACCGACCACACACATTGCTCCTCGTTCAACGAGTTCACGACTTACGGCATTCTGCACGGCGGATCGGGTTTCATTTTTGGAAACGGCCTTTCTTTCTTTGGGATTCTTTACGCGATGATATGATTACAAGACCACGCACGTCACCACCTCCATGGCTTCGTTACAAGCAAAGGCCGACGCCGTGCGGGCAGCCGTCTCGTCAACGTCGACCTGCACACCCGCGACAGTCGTCGCGCTCAAGGAGCTCCTGCTCACCGAGTCCGAAACCGCGGCGCCGAACGCGAAACCTGCCGCTCGAGCGACCAAGGCGAGCGCCGCCTCGAGGCCGAAAGCGAATGGGCCAACGAAGAAGCCGCCGGGAGCTTCACGCGACGAGGGCTTGAGCGCGCGCGACAAGACAGTGCTCGCCACTCATGTGATCAACGCGACGCTCAAGTCGCTGGCAGAGGCAGCGAAGCCTCCCACTCCGCCGACACCGTGCAAACGGAACGAGGACCTTCGGCGATCAGCCAGCAAGCGATCGTTGAGGCGCTCCAACTCAGCTCCTCTGTCGCCCCTACAGCCGAGGACCCTCAATCGCGTCGCGAGCTCCCCAAACGTAGCTGCGAAGTCGGCTAAGCCACTGCCCCCATCGCAGTCGACCGGATGTCTGGCGACGGTGGAGTGCGCACGCGTCGCGTTTGCCTGTCTCCGAGCCGTCAAGGGACCGCTGCAAGATGGGCAGGTAGATTTCCAGCTCGAAAACGGCATGTCGGCGCTGGTTGGCAAGCTCCTCGCTCTCGGCATGCACGACCAAGCCCTGAAGGAGCTCAGAATACTCAAACGGAGATTGGACGGTTCACCTGCAATGGCGGCGACAAAAAAGACCAAGGCACCTACCAAGGCAGCTGTCGCGGATACCAATTCCGTTGCAGCTGGAATATCGGACCTTCTGATCTTCCCGAGCGTTACGTCGGCATCGAGCTTGCCGACCATCACGACCTGTCAACTACAAGTCCTCAAGCTTGTATCGGCCACGAAGAAGCCCTCGCATATCGAGGCCCTTCTCCCGGCTCTCCAAGAAACGAGCCCGTCATCACCCATCAACCTCCTGTCCAAGTTGGCAGAGCGCAACGACAAAGAGGCGTCCAAAGCAGCTCGCCAGCTGGCGACGGTGTCTCAACTACTCCTCTCGATCGCGCCCAGCGTCTCCAGTTCAGAGGACGCTGTTGCTACGGAGCCTAGATTGAGCCCCACCCCAGTCGTTGCCTTTGAGCTGCAAGCTCTTGCATTCAGGACGCAACTGAAATGGTGGAAGCTTGCGGGGCATGAGGGAAGTGTCGAAGACGATATCTTGTCCCCATTCGCGCGCTGCATCCGAGCCTTTGTCCGCCGCCAGAAATCAGACGACAAGTCCGTCTACCGCGCAGTTTCCACAGCATTCGAAGACATCATGCGAATCCTTCACTCTCAGGAACATCATCCAGCAGCATCATCCACGTCATCTTTGGCGTCCATCTATCAGATCTTAGGATCGACAGCACATGCTGCGCGACAGTACGACGAGGCGTACCGATGGCTCCGGAGTCTCAAGGGCTGCCTGTGTCCCGAGACTGATTCGTTTGTCCGCATTTGCTCGGTTTCAGCCAGAATTCTTGCCGCCGCTCTCAAAGCCTCAGAGATGGATCTCAATGTCGAGCAGCTCATGGGGGAGGTTATTGACGGTTTGGAGGGGAGCCTCAGCGGCACTGTCACCGAGCTCAACGAGCTACTTGAGAGCTTGTCGGCTGCGAGGCGTTCCGTTGTCGGTTTGCTAACGAACATCTTGGATCCCAACTCTACTTCGACACATATTTCGAAAGAAATGCGGACCCTCCTCAAGACATTTATACTCCGATATCCACGGTTCGTCCGTCGCTGGATGGGAACACCGCCTGCCAAAGACGCCGGCGCGAAACTGGTGCTCCAATTCGACCAGCGACGGCAGCTCGTGATGCAATCCATCAACCAAGTTCTCGACGCTGCATTAATGGTCATTAAATGCAGCATCCAGGCTCGCTCACTGGAGTGGCAGCACATGGATGACGTTCTGCAGCACTGCAGCTCTCTGCTAGCGAGCCTTGATGATCCCGCCTCGTCGAACGCGAAGACCGAGAAGTTGGGCATATACCACGTCAAAATTTCCAGCCTCTACTTTTCCGAGTTCTTGGAACTACGCAAAACCTCAAAACGACCAAAGGAGGCCGATAAGCAGCTTCTCCAGGCGCTCAGCCGATCCATCGACGCACTCAAGGAGCGGACCGCTGCCGAAAAGCAAAAGGCCCAACTGTCAACGAAGCTGGAACTCTTCGCCGATCTTTGCAAGGGCGCCGGCAGACCCGATGACGCAGTTCGAACTTTGCGATCTATCTGCACTAACATGGCCGTGGATGGCGTTTTGGCGGACGTTGCGGTGTCGTTGACAACACAAGCCCCCGCCTTTGCTTGGGCCACGACAGAGAAGGCTGCGTCCCTTTCCCGAACGCTGCGCTCGATAGCGAAGTTGGATAGATCATGGAACGATTGGACATTCTTCTTGCCCGAGGCTGAGCGTGCTGCTGTGCTCGAGCATCTCATGCACCTCAGCGCAAATATTTCGACATCCTTTCAGCCGCTTCGATTCCATGACCCCAGTCTGACAGCGCTACTGCGGATATATACCCTCGAAAAGTATCCGATTCGACGTTTGCGAGTGTTGCTCCACCTCTTCTATCAAAATATCGGCGACGACGAGGAGGTTGAAGAGCTTAGATTGCATCTCAATCAGGCCGTGCAACAACTCCAGAAGAAGGACAAGGCAGAGGATGCGTCCCTGGTACACTATATTCCTCACTTGCAGGCCTATCATGCTTTTATGTCGGCCCTCGCTGACGCTGACGTCTCCCTCTCCCTCTCACCTGTGAGAGACTCTGTCTCTTCATGGAAGGCGATGACTGAAGCTTGCAAGACAAAAGAGGACTTGTTCGGGGTGATTGACGACCCTGAGGGCTTGGTAGAGCAGCTCCAATCGCTGAATCGCCTGGCTGGCCTTAGGGGTGAGAGTCAGCTGCAGCTTTCTATTTCAGAGCTGTCCATCACCTTGGCCAAGGCAGTCGCGGGTTCCACAGGATCGGTCCGCGACAGCTTGGTCCTCAATCACAGCCACCTTGCGCTTCAGCATGTTAGCATCGGCAGTTATTCCCTGGCACAGAAGGCCCTGGAGCAGACGAAAGCGCTCATTGATCAGAACGAAGGAATTTCACGTGGAGTTGTCGCCGACTTTTATCTGTCCCAGGCCGAATACTTTGCCGGAATCGGGAGCGTTGATGAGGCGTAAGTTTGAATCGAACCTGCGATGTGGATGTGCGCTAAGACTTTACAGCGTGGACTGCCTCTCGAAGGCCAACGATATCTGCGATGATTCATGCTCTTCGTGGGCCCAGTCGAAGTCTGAAGCCGCAATTCTACTGTCGATGGCTTCTTTTCTGCAGTCTACAGTCTGCCTCCAGAAGGGGGACATGCAAGATGCTCTCATGACCATCAAGTCCAGTGTTCGGATGCTTTCGCATGAGTGGTCGAAACTCGAGGCCGCGTCGACAGCAACGACCCCTAGCTCCGATACCAGCATTGCAGAAACAAGCATGACAAGCATCGATATCAAGTCATCCCAGAGCCGAACGAGCGGGCCTCGATTCTGGAGCCTTGCTTCGCCGCTTCTACGCAGTCTATTGCATATTTCTGCGGTGTATGCACACATTGGCATGTTCCAGGAGACCATTTACTACGCCGACTCTGCATGGAAGATTGCAGAGAGCACACAATCATCACTATACAAGGCCCAAGTGTCGGCTTGGACCGGTTCCGTGTATGCCAAGGCAGGGCGACTCGACAAAGCTCTGCCCATGTTCGAGAACGTGAAAGACCAGTTGCCTCGGGATGCTTGTTCCTCGCGAGTTCGGCTCGCGCGTCAGCTCGGCGAGTTCTACTTGGAGATGGGCGATGACGAGAATGCCCATAATTACCTTAAGGTAGCCGAGGATACTGTCCACCAGCTGGGCGAGACCGGCGCGGCAACAATTGGATCCAAGGACGCGCTCAAGACAGAGGGCCCAGCCACCAAGAAGAGGGGAACAGCGGCTGCCGGGACTGTCCGTGCTACGAGGGCGACAAAATCCAAAGCAACTGTTGCTCCACGGACGACCAAACGAGTGCCTGCTTCCAAAGCAAAACCTTCGGCGCCGCTTGGTGTTTCCAATCTTCCCAAGGACGTCTATCAGTCATCGTTACTTACGGCGGTCATATTGTCCCGGACTCTAGGACTGATTCATCAGAAGGATTGGACGTCGGCGTTGTCTACACTGGAGCAAGCCAAAGAGCTACCGAAGCTGCTGGGCACGCTGTCTCAAGAGCAAGTTATCACCGCGACTTCACTTATCGGGCATAGCATGGAGCAGATGATCTCGGACCCGGTCTTTTCGGTCATGCAGGAATCAACCATTTCATTCCCCGCTGTCTGCAGCGGCCCGGAAAAGATATCATCTGACAGGTCACCTGCAAGCGCATCACCTCCTAGGAAAAGCCGCGGTACTGCAAGTGAGCGAAGGGGCGCCAGGGCGCAAGGCGGGCCTGCATTTGCGGACGCGTTGAAGCAGGCTCAGGAGCTGCTAATGGAGGCTCACTCCTCAGCAATGTCGAGCGCCGACAGTAGCATGGTCCATCGCATCTGCACCTTGTTGCAGAGCACCATCATTCTCCTGTCAGCCGCTTCGGCGGCCAAGTCCAGGCTGGCCGTCTCAGGTCTCGCTACAGTTGCAGTCGACCTGGGTCGCAACGTTACGTGGACGCGAGAGCAAAACACCCTGAAGTCCCTGGCGGGCTCTGACGCAGCTACCCCATCCAACTCCACAATACAGTCGTCGTCGGCTCGTAGAAGCAGCCTTGGGCTGTCGAGCGATCTGACAAAATTCAGAAAGACCTACATGGAGATGATCCCTAAGAATTGGAGCGTCATTTCCATCTCTCTCAGTGAAAATCGCCACGACTTGTGCATCACAAAGCTGCAGGCCGGGCATAGCCCGTTCATCCTGCGGCTGCCTCTTGAGAGGGCCAATTCGCGGGACGCGGATTCGGAGGTCTTCAACTTTGAGCACGGCAGGGAGGAGCTCCTTGACATCATTAAGCTAGCAAACGAAACCAGCCACTCGGCTCGAGACTTTGCTGCCAAAGGCGAGAGGAGTGCGTGGTGGTCCGAACGCGAAGCGCTCGACTCGCGGTTGAAGGAGCTGCTTGTGACGATTGAGACTACGTGGCTTGGTGGATTCAAAGGTATCTTCTCGCAGCACGAGCGACGACCCGACTTGCTGGCGCGTTTCCAAAAGAGCTTTCAACAGATTCTCGACGGCAGCCTTCCATCGCGAAACAGGATACGCGGAAAGAAAACGACGAAGGCACAGACGGTCACGCTCGACCCGAGAATCTTGGAGCTTTTCATTGGTCTGGGTGACCCAACCGAGCCGGACTGCGACTATGACGAAGCGCTGAACGACTTGCTCTATTTCGTGGTGGACATTCTCCAGTTTCAGGGGGAGCGGAACGCATACGACGAGATTGACTTTGATGCTATGGTCGTGGAGACGTACGATGCCCTTCGAGGGTATTACCACGCCGCCAAATCGGCGCAGAGGGAGGATGGGGCGCACACGGTGCTTGTCCTGGACAAAGCTCTGCATGCATTCCCCTGGGAATCACTCCCTTGCATGGCGGGCCTCTCGGTGTCGCGAGTTCCATCGCTCGCGTGCCTACGACAGCTCATTACGGAGGCTAGGATGCCGGCCACGGAGGCTGCTGACGAGCGGCGTTGGGGTCACTACGTCTCGGCGAAGTCGGGCACCTATATCCTCAACCCATCTTCAGACCTCAAGAACACGCAGACGTTCTTCCAGCCCTCGTTCAAGACACTCAAGTCATGGAACAGCATCGTCAACCAGGCGCCGCATGAAGAAGAATTTGAGCAGGCGCTGTCCACTTCGGAAGTTGTGCTTTACTTTGGGCACGGCAGCGGTGCGCAGTACATCCGCGGCAAGACGGTGCGACGGCTGGACAAGTGCAGGCCGGCGACGTTCCTCATGGGCTGCAGCTCGGCAGCCCTGACGGAGGCGGGCGAGTTCGAGTGCTACGGCCCCGTGTGGAACTACATGATGGCAGGCTGCCCTGCCGTCGTAGGGACACTGTGGGACGTTACGGATCGGGACATTGATCGGTTTGCGGGGCGCGCCTTTGAGGAATGGGGGCTGTTCCCAAGGGGCACGTTCAAGGACGACGACAAGAGGGGCAAGTACAAGGCCAAGGGCAGGAAACTCCAGGACGAGGGCGACGTCTCTTCTCGGGGCGCTCAGGGAGGCCCAGGCGACGGCAGGTCCCTGGCGGAGGCTGTCATGAGGGCCAGGTCGGCCTGCAAGTTCAAGTACCTCAACGCCGCGGCGGTGGTGGTCTACGGGATTCCGGTGTACATCGACGAGGGCACCGCCGTCGCGTGAGGCGCGATTATTTTCTTCATCTCTCTTTTCATTGGTTGGGTCGTTGGGTATCAAGGAGGCCATGGAGCTCTACAATGAGGTTCGCATAGCGCCGGCGTTGGAGTACATGGATTGCTGTATGCAGGGGGGGGTGGGTGCACCTCGTTGACCTTGAATATACTCTACTATGGTAGACGGTTTGGAGCTTTGAGCCGTCAACTAGCAGGCGCAAAACTGTCATGAATGGTACGGTCTCAACAAACTGGTTACTGCTTTTGGACCTGGGAATTCATCGAGTAGCTGTATATGCATATCGCATTCCTATCACCCCCTCTCATAACGTAATGGAGAGCAAGATTGAGAGAATATATAGGTATGGTGATTAATTTAGGATGAACTCGGCCGAGTCGTTTGAAAACAACGCTGGCCCGATGATGAGCGCCCAGGCCCAACCGGGATAGGCACTACTAGTAGTATTCTCGACGGTTGTCACGTTTGCTCCGGACCAGGGGTCGTTTGCCAAGGTTTTGCAACAACGTCCCAACAGTCAAAGTTCATGCGGGGACCCCCCCCTTCCCTCCCCCCTTTCCACCACACGTTGACTTTTTGAGGGGCAAACCTCGGTGATAGGGGCGCGTTTACTTTGGCATCCGCATGGCACTAAGATGACAGCACCCACTAAGAAGCCAGCAGGCAGCAGGAGAAGAAACAAACACAGACAGCGGGCCGCACTAGAGGCATCCCATGGCTGCGGATGTCTCAGTTGTCGGATAGCAGAGACACTGCAGTCGCGCTCCACCCACACGGGCCAACAGGAGAGGGGCGATTGCTCTCGGCCAAGTCGGGATATTTTCACGAGTACGAGTGGGCAGGTGGCCCGGCCCAGTCGTAGTTAGTCTTTCCTACCCTGCGTCGCCAGAAGCGGAAAAACAGCACGTCGTGAGAATCTTAGTTGTAGGCATGGGCCGAGCCGAAGGCGGCCTTGACAGAAGGGATGGGGGCCGTGCGACGGGCGTATGATACAATTCAGAGCCTCCCCCTCCCCCCTGCTAAAGCTTGTTGGAGAAAAGACCGTCATGGCATGCTGATGTTGGTGGCGATGACGATGCCAGTGCTGGAGTTGGCGATTTAACGTATCCTATGAGGCTTAGTATTTTTGCATGTGGCCTGATGTACCGCAGGCAGCGAGTATCCCAGAGGCAGACGTAACGTTCGGGTTACTTTATTAAGCATTGGAGACTCGTTCGATTCCAAATGTGGTCCCTGCAGAGTGAGGTGAGGATCCATGCTGGATCGCGGCGGCAACACGATGGGAACCCGACCACCCCTTCGGGCTCCATTTTGGATGCCTCGGCGACCGTTCACAGCGCCGTCTAGGGTTAGAGAATCGCGGGCGCCAAGCAAGAGCCCACCTGTCATTGCCCAGACGCCGCGGCATCTCCGGCCATGCCTCGGGAGTACCACAACCCAGATCTGCAGGGCGGCGGCAGACGGTAGTGACAATGCTCCGTCCTCCGTAGCCCAAGGGCTGAGACAGCGGGAATTAGGCCGCTTGGAGACGTCAAGAATGTACCAGAGAAGCCTGGTTCGATTACCCTTCGGCTGCGTGCACGATCGCGTTTGTCTCTGTGAGGTGCAGCTGACGGCTTTGCGCACAGGGCATCGCGTCTTTCCAAGTCGCCGCACGCTCCAAGGCCACGTGCTACTTGTTTGTCTCTCGCGTGAAACTCAAACACGCACTCGTAGGGTTGCCCAGAGGCAATGCCCATGCGGGGGGTCGGAACAAACAGCCATCCGCCCCCCTTCACCAAATGTTGACTTCTTGGGGGGAGGGGGCATGGGGCCGCTCAATGTGAGCCAGCCTGACCAAGGGTCCGTGTAAGTCCGGGGGGTGCAGTCCGAACACGGGCGCCTGTCGCAACCCATAATCATCCAACATATTGGCAGGATAAGTCATTTCCTGGCTGGAGATGCGACCGTGCTCGTAACGCGGTCGAGTTTTGTAGACGCCCTATGCTGTGGCTGCCGAGGACCCCGTATGCGCGTGTGCGATTTGGAACATGCCATGGCATCATGGGAATCGACGCACGCTGCCGGGGAGCCCGTATGCGATTTGGAACATTCCGGGGCCTCATATGAATCGATGCACGACGCCATTATGAGATTGCATTGCAGATTCGGCGTAGGATGGCAGTCAGCCAGCTATAGTCTGTACTCGTACGGAGTACGGAGTACTCGTAGAACGACCTGCTATAGAAATGGAGAGCAGGGAAGTGGGTTCGTGGGGGGGTCCAGGCGTGGGGGCCGCAATATTGCCCCATACCAGGGTCCGACGAAACTAGGTAGGGCGTCCAATGAAGAAACAAGAGGGCTGAGTGGTTGATGACGCCGATGATGACGGCCGTGATAACTGCTGAAACGGACAAGCACAGACGGCGTCTTTGGATTGCGGGCCGACGCTCTATCGCCGAGATGAAAGGACTTCGTCGGCAACGCCGCCATGCACCAAATTCTACTTGGTGCTTCGAGGCCTTCAAGCCGCATTACTCTGACAAAGGCGAACGTCAAGATCCCGCCCGGGCCAGTTGAGAACCGTTCCAGGACGACTGCCATCACTCGTACTTGTACTGAGTTTTCCGCAAGTGTATGGAAGTTTGCCTGGACAGCCTTGCTATCACACCGCGCAGCTACATGGCCTTCGCACCCCAAGTACTCGTACGAGTAGGCTCCGTTGGGTATTTCGGGGATATGTGCCGGCAGGCACCAGCTTAGCAGTCGTAGCCTTTGTTGGTTCGCCGCTGACGCGATATCCAGAGGTTGATCACCCAGACAGAGTAAAGCGGCATTTCGATGAAAGGAGCACGCCAAAGGCTGGGCATCATCATGGCACCCTCCGTGACGTAGTTGATGGGCATAATGATCCGACCCCGTGAGTTGCGCCACCAACATATACTTGGCGCATCCGTTTTCATCCAATGATGAGAAGGAGATCAAGGTACCAGCGGTGAGTGCTTTCTGAGAGGGCACCGTCTCGGGTCGTAGCACGGCTCGGTCCCGTTCTGTAGGGGTCAGACACGTCCGTGGAGAGAGAAATCAGATGCTGGTGTTTGGCAGCGCCCGTATTGGTGAGATCGGCAGCACGCTGGTGGTGGGTGACATGAATGAATCGCCGACCTTCATTGATCGCAAATAGATTACTCTGCGCGTCATCCCAATGGTTAATTGTTGCTTCTTTTCAGAGCGTCAAGCGCCTTTGCGGTTGTCTTCATGGCTGCTCGGCCGATGAGAAGCGAACATCTGTAGGAGCACCACAGTTGTCTCACTGGGCTTCCATATAGACTCGCTCCCTTAATATTGGGAACCCATTGCATCGTCTGGCATCTGGTCGTCGGCCGAGGCCGCGCGGAATAAAATCCGAAATTTTCCGAGTGCGATTCCTCCCACTCAACCAATGGGAAACATTTCATTGAGTCTCGACAAGGGCCTCCATCCATTCTGGCATGGATGGGGACACAGCACAGGATCTTGGTTGCTGGCCAAGGCCGGGAGGCCCTCATGCTGTGCGAACCAGAGGCCGCGTTGGGAGGAGGGGGCAGTGCAGTAGCCTACGAGTACTCGTACGAGTACTCCATGCAATTGTAAGCTTCGTGCTCTGTCAAACTGATCCTCGGTGGGACAACAGGGTGCGAAAGCTCCGGCGAGGGCCTCACATGGGGACCTGACTGGCCTGACTGGGTGTCGTGCGACATATTAGCCGGGGCTCAGGTAATCACTTGAACTTCTTGTAGCGCGCCGCAATGCAAGACCATCACAGGGCGAACTTGCAAGTGCACGACTTGGAAGCGGGCTGTACCCTGCTCGCACATTACCTCGAAGAGTACGGAGTACTCACGCCACAGCGGCAACCAACCCCGCCGCGATGATACCCTACTCGTACAATGAGATACCGGCATCATGGACCAGGTCCCGCCAACAGCTCTGTGGAGCAGCATTTAGCCATCAGCGTGGGAGCAGGATGCTTTGCCTCAGATGTGGTTCCATCGTCGAAGGCGACCATGAAGTAAATATAGCCACACGGCTGCCGACTCGGATCCGAATGGTGGTAGCTGGTGCTCGGGACAGAATCCTGTACAGCGCAACGAACGTCGGATGCGATGCTGACAGCAAAGCGGAATGCACATGCGACCGGGAGATGGCGCATACAGATTCTGCCCCAAAGCACAGAGATGGGTCTGCTGTTGAACGGCGTCAGGGTGGAGGAGGGCTGGCGATACCTTTGGCCAATTGTGTGTGGCGGCAAGGGGCGATCATGGATGGCATCGGATTGGACGCTGCAGGGAGTCACCGGTGTGATGGAGCGGCATCCGCTTGCATCCCCAGGGAGGGACGACGGCGCCGGCGCCAGCATTGGCTTGTGGGGGACAGTGTTCACGAAGTCGACCGGTCGTTACTGTGTGAGTGAGCTGTCGTACTTCGAGGGGGCGGCATAGAGCAGGCAAGAATAGTGTTGCGTGTGTGCGATGCGGTGGCCGTCCAGCATCTCCCCCGAACCCAAGCCCGCGAAGGAGTTGGTGCAGTGCTCCTCTTGGCGACTTGTCTAGCTCTGCGTGCACGCCAGCATCAAGCTTGTAACGTTGCCAAGTTGGCCAAGGAGATAGATGGTGGTGCAAACGTCTCCCATCCATTCCAGACGGTCTTGGCCCATGTGTTTCTGCGTCCCTGGACAAAGATTGAAACGGGCTGCAAGAGGGCATCGGCGGCGCGGGGACCAGATGCACGTCCAGCCCTGTGAAAGCGCCTGGGCATGTCTGTTGCATCTCACTGCCGCTCGAGTCATGGAGCCGCATGCAGGCATGAGTCTCATCACCGATAAAGACAGGCGAGTGATGGCATCTCGGCCCGTGCTGCAATTTAACTTTCCCTATTGACGTAATGTCAAACCGTCGTCGTCGTCGTCGTCGTCGTCGTCGACGTCGTCAAAGTTGCAAAGTCGTCGTCCGGCGCAGGCGCAGGCGCACTGGTACGCGGCAGACAGGTCCGTTCCGTCTGGCCCAACGGATCCTTCATGTACGAGCTGGGAAACGGAAGCGCATCTGAGACCAGGTGATAACCCCGGCCACGCGAGAGCACAGGGCCAGCCAACTGGAGCCCTCGTGGCCGGGCCGGACGGGGTGACAGGTAACAGCCCGTGCCAAGGATGGCCCAGCAAAGCAGCGGATTCCCTGCCTCGGTTGCAAGGCCAGCAGCCGGGATGGCCGGGGTGGCTCCCTCCCGCAGGCACAGAGGAGCGGCCGACAGCCCCATGCATCCATGCATCCGCATCCACCATGGCGGATCCTGACGGCGCCAGTTGGGACCCGTCCACCACTAGCCGTGGACCCATGTCCATGTCCGCACTGTCGCTGCCACGAGCCAGTGGACGTCACACTCCGCGTCTGCAAGTCTCGCGGTGGACGGCGCGATGGGCCCTGTGCCTGATCGGGCCCCGGGGGGTTGACGTCGACACGAAACGAGAAGTCGGGCGGTTCCGTTGCTGCTTGGCCGGCGATTGCTCCAGGAGCCGCTCGCCGAGTAAACGGCCGCCAGTCAGGACGAGCCCGAGATGCTGGGGTTTCGGGCGGAGAGGGAGATGGGGCGGATGAAAATACTCCGATGCAGGCAGGCTTGGCTGTCTCGGCGTCGCCAGTACTACGTACGAGTACGAGAAGGGCTACGAGAAGGGCTACGAGTAGCTAATTACCGTAATTGCCTTAATAGTTGCACGAGTATGCTCATGCTCGCAGCTTTCCCATGCTCGGGTCGGCTTACTAAGGCGGTCCAGCCACAGCCACAGCCACAGCCGTCCACAGCCGCAGCCACAGCCGCAGCCGCAACGACGAGCCAAAGCACGCACAAGACAACCGTTGGCCGCATATGGCATGGCACGGGCCACTCTCCAGTGGCCGGGGAACCCTGTTCCAAGCGACCCTTGCGCCTCGAAGACTCCGGCATACATACTGTAGTAGCATCATGACTAGATTTTGCGCCTGCCCTTTTATCTCGTACTACGCACTACGTACAAGTAGTAGTCCTCGGCAGCACCAGGGCACGGGGGGCACGTGCTTTGGGCGGCGAAGATAGGCACAGACAAAGAGTCCATCTGCAGCCGCATGGGCCTCCGTCTCGCACGGGCGGCGGGCGACTGTTTGATGGACATGAGGGATTCTGCGCTCCAAGTGCGTGCGTGCGCCCCCGGGCTCTTGTGCAACTGCGCGGAAGAGGCCAGGGCAGGGTATCTGGAGCTGGAGACGTCCTGGTGGCGTGCTTGAGATGAGATCGCGTACTACGTAGGAGCGGGTGGCACCTTTCATGCCTTGCATCAAATGCCTCTGAAACCAACGCCGCGCGACCCGGAGCTGCAGCGGCGGGTGCTGATAACGAGACGGTGACATGAGCTTCCCTTGTCGTGAGTGGTTGGCCGAGCTGCCGCGTCAACAAGACGACCGACGGCAGACGGAGGATGCGTGTAAGTCGGTCAAACTCCACCAACTCGTCGACCGCAAGGGGCGAATGAGTTACCCGGACCATAGCAGGCACCCGTCCGCCCGCTCCTTTGCCAGCCGCGGCGCATTTCGCAACGTGCCCTGTGATGATGAGACGTAGGGCCGCCGTGCGCCGGCGCGCTGGAGTCCGCATGAGGCGAGCTATCATGTGCCTCCCTGTCGCGGCGCGCATCATCTCGGAGCAGCGCGCGCGAGGGTCTGGTTCCGCGCTCGAGGAACACGAGGCTGTCACTGGTCACTGGAAGGCTAAACCGGATAAATCAGCAGGGCCAGCCACGAGTACGTAGTAGGTAGGTACGTAGGAGGCGACGTACGAGCGCGCATAACCCGGGGACCCGCAAGGCTGCGAACCATTCGACCTTGGGCGTTGAACGTTTTAACTTTGAAACGGAACACGGGCTCAGGCCGCCACCTGCCCGTGCAAGATATGTGATAAGGCGCGAGCTATATCCAGGCCGCGGCGAGGTCCTGCATTCCCACCATGCCCGAGTATAGGGCCCTCGTCGTACGGAGGCGGAGGAACCCTGCAAGATTGTCGTTGCTGCAGCAGCTGCAGCTGCAGCATTGCTGCTGCTGTTGTTGGCGAGTCGAGAGCAGAACACGCAACCCGCTTGGCGCGCTTGGGACAGAGCGAGCAGCACAATGGCCATTACAACCGCGGGCGTGCCTTGCCCGTCGACGTCCGCTGCCATAGGCTGGCCCTTCTCGGAACTTGCCAGTGTCAGGCGCTAGAACCATGAACCCACCCCTCCCACCGTGTCGTCGCGGCGCCTCGCACCTCGCACCTCGCACCAACACATCTATTTGCCTGCCGCAGCAATCGACCGAACCTTGAGGCATCGCGCCGTACCGTACGGTGGACGAGGTGCCAGGCTGCCTCCCACCGGCCGTCTCCTGCCCCACCTCGTGCCGCAGACCCTGTACTATGTAGCGCCCGCCGGCTCGTGGCAGACGCCGTCATCGTCGGCCGGGCCCAGAACTCATGCGGCAAACCCGTCATGCCTCCTCAAACGGACCGTCGAGCGAGCTCCGCGGGGCAGCCAGGGCCCCGTTGCTGGAAACTCTACGGAAGCCTCAGGGAACCAGCCACCAGGGTCCCGGAGGGTGGGTGTTGGGTAGCATTGTGGATGGCGTGCGCCTCCATTTCGCGACGAACCTTGCGGCCGTGAGCCATGTGCTCGCGATGCCACCGACCTCGTCGCTCTCACTCGGACGTCGACAACCTCGGTGGTGATCCCCTGGAGCCAAGGCCTCCTGGCCCCACTGATCTCGCGCCCTGTCCGGCACTGGCGTCTTAGCTCGACGCCTATCCGCTCCTCTGGAATGTCGCTAGCTCCCCAAGAGACCCTCACCCGTGGTAGGACGAAAGCTTGCGCCTAAGCACCTTCTCGTGTTGTTTTCTTTTTCCGTCGAATATCATGAATACGGGCCCGGATGGATACATGCACTCTCTCACACGCTTACGGCCGCCAATTTGGAGCTTGGTCTCTCGTTCGGCACAGCACCCCTGCCGTGGGCCATGCCGCATGCGACACCAGAGTCACTGACTCTCCCCCACGTTGGCCGTGCGAGGTGCTGCATCCACGTTGAGCAGAGAATGGAAGTTCCCAACGCGCAGCCTGCCCGGGTCCAGTGACGGCCTGCCCAACAGAGAGCACCACGCAGCACCGCGCCGCACCAGGCGCAACCCGCCCCAACCCAGCTTGCATATGCACGCTGCACGACGCAGAGGCCACGGGCTGGTCAAGACTCGCCTGCTATGCATCCCTTCACACACCACGCTCATGATGTGGTCCCCGTCCGCTCGTGGGAGAGGGGGCCGCGAGACGATCAACAGTCGCCAGACTGGCGCCAGCGGCGAGTTACCCGTCCCCCGGTCGCCCGGCAGACGCCCATTAAACTTCCACGGCAAGCTTTGCAAGCCCCCGCCCGCCCCACCGCCTGCGAGGTCTTTGGCTGCATCACTGGAGCCTGGGCAGCCCAGCCCAGACAGGGTCAGCAGGAAACTGGGGGCGTGTGGCTTATGCCACGTTTCTGCCGAACCGCACAGCGCTGCAGCGTTCTTTCGCTACTGTGATGAGTCGGCCTGGAGCTCGTCGACAAGCTGAAGAGTTGCAGCGGATGGCCACCAGCCACCGGCCACGCCCACGGAGCAAGGCGTCCGCGAGAGCTGCGTGCCTGTACGAGCGCAAGTCGATGTTCGATGTCAAATTCCCACGGGGGTGAGTGCATCGTGGTGTGCAGGAAAGCATCCATGTCTCCATCTGCAGACCGGGGCCTTCACTTCAGGGCCTCAACTCTCCACCCTCTCAAGCCTCCACCCCGGCTCCTGGACCAAAGCTCCACCCGCCCCCCCCCCCAAGGTCCCCTCAGTCCAGTCTCCAGCGACTTTCATCACAGCCAGAAGCGGTGCGGGTACCTTGGCCTTCTAGCCTTGTTGTGCCCTGGGCTGGCCTGGGGGGGCCTGCCACGCCTGCCACAGCGCCGTGGCTTGCTTCCATTGCTTGTTACTCGTTCTCGCTGTGCTCGGCCTTGCCAGCTTATGCTTCCCCTCCGTTCTGGGCCTTAAACAAAGCCCTGCTGCCCGCCACTTCTGACACCCTCACCAGTATAATGCCGCCTTTCTGATCCCTTTTCATTCTCCCTATTGTTTTGTCGTCGCATTCTCGCCGGCGTCGTTCTCATCAGCTCGACGACGAATCGACAGATCGAAGAGGGCTCAGGCGTGCCCATCCTCTCGCGTGCGTCTCTGGCGGCTACGGCTCGCGCGTATCATGAACGCGGGCGCGGTTGTGTCGTGCCTCTGCTCACACGTAGGCCATTAACACCAACACCCGTCCGCCGAGTGCCATTCTCAGAAGCGATCGAGACCTTTGCGCGCAGTTCAGAGGCTTTTCAACAACATGTCGAACGGCCCGCCCGGTCTTCACCTTCACCAGGCCCAGCAAGGTCTCCCAGCTACGTCGCAGCCCTTCTATCATCCGCAAGAGGGAGGCGCCGATCTACACCATGACGATTCAACGTCCATCCTGGATGCCTCTCAGTTTGGCGACTTCGCCTTCCCGCTCTCTGGTCTGCCGGACCATGGTCTGGGCCAGAACCATTTGATGGGCATGACCGAGCATGCTCATGCCTGCTTCGACGACCACCCCGCCGCACACTACTCCCAGCACCACGCCATGGCAGCCGCTTCCGTCCCTCGCAACTCCCACGCAATGGCTTCCATGGCGGCCATGGCCGCCATGGCCGCCCCGGTGTTTCGCTCAGAGTCGGAGAACCGCAGATCCAGCCCTGGCACGTCCGACGACGGCGCCCAGGACCGGAATTCACCCGCAACCAACCCACTCGAAGACGCCGCTGCCGACGAATTCGGCCTTCCCGGCCGTACTCGCGCGGACGGAACAGACCTTGGCGGCAAGACCAAGGATGCAGGTGGTGATGCGCCCGCCTGGAGCGAGCTGAAGACCAAGGCCGGCAAAGACCGCAAGCGCTTGCCGCTTGCCTGCATCGCCTGCCGCCGCAAGAAGATTCGTTGCTCCGGTGAGAAGCCTGCATGCAAGCACTGTCTACGGTCCCGAATTCCGTGCGTCTACAAGGTCACTACTCGCAAGGCCGCGCCACGCACCGACTACATGGCCATGCTCGACAAGAGGCTAAAGCGGATGGAGGAGCGCATCATCAAGATCGTTCCGAAGACCGAGCAGGAAGCCACCCCGACTGTCACCCGCGCCGTTGTTAAGCCGGCCCTTCCAGGCCTTGGACCGGCGAACAGGTCCGCATCAAGGAAGCGTGGTGTCGATGAGGCCTTTGGTCCAGACCTTGAGGCGTGGGCCAAGGCGCCGTCCAAGTCGAAGATGGCCGAGGCCGATGACAGACCAACGGGGATGGATGCCCCTGAAGAGGAAGAAAACAAACTGTTTGGCGAAGGCATCGACGCTCTGCCACCAAAGGACGTTCAGGAACACCTTGCCGAGGTCTTCTTCGATAATGTCTATGGCCAAGCCTATAATCTCCTCCACAAACCGAGTTACATGCGCAAGTTAAGGCAAGTCCTCTACAGAAGCAGCCGTGACCGTAATTCTATTGAATGCTCCGTTCTGACATCGCTCCCAGAAACAATGCGCTACCTCCCGTCTTGATCCTCTCCGTATGTGCTGTCGCTGCGCGGTTCACTCCCAACCCCAAGATCAGCCCGAATGTAAGGCAATTCCTGCGCGGTGAAGAGTGGGCCTCGCACGCTCGGGATATCTGCACCCGGAGATATGAATGGCCCAACATTACCATTCTGACCTGCTTGCTCATCCTCGGGCTGCACGAATTTGGAACCTGCCACGGCGGCCGCAGTTGGGCGCTTGGCGGCCAGGCAATTCGCATGGCTTTTGCGCTCCATTTGCACAAGGATTTGGAATATGATCCGCTCTGCCGTACCAAGAAATCACAGTTGAGCTTCGTCGACCGTGAGATCCGTCGGCGGATCATGTGGGCGTGCTTTCTAATGGATCGATTTAACTCGTCCGGTTCCGACAGGCCCATGTTCATCAAGGAGGAGTCCATCAAGATTCCATTGCCCGTCAGGGAGAAATACTTTCAGCTTGACATGCCTGCTCAGACAGAGTTCCTTGACGGCATGTCGCATGCCGAGTCGCAAGACGACACCGAGATGGCCGAGGCTCGGAACAACATGGGCGTGGCAGCGTACATGATTCGGTCCATTGCCATCTGGGGCCGGATAATCACCTACTTGAACCAAGGGGGGAAAGAGGTGGATCCTCTTCCCATGTGGAACGCTGATTCCAACTATGCGAAGCTCGTCGAGGGCGTGGACAGCTTCGCCCGTACGCTGCCCTCCACTCTGCAATACTCGCCGGAGAATCTGGAGTTGCAAAGTACCGAAAACACGGCGAGCCAATTTCTTCTTCTTCATCTCTCCATGCAACAGAACACTCTGTTTTTGAATCAAGCCGCCGTCGCATGCCCAAACAGCCGAGCCGATCTGGATTTACCAAAGGACTTCCTGCCTCGGGTCAGCGCGAGAACATTTGCGGCTGCCAACCGCATATCGGAGATTTTAAGAGATGCCGAGCAGTCCCAGTCTTGCGTATCGGCACCGTTTGCGGGATACTGCGCGTTTTCCTCGACGACAATACACATCATGAGCATATTTTCCGGCAATCCTGCGGACAAAGCCACGGCGGAAGCCAATTCCGGTGTGAACATCAGATTCTTGCGAAAGATGATGAGATTCTGGGGGATGTTCCACTGGATGCTGGACAACATCCGCACGCAGTATCGCAACGCCATGGATGCGTCACGGTCGGGCAAGTTGGGCGGTGATGGCTCCATGGCTTCTCCAATCATTCAATTTAGCGATTGGTTCAACCGGTATCCGCATGGCGTGTCGGACTCCGACATGGCAGACGCCGCCTCGCACAGGAAGAGGGAAAAGGGCGAGGACGCTGTACTGGAACAGAAGCCGGAGTTGCAGTCGGTAGAGGAGTTTTTCACCACGTTGTCGCCGCAGCAGGTTGCCGATTCTGGTGATGCGCAGCGGAACGGGTCCTCCAAGCGAAAACAGCACACCAAGAAGCCGACTGACGGGTCAACGGCCAATGGGGAGTCACAGAATCTGGAGTTGGTCGCGAAGGGCGTTGGCAGTCATGCCGTTTCTGGCCAGGGAGGTTCTCAGCAACACCCTCCGCGTAGCTTCTCATCTTCCTTAGGCGGACAGACGAGTGAGCCAACCGGCTTCAGCCCGCTCACCGTGCCACAGCCACAACCTCAGCCGTACACATCAATGTCGCCGATGAGCCCAGCCCAGGTCAGCCAGTTCCAGCAGCAGCAGCAGCAGCAGCAGCAGCCATCTGCACAGAATCCATTCTTCTCGGCCGATATGCTTCCGATGAATATGTCGCCGCAGCCGAGTAACATGGCCCCGGCTCTCAATCGGCAACTCTCGTTCAACCGGTTTTCGATGGATTCCGCTGGAGGCGTCAGTGGCGGTCCAAGTCCAATGGACGCCAGCATCAACAATGGATGGGCTGCTGCTGGAATGCCTGTAAAGACCGAAGCCGAGCGAGGCATGAAGGTTGGAAGCGGCGTGGCGACGGGCCGTCACCACCAGGGACAGGGCCAAATGCAGCCTGACGGCTTGGGCGGCTTCAACGGGTCAGATTCTGCCGATTGGTACCTGCCATTCGGCATGGCTGGCCCAGACGCCGTCCAGAACATGGGTCTGGGAGGGCACAACTCGGACCCTTTTGCGAGTATGTTTGGTGGTGGAGGGGCCATGATGACGCCAACCCAGCTGGACGCTCTACGACATTCTCTGTAAGTCGCGACTCCGCGGGAGCCCCGTCTCATCCGACTGAAGAACAAGGGCAGGGTATTGGGCTCTTTTCTCTCTATCTCTCTCTTGTCTCTATCTCTCTCTTTTCTTTATTTCTTCTCATATCTAATATACAAAAATGAGACAAATTTTACACAGCGACGCCTCCCATTCAACGTCGAGCGAAGACAAGGAATGCTGTATGCTCTTGGCGGAGGAGTACATGAAACAAGTACGTTACAGATTTGGGACGGGTGCTGGAGGCTCAGGGGTGGATGAACTTCATACCAAATGAAAAGCACTCGTACGTCATCCGGAGCGCGCGTACGATGGGGGTCAATTCGAGTGCTTGTATGAACAACCGTAGGAAGACGGCATCAATACAGTTCCTCGTAATGTACGCCGCAGGGCGGCCGCTTTACCTTGGGGGCATGAGCAGCAACGCACGTTGTCTGCGGTGATGGCACGTTGTTCTCCATACACTGCGAGAGCCCATGACCACGCCGCCCGCTTTGTTCCCCTCCGTGACGACGAATAGCGCCGCTAAATTTGGTTGGCGGAGGACATGCCGGAAAGCAGATCCTCGTTTGTCCCGAGTCTCTAGCTACACGGGTAGCCGTTACATCCACTCTAATAGCTAGGTCTCTGGCCAGGTGTAGTTGAGATGAATCAAGCTTGTTCTTCCATCACATCCTAGCTATTAACGCCTCTATGGTGCGGTGATTGCTACAGGACCCATGTGTATCTAGACATATCAACAAAGACTCAAATATCTCAGGTGCTCTAAAGCTCATCTGCTTCACGACGCTTCCGCCTCGGCGGCCTTGCTGCCCTTGGACCTCTTTCTCTTCTTCTTGCGCGACCCGCCAACCTCGCCAACCACGTTGCCATTGTCCTCGCTCGCGCCGTCGGGCTTGCTCTCTCTGCCCTTGGCCCTCCGGTCCTGTCGCTGCTGCTGCTGCTGCGCCTGCGCCTCTTCGGCGTCGCCGTCAAGGAGCCGCTCGAAGCCGTACGTCGGCCCCTCCCTCTCGAACTCGCGCCCGAAGACGCCGCGACGCCACTCCCTGAGCCGGGCCTTCTTGCCGAGCCGCTTGCGGTCCTTGCGCTTCTTCTCCGGGTCGCGGAACGAGGCGAGCTTCTTGAGCCCGGCGAACTCGTTGAGGTCCTTGTCCGAGGGCGCGAGGAGGATGTCCCGCGGCGTCATGCCGAAGGACTGCGGCGACGTCTCGCGGTAGCGGAAGCCGCTAGACGAGGCGTTGTTGAGGAGGTGGTGGCTGGTGAGCCCGAGCTTCGAGTCGACCAGGGCCTCGAGCTTGGAGCGTTCCTGGCGGGCGGCCTTTTGGGTCTCGAGGCGAGCGCGCTTGTGGTCCGACGTTTTGCGCTTTTTGGACGGGCGAGAGTCATCGTCGTCGTCGTCGTCTTCGCCCTCGCCTTCGCCCTCGTTTTCATCGCCGCTGAGCCCGGCGGCGGGGCCCGCTTCGTCGTCTTCAAAGTCGGGCACAAGGTCCTTGATGTCAATGTCATCGTCCCACTTGGGCTTCTTGGGTTGCTTCCGCTTCTTCTCGTCGCCAGCAGGCCCGTTCTCTCCTTCGTCGTCCGACTCGGCCGCATCTTCCCGGACAGCATAGTAGTCGTCGCCGAATCTCTTCTGCATCTCCTGCTCCCACTTGTCGTCTTCCCAGGCGTCGTCGAGGAACCTCATCCACTCCTCCTCGGAGAGGCTCTGTCCTGCTGCACCAGCGGCCTGCTTGATTTTGCGCAGCTTCTCTTCGGTCTCGTCGAGCTTCAGCTTTCGCAGCCGAGCCTTCTCCTCGCGCTTTGCGCGCTTTTCCTCCTCCTTCTTCTCCTTCTCGAGCTCTCTTTGACGCTTCCTGCCGGACTTCTCCTCCCGACGCACGGACCGTGCGGCAGCAAAGTCTCGGGCGTACGACTTGAGCACCTCGTTGCTCTTCGACGGGTCCTCGAACCGCAGGTTATACGCCTGCTCCCACTCGTCGGCCCTGTCGTCATCCTCGCCCTCGTCAGAGTCGAACGCGGTCCATTTGCCGCCCTCTTCTGGGATCCAGGCTCGGGAAGCCATGAAGTTGGACAGGAAGTTCTCCGGGTTTTTCTCCGCGGCGGCGACGTCCAGCTCGGACAGCTTCAGGCCAGCGGCTCTCGATGGATGTACTCCGTTTGCGTCGGCCTTGACAGGCTCTTTTCGCTTGACAAAGTCGTCATCGTCAGAGTCGTCGGATGCAGCCTCGTCGTCTGCGGCGGCGTTGATTTCTGACATGATGGACTTCTTCAGGGCGTCCTGCTCCTGCGCATACGTCTGAGGCTCCTCGCCCTCATCGTCAGAGGCACCGGCATCGCCTCGCAGGAGCTTTTCCCTGTGGTAGTCCTTCAAAAACACGGGCTTCTCCTTGGCACCCTTGCCGGCGGCCAGGGTCTCGTCGTCAGGCAACTTGACAAAGGTGACGTTGCTGTCGTAGACGCGGGGGTCCTTGGTTCGAATAGCGTGCAGCGTGGCGGATATTTGAGCGTCCAGGTCCTCGGTGGCGAGGAAGCCATCCTCGTCCTCGGTCTCGTTGGAGGAGGAAGACTCGTCGTCATCGTCGTCGTCGTTGGCACCCTGCTTCTTGTATTTCTCCTCTACTGCATCGCTTGTCAGACGGAGGCGGACGTGACGGGTACTCTTGTGAGCTTACATCGGTGCTTTTCCTCGCGTTTCTTGTTGTGCTCGAAGCGACGGGCGTACTCCTCGTTGACCTTGAAGCCATCGACCTTGGCGCCTCCGTCAGAGTCGGAATCGCTGTCGTCGAGGAGGGTGCGCTTGGCGGGCTTCGCCGAAGCCATGTTGGCGTTTCGGCAGATCGGGCAGGCGAAGCGACGGGGACTCTCTGATCGCTGTGCGCGGGCGTGGGCTGCAAGCGAGCACTCGTGAGGACTTCAGTTCAGCGTGCCAATGGCGCGTCGGCTATAGAATTTTTGGCGGTGTCTCTTTTCTGCCGCCAGGCCAGAGCGAGCAAGGGTGAAGATTTCGGCGGGGCGCGCTCGGCTCAGGGCCAACTTTCTGCCGGAGACGAGACGAGGCGGGGCGCAGCTCGCGACCATGTGTTCGTGTGTGGCGGGTGGAGCCGCCTGTGCCAGCTGGGTCCGTTTGCGGGCGACCCGGGACCTCGTCATCGTTGCGCCTCTCGTCTCTGTCTAATTATGCAATCAACCATCCATGTTACCCACTCTGCGGTAGCCTCGCCATCCCAGATCGACCACGTCCGTCACCTTCAAGGCAGCGAGATTCTTGCCACGGCCGTCCCCCATATCCAGCGCTGCCGCCCTCTGCCGCCCGCGCCGCGAACCCATCCCAGCAGCACCCTCCGCCAACCCTCACAACCCTCGCAGCCTTCTCGGCTTCGCAGCAAAGCATGGCGGATTCGAATGCTCCCAAGCCGAGCAGCAGCGTCAAGCTGGTGCTCCTAGGCGAGGCTGCGGTCGGAAAGGTAGCGCCCCCGCGGCTCGTGTGATTGCGACGGGGCACGTTGCTGACCTCTCGACAGTCGTCGTTGGTGCTTCGATTCGTCAACAATGACTTCCAGGAGAACAAGGAGCCTACCATTGGCGGTACGTCTTGCAGGTGGTGCCGTCCGCCGATTGATGCATGAGACGCTGACCTGTGATCGCCAGCGGCATTCCTAACCCAAAAATGCAATCTGCCCACGCGGACCATCAAGTTTGAGATTTGGGACACGGCTGGCCAAGAACGCTTCGCCTCGCTCGCGCCCATGTACTACCGGAATGCGCAGGCCGCCCTCGTCGTCTACGACCTCACCAAGCCTACCTCCCTCGTCAAAGCCAAGCACTGGGTCGCCGAGCTGCAACGACAAGCCTCTCCCGGTATCGTTATCGCCCTGGTCGGAAACAAGCTGGACCTGGCAAGCGAGTCGGCGTCGTCCGAGGGCTCAGATGCCGATGACGGCGAAGGTTCCGGCGACGCCCGCAAGGTGTCGACAGAGGAGGCCCGAACATACGCCGAGGAGGAGAGTCTGCTGTTCTTCGAGACGAGCGCCAAGACCGGCCACAACGTCACCGAGGTCTTCACCGCCATCGCGAATGCGATCCCGGAGACGTCGCTGAAATCTGCGAGGGGCGCTGGGGCTGCAGGAACGGCGACCAGGGCCGGCGAGGAGCAGAGGGTCAATCTGGGAGGCCCGAGGGAGGCGGGTGCCAAGGACGGGTGTGCCTGTTGAGGCGGGCAGATGCGGAGACTGGGCTTCTTCATGCGAGAGGATCGACTATGTCTGCTGCCGAGACCTGCAATTCGGGAGTCAAATATACTTTTGGGAGTCATTTCTTTCTTTGTCCTGCCTTGTATGCGTTATCTGCCTCTTTAGACAAAGCACTACTGGTTCTTACAAAGGCGAAGCCTCCTCTTAACGCCTGGGCGGTGCCTCAATCCCTCCAAGCAACGCACAGTCGAACGCGACGCTGCATAGTTTCTCAGCGACAAGCTTGTAAAAATGCTACCACTTCTCAACACTATTCCATCACGTTTGTGTTTGCCTTCAAATCTCACTCCATTCTCAAATCACGAGCCGATATCGACTCCGAGGGAGGGTCACGTGATTACCTTTCACCGTTTCCAGCTGGGCGCTCCACTTTTCTATGATCGCGTCAAACTCCTCACCCTCGAAACCTACTCGTACGGGCCACGGCCTTCTGTGACAAGCACCTTTGCTCGACCGCCTAATCCTTCCATGGTTTGACGTGCCGCAAGTCACCCAAGTCACGTACGTGACGCGGTCGTAGCCTTTACATATCTGCGCAGCTTGCCCCGCGAACCAACTGCCTCCGACTTCGCATGCCCCCATGCAGACGCGGTAGCAAAGTCCAACCTGGCCGCTGACGACATGGCATCGTCCATTTCGGAAGCTCAGGCTGAGCTCATCAGGTTCGTATCACTAAACTCGAGGCTTTTAGCGCTCAAAGCGTGCTAACCTTGGCCAGCTCGCTCTCTCTCGACGACATTCCCATCAAGCTGCGATGTGCCATCTGCAGCAAGCTTGCCGTCAACGCTTTCCGTCTGCCCTGCTGCGAGCAGGCCATTTGCGAGACATGTATGCCACCCACAAACAATCCAGTTGCCACCAACGTTCTCGCTGCTGACAGGGAGCCAGGTCAATCTAGCCTACCCCAGTCTTGCCCAGTCTGCGAGCATTCTCCCCTGGCCGCCGATGATTGCAACCCAAACAAGTCACTCCGCACGACGATCCGAGTTTTCCTTCGCACGGCAGAGAAGAAAAGAGAAGCAAGCCGTCCTAAGGAGTTCAAGGACACAACGCCAGCGACCCCGGTCGAAGCGCCAAAGCCAGTGTCACAGTTGACCGCTGAAGAAAGCCCCGCGAAGCAGACATCCGAGGGGCCCGCACAGGCGGAAGGAGCTGCGCCGCATCAAGCAGAACCTTCAGCGCAAGATGTGTCGGAGGGTGTTGATCAGGTACGGTCCGCACCACCGGACGAAGACCGCTCTGCGACTCTAACAAGCGGAAAGAGCGGCCCGTCTCAAGCTACGGCATTGCCTGAGCAAGAAGATCACGACGGCCCATCAAACGATGTCTCTGCTGGAGGAGACGAGCATCAGCAAGGCGACGAGGCCGAGAATACCGAGCAGGCTGTCATCAAAAACCCGGAAGGCACTATCGACGGTGGCAACGAACAGAATGCCGAAGAGCCCGACTCTACGGAAGGCGGCTATGCCAACATGATGTTTTCTGGTGGCGGTGGTGATTTCAACCAGATGCAGATGATGATGGCCATGCAGAATGGGATGGGCGCCAACTCCTTCGGCGGCTTTCCCATGATGGGTACGAAGACCTTTCCCACCGCCACCCAATATTATCCCGCCGCTAACACCTACCCAGGGATGGGCATGGACCCGATGACGATGCAGAACATGTACATGAACGGTGGCTTTCAAGGCATGGACATGAACGGCATGGGTGGCTACGGAGGGGGTTTCGGACAAGGCTCCAATAATAACTGGAACGGTTCACAGTCGTGGAGTTTCGACCAGAATAATTACAATCAAAGTGGTCCCGGCATGGTAACCGGTGATTTTGGCAACTTTAACGCAGGATTCCAGTCGGGTTACAGTCAAGGCAATTATGGCCAGTACAATGACTTCCGCCGCAACAACTTCGGGCGTGGTCGAGGCCGAGGCCGCGGGTTCTATGGCCAATACAACCGAGGAGGATTCCAGTACCGGCACGGCATGGCCAACGCCCAGGATCATGGGTTCCACCACCAGCATGGCTCCGGTAACTACGCTCAGGGACACGTCGACCCGGCCGCGGGAGGAGGCTCTGGAGGCAGCAAGCAAGTGGACGAGCACGGGCGCAGCATTCCAGGACAAACCGGAGACGGGGAGGGCCACGGGCAGGGATCTGAACAGGGTGGTAATGCAGATGCCGCGCACAAGGACTCCAGCGAACTAGCATCCCGTGAGACCCTTGGCAATGAAGCTGCCGGACACGTGCCCCATGCCACGGGAAATGCTTCCAACGAGCCTGGGGCCATTCGCTCCGTCTTGTCGTCCACGCCAGATGTACCCATCAACGCCCCGACAGGCCCCAAGGCTATGAGACAAGGCCTCCCGAACACCAGCCTCCACCACCTTCGAGCCCGAGGGTACCAGGTGGGCGGCACAGTGGCGTCCGCGGCAAGCCCGTCAGGAGGTCAGCAGCCGGCCAGCCTTGGTGAAGCCTCCCGTCCAAGGAGTAAATCCTTTGATCGTGAGAATGGCAAGACCGCCAGCTCAGTGCGTAACGAGAGCAGGGAACGAGCTGCAGACCACAACGGGCGTGATGCAGGCAACGGTGATGCCCAAGATCAGAGCGGCGACCGTTCGCGCTCGGTATCGCGCAAGGGCGACGAGAGCCGGCCCCGGAGTCGCAGCCGTAGCCGTGGCCACAGAAGCTCTCACCGATCCAGACGACCACGGTCTCCGTCGGCCGGTGAGGGCGATTACGACGATGGGCGCCGCAGCAAGAAGCACAGGAGCAGCCGACAGCGCTATGAAGACGATGAGGACGAGCAGTACCGCTCCAAGGATGACAAGCATGGCGAGAGGTCGCGCTCAGCCTCCGCTGAAGGCTCTCGGAGACCGAGCCATCGAAGTCGCAGGGACAGGGACAAGGACTACGAAAGCCGCAGAGATCGCGACAAAGCCCGTGAAGATGACCGCCACAAGTCGAGCCATCGCTCTCACCGCGACAGCGAGCGTGATCGTGACCGCGACTACGAGCACTCACGACGTCACGACAAAGACCGTGAGCGCGACCGCGACAAGGAGCGCAAAGACCGCAAAGAGCGGCACAGGGACAAGGAGCGCGAGCGAGACCACCGGCACGGCAGCAGCGGCAGCAGACGGCCGTCGGTGGACAGGTCGACGACGGCGGACAAGGCATTCGACCCTCCCACGGGCCCGCGAGCTTCGCACGACCGCGACCGCCACGGCTCCCACGGGAGCAACAGCAAGGGCAGCACGCCCAAGGATCCCCACACGCTGGAGCGCGAGGCCCGCAACCGCGAGCGGCTGCTCAAGGAGGCCCAGCGCATGGCTCTGGCAAGCATGGCGGGTTCGAAGCGCGGCCGCGAGGAAGGCGACGACGGCGGGCGCAAGGGTCGCAGGACGAGCCGGCGCAGCGACGCCCGCGATGGCGACGACGAGGAGCGCATGCGCAGACTGGAGGCGGAGCGGGAGGCCGGGCGATGGGGCTAGGAGTACTATCGCGCGCCGCGCCCAGCGAACAAGCGACGACGGCGCCGCCGCCGATACGGCGAGTGATTCTGGTCACTTTTTTACCAGACCTTGGGAGAATGCGAGTGGGCGCGGCATGCACCTGGGGGAGTCCGTACGGGTTACTGTACTATGTGGTTAACTGCCGACTTTCTGCACACGCGGTAGGAGCGTCGAAGGGGGGACGATGAATGCCTATGGTTCCGCCCCCCCTGTCGAGCCTTTTGGGTTGGCTTTGGGGATGTTGCTATCGTTGCTCCATGTTAGAGTATATGCAGCCGTGCGCGGCCAAAGTGGGAATTGTAATGGGATCAAATAGCATGAACGAGCGTGGTTCCCATTGGATGTGAAGTTGAAGCTGTGATGTTTGCCTACCTCGCCTTACGTACGACCACGAGACTTGGAAGCACCGTAGTTTGTCGCGCACGCCGGGTCGACCATTTCCGTACAGCCCTCGAAACACGGCGCTGCGAGACGCAGTGATCTCCCTTAAACCCGTAGCAGGAATAATATCGACGGTGATTGCGTGGTGCCTGCGCTAGAGTTCCTTGACTCTTAAAGATCAGGGAGGTTGGACGCGTGGTACGCTTACCCTACACCTCCGCGCCCGAACTTGCCCAGCCATTTGCGTCATGGCCGGACGAGGAGCGGCTTGTGGGTTTCTTGACTTCGTTGGCGCTGTGTTCGTCCCGCTAGAGGACGTGTCGCCGGAGAATTCATTGTTTTGAGCAGGTGCACCATGCGAGGTTTTCAACATTTGTTTGGATGACCCTTGTCTTCGGGCATCCAGGGCACAACTGTATGCTTTACATTGCCACTGTATCCATCAACCTCATAGCGTGACATGGAGAAACCTGTCACGACTGCACATGTCCGTGTCTCGCCCGAAAGCTCAACCACCCCCCTCGTTGAGGCACTACATGGCCCGGGGTATGCGACTCGGCATCCAGCCTAGTCAAATCACTCCGGCCTACAACGCCGCTCATATGCCTAAATGCAGCCTGCAATGAATTCGAATGCTGCCAAATGTCCTCGCCTTCCCCTTTGATCCCACCCTCACCTTGTTCCTCCAGTTGTTTTGCCCTGCCGGGTGTCATGGCAAGCCGCAAAATGCTGGTCTTAGTATATGCCCTGAGTACGATATTGGAAGGTATCATAACTGGTGGGTCGAGTCAGCTTCAAGAAAATTCTGGGAATAGAAAGACAGAGTGAGGCAAGCGCCTTACAGTCGTGTGTAGTAGCTCCCAAAGGACTTAGCGATCAGGTCCGTCTCGACGAACTGCTCTGCCTCGTCGGCGCTGAGGTGTAGCTGGAAGCGCTGCCGTAGCGTGTTCGTAGCGTGAGCCACGCCTACGGAGAAGCAGGGCATCTTGGAGTCTCGGCCCATCATCGCCACCAGATCAATGATGTTATCGGCGGAGCGGCGCAAGGCTATCGGCTATTAGTCGCGGCTTCGAGCAAGAACAACGCACGTTTCTGCCTACCTTGAAAAGCTTGCTTGCAAAGCTTCTTGTAGTCTTCGTAGTCTGGGGAGCCCAGGCCGCCCAGCACGTCCACGTACTCGTGCGTGAGCTTGAACGGAGCGGCCTCGAAGCCGACTGAGCCGGGAGAGTTGGACAACATGAATCCGAAGTCGATATGGATGATGTGTCCCTCGCTGTCGATGAGGACGTTTCCGTTGTGACGATCCTTCAGCTGCAAGACGTAAGATATCATGCTGTATGCTGCCAGCGATCGTTTGAAGGCATCGACGCCGGCTCTGTAGGGCTCGCTGTCTGGCTGGCCGAACGCTTTGAGGAAGTGGTCTCGCAGGGTCGCGATGCGCTGCCGGGGATTCTGGCCGGACTCGATGGAGGCCAACGTCAGACTTCGCTTTAGCGAATGGAGCGACACGCCGTTGGTTATGGTCTCGATGAGGCCCGACGACTCTCCCGTCACCAGGATTCGCATCAGCTTGACCCAGACGTTGACCCCGGCGTCGACCCAGATCTTGTGGCAGACGTCAATGAGTTGACATGCGAACGCTTCTTGTCGCAGATCCGCCCCGGTCTTCACAATCACGCTGACCAGATCCCAGTTCTTCATCCAACCATAAGGAGAGGATTTGCGGATGCGCTCCTTCTTCGCTTCCCAGGCCTCTCCGAAGACAGCCGCACTAGGGTCGTCGCGATCGCCGCGGCGCTGGACACCTCCCGTCTTGAAGTCGTTTTCCATCCTCTCCCTGCCAGCGCTAGCATTGAGCGCTGCATCCAGGGTCGCATCCTCTTCAAGGTCTGGATTGTCGATGCCACCGATGGCATTGTTTTTGGCGATGATGGTGTCGAAAGTTGGGCCCTGATCGTCCATGTCGAAGCTCTGCTCCTCCAAACTCTGCATGCTCGCAATGATCTTTGCCCTGATCGCAGCCACCTCCTGTTTCGGCCGCTTGCCGCTGGTGGCGTCGAGTTGCGCGAGCATCTGCGAGGCTGTTCTCATGTGCGTCGCCAGGGCCGAGAAGTCGGGCTGATCGGCAGCCGCGTTCCGGGGAAGCTGGAGGGTCATCTTGCGCCTCGAACCAGGGCTGCTTGACCGGGACGTAGAAGCCCCAGAAGTACGGGGAGTGGCCGCCTCCAATGTTGTCGAGGATGTTGTCGCCCCGCTGGAGAGACGCTGCCCGGTATGAGGTTGGGCTTGCCTCGAGGGGAATCTGGATGGCGCCTCGTCCTCGGCCGTGAGTAGAGGCGAGCTGCCCAGGTCGCCCGACGTGGGCTCAAAGACACTGTCAACGATGGCGTCAGGATTGCGCATCGTCGCCTGAGCGACTCTTGGACTATCCGAGGACAAATCAAAGAGCCGCCGAGAGCTTTCGTTCCCGGCCGCCAAAGTAGCCAGCAGTCGTTGATTGTCAGGCGTATCGGGATTGAAGGTAAAGTCGTCCCGCAGCACTTCAACCATCATGAGGTACGGCACCTTCTCGGCGCTGTTGAGGACGGTTGCCTCTGCTGGGTTCAACCGCACGATCCTGTGGTGCTGGCTCTTCCCGGGAGACCCATTGACCAACGTCGGAGGGCAGATGACGGGGATGTCGATTTCGGCAGGGAGGTCCCGTGCGATGAGCGCCAGCTCGGCTCGCAGCGCGCTCATCCTGGCGGGCTTGGGCACAATGACTAGGCGGTTCGAGATGCCCTCGAGGGCTGTCAGGAACTGGGTCTGCGACCTAAAGTAGTGTGACCTCAAGAGCCTCATCTTCTGTATGGTGGTAAGATCTGTCGGGTCCACGAGCCTCTTGGAGTGGTGCGAATGCCGCCTGCCCATGCTCTCGGCAGCCGGTCGCTGCGAAATGCCCGCGGAAACAGGCGTTGCCGGTCTTGTCGCTGGGTTCGGGGATGGCAAGGGCAGAGATGCAGTGCTGAGCCTCGCCTCCAACGACTTCATCTCAAGCGCTGACGGCCTTTTCGTTCCCGTTGGCGTCTTGGATCTGAGAGACGGCGACAGAGAAGCCGGCGGAAGGCTTCGAGGCGCACGGAGGCGTGCATCTGCGGGGCCATTGAAGTCTGGGGCGCTGGATTTCCTGGCCTCCTTGACACGCCGGGACCTCGACGTCGCGGCTGTCATGGTCTGCGCCCTCACCGGTTTGGGAGTATCGTTGGCCTCTGCGACCATCTCGGTGATGGGCTGTGGCTTCCGCGCCTGAGCAATGGCAAGGGGCCCAGCCCATCGCGGTATCATGGGCAGCGCAACGCTGGCGAGGACGAAGCTGGAGAGGACGGTGACGGGCAAGACATTCTCCGTGATCTTGCCATGGCGCGCCGTATCGGCCAGGCCGAAGACGATATGCTGAACCTTGTTGTACACTCGTCGACAAGTCTGGAATGCGTCGGATTGAGGGTTGGACGAAAGGTCGTGGAGATATGTCTGGAACAACCAGAAGGTCTACATTGAGACGTGCGTGTCAGCTGCGTGCTATTCCCGGAGTGGCTCGTCGACACGTACCAAGAGCGCGGCCGTGACGGATTCCTCGCACAAGTCGAGCAGAAACTCCTCGAGAGCCATAGACTCGTTGTCGACGCTTATGATGAGGTGACATAGCTGCGGCAGGAAGAACTCAATGTCCTCGTACGGGAACTGCCGCAGCTTGTTGCACAGCACGTAGTGGATTCCCACATGGTCGGCGTATCGGCTAAGGCACGTAAGGGATCAACGCATTTAGCAGGCGACAAGCTGGAAAGCGCCGCGGCCTCGAGCGGAACGACGGGCCAGACGGGTCGCGGGGACGGGGGACTCACGAGAGGTAGGAGACGGAGAGAAAGGGATTCGAATTGAAGACGTCGGATTCGAGGAATCGCTGCAGCAGGTCCCACGACATTGGGGGTCTCGGTGCGCAGGGGAGCTGGCGACGTGTGAAGGAGCGGGAGCTGGCGGCGGTGTCTCATGAGCTTGGGGACGGGGAGTGTTGCGGTGGGGGACACGGGCAGCTCGTGCGCATGGCTGGACGGCAAGAGGATTCACGGCGCAGGCGGCATCGAGGTCTCGCAGTCGACGGGCTGTCGCATCCGATGGTGTCGTGTCGGGGGCCGGTAACGTCAGGAGGACGTGTGGGTGGAGCAGGCCTTGCGAAGCGTCGGGGAGGACGGGAGGGAGATGCAAGTTGAGTTCGGGGATGAGATCACGGGGAGTTGATGTCGAGCTGACCTGCTGTTGTTACCTGTCCACAGCGCCGAGAGACCCGCCGCGTCCAGTCCAGGGGCCTGAGCTGCCTACCTTACCTACCCTACTCGTACTAGAGGTGGGCTGGCCGCCTGAGGACAGAGGGTCCGGACGGGGCGCGGGCCACCGCGACGCCCACCGCGACGCCCCTCGGGCACATCCTGGGAGAGGGATCTGCAGGAGACGAGATTTTCTGTATTGTGCTCGTATGCCTGTACTTGTGGCGACGGAAAACAGGAGACGTTCCGCCGTGTCGCATAGGTAAACGCGCACCACAAAAGGAGTGTGTGTATCCAGGGCGGTAGTGTCATACGGTGAGCTCCCACCTCTGTGCTCTACGTGTAAACGATGGGGTCCCGGGATGGACGCCGGGGCACGACATACATATTCGATGCACCTAAGTGCAGTCCGAAGCAGTACAGGGAATGGGGAATGCACAAAGTGTCTGTTTATGTTTTTGGTGGGGGTTTGTACCAAAACAAGAGAACAAATAATAACTTTGGACGCCGGTTCATGACCATGTCCGACGGTGAACTACCTTACCTACCTACCTTATCCTTCCGAAGCACTTGCGAGCAAGCTCAGCGGCACCGATCCAACCGCATGTGTCTGAACCTTCGGACTCCCATACTCCGTAAATACAGGCAAGTGCCTATTTCAGTATACTCCCAGGCGGTGCCTCGCTCGGCCCATGCATCGCATTGCGCCCTTGTTCGTACTGTAACCCAGCACACCCGTCCATCCCGCGTCTAAATCTCACATGGCGAGATGCTAGCCAGCATTCGCGCCCAGGTGGCGGCAGCAACGGCGGCAGCTCTCCCCCTGTTCCACAACGCCGGTGATGTATGCTAACCTTTTCGAACGCCGTTCATTCTCGTCGTGTCCTTCATGATGGATGCGTGCCGCGCCAGGGAAACCGAGCCCTCGGGGCTCAAGCCTTCTTCTTGCGGCCGCCTGCGCGGCCTTTCTTCTTGGGCTCTGCCGCCTCCTCGTCGCTCTCGCTCTCCGTCTTGGCCTTGGCTCGAGAGCCTTCCTTCTCGTTCTCCACGCGGCCGACAATCTCCCTGAGGAAGTCCCACTGGTCGTCGGTTTCGACCACCTGCTTGAGCATTGGCGCGGTGACTCGCTTAGAACCCTTTTCCTTGGCCACGTCGGCGCTCTTCGACACGAGCTGGATCATGAACAGCTCGAGCGCCTTGCCCACGGCAATTGGCGTCTGCTGCGCGACCTTGCCGACCTCTTCGTCGGCCTGCATGATGCGCTTGATCCGAGCCGTGGGGAACTTGGTCTTGACCGGCGACGGCTCTATGGCCGGGGCGGGCGCCGCGGCGGCGGCTCGTCGCGGGGGCATCTCGGAGGAGTCTGGCTGCGCACGAGCGGACGGGGAAGTCGGCGTAGGGTCTTGAGGGTAGGGCTGCTGGAAGGGCGCAGGAGGGTACTGGGGTTGGCCGGGCGGCGGGTGGCCCTGGCCGTACGGCAGCGGGGGCTGCTGTTGGAATTTGGGAGTCGGCAGGCCGTAGGACGCCTGCGAGGGCGAGGTATTTTGCCGCGGGCTCGGCGGGAGGTAGTGCTGCTGCGTTGGCGGGGAGTACTCGGACTTGACGTGGTGAGCGACGGGCGAGATGGGGGGCGCGTAGGAGGAGGAGCCGTAGCGGTATGCGGGAGCCGGCAATTTATATTCGCCTCGACTCTGGCCTGGAGAATGGAGTTGTGATGCAGGTTGGGTGGGGCCAGCCGAGTAAAACGAGGACAGGTCTGGCGACTTTGGCGCGTAGCTCGAAGTGGAATTATCGTCTCCCGACATTTTGTACGGCGGGGCGGCGCCGGCACCCTGCTGGTTGCTGGTGGAGGCTCTGCTTGCGCCGGGATCAAATGGGATGGTCGACGGGGGTTAGTCAGCCCCGGACGAGTATCGGCGACCGCTGCAGCGTACGAGGAGGAACACACTGCGCCGCAGCCCAATGCGACTCCGGACGGCCTCGCTGCGCGGCGGGCCGGGTGCTCTGTGCCGTCGAGACGAGGCAGTGCGCGACGGCGCTCACTGCGATCGGGGCCAGGGACGGCGCGATGACACGGCGGACCGCCCCTAACTGGAGGGTAACCTGGAGGGTATCCTGGAGGGCAAATCGAGCCTGATGCGCCGGCTGCGACTTAATTAATACTTGTCTGCCACAGCGCCTGCTTTGCGGCCTGGCCTGAACGCGCGCCTGGATGAGGCGCGGTGCTATCCCGCACCAAACGAGCCAAGCTATCGAGACCAGGTCTTTTCCTGGTGTCGTCTTCGGATTGCCGCAGAGTTGCGCCCAATCTCGAGGCTTTCTCGCGACGGGGTCGGCCTAACGACCGAGGTGCGCCAGTGCGCCGAGTGAGCACGTACCGACGGTCTCGAATGGCGACGAGCCCGGAGAGCAGGTCACCAAGCACGAGGCCCTCTGATGGAATGGGGACGGCGTCTTCAGTCCCGTGGCCACGGTGAAGGCGCAAGATGGGGGGTGTGAGACTGGCCTCACCGCAGTCCGGATCTGGCGTGGTCGGTGGAGCGGACTCCGTGTGCTTGCAGGCGACGCGCGAGGGAGGGGCAGGGATTGGACGGCGGAGGTGGTGCGGTCAATCAAGGCCAGGCCCATCCATGGCGAGCCAGAGCCAGAGCCAGCGAGGGCGGCGGCCGGGCTAGAGGGAACGCCGACCGTTTATATGCGCGTCGCGGAGCTGCTGCAGCGCCGGAACGGGGGGGCTTGCTCATGGCGGACTAAGGTAGGCCTTTGCGTGCGAGGTTTCCAAAGGAGGGGTGTCGGGCCGCCGAATCAGGCAAGGTCGCTTGGCGGCACCCTCCCTGGCACACCCTCCATACCGTGCCCCAGGGTAATTACTACCACGTCTGTGCGATGAGGTCAGCAGCGTGCTACTAAGTACACGTACAATGTACTGGTGGTGCCTCCACACTGTCAAAAACCTGGGGTCTCTCCATTACGAGCATTTCAAAAACTTCACATGAACCATGAACCTGACGAATCCCGACCTGCCATGGCCTCTCCGATCGCAGCGAGCTTCAGAGACCCTCCGTGACTCAACTCCAATTGCCACCCTGGCCTTTCATGTCTGCGCCTTGATATCTCCCGCGTCACCCAACCAGCCTTCATCACCTGACGCTCATTCCAGGTCTGGAGCGTCACGAAGGTTGTGTTTCGAGCCACGGAGCCGTTGCGCGCCGTAATTGCAAACAGTGTGTACCGTCAGTCTTGGTGATGGTGATGCCAGGTAAGCTCCTTCGCCACGTCGTCGTTGGTTTCGCTGTTCCTGTTCCTCGTTGCCTGCAACTCGGCAAGCAGTTGGGGCTTGCTGATGATACACAAGTATGAGCTTTCAAATCCCTGAGCCGGCTTGGTGGAGACGAAACCGGGCCTAACATCTCTGGTTCCTGATCTGCTGCTCTATAACCGGTCCATGACTGTTTACTTGATCTAATCTGAAAGCTGCCATGGCTACCCCTTCGTCCGTACAGCCTTCTGGCTCGTTCGCTTGCTGACCTGTTCAACAATAGACTTCAATCCTTGCAGCCTCTTCTCCGCCATGTTGGACAAGAACAGGGATGCTACTGGCCATGCGTGAATCCCGCCGGCGAACCGCGACGCTGCCACCTCGATTCCGCTTCGAGCCTGTCGCTCCACGAAACTCTCGATGTCCGGCGCAAACACTTCTTCTTCGCCGTAAGTAATAAAGTAGCCGCGATGCGGGCTCGCTGCTTTCCACAGCTCAGCATCGTCGCAGCCTCCAGGAGATGCCCGCTGCTGACTGAGCATTGCGCCCCCGGCATACTCGCACGCGTATTTCCATAGAGTTTCCCGGTGCAAGTAGTCTACCCTGGACGGGTAATGAATCTTCGACATGAGCTTAACCCATGGAGATATCAGAATAGCCATACATGGCACGGGAAGGGAAGGCAGCTTCGGCTCCAAGAGACCGCCACGAATGTCGGGTCTTGATCCGTTACGTTCCCGATTCCCAATCTGAGCTCCGAGCTCGAGAAGAAGACTCAGGACCAACGTGCCTCCCGCCGAGTCTCCGGCGATGCAGACTTTGGAGGCATCCTGCACCGCGTTGAGGACGTGCTTGTATCCTTCCAGGGACTGCAGCACCTGGGTCGGGTAGACTTCATCTGGGACCAGCGTATAGTCAAGCGCGAATATGGCTGGATTCTTATACCCTGCCTCCAGTAGCAAATGGTGCCAGGCCATCAGGAACTCGAGATAGAAGTAACAAGATCCCATGGCAAACCCGCCCCCTTATCTCGCGTCAGCTTGTGGGACCTAGCGTACGGAGTACCTCGAAAGGATCTAGGTACCTTACGTACCATGAATAAAGTAGACCACCAAGTCAGGAGGTTGCTCTGGCTGATGCATAATCCACACACCCTTGCAAGACTTCCGGCCCTACTCTCTGTTAATGGGACGCGTAAGCGGGTGGTTGCGGATTTGAAAGGCTACCTCTCCTATTGTGAGCTCCCGCCAGTAGACGGGGCACTTGAAGTATCCGTGGATCAGCAAACGCCATCGAAGAAACGGTAGGGCAACACCCTTTGAGAAAAACACCCTGCCGACGACGGCCGGGATGGTCTCGAAAGCATGACGCACGCAGCGTACGACGAGATCTTCGAAGATAGTGGAGTTGCGAATGAAGGCTGGCGTTTTGGCGGCTGGGGTCAAGTATCGGTCCCGCAGCAGTTGAAGCGGCAGCCGGAGAACTGCATCCCGCGTGAGATGACAAGTCATTTGCAGACAAGGCTGGAGTGGCAAATACGCACGCAGAAACGGAAGTGCCTTGCCTAGGACGATGGCAGTTTGAATCAGGCCGACGTGCCAGGTGAGCTGCGTCGCGAGGAAGATGCAATAGGCCAGGCAGTCTATGAGTGAGATGGGGCTGAGGATCATGGTGGGAGCGCGCGAGGCACTTCACCATCGCGAAAGCAAACAAACTGAGACTGTGCGACGAGGACAGAGGCAAATAAGACAACTTGTAGTACGTGACGAGGATAAGAGGGGATATTTGCAAGTCTGCGAATGCTCTCTGCGACAGGGTCCCCCGTAGGCGGACCTGCCACGGGTGTGAGTCGTGACGTCTTCGGTAACGCACTTTAGGTACCCCCGCGTTCCGTGGGCACCTGGGTTGGTATTAGATCCCGTTTAAGCAACCAGAGAGATGAGGGGAGACGCAAGCCCATCCAACAAAAGAAAGGCTCTCATCATGCGCGATGCCCGCCACGAGTAGGCTTTTACTGTGCACCCTAACTCATCTGAAAAGGGTCGAGTACTTCATTGCCTTCGTATTCGCCAAACGGCCGACTTACATAATGCATTAGGCCAATGCGCCCTTCACGACGCGCGCGCTCCGCAAGGTGCGCCGTTTCACTGTGACGCCCTCTTCCGTTGTAGGCGAGTTCGTTGAGGACTCTCAGACGACTAAGGTAAGATCGGGGTTTTCAAGCGACGATGGATTGCTGTTGACGATTGGGACGTGATTAGGGACGCTTGTTTTCACGCGTCTCCTCACGGGACGCCATTCGAGAAGGCCGACGCATCATGGGCGACAACGTCACCGAGACCGTCGCACGGCTCGATGGCCACTCCGAGGAGTCGCCTTTTCCATTGACGGAAGTTGACAAATGGATCCTCTCACAACGGGACGAGGAATTCAAGAAGCATGACTGGACGGAACTCACGGAAATCATAGGTGAGGACTCCGGGGCAATGTGCCTCACTTTTCAACAAGGCACCCGCTTACTTTGAGCTCCTGATCTGCAGAGACGAACAATCTATCTGTCCTCAAGCGCACGCCCTCTGATCTCCGTCGCTACATGGAATGGACCGCAGCAACCAAGACGCAATACGGCTCCATGACCCAATATCTGCTCGACAACCGGCTTCCCAAGAGCTGGGGTCGACCCCCTTTCACACCGGAATCCCAGACCCCGTTTGCGAGCGCCGCAGACTACAAGGTTCTTCTCAACGATTGGCCTTACGGGTTAGATCCCGAGATCACGCACATCGTCGTCTGGTCCCGCACGCTCATTCCCACGGACCCCGAGAGCGGGGACATGACGCCTCAGAGCCGGGCGCTGGCGCAAGACTTTGTGAACAAGTACTTCGTTGAGTCGTTGGGCCCCGGCGGGGAGACGCGGGTTTTGTGGTTCAAGAACTGGGTTGCTCTCCAGAGCGTCCGATCGCTCGAGCATATCCATGTGCTGGTGCGCAACGTGGACGACGACACACTGGAGCGCTGGACCGGGGAACGGCCCAAGCGCAGCGCAGAGTGAGAGGGGAAGGGCGCCATAGAGTAGACAAGACTATTGCATAGACGCGCCTACGCAGCTCTCCTCGCACGCCGATTCCCCTGAGGCGCGGCGCCGCTGTTCTGGCCTTGCATCTCGGCCATCTTCTGGCGTCCCATGCCCAGCAGCCCCTTGCCGAGATAGGCGCCGTAGGCAGGAATCACGGCCCACAGAAGCCATCCCCAGTTGCCGAAGAAAAGGACGGCGACGGCGCACGCCCAGGTGACCCAGATGACGTCGAACATGTACTCGGTCAAGCCGCGGGCCGCCATGTCCTCGCCGGGGCTCCGGAGGGACTTGGTTGCGGCGTCATACTTGGGCCGGCCCGAGGCCTCGAGCACGTACTCGCAGATGAAGGCGGGCACCGAGAAGATGCCGTAGGCGAGGAGAGAGCGGGGCCGGACGAGGAAGTGGAAGAGCAGGAAGACGACGTTGACGACGAGGGCCGAGAGGTGCAGGCCGTTCAGCGCCGCAGCATTGTGCTTGGCCTGGTCCTTCTTCGCCTTCTGAGCCATTGCGGGTTGAGCGGAGGCGTGGTGACTATTGTTGGCCTGCTTGGAGATTCCCAGCAGGGTGGCTGCCGAGCTGGACCGTTAAGGTTGATGAGGCGTGTGTGTCTGAGGCCGGGGCGAGGCTGGAAATAGAGCCTTGTTCGGAGCGGACAGTGTGTGACGGAGAGGTGCGCGCCGAGGGCACGCGGCTGAGGGCTCGTTCCGCTGGCGAAGCGGCAAGGGGGCTGGCGCTGTTGGTGGTTGGCGGCGGCGACTCCACTGTTTTGTCGCTGTTGCTGGGCAGAGAAACCGCAACGGCGCCTGCGGCTCGCCCAATCAAGCCGCCGGCAGCAACAACAACTGCGCGCCTCCTGCCAGCGGCTGCCTTGGCTCGCCTGCACGCTCACTTCCGCCTTCGTCCCCATCGGCACCGCTTGCTTGCGGCTGGACGAGCGCTCGCTCTGGCCTTTTGTTCTCACCTGGGGCTTTGGGGTCGTCGAGAGAAGAGCTGCGCAAACGGCCTATGCCCGTCCCACCCTCGGGATCCGTCTTCCATTCCTCTCCCTCGCTGGTGGTTGCCCTGCCCAGCTGCCGCAACCGTCCGCCACGCACTGGGACCCACCGTCGTGTTCACGATCACTGACCACCGTCGCCGGCGGAGCTCGCTGTCCTCTGCCCCTGCTAGGACGAGCTGCTTGTGGGCTGGACGGCTTCTTTGAGTGTGCTCTGGTATTCCGCAGAGCTTTGCTTGTCCGCCAAGGCATTCCACAGTCCAGCGAACGAATCGGCGTGGCATGACACTTCCATCCTCGACGGAACAACAAAGACCTGCCGCCGATACAAAGACGACCTCAACGACAACAGCAGGCGTGCAGCTGTGCCACCGACGCCTTGTGCACCTGACCGCAGGGTGACCGCAGCTACAGGTGTATTCCGCATCGACTCGACGTATTCCATGGCACCGTCACGCCGATAAAGCCGCCCCCGATCGCCTGGAACATCCCTTCTCGCCCAGCTGGGCAGCTCGTCCCAGCATGGCGCCGAGCCCGATGGTTGTCGGAGGTCTGCTCCGACAGGTTATACACTACCATCTGGACAATGCCGCCTACGACAACGCCTTGTTCTTTGCCGAGCGGCTGACGGCCCAGGATCCGAAGTCGAGCGACGCCGCCTGCCTATACGCTCTTTGCCATCTCCGACTCGGCGACTACCGGTCCGCGTACGATGCCAGCAAGCCAATGGGCTACCGTGGCGTCAGTCTGGGCTGCGCCTGGGTCTTTGCACAGGCGTGCCTGGCGTTGGAGAGGTACAAGGATGGCATCGTGGCTCTGGAAAAGTCCAGAGGGCTGTGGGCACAAAAGTGCAGCATAGGCAAGCACTCTGCGACGTCCCGAGCCGACTCCCCGGACATCCCCGCTGTTCTCTGCTTGCTGGGGAAACTCCACCGCGGATACGGCGATAAGAAGAAGGCCGTCAGCTGCTTCGAGGAAGCCCTGAAAAAGAATCCCTTTATGTGGGACGCCTTCACGATCCTCTGCGACATGGGCATCAATGTCCGTGTGCCGAATATCTTCAAGGTTACCGAAGGACTGGTGCAAAGTTTCGAGCAGGAAGCGAGTGCAGCCGCCGCCGATGCGAGAGAGATGGCCATGTCTCATACCGCGGACCCGTCTTCAAAACGACCAATGGCGCGGAACGCTGCCCCGGACCTCGGGGTTGATCCGTTCAATGTGAATTTCTCATCCGCAGACCTTTCAAGTCCCATGGTCGACATGTTTACCGAGCCTGGAGATGACTTCATGTCCAAGATACAAAGCGCGCGGTTGAGACTCGCCGCGTCGACAAATAGCCAGCCTTCCATGGAGGGACTGGAAACTCCCACGGGTCCTACGACCACAGATGCCTCCATGTCTCGCTCTGGCTACTCACAGGACCCGCCGCAGGCACCGCCTCGGAGAGCCCGCACTGCTCAAGCTATGGACGCTAGCGTGGACGCACCGCCGCGGATGAACTACAGGATAGGAGCGAAGCGGAACGTCAGGGCCCAGGAAAGGAGCCAGGAACAGCAGCAGCCTGTCGAAGCCATGTCGGACGCCGCAAACATCCCGTCCGCCACCATGCGCTCAGGCGCGTCAAACACTGCCGATAGGAAACGAACTCTGTCCGGCCACCCGGTGCCTAGGTCTGCCAATATGGACGAACCTGCCACGAGACGAAGCGCACGACTGAACATGTTCAAGCCGTCACTCAAGGCCAACGCCGCAGGGACCACCCTCGGGGGGACTGCGGGACGTGAATTGAAGAAGGCTAGGCCCCAGGTCTCGCGCATCGTACGACCGGGTTCAAGTGGCTCCAGTGTCGGCCGTGTTGTCAGCGGCAACCGGAAACCTCTGGAGGACCATTACGGGGACGTGGACCATGGAGAGACGTCGCGGGTGAAAGAGCCGGCGCCGCAACCGGCCATGACGAGACTTGCAGAGCCAGACGCAGCCAAGATCGAGGAAGCCCTCAAATGGACGCTTGACCTCTTGAAGAAACTCGGAAGCGGATACTACTCGTTATCGCGGTTCCAATGCCAAGAGGCGCTGCAGACACTGAGCACCCTTCCGCCAGCTCACCAAGGCACGCTTTGGGTGATGGCGCAGATGGGTCGGGCGCATTACGAGCAAGCCTCATACGCGGAGGCTGAGAAGTTCTTCAGGAGAATGCGCAGCCAGGCGCCGTCGCGTCTGCAAGACATGGAGGTGTACTCGACGATCCTATGGCATCTGAAGCGCGAGACAGACCTGTCCTTCCTTGCCCACGAGCTCGTGGGCTCGGCATGGCACTCGCCCCAGGCATGGTGCGCTCTGGGGAATGCGTGGTCACTCGCCAGAGATCCCGAACAAGCGTTGAAGTGCTTCAAGCGGGCCACGCAGCTGGACCCCAAGTTTGCCTACGCCTTCACACTGCAGGGCCACGAGCACGTCACCAACGAGGAGTACGAGAAGGCGCTCACGGCCTACCGCCAGGCAATTGTCGCCGACAGAAGGCATTACAATGCCTACTACGGCATTGGACGGGTCCAGGAGCGGCTGGGAGCCTACGACAAGGCGTACGACCACTTCTACGCCGCGCAAGTCATCAACCCCAACAACGCGGTGCTCATCTGCTGCATGGGCACGGTCCTGGAAAAGCAGAAGCAGATGGTGCAGGCGCTGAACGCCTACACCAAGGCGGCAGAGCTCGCACCACGGGCTGCGCAGACTCGGTACAAGAAGGCTCGGGCTCTCCTCATGGTCGGGCAGATCGAGGCCGCCCAGCGGGAGCTGATGATCCTCAAGGACCTGGCTCCCGAGGAGGCGACGGTGCATTTCCTGCTCGGAACGCTCTACAAGAACACCAACGAGAAGCAGCTGTCTGTGCGGCACTTCACGATTGCACTGTCTCTGGATCCCAAGGTGAGCACGGGAAACGGGCGCGGGAGGCGGCAGAACGCGTGCTAACACGGACGAACACAGGCGGCGCCCAAAATTAAGGAGGCGATCGAGAGCTTCGAGGACGATGTACCGATGGACGACTCAATGATGGCATGAAGTCACGGAAGGGTTTGCACTGGGGTGTCTGGGCATTTTTGAGTCGCAATATTTCGCGGCAGGGACAGGCGGCACTGCGCGTTAATGGAGCTGAAGGGGCTGAAGGGGCTGAAGGGGCTGGAAGGGGCTGCAACAGGGGAACCTATGCAAGCTTTTGGAGAGGCGCAGGGCTGGTTGGGAGCTGGGGCGACGAGCGTGTTGCATGCATGGCATCGGCGTTGACGGCGAGCTCGTGCGGGACGTGACCGTGGCTGGGCGTGTGTATAGGAAGTTGGCTACCTCAGGTAACTTAGCATACCCACATGTATACTCGTATGACTTTCTGGGAAGAGTCGAGGCTCCGCTACCCATCTCCGGAGGCCGTCTGGAGAGTATTCGCGAGATGTCGATGTCGTGATGAGATCTGAGCTGCTGGCCGCTGATTGGCCGCAGCTGCACCTTACGGTACTCCTAAGGTACGGAGTACGGTAGGCAAGGTAAGGTACGGAGTACGTCGCTAGCGGCAATGCAGGCGCGTAGCGGCGCAGGTCCGCCCTCCACCCCCCGCCCGGACCAAGCCAGCCTAGGCTGGCAATTGATAGCTCCCGCTCCACTCCCTCCATTCCCGCCGAAACGCGCGGGCGCTGTCAGCGTGTCAGCTCGCGCCCCCAAAAATGCGACGCCAATAATTCAGAAGAAGCGGGCGCGAGCGCGGCAGCAAACAGCGACGGGGGCCTATTTTTCTCATTGGACTGGCCCGTCACGAGCCTAGCCCACCCCACCCCGAAACGGGCATAGCGCACCCTCGCATAGGGGCCTACTGATGGCGCGTCGGCTGGCTGATTGCGCCCAACGTATTTATTCAGGGCCCCCGGGCCCCCCGCACGTCTGCTTCTGCTTTTATTCCCTCTTACACGCCCTCAGCGCAGCAACACCACAAAACGTCATCATCCGCCAGCGATAACGCGACACCACCGCGCTACTTCATCACAAGTACTTCAGTACATCCATCAACATGACTGGACGTAAGTACCTACTCACTTCTTTCCACTCGCTCGATGACGTCGCGGTCCTGGTCGATGGTCGGGGCTGTCGGGCGACGCGTCGCGGGTGGCGATGGATGCGCGCAACATCGTGATGCTGACTCGGACCCTCAACAGGTGGCAAGGGCGGCAAGGGCCTCGGCAAGGGCGGTGCCAAGCGTCACCGTAAGATTTTGCGAGACAACATCCAGGGTATCACCAAGCCCGCCATCCGCCGTCTCGCTCGCCGTGGTGGTGTCAAGCGTATTTCTGCCAGTAAGCTCACCTCCCTCCCCCGGACGCCCATACATATTCGACACATGACTGACGCGTCTTGCTTCTAGTGATCTACGAGGAGACCCGCGGCGTCTTGAAGACCTTCCTCGAGGGTGTCATCCGCGATGCCGTCACCTACACCGAGCACGCCAAGCGCAAGACCGTCACGTCCCTCGACGTCGTCTACGCCCTGAAGCGCCAGGGCCGCACCCTCTACGGTTTCGGTGGTTAAGCAAACACGCGCTGCTTTCTGCGTGGCCAGGCGGCACGGTGCGCCGTGGCGAAGGGTACATGATTCTGATTTTTGGCGTTTCGGGACTCGGATACGGAGGTTCAAGAGGCGTCTTGGAAGACGACCTTTGTTATTATACCGGGCATAAATATACCACACGGAATTCTCATTCATTAATTGTTGCGTGCGCCATGTCGACTTGACGCGTGCTATGGTGCCATGATTTATCCGCCACGTGGCGAGACGCGCTCCATGCATTGTGCACCTGACCATCCAGCCGCAGCCAGCGGTGCGTGGTATCATCATATCGTAAATGCCACAACAAAATCCCCAGTGCCCGTCTGCTCGCCCGCCCGTCATAGATACTTGCGCCCCGCCGCAGCGACGCGAGCTCTAAACACGGGGCTGCGGACCTCGGTGTTGGCCTTGTAAAAGGGGCTCATGACGGCCTTGACCCAGTTCTCGTAGACCTCGGCGAAGAACATCTTGACGGCCTCCTCGGTCGCCGGGCTGGTGGGATTGGCGCCAATGGCCGTCGACGAGCGCGAGGAGCTGCCGGCCGAGGGGACGATGGGCTGGTGCAGCAGGAGGAACTTGACGTTGGCGCCGGTGACGAAGCACGAGATGTAGTTGTTGAAGAACTTGTCGATGCACTTCATGTACCTGCGCGGGTCAGCAATCAGCGGGCGACTGGTGCATCGCCATTCGCACGGCGGGCAGCGGCCCAGGCGGGCGGGACGGGGGAGCTGTCCCTGGAGGCAGGCGAGCAGAGGGGAGGGGAGGCGCACATCTGGCCCTGGGCCCATTGCATCTCCTCGGCGATGTCGAGGCTCGAGTGCAGGATGAACTGGTTGAGGTGGCGCAGCTGGTCGGTGAAGCGCGACTGGCCGTCGCCGCCCTGCTTCGAGGTGCCGAACTCATACTCGAAGAGGGGGTTGTCCTGGGCGCCGACGATGGCGAAGTAGTAGCTCATCGTGGTGCGGGCGGCTCTGGGGTCTGCGGCATCTGTGCAGCTCGTCCGTCGTGGCCGGTCGTGCGCATCCGGCGGCGATGCGGGTAGTTGGCTGGTGGGTTGGTTGGTTGCTGGTGTGGTGGTGGTTTGTGAGCGCTGCTGGAGGAGCCGACCTGGGCCAGCATAATGGAGGTCCCCGCTGGGCGCGACGACGCCGCCCGGAAGTCGCAATGATCCGTCCGCTCCACCCGGAGACGCCTCGTCCCCCGTCGAGCCGCAAGGCCCAAAAAAGCTGCATCGGCCGGGTCGGACGACTGAACGAACAACGGCCACGCCACGCAACGCACAGAGAGACAACGAAATGTTCGGCCCGTTCCGCATCACGAACCCGCTCTCGGGCGGCCTGCTGTGGAAGATCCCCTGGCGGCTGTCGCGGTTCCAGAAGCGGCGGCACCGCCTGCGCCTGCGCGCCGTCGACAGCGTCGTCGCGACCGTCGACGCCGCGCTGGCCAAGAAGGGGCAGACGCTCGAGGCGCTGGAGCGGTGGAAGGCCGAGATGCCCACCGAGCCCGAGATGCTGCCGCGGGACAAGTACACCATGTTCGACCGCAAGGCCAAGAAGTACCGCAAGGGCATTCACAGTGAGTCGCTCCGCTGCCGCGCGCATCGCACCCGGACGAGCAGGCTGACGTGGACGTTGCAGAGCTGCCCAAGTGGACGAGGGTGTCGCAGAGAATCAACCCGCCGGGTTACTGAGAGGGAGCATCGTGCTGGCGGAGATTGTTGGTGGGCGCAACGACACTACGACTTGTCCCTGACCGAGGGCGAATGGAGAGGCGAGCTGCGGAAGGCGGCGTCGCGTGTACAACACCTGTTGAATGGACGACTGTCCTCGCAAAATCATGGGCCATGCGAGGGTTTTTAAGCGGGGAGGAATTGCACTCTGTGCCAGTTGACTGTAATCATAGACCACGGCGAACGCGGCTGCACGCACATCAAGACAAACATCACAAACACCATCACGTAGCCAAGTTCCCATGCAATTAAATCCTCGTGAGGGTATCAACGCCAAACCTCCAGCCCACAGCAACAGCCGCGATCTACCGCGGCGCGTACCGCCCCTCCTCGTCGTAGTCCCTCAGCCTCTCCTGCTCAATCGCCCTGCCGACGCCGCCGCGGCCCTCGTCGAAGTCCTCGCGGTACTCGTCGCGCACCTGGCCGCCCGACTTGCCGCGGCCGTACTGCCTGCCCTCCTCGAAGCCGGGGTCCAGGTCGGTCCGGATGATGCGCTCGTCGAGCTTGGTGCCGCCGACGTACTTCATGCAGTCGAGGGCGTCCTGGTGCGTGTAGTACTCGACGAAGCAGAAGCCGCACGGCGTCTTCTGGAAGCGGTCCAGGCCCATGACGAGCCGCTTGACCTCGCCGCACTTGGAGAAGAGCTCGTACACTTGCTCCTCGGTCGTGTAGAAGGATCTGGAGGGAGGGAGGGGTCAGCGTGCGACTGGCTGCGGGGGAGGAGCCCGAGGGTCACCGACAGGTTGCCGACGTAGAGGGTTGTCGCGTTGGCGAGAGGGTCAACGGCGGGCTCGGAGGGCTCGCCGCCTTCTTCGTCGCGGTCTCGCCGGCGCTTGTTCTGCGGGAGACGTGAGCTTGCGTCCTAAAAACCTCTAGATTGGCTGGGGCCGTACCCTGCTCTGATAGTATGCGCTCGGCCTGTCGAGGCGGTCGACGGTGCTTCGCTGCTCTGGGCGCATCGTCGTCGAAGCGGCTTCGTTCAGCGGCGGGTGGCTTTGCGTGCTTGGTTCCGCGCTCGCGTGGGCGAGTAGTCTATGGGATCGAAAGCTGCGCCGTCAAGATGTTGCAATTCCTTGGTCGGAGACTGGTTGATGCCGGGGAGGGGGGAAGGAAGGGCGTCTTTCTTGGTCGTCTTGGTCAATGGCTGGTGCAGTTCGAGATTCGAGATGCGAGGGAACGTCTGCGGTTGGCTGGCTGGGCCTGCAGCAGGCTGGCGGCCAGAGTGGAGCCCCAGCAGCCGGCGCGCGCTAGCCAGCCGCGCTTTTTGCGGCCAGACAGCTTCCTCAACCTCAAGAGTGCAACTCTGCACCACACTCCAAAGTCGTCGAGCACCGAAACAGCACGACGAGCTGGCCACGGGCTGCGGCGCTGCTTCAGCAAACCAGGTCACGGCCCGAGCGCCGGATTCGCAGCTCAGGATGCCCAAGGTCAAGCACTTCTCGGCCGGCTGGCTGTCGGGCAACGCCCCGGGCCACCAGCTGTTTGAGCCCTCTGCCGAATCGATCCGCTCCCGAGCATTGTCGCCGTCGTACTCGTCCAAGAAGAAACCCGTGCCCGGCCCGCGCCGGACAATTGCCCGCCGAGGCACCGAGGTCTTCGTTGCCGTGGGCAAGGAGATCCGCTGGGCTGACTTGGCCTACCTTAAGGATGAGTGGTCAACGAAGCAGACGAGGGGCCGGCAGGGCTCTGGGGTGCGCATCAAGAGAGAGGACTCGTACCAGTCAATCGAGGGCGATGACGAGCTTGACTCTGCGGCAGGGATTCGGGTAGGTCCAGGCAGCAGCATCCGCCGTGAGAATCGATCGAATACTAATGGTCTTGCAGACGTTGAAAACACCCGTGGCCGATGACATCCGCCAACTCATCATCTCCCCGAACTCGAATTACCTGGCGATACTCACTACACATACTGTCCACATCTGCGTGCTGCCAGACTCTTCGCACTTGACGAGCGAAGATGTCGGCCCTGTGCGGCCCAAGATATTCACCCTGGGACCGACAACCCACGTTACGTCCCGGTCGCCCATCATGTCCGCCCTGTGGCATCCGCTGGGAGTTAACGGCTCTTGCATTGTCACCGTCACCGCAGACGCAATTGTCCGGGTCTGGGAGCTGTCCATGGAGAATCGCTGGTCATATGACACGCCGACAACCTCCGTGGACCTGAAGAAGCTGGTGGACGGCACGACGCTGGACCAGGACTTTACTGCGTCCACCTCGACTACGAACAAGGCTTTTTCTCCAGATTCTTTCGAGATGGAAGTTGCCGCAGCCAGCTTCGCGACTAAGGGATCGGGAGGGTGGAACCCCATGACTCTCTGGGTCGCCATGAGGGAGGGCGACGTGTACGCTTTGTGTCCTCTGCTGCCGCAGCGTTGGGCACCGCCGCCGACCCTGATTCCATCCCTGTCCGTGTCCATCGTGACCACCGTCGCCAGCATCGAGGACGATCCTCAAGTCGATGAGAACGAGAAGCTCCTGGCTCAGCAGCAATTGCAATGGATGGGAGAGCTGGATGCTCAGGAGCCTCATATTCTGGATGGGCTCCCTGGGGAGCCTCCGGTCGAGGTGTACACCAGACCGTCACGTCCTGGCGTGGTCCCTCGACTTCAGGGCCCGTTCTATCTCAGTTCAGATCCCGATACGGGCGACGACCTGGACACTACGATCACCGACATCTTGGTCATTGGGAAGAAGACAGAGACGGATGAGCTGATGATGGGCGAGGAGGATGACTTGGACATGGACGACGGCGACCAAGAAGGGCTGTCGCTTGCTGTCATCTGCCTACTCTCAGTGAGTGGCCAGGTTCGCGTCTACCTTGATATCGACGGTGTTCAAGCACAGTGGCTTCCGCCAAAGAACAAACTGAGGGCAGCCAGGGCGCCGGCGCTGTCCGAACCGCCATCCCTCGTTGCATTCCAGGCACTCGACACGATGAGCCCCGTCGAGGTCAACGAGGAGTCCTGGCCGGTCTTCAGCACCGACGTCATGTCTCGCTACAGCTTCTTCGTCACCCACCACGCCGCCATCACCTTCGTTTCGCTAACGTCATGGATCTTCCGCCTCGAGGGGGAGTTGCTCGGGGATCACGAGGCGGGCACGGACTTCAGGATTGGACTGCTGGTCAACTCTCAATCCGCTAGGGACAGGATTTTTGCCCAGCCGACAGCCGATATTTCCGTCCCGCTGGCAGCCTGCGTGGCCATCCGTGACCCTGACCTGGGCTACTTCTTGCTGTCTGCGACGCCGTACGAGCCGATAGCCCTGACCTTCGAGACCCCGGAGATCGATCTCGCGCCCATACGGCAAGAGAGTCCGTCTCGGGAGCGCGAGGCCAGCGTGGCGCCGCTCGACTTCTACGAGCCCCGTCCCGTGTTCAACCCGCCGCACGTGTTTGACGAAGGCTCAGCACTGCCGGCCCTCCTGGAGCGTCTGCGAACCTCACGGCACAAGACCATGGTCAACCAGGAGGTGAAGCTCAGCCCGCTCACGCTCCAGATCTTCACCGACGCCCACAAGATCCTGAGCGACGAAACCTACAAGCTCGGAGTGGCAGCTGCCGAGGTGTTCCGGCGGTGTGAGCTGCTGCAGGCGGAGCTGCGTCAACAGGTCAGCAAGGCCAACGAGGTCAAGGGCAAAATCGACACGATCAGCGGAGCCAGCCGCGAGAACGGCGAGGCGGACAACGCCATGTACGAGAGGCGCATATCCGAGGCCAAGGATCGCCAGCAGAGGCTCGCGCAGCGCGTAGACGACCTGCGCAAGCTGGTGGGCAAAGCGACAACCCGGGACCTGAGCGTCAAGGAACGCGCTTTCGTGGAGGAGGTCAGGTCACTCGAGGCCAGCCTGTCCGGCGAGGAAGGCGGGGGGAGCCATCGGCCGAAGCAGCTGTGGAAGCGCTTGGGCGAGGCCAAGAGGCTGCAGGAGGAGTTGCTTGGCGAAGTGGAGGCGCTGAAGAAGTCTGGCGACGTGCAAGTTTCGTCACCCGGCGAGCTCAGGATACCACAGGACATCCGGCGGAGCAAGCTCCAGCAGGTGCAAGGCTTACTGTCGCGGGAGACGGCTTTGGTCGAGGCGGTGACGGATCGGCTGGAGCGCCTGCAGACCAGCGTGTAAGATACAACGGTGCCACATGCGGCGGCAGATGACTAGATAGCGAGCTGGCCAGTAGTGAGAGAGCAGCGACATGTCGAGGAATGGATTAGGACCAAAGCCCGTCGAAACCTAGCGACGGCGCATAATGGACTCTGAGTTGAATCTATAGTGGCGATACGCCTCGAGACCAACCACCTGCTTGAAGGGATTGCATTCCCCTGCGGGATGTGCGTTGACGACAACGGCAGAGCTTAACCCGCGGCGAGGCGGCGAATCGGAGGAGGCTGTGGCAGCAAAGGACTCGAGAGGGAGAAGAGGATGGCACTAGGGCGAAAATGAGGCTGTCGCCAGGCACTGCGCCGATGACCAACCAATCGGCTGCTGGCAAATGAGGCTGCCACGGGACAGACACGGGGGCCAATCTGTGTATGATGAGAGCAGTGAGTGTTTGTCTCTGCACGATGGCAATGCACGTTTGCTGGCCATGTCTGAATGGTCGACCGACGACGGCGGAGGTGAGTCGTCAACGGCTTCGTGAATCCCGCCATGGCTTTGGCGCGAGCGAGTCACGCTGAGGCGTCCCAACTCGAGGAGCGCGAGGAGAGCTCCAGATCAGACGTTGTCTCACGGGGACGGCTTTGTGCCCTGCCCGCACGTCCCTCCGTCGTACATTCATGTGCCCCGTCCGAGAATAGCTGGTGCGGCCAGGGTCCCGCGCGAGGGCATGCCGCGAGGTGAGGACATTCACGGTGTGAACGTGGCTGGCCCTGCATTTCAGTCTGTCGGGCGCCCGTGGCCCTGCCCGCCGTTCCAGATCGAGCAGGCTGCATGCCCCGAATGCCGGTGCGGTGCGTCATGCGTTGTTCTCGTATCCGTTACTGGGGATACGTTACCAGCCCGTTTACTTGGTCGTCGTCCCGGGCTGTGTGGGGCGAGCCGTGATCTACTGCTATGTACGTATGTACGAGCGGCCGGGGAGCCAGGGACACGGTTGGACGAGACGACGCGACGGGGACGGAAGTGGCAATTGCCCAGAAGCGAGGACCAGCATCGTGCGTCGTCCTGCTGGCCGTCGTCGTCTTGCTCTCGGCGCTCCACCGCGCCTCGGGGACCAGCTCTCCCCACCCCTCCCCCGGCGACGTCGTGAGCCAGACGTCGCGGCGAGGCGCGGGTTGCGGTTTGGGCTCCTGCTTGCTTTTTGGTGGGTGCCTCTGCCTGCGCCTGTCTCTCTCTCACCCGCGGTTGCGGGTTTGCGTGGGACTCGGATGAGGGCATGAATCAATGCGCTTCACCGTTCCAGTGCGTGTGACAGGGGGGAAGAGGAGTTGCAAAGACAGAGGGTGACGGGGAGTGCTCGGTTGCCTGCCCTGCTGGCGACCTATGACAAGAGGTCGTCGGTGTATAAAGCTGGCCGGGCATCGTGTTCCCCGGACGAGATGTGCCGACGCTGGCATCGACAGCCCGCGAAGCCCAGACCGGTTCTCTCTTTCAGATATCCCGGACCCTGACTGCCTCCACATGACGATCCTGCTCCGTCCGTCGCCGAACGCGCTCGCTGACTTATACGCAATGGCGCCGTCCATGCCCGCCGGCATCATATACCAAGCCCTCATCCAGAGTATGTCCACGCCCGCCGAGCCTTCAGGCAAGCAAGCAGACTTATACAAGATACTGAAACTCGTGCTCCCCTGACAGGCAACTGCCAGACGTTCCTCGGCGGCAATGTCGACGTCGACGTCGTGTCACAGCTCGACGCCGCCGGCACGACGTGGAAAGTCCATGTGCTCAAGACCGAAGGCGGGAAGCGCACCGCGGTGCTGAGTGGCTCGGCATCGTCGCTGCAGGGCGCCTTCGAGGACCTGCACCGCAAATCGGCACAGGCCGTGGACCAGTATGTCTCGAGCAATGGCTTTGACGCCGTGTCGCCGGACCCGGCGTCGCCGCCGACAAAGTCTACGCGCCACCGCAGCGGCGGCAAGAAGGGTCGCGGAAAGGGGCATGGAGCCTCGCCGTCCTCTCGCAAGCTTCGGCGGGGCTCATCTGCTTCGGAAGTATCTGCTTGGACTTCGGCGTCGTCGTCATCTGAGAGCGAGGCCTCGGGGTCCGACTCCGACTCCGACGGCTCGTTCACGGCGTCGTCTGCGAGCTGGAAGGCTCCCGTGCGGTTTCCGAAGACCTCCCGAAAGAGCAAAGCCCCTGAACTCTTTCCGACCCTGCCCATGGGACGCCCTCCGGCGTACAGGACGTTAAACGAGGCTGGCCCTGGTCCGCATGTTATGGTACCCCCGATGCCGATGCCCAAGCCTATGCCGCCGGGCATGGCCAGGCCGCCACCGTTGATTCATGGCATGCCAGGTTACGTCAGGACGCAATGGAACACGGGGAACAAAGTCAACAGTAATGTCTTTCAAATGCCACCTTTGCCGGTCAGGGGCCCGCAGCCGTCGGCAGCTTTAAGCGGCCCCACGATGTACAAGCCGCCGTCCATGGCACAGCCGCCGCCGCCAACGCTGGCCTTCAAGTGCAGCGTGATCCTCACCATCAGCTGGAACGGTCACGGCGAGACCACGTTCTTCGACAAGTGCGAGCTCAGCCAGGCCGCCATCCGAAACAAGGTCGTCGACCTGCTGTCGACGCGCAGCGGGTCGTTTGTCGGCACAGCTCCGTGGCAGCACACGCATGAGGCGCTGGCCAGCATGGACATCGCCGTGCAGCGAGTGAAGGTCGACCAAAAGATGTATTTTGTGTGCGGCGGGATGCAGGATGACTTGTCAGTGCTGCTGCCGACGGCACCGCCAGCGCGGGTGGTACAGGTGTTTGTGGACATGGATAAGAGCCACACAGTTGATGATTGAGAGTGTCGCCGCGGGGGATACCTTTTCTTCATCTCCCTTCCCTTTTCTGCTATTGGCGTGACTGAAGCGGCGACAAGCGGTGCTCTGAGTGCCTATCTGTGGCCTTCCCTCATTGTGCCCTCTGATTCTACTTTTGAGCCACCTCAGTTAGAATGATGAAAACGACAAGAAAGAACAGAGAGAGGCATAAAGGTTGCTCAGTGGGTCTGATTTCCTCCACCCTCTTCTCTGTCCTCTGCCAACGTTATGAAAGGGAGAGCGGGAGCTTGCTTATGCCATTTTTGTGATTTCGATTAGCTCGAGATTCGAATGAGAGATGGTTGATATTCCAGGATGAATGCTTCACAACCCAAATATAGTATCAGCATGAATAGTTGTCCGCTCACCTGCGATGGCATAGATGAGCTGTCAGTACGCACAATCAAAGCAGCTATCCATGCATGCAAGGTTGCAACCCGGTCGCTGGGACGCAACGATTGCTGTTGAGTAACCACCCAGGGCCGCTGATGAGAAAGACCAATGTCGTGCAACGAGACGTGCCAGGAGGCTGCCCGCCACATGGGCAGTCTGCGGCAGGCTGTGTCACTATTCACGTAAGACAAAACCGATCACACAGGTAGAGAAAGTCATGTAGCCATTGCGCCTGATACAAATCAGACGAAGCCCCATTGACAGGTAAAAATGTATCACAGACGCAGAAATGAGACGATATGTAATCGTCTGGTCCAAGGGCCCAGTCACACGAGGTTCGGTGTCCGACGCAATTGAATGGATGATTGAACCGTCTTTGAGGCACATCGATCAGTCGTCTATGAGCTGCGGTTGGGACTATTGGCGCATGTAGACAAGGCTGCCGTGAAACATGCGTGCACCAACAGTTGTAGTTGAAGAACCATGTCCGGTAGGCTGCATTGGAGTGCCTTTGCTGCTACTATAAAGGGTAGTCCAAGTCCCGTATTTGTGGTTTTGCACCTTTTCGCTTGCGAGAAAAGAGGAAACGAAGAGAGGAAAGAAGCCACTGTGTAAGGTGCATATGACAGCGGTATTGTCTTATTCTAGGCAGGATATGGTCGCCGTCGGTCGCATACGTGAACGCGCTGAAGACTGCGACGAATAGCGCTAATTGACTATTTCGAGGGAACTGCCTAAGACGAGAAGATGAGCACACCACGCCTTTGAGGGAAAGAAGTTCTTTCTTAGGTGTTAAAATAACGCACCTGGCTCCGAGAAGAGTTGATTTGAATGCGCTTTCGCCAGCTATCTGGAGGTGAGGGGACCAATGGGAAACAAAGGTCATCGTTGGCAATGTTGGTGCCATATGCATGATAGAATCACCCTCCTGAATCAAACCAAAACGGGAGCTTAAGATTCCTGAAAACCGGAACACCATGGTTCCGTCGGGACGAAGCAAACATCAAGGGTAGGCTGTCGATTGCAATCTCAGCGGCTTTTCAGCCGAGCCTCTTTCTCCTGCAAGGCTTTGAACGCCAGGCCAATCTGGGTGAAACTATCATACAACAGGACTATGGTCATCCATCAGCACACGTACGCGTTTTCGAAAGGGGGTCAACGAGAGCTCGTTCTCACCCAGCGGGACTACGGCCCAGGGCAGGTTGAAGCCCACGTAATAGATCCAGAAGTACAGGAACTCGGGGCGGCTGTAAGCTACGCCACTGACGCGGTTCTCGAGCCAGTTGGTCGCATAGTACAGAGCGACACCGTACAGGTGCGCCGTGCAAACGACGGCCTGGCTGGCGTGGCGCGTGGGCCAGTCGCGCAGCACGGCGAGCACGGTGAGCACGCATAGCGGGCCCCAGACGAACTGCGGCGCGTATCAGGCATCGTTCTAGAGCGAACTGTGTGTCTAACTGCTACTGGATACTGGGAGAAGGTGTCAGCACGACTTACAACGGTGATGGTCTCGACGCAGACGGTGAAGACGTCCGCGGTGAGGTAGCGGGAGTCGGAAAGCGCATATTCTTTCCAAAGCTGTGCGAAGGCGGTCTGCAGGCTGACTATGTCGGTGCGATGGTAGATGTAGTAGCCTTCGGTCGTGGTGTTCAGCAACGAAGTGAGAGGACGTGAGAGGTACACCAGTTAGACGACTTACCTTCAAACGAAAGGTGTAAGAAGCCGCCTGGCCAGCACACGCGTCAGCTATCATGAGCGGACCAAAAAGGACTCGTGGAGCATGCAGATAGAGATGCCCAAGACGACAGTGCTTACACAAGGCAAACCACGCGGCAGCAAAACGGTCTATGGGCCGCAGCTGGGTCCGACGGCGGAGCGCGAGGCAGTAGGCCGGGGCGACGGCGGCGCCGACAATGCAGCCGAAAACGGGCAGCAGGACCGTCACGGGGGATTCGTTTGGCACGAAGCCGGGGATCAGTGCCCCGGGCGGGAAGTACTGGTGCGGGGCTGCAGCGGGCTCCATTGTGCGGCGTGGGACGGATTGGATGGTTGAAGCTTGAGCAGGAGACGGTTGTGTCGAAGATCGGGACCTGTACAGGTTACGGAGAGTGGGGAGCGGGGCGGGGCGAGGAAGGCACGGGAGGCGGGACGGGACGGCGTGGAACCGATGGCACGACTTTGGGTGTCCATCATCTCATGCCGTCGCTGCTAACTCGACCATAAGTGTAGTATTGAGCCAACCTCGCCGTTTCCTTCAAACCAAAGCGCGCCGGCTCGCCACGACGCCCACGTTCTCCAGCTTTCAAGAAGTGCGGACGCAAGAAGTATTCAAAAAATGTCCAACATACACTAAGGCTCGACATGACACTCCAGCCCAGCCTTGGCCTTCGTGAAGAGGAATGCCTTTCGCCATTTCCTCGACAATAAACAGGCACGGCCTCGACTGAGATGAGAAGTTGCTTTTCTCGGAATTGCTTGTTGAGGAGGTCAACGCAGCGGTATGCAAGGTCTGCAAGTCCCCAAAGCCCGTGCGTTGACATGGCCAACCCGGTTCCAGTCAGTAAGGCGGCCCTTACTGGTTTATGCAGCAGAGATCCCTCCGTCCAGCTGACGGAGTGGCATTCACTGGTTTGGCTCCAGGGCTGTCGCGCGCGCGCTGAGCCATGCATGGATGCCTGGGGCGCGAGCCGCCGCAAAAACCGAGACGATGCAACTAGCAACCAACATCCGCCTTTTCAGCTGCCAGGAAACAGGAATCTCGCCAGCACATCGCACATAATAGCCACGCGCCGAAGAGAGGTTGGGGGAGAGATCATTTCAAGACGGGCCGCATTCCGTTTCGCACTCGTGGCATCTTCGCACTGTCGCTGCGCTGCAACTTCCTACTGGCGTTAACCGCTGCTACGCGAGGTAAAGTCACCCATTTGTTGGAAGAGGGGCGTACGACAGCAAGGCGGCAAGCATGTTTCGAGTAGCCGTCGACCTCGTCCCACCTTGGTTGGCCCTTCTCGTTGCAGGAGCCGCTGCCCTCTTCCTATGGATTGCGATCAGAAATAGGTTCCATGTCTCTGGCGGACAGTCCTCTCCTGCCTCATGGCAACAAAGGGTGCAGGTGTGTGCAACCTGTGACTAACCAGAATGCGTGCTGATGTCTCCAAAGAACCGAGCACGACCGTCTCTTGAGATATTATACCCAGGGGCGACGGACGACGACGCGGCAGAAGTCGAGTATGTCTTCAGAGCCAACGATAATGACGTGGAGCTAACAACCGCAGCATCATTGCTGTCCACGGGCTAGGTTCCAGCGTTGACTGGTCGTGGACATGGCAGGGTGATGGTCGGTCTGTTCATTGGCTGCGAGACCTTGACATGCTCCCTGCGAAGGTGCCGAAAGCGAGAATTGTAGCATACAACTACGACTCGACATGGCATTCAATCGCTCCCAAGACGCGCCTCCAGCTCTGCGGCGAAGAACTCGTCCACAGCATACAATTGTTGCGCAAGAGCGCCCCAGGCCGGCCTCTCATCCTCCTCGGCCACAGCCTAGGTGGCCTTGTGATCCAGCATGTGCGTCCAAGTGTGGCACTGGCGTGCTGTGCGACTGCTGACCTCAATTGAACAGGCCTTGCTCTATGCGGAGAGCCAGGATGCATCTAGAGATCTCGTACGGAATACTGTCGGCTTCATTTCGCTCGGTTCACCATTTAGAGGTACCAAGATGCAGGGCATCGCAAACTTTGCGGCGCGATTTATGGCACCCGCCGGTTCACACAGGGGCATTATCAGGGACTTGGCCTTCGACAACGAGACGCTGCGAGACAAGCTGCAAGAGTTCTGTCAGCTTTGCAAGCGATTGTCTATGCCCACCTGCTGCTTCTTCGAGGAGTACATGACCGACTACGGGAAGAGATATTGGGTGCCGGGAATTTGTCAGGGCGTAGTAAGTATATCGTTTGCTTTGGTCCTGTTGCATATGCCGTAACTGTCGAGTAGGTTGTGGGAGAAGAGTCCTCCTGCGTTCCGGGCTGGAAGCGCTATTCCCTTCAGACCGACCATCTCAAGATGAATAAGTTCTCCGGCCCGCTAGACCGGTCATTTATATCCGTCTCGGAAAGAGTGCGCGAAATGTGTGACGGCTGGAAGGAAGTGATGGATGGCAGAAGAAATGGTACGCCAACTATATTGTTTGTTGGGCTCCAACTTTAACTCCTTAAAGTCATGCAGGGTCATTGGACTGTCCCGTTCGGGCAAAACCAGCACTTCGTAGGGCGGACCGCCGTCCTCGACCAGCTCGTTAACGACATTGCTCCATCTGCGTCCGAAACTAATTGTCAGTGGACGGTAATCGAGGGCCTTGGAGGTGTCGGGAAAACGCAGATTGCAGTCGAAGCGGCGTTCCGGGTTCGCACCGCGCACCCGAATTGCAGTGTTTTCTGGATTTCTGCTATTGATGCTGCTACATTTGCGAATGGTTACCGGGAAATTGGCGAAAAGCTCAAGGTTGCGGGAATTGATGAAGATAACGCAGATGTCCTGTCGCTTGTGAAGGCGGCTCTGAGCCGATGCTCTCAGGACTGGCTGCTGATTATTGACAACGTCGACGACGTGGACCGACTCGCCGCTAACAATGGATCTACGTCTTTCTACGACTGCCTTCCTTGCAATTACAAGGGGTCCATCTTGTTCACGACTCGAAATCACGAGGTCACTTCGGAACTCGACATCTCGCCACGCTGCGTGATCAGGGTGCCGGAGATGAGTATGGCCGAAGCAACCGAGTTGTTGCTTCAGAATCTAGCGACACATCAAACCAGTGATGCAGAAAGCATTAAAGAGCTTCTCGGCTTTCTCACCAACTTGCCACTGGCCATCAGGCAAGCATCTGCCTATATGGCGAAGACCGACATGACGGTGGCAACATACCTCAGCCATTGCCGGTCGAGTGACGCGAATCTTATTGAGCTATTGAGCAAAGACTTCAGCGACCGCACCCGCAATGAACAGACTCATAACGCCATTGTCATGACCTGGTTGGTTTCGTTCCGATATATTGCCCGGCATTGCCCGCTTGCAATTCGATACTTATCGTTCATGTCCTTCCTTGTGGCGAGAGACATCCCAAGAAGCATTTTACCCCAAAGCAGCCATGAACTAAGCTCTCACGAAGCGATTGGCATGCTGAAGGCATTCGCATTCATTGCTGAACGGACAGAGAATGAAACTTTCGACATGCACAGACTCGTTCAACTCGCAATGAGAAACTGGCTGGTAGCGCAAGGAGAAGCACAGGGGGTCGTCACCGATTTGACGAAGCAGCTCGATGACATAGTCCCGATTCCCAAGCACGAAAACAAGTCAACTTGGATTCCATATTTGCCTCACGTTATGGCAGTATTAGAGTTCGAAGCCGACTTGGGCGATGAAAGGGCTGTTCAGCTTCTTCTCTCCAAAGTATCCAATTGCTATCGAATATTAGGCAATTCTAGAAATGCATTGGCCTTACTTCGCCGGCTACTGTCACGGATGATACGCTTTTTTGGTCCAGAACACTACAGCACGCTCTGTACCATGAATACCATGGTATCGATGCTTGATTCCCTAGGCGAGTACAGCAAAGCTGAGGCTATGAATCGGCTGGCGCTAGAAGTTCAGATAAAGGTCCTCGGCCCAGAAGATCAGATTACACTACATAGTAAGGCTATCCTCGCAGGTGTACTCGCATCCCAGGGCAAGTTTGTCCAGGCCGAGCCTCTTCTTCGTCAGACACTTGATCTGCAAAGAAAGGTCCTCGGGGAAAAGCACGCCTACACGGTGGCCAGTATAGGCAACTTTGGGCTTATGCTCATGAATCTCGGCAAATTCCAAGAGGCCGAATCTTTACTTCGAGAAAGGATCCAGCTGCAAACCGAGAATCTGGGCATAAATCACCCTGACACGCAGAGGGGCTTGAATAACCTTGCGATGTTGCTAGCGGAGCGAGGCATGAACGAGCAAGCCGAATCTATACATCGAAAAGCGCTGCTAAAACTGACAGAGGTGTTTGGCCCAGAGCATCCCAAAACCTTGGGAGCAATGGCCGCCCTTGGGAGTACATTGCTACGCCAGAACAAGTACGAGGAGGCTGAATCAAATTTTCAACAGACAACACAGATGCTAGGAAAGGTGCTCGGCCCAGATCATCATATAACTTTATGCAACTCTAGCAATCTGGCACTTGCACTTGATGGACTGGGTAGACGCGATGAGGCGGAATTATTATGTCGACGGACGCTGGAAAAGCTGGTAAAGGTGCTTGGGCCAGCTCACCCCGACACAGTGGGCTGCATGCACAACCTGGCCCTCATGACCAGGAATCTCGAAGAAGACGAATCCCTATCAAGGCAAATCATAGAGCGCAGTACTGAAACCCTCGGTGCCGATAACCCAGTTACACTGGCGAGTGCGAGCGCTTTGGCAAGCATTCTCAGACGTCATGGGAAGTATGACGAGGCCAAGCTTCTATTCGAACAGACACTCAAGCGACAGGCAGTGGTGCTCGGTGCGGACCACCCAGCAACACTTGAAAACATGAACGAGCTTGCTCTTTTGTTCGTAATTTCGACGAAGTATGCCGCCGCCGAGAGATTGTTTCGAAAGTGTGCAAAGGGACTTGCAGACACTGTCGGCACGGAACATCGCATGACACTAAATAACTCAACCAAGCTCGCTATTGTGCTTGAAATGCGAGGAAATTTAGAGGAGGCTGAGCGGATACATCATGACACAATTGAGCGGCAGACCAGAACGCTAGGTTCAGAGCATCCTGACACATTGGCTAGCATGGGGAACCTCCGACGTTTGCTTGAGAAGAAAAGGGAGCATGTTTAGAATCATTTACGGGTCGAGGTCTGGCCTGTGCGGTTGCCTGTATATTGAAGCTCAAACTCTTTTCAGAAGACTGCAGAAACTATTCTGCGCAAAGAGAAAGCCTTAAGGCTATTCATCTGGCTGGAAAAGCTTGCCCCAAAGCTCACATAACCCAAAGCACGAGACCCTTCTGCCCACCGTCACAAGCCGGAGGTAGTTGAGACTGCTTTTCGGATTGATGTCCGCGTCGTGCCACAAGACATCTGGTCAGGATTCCAGCTGAGACGAGAAAACGAAGATAGTCAGGGCTGGCCGTTTGATGTCTAATCTAGTGGACGCACTGGATCATCTCTAGTGGGACTGACTTTTAGAGTGCTGACGCTGAGTTGGGCCGTCGATGCTTGTGCACTCTGTCGTCGACTAGTAAGTAATCTGAGACACCCGCGATGCTTGCCCTAGGCACGTTCCAACGCTTCCACCTCCCATTGTGAGCCGGCGCGACACCAAGGAATAAATGCGACTTTCTAGATTGCTTGGACCTTTGCTTGCAGGTGTCGCATTCTAACAACCTATTGAAGGCTCCTAGGTTCCCAGGGTTGGGCGCCCACGTGGGCGAGTGTATCCGGCAACTTAGCAACCGCCCGTCTCCCACGTGCCAATCTCTCCAGATCGCGGTTCCCCATCCTTCACCGAGAGCAAAAACGGGGAAGTGCCGTATGGCAGTCGACGTCTGCGCAACTGTGGGCGCAAGCCACCTGCAGGTGTCGCGTTTCGTCGCACATGGCAGCGCGCATGAAGCTGAGAGGTCCGTCACGACCGATGCAACGGCAGGACAGGGTCGAGGGCGAAAAGATCCCAGCAGCTTCCCATCCCAGCGGCTCTCCCCTCCCTGCGACGGTCTTCGCTTCCTTGGCGGCGGCTGCGTCCGGCACGGCTTCCTCCCTCTTCGGGAAGGTCTGGAGCATGCGGGGCTTGAGCGGAGGGGAACTCTTGGAATCAGGCCCGAAGCTCGTTTGATTGGCGAGGTACCTGGGGCCTAAGTCAACGCCGCTTTAAGAGGATCCCTCGCGTCTTGAACCACCACGGCTGAGACCCTTTCCCCGATGCATCGAGCTGAGCCTGGAAGCTTGCTTGGCATTGTCAACTTGGGAAACCTCATGGACTCTTAACAGCAAAGGCCAAGGGCCCATCTGGCCCCAAACTGCCTCGGATGCCATCATGTTTAAACTTCAATGTCTCGGCAATGGGCATGCATGTCTCCGGCTTCTCCTGCTGGCAAGACCATGCATGGCACGTTGAGGTGTTTTGCCTGCGAGTGCCACGGACTCGAGAATATTCGAATCGCCAGAACTGCCCCGTGCTGCCTCTCCGGTACTTGAAGTCATTCCCCGCCCAGCTAAGGCAAGAAGGGCGGTAGTTGCCGTCAGAAGCTGCCTAGGTGCGTTTTAAAGATAGAAGGTCGGAGAGCTCCGATGGTTCCATTTCGTGATGGTTGCCGCAAATGGCCGTGCACCGGCCCTTGGATGAAGAGGGAGGCGACGTTCGCCCAGACTGCGTCGCCGAATAGTGGAGGTAATTAACGTAGATCTAAGGATGAGGCCAGCAAGGATCACACGCAACATGGAACGCAGATCGCTGATAAGTCTGCTGGGGCTAATAAATGTCATGCGGGTGGGAACAGGCCCGCGGATAGTAAGCGGTGGTGGATTCTTCATGTAAGACGTATGGGAAAGGTAAAATGAGAAACAGCAATTCGATCCATACGTGGTTACGAACCTAGTCGGTTTGTGATCTACTTGAAAGAGCTCAACAACTTCGTTACGCCGTCAAGAATACGCCCGTTGGTTCGATCACCTCTCCGCCGACGCTGGACAGCGAGACCCTCGCTAAGCAAGTAAGAGCGGCGACGGAGCCAGGCCCAGGCACCGTTGTCTCGACGCCACCGGGCCGCGGGGTCACGGCGGAGACGGCCGGGTGGCTTGCCCTGCATGCAGCTGGGGTGCTGCCAATGAACGATAAGCCGGGCAGACGCAATATATATTCCGCCCATATAGTGCGCCGTGCTCTCAGGCCAGAGATCGGCGCCGAGCTCTCCAACTCACTCCTCGAACGCTCAAAAGTTTGCGGCCGGCTGCTCCAGACTGGAGAACATGATGCTCAAGTCTCTCGGCATCTTCAGCGGGCTCGCCGCCCTGCTGCCGGGTGTCATTGCCTGCGGCGGCGGCGGCGACGACAGCTGCTACGGCCCGATCAACACGGTCGAGCATGTCCGCCAGGTCAAGCGCATGCAGTCCGGTGCTCCCGATGCCGTCTCTGGACCCAAGGGGCCGCTGGAATGGGGACAGATCAACTTCATGCACACTGTAAGGCGGAAGCTGGTCTTAGTGACTTACACGGAGACGCGCTGACTGTCCCGGCTCAGACAGACACGCACGGCTGGCTCGAGGGCCATCTCAAGGAGCAAAACTACGGCGCCGACTGGGGCGACTTCGTGACGTTCACGCGCCGCATGAAGCAGACGGCGGGCAACATGGGCGTCGACATGCTGCTCATCGACACGGGCGACCTGCACGACGGCAACGGTGTGTCGGACGCCACCAAAGTCGACGGCACCAAGTCGATGCCTGTCTTTGACGAGATTGACTACGATCTCCTGACCATTGGTGCGATATTCTATCCCAAAGCCGCAGGGGTAAATTAGGCGCCTCCTCTGACAGAGACGCAGGCAACCACGAGCTCTACGTGTCCGAGGTCGCGTACCAAATGTTCAACGAGTGGGCGCGCAAATGGGGAGACCGATATGTCACGTCCAACGTCAAGGTGTTCAACAAGGAGACGGGCAAGTATGAGTACGTGGGAGCCACCCACCGATACTTCACAACGGCCAAAGGGCTTCGCGTCATGGCCTTTGGTGTCCTCTTCGACTTTACAGGTTCGTTCAACATCAACGCTCCCCTGTCTCTTTCTCTCAACTAACGACGGAATCAAGGCAACTCCAACGCCTCGCAGGTGCTCAAGGCCAAAGACATGGTCAAGGAGAGCTGGTTCACGGAGGCTCTCGCCAGCAAGGAGCCCGTCGACCTCTTCATCCTGTTCGGGCACAACCCGGCACGTCCCACCGACTACTCCAGCACCTTCAAGACGGTCTGGAACGCCATCCGCGCGGCGCACCCCAAGACGCCCGTCCAGATCTTCGGCGGCCACAGCCACATCCGCGACTTTGCCGTCTACGACGACGCCTCCGTCGCCATCGAGTCGGGCCGCTACTGCGAGACGCTCGGGTGGGTGTCCATGTCGGGCTTCGACGCCTCCAACAGCGGCTACCACGGCGTCCAGAAGCCGCACGGCGTCGAGGTCGCGAAGCGCCCGGCCAAGCCCGGCTCCAAGGCGCCCTGGGTCTTCTCGCGCCGCTACCTCGACTGGAACCGCAAGACGTTTGTGTACCACTCCAACCAAGACGCAAAGACGTACGACTACCACTCTGGCCAGCGCGTGACCGGCGACCTCACCAAGGTGCGGGACGAGCTGAAGCTGGGCGACGTGTACGGCTGCGCGCCGCAGGACTGGTGCCAGTCCTGCGTGCCGTACACGGACCCAAAGAACATCTTCTCGGGCGTTATCATCCCAGCGGTGTCGGCAGTCGTTCTCAACAAAACTCGTGCCGACAAGGCGCGTATCATTCTCGGCAACACTGGCGCGATCCGCTTCGATCTGCACAAGGGACCGTTCACCTATGACGACAACTTTATCGTGGCGCCGTTTCGCGATGCGTTTCTGTATATCCCAGACGTGCCATTTGACAAGGCGTCCGGTGTCATTAAACAGTGAGTGACACTCAGGGGGGGTGTGCAACGTGGCGCAGTAGCTGACACAAGCGGTACGCAAGACTCAACAAGGGCCCGGTGAGCAAGCGAGACCTTGTCTCCATGCCCGTCCCGCGAGACTCCTGCACGGACCCGGCACTTGGCTACTTGAGCCGCCGCGACCAGCGTGAGGTCCGTGGCGTCGTTCGCCGCCAGGAGTCGGTAGTGCCGGGCTACACTACCAAGGATGACTGGGGTACCGACGGTACGTGTCATTCTTGAACGTGCGTCGATGTTGAGACGACTAACTTTTGCAGGTGATGATACTGTGCATTCCAAAATTCCCAACTACAAAATCCCATCGTACTTCGAGGCGCGGGCCTCGTTCCCCAAGGATGGCAGCAACCCTGACAAGGTTGACCTCATCTTCTTTGACTTGTAGGCACAGCTGTCCCTAGAACACGATGCAAGCAGAAGGCTGACCCCCGGCAGCATTGAAAACAACGTCCTCGCCGATCTGGGCGCGGGCTACACCAAGGACATGGTTCAGTGTTACATCGACTGCAACTTCACTTCCCAAGGTAAGCAACCCTCCTCCATTTGCAAGCTGCAGGCTTCGTTCAGAGGCTTATGAGAGAATCTAGACTTTATGCTGCCGTATGCGAAGCTCGCGTGGGCAGCCAACAAGGATAATTGCCCAGTAGCGTGAGGTAAGCTGAGCGAGGGGTTAACGCTGGGATTGTAGGGTGGTGTATTCCTGCTGCGGTCTCATGAGCATGGACTGTGATGAGCGTGGCGTTGAGGATGGCTAAGAGTAGGCACAAAAAGAGCATCACTATGTAGACGGAGGACAAAGCGATTCTACGAATGTGCAAAAAGGGGTAGTTGTGTAGTGCAGTGTGGACCAACTTGGCTCTGCGTCATCTACTGAGCTGGGTATAGTCGGATTATTCACACACAAGATGCTGTTCTTCATGCTATTCATACAGACCGCTTAACTCCGCTAGTAGTAAACATCCCCCTTCATCAAGACCCTGGCCGTCCGTAGCAGCTGCGCCGACTCGATCCGCCCATCCCTCATCTCCGTCCCCACATCCAGCTTCCCGCTCGGGTGCCCGATCGTCACGGTCCCCTCCTTTCTCGCACCGCCGCGCTCGGCCAGGAGCTGCGCGGCCAGCGTGCCGGGCAGGTACGTCGAGGCGCCGAGGCACAGCGCCAGCGTCAGCGGCATCGCCTTGTGCGCCTGGCCCATGGACATGGCGACGCAGCGCACGTCGACGTCGGCGGGCGTGTCGCCGGCCGGGAAGACGAGCACGATCTTGGGCACGCTCTCGGTGTCGGGGTCGAGGCCCATGCGGGAGGCGCCGGCGCGGCGGATGTGCTCCAGGCGGGCCTTCAGGGACGTGTCGGCCTCGATGGAGTACGGCGTCAGCGACGAGGCGTCCAGGTCGAGGCTGCGGGTGGACACGAAGACACCCGGGTTGCCGACGTCGACGAGCGAGGCGGCGACGGTGCTCCCGTCCGGCAGGGCCAGCTCATCGACGGGGTTGCCCGTGGGGAGCGCCTTGCCGGTCTTTGCGCCGGCCGGGTCCATGAAGCTCATGGTGACGACAGAGTTCGTCCCCGGCACGCCGTCCATGACGTAGTCCCCGTCGGACGAGTAGACGAGCGGCTCGCCCTCGACGCTGAACCGCGAGACGATGACCTTGCTCGTGTTGGTGTTGAACACGCGCACCACCGCCCACTTGGCCCCCCGCTCATCCTCCTCCACCACCCTCCTCTCGGGCGGGATCATGCCCAGGTCCCACGCGGCGGGCCCCGCGACGGACGACATGTTGCCGCAGTTGCCCGCCACGTCGAGGGCGCCGTCGCGGATGCCGACCTGGACGAAGGTGAAGTCGACGTCGGCGCGCGCCGCGTCGGCCGGCGGCGCCAGCACCACGACCTTGGACGTCGACGACATGCCCGAGCCCATGCCGTCGAGCTGCCGGCCGAAGCGCGGGTCCGGGGCGCCCATGGCCGCGGGGAGCACCGTGGACCAGAGCTCCCGCGGCGGGAGGTGCTCGCGCCGGACGACGAGCCCGTTGGAGGTGCCGCCGCGGACGAACCACGCCGGGAAGCTGCGTTGCGAGTACCGCCGGGGCTGTATCGACGGCGGCTGGCGCAGGCGTCGCCATGGCCAGGCGCGCAGGGATGGCATCGCGGCCATGGCTGATAACTGATGTGTGGGAGTTACCGGTGGGAGGTTTGGGCGTGAGCTCGGCCCCGGGTTCGATACATATATGTGGAACGCGGCCGGAGCGGGCCGAGGGCCGGTGGTCGTAGCGCCGAATCCCCGAGCCGCCGTCGGAGGGGACGCCTTGCCGTGAGCCTCGGTAACAGAAGCTGCCTCTCCGTTGCTTACATCCGGCTTGTGCCTCAAAGGTACTGCTACAAATGGCCATACCAAAATAATGAGAGCCGATTCTTGCCATTGCTATGTATCTGCGGTGCAAGGTACTGTAATACAGGACTGTATCCCAAGCTCCAACCTATAAACATTTTATTAAAGCTTTTGCTGCGCCGTTGCCCTACAGCATCTAATGCACCATCGCCTGCATTGCCCTTGCTCTTAAGGTAGCTAATAGCGCGTCCAGGCCAACAGGGGACGGCGCCCTCCAAGGCGGTAAGGCCCCAGGCGGCCAGTGGATGGGGGCGATGGCGTGGAACGAGTGATGCCCGTATTCTGCCCCGTGCAGTCACACGAATCTGTATATATACCATAAACCAATTTACATAGTTTGCAATTTATTATCTAAAATATTAGAGTTTGAATTATATAAACTTGATTGCAGTAGAAACCCGCTGATGTGTCAGCCGAGCTTGCATAAACTCCAGGATTTGGAGAACTCCATACAACGGCCACAGCTCTCTGCCTCCTTATGCAAAAGCCCAACAGTTGTATATCGTAGGTCAAGTCGTTCATCATAAGTCAACGCAAGTCAAGTCGTCCATCGTAGGTCAGTCTAGCTCCAAGGAAATGCTCAGAAGGGGCGATCCTAAAAGCTTATCGCATTAGCAAGCTGTAAGCAATCCGCTTCAGCGAGACTGGTGTAACAAGCAACTTACAAGACAGGCACCCCGGTTTGCAGGGTTGCCTGGGGTAGGATCCATTTCAGGACTCAGAGTCTCTCTTGCCGGGACCTTTTTTGGCTTTCTCAATTGCTATTCTATACATAGCCTCCATTTTACCACTGTGACCACGTTGAAGGCCGAAATCCACGCCCTTAGGTTGTAGACGAGAGTTTTCGTCTCTCTTGCCGGGTCCTTTGTTGGCTTTCTCAATTGCTGCTCTATACAGAGCCTCCATTTTACCACTGTGGCCACGATTAAGGCCGAGATCCACGTCAAAACCTGGTTGATTAGAGTCTCCCTCGTCGGACCCTCGGCCGCCGGCTGCCTCGAGTGCCTCGAGTGCTTCCAGGCCCGGCATCGGCTTTCCCCGGTGCTTATTGTTCGCGATGTAAGGAGTGATATCTATGCCGCGACGGTCTTCGGTTTGTAAGGAGCGTTCATCGAGATCTTGGGGTTGGGAAAGTATCGGGCTGGCGATAACTTGTCCGACAACGATAGTAGAAAGGAGCACAGAAAATTGCATCGTGATATAGCGTTGATTATCAGTGACTGAGGTATAATGATGGATAAATTTGTTTTATTTCGACTCTCGAGCTGAGCTACGCGGCTCTTAAATACTTCTTTGAGGTAACTAATATCTAGTGACTTGTCCTCGACGCGTGATTGCCAAAATGAAGCCGCGCAGAATCGAGCCACCATATGGAGAGAAATCCTCCCGAATTCAGCATAGCCTTTGAGCTGCCTTAACAATCAATCATATGATCGTAGGATACGAAAATAATCCTCGAGGGATGTCGGCGCTAATTACGGACTAGGTAGACCTGGTGGTTTGTAAACACGAGCCCTTCGTTTTCTGTGGGGGAAAAGGCTGGGCAAAGGGCTCAGGTTTAATTCCACGTTTCGGCCACGCCGAGCTCACATGATAAACACGAGTGGAATGATCGTCTAGAAAAGGCTCTTCTACGCCTAGCCATGTTCTGATTTTGGATTATCTTTGCTTCTTTTTTGCTTTTCAATGCGACGCAACAGCAGGGACTACTCCACCGGGATTCGGGGCTGCACGGTGCAGCATGTGAACGGGCGGGTGGCGCTTGTCTGACAGTTGAACCTTTGAGGAACGAGGTGATGAAATGGAACAGCCCGTAGGTTTACCAGGTAGGTAAGGTAGGCACTACCTTTGCAGTCTGCTCAAAATACCGGTGCAAATGCGCCGTTCCCTGGTTGTACTCAGAGCCTCACTTGGGGGCATCGACCGACGGTCCCGCGGAGACGTCGCAGCGGCCCAGCTGCCCATAGCCCTGGCGCCAAATACCCGTACAAGACAGCCCAGGTCAACCAACACAACAGCCCCGAGCCCGCCCGTCCAAGCATTGGTTCATCCGTAACTTTTAAAAAGCCCCCCGGTTGTTCGGATCCTACCAGCCGCTACAAAGAGCGCTACGTTTCAGCGCTTGCGTCCATCCAACCAGCCGCCCCTCCCCTTCGGGGTCCGTTTCAAAACACCCCGGCGATCTGCCACGGCGCGCGGCCATTGGCTGCCGCAGGCCCAACATCCATTTCTACGACACGGCAAGGATCGCTTCTAGCCACGCAACTGTTCCCTGAGCCTCGACAACTACAGGCCAACGGGCGGTCATGCGGGCAAAAGCAACGGAGGCGCGCGGCGAAGGGGGGTCAAGGCTGTCCTGGAATCGGGGCTGTACAAATAGAACGATGGGCTCTCTCGTCTTGTTGGCTCGGCGGCGTTTGTCCATTATATCGAGCGTTTATCTATACATAGTTCAAACAATTTCTATTTCCTTATTAACGGCCTGGTTTAACACACATCTTTTCACTCTTAAGGCTGGTTCTGTTGGCATTCCCAGACCGTTTGCAAGTTGCGGCGAGTCATATTGGAAACTCGCCATTCATTCACCCCAGCAACCGGCTTCGCAAGTTATCTTCCTGGAGAACAGCAAACGGACTTCCGCACTACACTTAATCGGCAACCATTTTTTGCCATCTCAAAATCATATAACAGCACGTCCTGGGCTGGTCGTGTCAAAGAGTCCTCGGCATACGACAGCCGAATACATCAATCACCAACGCCGATTACACGCACCTCGCCACACCACGATGCACTTCCCCGTCTCCGCCGTGCTCGCGGCTCTCGGCCTCTCGTCGTTGGCCACCGCCCTCGACCCCGTCAAGGTCGTGCAGCAAATCGCCCCCGAATCGACCTCCTGTCCCTCCCCGCCCGGCGACTGCCGCACCGCAGCCCAGGCCGCGCCGTTCATAGTCGGCTCCTTGGGAGCCTACGGGGTGAACAGCCCCCAGGAGATGGCTGCCGTCGTCGCGCTCATGGCATTCGAGAGCGTCGGGTTCAAGTACAAGCACAACGTGTACCCGGGCCGGCCAGGCCAGGGCACCGCCAACATGCAGATGGCCAAGTACAACCTGCTCTACGCGAAGTCGATCCCCGCCCTCCAGGGCAAGGCCGCCGGCATTGCCTCGGTCGACGGCCTGCCCGACGACAAGCTCAACTGGATCCTGTCGCTCGTCACCCCCGACGAGTACAACTTCGGCAGCGGACCGTGGTTCCTCACGACGCAGTGTGGTGGCGACGTGCGGACCAAGCTGTGCAGCAACGCCGACGAGGGGTTCCAGGCGTATATGCAGTGTGTGGGGGTCACGGTGACGGACGACAGGAAGGCGTACTTTGACAGGGCCAAGGCGGCGTTTGGGATCGCCTGAGGTCCCTAGGCAGCGCATCTGTTGGTGTTTGAGTCTTGATGCTCCGCCGGCATCTGCCACAGCGCCGCAGCTAACGTTAGAGCACTAGCCGCCGAGCAGGTTGGGCAGTGACGGCGTTATTTTCTTTTGGATCGTTTCAGATTTTAGATCTTTCTTTACGGTACAAATGAATATGGCAAGGTCGATACCATGCCAGGCCGGTACAACGTTGTATGCCGTAAATCGTACGTAGTATGCTGCGCGGGCTACTGTGATGCCACTCTCCCAAACTCGCTCGGTCCTTGAATTGCCTCACGCCGTCTTCCAGAACCTCTGCATCACCCTGGCCGCGTACCCCGTGTCCAGGCCCCAGTTCTCCACTGCATCCTTGATCCCGCTCTCCATGCGCGCGACGTACTCGTCCCGCGGCAAGCCCTCCCCGATGCGCCTCCGGTCCACGTACACCAGCGCCCGGACCGGCTCGTCCACCACCCTGCGCTCCGCGTCTCTGACCCACCGCAGGTCGCAGTGCAGCTTCTCGTATGCCCACGGCACGCCCTCGTAGCCGTCGAGCCGCTTCTCGTCCTGCGGCGGCAGCAGATACAGCAGGCCGTAGACGCCCCCGTCGGCGTCCGGATCCGAGTCGGCGAGCTGCACGACGTTGGCGTATCCCCGCTCGTTTATCAGCCACTTCCAGCCGGCCAGGTGGCCCAGCCCCACGGGCGTTGAGAACGGGCAGCGCTTCCGCATCTGTTCCGTCGAGAGATTGCTGCCGTAGGCAAAGTAGAGGATCTCGTGGCGGTTCTCCTGCGTCACCGTCATGACGCTGTCCTGCGACGGTTGGCTGTCGTCCGGGGACTCCATGCTTTTCTCTCTTCCTGAGTATCGGAACCTCGGGGGAAAGATTCTGGTCGAAAGGAGGCCTGAGGCTGTGTCCGTGTCTCTTGTCGGACTGCTGGAGCAGGCAGCAGATGAAAGGCTGTGAGGCTGCGTTTGCGCACGCTTACTGCAGGTGTGACGAGGCCAGGCAGCGAGCACGACTAGCCACATCCATCGTTCCACAGCACAATGACATAGGTCAGGAATCACCCTCGATTAAAAAATGGTTCTTGAGAAGCGGGATGCGCAGTTGTCATGCCACCTTAATAAACCGTGCAACCACTTCCAAGGAGGCTGGATTTTATGCCAGGAGGTCGTTGACTCTACATTCACACGAACATTCTTCCCGAGGCAGGGGTCAGGCTATGTGCGTCTTCGTCGCAAGGTCAAGTAGATGGCATTTCTTTTGAAGACCCTCATGAATCAACGATAATCACGCACAGCCCGCGTCCATTGAGGTATATCATCAGTCATTTATCTCTCCTAGTATACACTACACTCCTTGATATTCGTATGTCTTGGTCCCGTTATGCTCTGGCCGCCTCAAGATCGCTCCGTCCCCTGCGCCATGCATCAGACCGTACGGCCCGCCATTGATGGCGCTGCCTCTTTGCTCCCTGCTCGGTTTCGTCGAAGGTCCATGTACGCCAAACCTTCCCCTCCCTTCCTTGTCTATAAAAACGAACCTGGGACCGGCCCAAATCAATAAAAAGAATAGGGAAAAGAAAAAACGTCTAAGTGATGGGCGTCAGGAACGGGCTGAGCATCAACTCATCCGCACTGGGTCGCAGGTTGTGGTCAAGCTCGAACGTCTGGCGGAGGAAGCTCTTGGCATCCTCGCTGGCGTGTTCCGGGATTGTCGGCGCCGCCTTGCCTCCGCCGATCTTGAAGATGGCCTGCAGCTGGCTGCAGTCCGGGTAAGGGTGGTTGCCCGTCATCATCTCCACCACCAGGCAGCCAAGAGACCAGATGTCGGCCTTGCGCGTGTACGAAGTTTGCTTGACCACCTCGGGCGCCATCCAGAACACCGATCCCTGAAGTGACGGCCGGTGCCTGTTGTTGTTTGCCCCGCTCAGGATGTTGGACGCCTCCAGTTTCTTGGATATGCCGAAATCGGAAATCTTGATGGTGCCTTTGTTGTCCACGAGGATGTTGGCTCCCTTGATGTCCCGGTGGATGATGTCTCGGTTGTGCAGATACGACAAGCCGGTCAGGATCTGCCGCACAAAGCTTCGCACGAGCGGCTCAGGCAGGGCACCGTACGAGTTGAGCATTGTCTGGACGGAGCCGCCCGGGACGTACTCGAGGAAGATGTTGAGCTTGTCATCCGACGAGCTGCAGCCCAGGTACTGGACGATGTTGGCATGTCGCAGCTCTCGGAGGAGGCTTATCTCCCTCTTCAAGGCATCAATCATGCTCTTCTTGCGCGTGTCGCTCTGGCTGTTAGCCCCAGGAGCTGGTGCCTCCACTTGCTTGACGGCAAGAAGCTCGCCAGTCACGGCATGCAGTGCCAGGTACACGGACCCAAAGGAACCCTGGCCGATGAGGGCGCCCTTCATCCACTTGTTGTCGTCCCACGAGTCTCCGGCAAGAAAGCTTTCGAGCTCCTCGTCTGCCTCCTCGCCGTCGTCAGTCAGAGCCTGTTGCAGCTCCTGGAAGGACCCAGATCCAGATCCAGTAGAATTGTCTCCGTCAAAGTAGCTGGATCGGGTGGTGTTTCCATCGGGGTCCGTGACGCTCACCGCGGCGGTGTCGGATCCACTCTCCGTGAACGAAACGTAAGACTTGCGGTTTGGCTCCGCGGATTCCTCCTGCAAGGTGTCCAGCATGGACGAGGCGATGGAGTCCCTGTAATTGATCGGTGCCATGCGGCCCTGAGAGTCGCGGGAGCGAACCTTGGCGACGTGGGCGCTGCTGTGATTAAGCCAGGAATCGGCAATGGTGGGGATGGGGGGCGCATCCTGGATGCTCGACGCAAAGCTGAGGCTGCTGGCGACGCTGAGTCGGCTGTTGACCTTGCTCAAGCGTGACGACCGTCTCATGGAGAGCCGGGCGGTTCGGTCGATGTCCTCGCGAGGGTGGTCGGGGAAGTACGACGTCAAATCCGAGGCAATGAGCTCGCTCGGTGGGCGCAGTCCGCCGAACTGGCGGAGACCAGCCTTGCGCCGCTGCGGCCTCCGCATTTCGGCCGATGGTGGTCGCTCCAGGTCCATGGCTGCGTTCGACACGTTTCGCTCTCGGTCCTGGAACGACATGGGGGACAGCGGTTGCTGAAGTTGATCGTTCCACTTCTCACCCAAAACTTTCTGGACCTTGAGCTGGCTTCTTTTGTCGACCGTCTCCAGAGCACGATGGTGCTTTTGCTGCTCTTCCTCCATGGCGATGGCCGCGGCGCGTTGCAGCTCGGGTTCTCCGGGCTCCGCGGCAGGTACTCGTCTCAGGATAAGACGGTTGCGCTCTGGGCGGCGCTGGTCCTTGATGATGCGCCACAGCTCGGTGTCTCCAAGCCTCCGACAATGACTCGGATCGGGGTCTACGCCGGCCAAGACCCAGAAACAGTAGTTCCGTTCGTGGTCCTCGCGTAGAGCAAACTTTCTAAGCGTCACACGCATGACGTCTTCGCAAGTGTTGCAATCCGCGATCTTGACTACCTTGGTCACTCCTCCGGTCGAGATGACGCGAATAACTTCCTGGTTCTGGGGTAAAGCAGCCATCAGGGAGCCGTCCATGCTGGAGTTGTTCCGCGTGTGCGATATCAGGCGGCTCCCCGTACCATCCGACGACGGCCCGGGCACTCGTGATGACGGTGTCGGATTGGCCCCGGCGTTGTTGAGGTAGCCAGCGCCCGCAGGAAACCGCTGCTGCCGCGCTGATTGGGCGTCAGTATCATCTCGAGGACGCGGATGGAGGGGTCTGGACCTACCCGTATCGACCGGCGCAGCCAGGTCGAGCCGCGAGTAGCGTCTGTTCGTAGCCGAGGTGGGCGTCGTCCGCAGGTTGGCCCTCGAGGAATCGCCGGGAACGGAAGCGTAATGAACATCGAGTCCAGCGAAGGAGTCCTTGGCCACCATTGTCAGCTGCGGTCTCCAAGCGAAGGGGCATCAACCGCACGCTTACCCTGTTGCGCTTCTTCTGGTTCGCATATGCCTTTGTCCTCAGCTTCTTGATGCCGAGAAACAGGCGGACCCTATCTCCGACCTTGTCGATGCCCATCTCTTGGAGCACCTGCTTGTCCAGCTCCAGCAGGTTCTCGCCGTTGATGTGGTTCTTCCTGAACAGCATCTCATAGTCGCCGCAGTTGATGCCTCGCAGGTAGTCGCACACCTTGTCCTCGTCCCAGTTCTTAACGGAGTCGGGGCCATCGGCGTCGGAGAACTCGGACTCCGTCGGGCTCGCGTATGCTGGAAATCCACCGGCCATCGGGGGCATTCGTCGCGACGTCGGCAGGGCGGCGGAGGGAGGGGCACTGCTGGGGACGACGGTTGAGGAGCTGAGGGCCGGCGGGAACGGCGACTTTGACGCGAGCATGGCCATGGTGTCGAGCGCACGACGGCGCAGCTCACAAAGGGTCGGGAGGATGCCGAGTGGCGAGGATGGGGCAGGGCGTCTGGCTTCGAGGGTCGCGTGGTGCGGATCAGTCGTTTCGAGTTCCTGGGCTGGTTGGAGGGAGTCCGGGGCACAGCTCCGGTTCAGCCGTACCGCTTGTCGACTCCAAGCTTCCGCGCCGGCAGAGACCGAGCGACGAGCAAGAGCCCAGGAACAGTGCGTGCAGCGGCGATGCCAAATGGAGGGCTCTGGCTGAAGCCGCGGTGTTGAGGAAGTGGGAGGATTAAGAGGGTAGCGGCCATCGGGGGGCACCAATAGCCCACCGCAGGTAATGGGTCCATCTGCAGGGGCCACCTGGTTGGCTGGACGGGTGGTGGCGCGGCGTTCAGTTGAGGCACGGCGGGACAGGGGCCGAGGGCGCCCGTAGGCCCCACAATCCCACTAACTCGGCGGGCGGCGGTGGCACGCCCAGCAGCCCAGAGGGCCAAGGTCAGGATCTCCCGGCGGCGGGGGTGCAGCTGCGGGTGTCGATTGGCTCCCCTGCGAGGTCCCCTGCAATTTCACTGCAGGAGACCGCCGGTGGGCTCGTCGCAGCTGTCGTTTGCTGATGCAGCACCGTTTGCCGTTGGTTGGCGGGAGCTTGAAACCTCCATGCCGCAACAGTCGCCGAGGAGGATGAGTAGATTGTCCGGACAGGTAATACTCGTAAGCCTTTTCACGTGGCGCAAGGGCAGACTCCCTTAGAACGGCTCTATTCCTGTTCACTGGGCTCGGCAGCGGCTGTTTGGGGTCGAAGCAGCCAGCACGGCCTCGGTCATGCACTATCGCGAATCAGCAATGCCTTGGAGGCAGGATAGAGTGTACTACGATACGTTGTATATTTACGGATACATCCGGTCCCAACCACAGCCCCTGCTGTCACATGCCGACATTGGACGTACACAAATGGAGTACTGTACCCGTACAGCTTCACTAAAGGGCGCCCAATTACTACCTACGTATGCGCTTCTCCCGTACTCGTATGTATACTCCGTACATACGAGTAGTATGCGGACAGGTACAGAATAGGTGGGTGAGCCGTGCCGGATGGCCCGCCGCATGATAACTCGTGAACTCCGTCGCTGCCATTCCCTAGCCTCCCAATACGAACCTCGTCACGCGGCCGACTCACGACTCACGACTGCCCCCGCGACCACGGTAAAGCTTTGACGTCGTGACCATCGCACAGCTCCGTGCAATTTGATCTGCGTTGTCCCGAACGGTGGCTTCGGATTTTACTACTCGCACGTCCGTCCCGGCCTCGGGCCCATGTCGCTCGCGGAGTGGTCCCGCACTTCAGATGAAGATGTGCCATCGCATGACGTTAGTTAGCGGCATGGAAGCCCACGGCAGAGCCGATCTCCATACAATTTGATCTTGTGGCTGAGCGCTCGCGCGAGTAAGGCAAAACCACTACTACGTACTCCGTACGTACTGTACGCTTCTGACTTACTAGCACGCTCTACTCAAGCGTTTCGCATCCTTCCCGCTGGTTCTTTTTTTGGCTTTTCAACCAGAAATGCGCGCACGAAACCACAGTAAGCTGCTACGTACTCGGACAACAAGCTGCGCCCTATTGTTTGCCTGCCTTACGAGTATATTACTACGAAACTGGCGGCCCCAAGGAAGCTTGATTCGGTGGCGCACGCCGTACACCTGGTGTTGGACCCCTGGTTGTTTCTGGGACCCCTGCCTAGCGGGGGGCCGGAGGCTGGGTCACCGTTCATAGGCCAGGCGCCAGCCAAATGTGAAACCAACGGCGTTTCGTCAGCGGCCGTCGACTGCGCGCGGCCACGATGTGCTATTTTTTGCCTACCTAATCGGCATAATTCGCGAACATGTCCCTCGCGACTCTGCTCGGAAGGTACCGTAAACACCAAGGCCGGACACTTTGCCGACTTCCGGCCAAGAGTCTCGTGTGTCTTTTCCTGGAGTGGCGTTCGATCTGACTGCACCTGCAGATGGCGTCGACGTACTCAGACCCGTACGTGTGCTCGTGGTCGTAGGCGCGCTCGCATCAGCACTCCAAGGGCTATTTGCAGTCGTTCTCCACTGCCAGAGCAGCCAGCCCCAACGTAGCGTAAGTACGAGTAGCGACTCGAGGAGTTTGCACGCATGTGCTCAGTCTCGCGGGGGGGCACGGTCCATCCAAGCTGCTCCGTTTTCCTCCCGTGCGATTTCGCTTCCCTCTCGGGCAGGAGACCCGGCGGGCGCCGAGACCCTCAGCTGCCGTGCCGCCCTGGGATGCTCCCATCATCCAAGCTGCACGCGGCTCGATGGCCCATTGTCAAAGCGTGCAGTTCTCTTTATGACGCATGCAGACCTCGCCACGCTGTCGAGCGCGTTTCAGAAGTGTCGATGGGCAGTCAGCCGTAGCCGCTGCGGCCCAGTTGGATTGGGGCCACTGGGATGAAACACCAGCCAAGCTCGCAGGGGTCCCGAGCCTCGTCCAATTGCCTTACCCGGGACCCTTCAACACCATCGCTACCCACTCGTGGATGCAAATGGCTACGTGCGAGACGCCCCGGCTGGATGCTCGGACGGACCTCAACCTCGCTCCAACACTCTCCGGGTTTCCGGGCCGGTTCTTGGACATTTACACTGCAGCAAAACGGATCCCTCGCTGGGCCAAATCGTACGAGGCACCCGCGAATGCAACGCCGCTCACCTTCTGGCGAGCATCCTTACGAGGATGAACAGCTCATGCCGTTTCAAAGCTCGGACGTAAGGGAAACGTCGGCTCCGGAACCGCTTCTGGCTTTGGATTCCACATGGTTTACCAGATTGACTATTCTGGTGAGCTGTTGTCACCATTCTTCACCGTGGTTCATCGTGTGGCCGATTAGAGCTCCGATGGCCCACTATTCGCGCCAGCATAGCCAATGGTAGCCCGCTAACCTGGCGTCACCGTCGGACAGCCAAAGACTGCTAGTGATGACTTCAAGCTTCCTCATGTCAGGGTGACGACTTCGCCAAAACATCTCAACATGCAATTCTGTGCTTGAAACAACCGCGTTTTCCCTTTCATATTTGATCGCTTGCCGCAGCACGCGAGGGCAATCAAGAGCATAATCTATCTGCGGCATTGTCAAGGTTTGGGCATTCGTGAGCCCCCGGATTTGCCAAACGAGCAGCGTCTCACCCAATCTGGACATTCAGCACGGCCAACTCATCGCGTGAGACAATGGCGACTGGTACCAAGCCAGTCGTGAGCTTCCTGGGGCCTGTTGCATCCTACTCGCATCAGGTGAACTTCTGCATATTGCGCGCACTCAATGTCCTGCAGGCTAACCCCGCACGCAGGCTGTACGGCAGGTGTTTCCCGAGGATAGCTGGGATTTGCGGCCCGTGGCTACCATCGATGGTGGGTGCAGCGAAATGCATTAACGTTTCTAGTATCTGACGATGCTGCCACAGATGTGTTTGACCAAGTCCAGGATCGAGAGGTACTTGCCGGAGTCGTGCCTTTTGAGAACTCCACCAACGGCTCGGTGGTGTTCACTCTAGACAACCTGGCCGACAGGGATGGCCGGTACAAAGACATCACCGTTGACGGCGAAATCTTCGTCGACGTCCACCACTGCCTCGTTGGGCACAAGAACCCCAACCCGCTGCTGGACGACAACGCTGAGGGCTCCGGGACCTGCACGCCAACAGCCACGGATCCCAGTCCGTCAAAGCCAAAGTCCAAGCCTCTGAGCAGCCTCAAGCATGTCAAGCGGCTGTACTCGCACCCGCAAGCCTTCGGCCAATGCAATGCCTTCATATCTACGTATCTGAAAGGCGTCGAGATCTTCGAGGTCAGCTCGACCAGCAAGGCTGCCGAGATTGTCAGCGCGGACCAGACCGGCACCTGGGCCGCCATCTCCAACGAGCTAGCCGCGAACCTCCACGGCTTGGACATACTCGGCAAATCCATAGAGGACCGAGAGGACAACACGACACGGTTCCTGATCATCGGCACGAACCCTGCCGTCCCGGAAGACTGGCACCTGGTCAAGCAGTCCATTGCCAAGTCGGGCAGCAAGTCCCTCGTGTCATTCACGGTGCCGCACTGTTCGCCGGGTGCACTGGCGGACGTGCTGAGCTGCTTCAAAGAATTTAACCTCAACTTGACGAGCATCAACAGCCGGCCAAGCCTGTTGGCGCCGTTCCAGTACATCTTCTTCGTCGAGTTCGAGGGGCACAAGTATGACGATCCAGATGGGAGATTCAAGGGTGCGCTGGACAAGATCAGCCGCGTTGCCGAGAGCTGGAGATGGCTGGGAAGCTGGGAGAGATATCGATGACCTGCCGATTCTATTGCGAGTGAATGAAATTGATCGGCCTCTGCCCCCGAAATGCGCCCTGCGAACGTGACGACGTTCAGTTGGACGCTCTCCATACGTGGACGGAGAAAAAAGCATCACGTCGAAGCTGTCAAAAGGGCCAGGGGAAGCCTGAAGGTTCGTAGGCTACGCAGTCATAGAGAGGTACATGCATGCGGTCACGAGTTGGATCGGGAGTGTCCGCGGCAGAGTAGCGCGAGCTGAGTGCGAGGGTGGAAGAGTAGTAGAGACAAAACGCTGTGCTCATCCAGGAACATGGCCTAGACTTCTATGCATTCCGCAGCTTGGACCACAGACGAGAGACTTGTGCATATACCCAAGACTCAGTTTCGACCAGCGACCCATTGCCAATGGCATGTTCGACAAGAAGCGTCGCCCTTGCAGCCGGCTGCTGCAGAGCCGTTGCGCTCCCTTATCATGTCTACTACCTACGTAGTAGCTGCTCAAGTCGGGGAACAATCTCAACGTTCATTGGATCGGACACGACCCTCCGCAGAGACAAGCAGATGATGGGTAGCTTACTCATACGTAGGCCGGACCGTCGCCAAAGTTCAATGGGAACCAGAGCCAGAGTAGCCGCGCGAATCGAGCAGCCGGATCGAGCAACACGGCTGGCGGGATCCACTCGACGCAGCGGCTGTTGTCTGTTGTATGATGTACTGCACTCGCAAGGTAGGCAGACCGAAGCGGGGCAGCGCGCTGGCGTCCCAAAGGTCGCGACGTCGCCGACGTCGCATCGGAGGGTTCCCGTGCCTAGGTCATCTTCCGCATCTCCCACGCTGGCCAGGGCACGTTGCTCGTCCACCGCCTGTCAGGCGCCCCCGGTACCTCGCTGCGGGGCACGGCTCCCCTATGGCGTCAGCGCTGGCGATGGAGGGGCAAAGTTGGCTAGACAGCCACGGATCCCACGCCACCATGGCCACATCACCCTGCCACGCATCCCCACCAACGAGCGACGACCCGTCGCAGCCGCGGCGGGCCATCGGCGGCGCTGGCAGGCAGACGCCGCCGGCCCTGCGAGACTGCGGGCGTCTGCGGCGCGATGCATCAGGGAAGAGTGGAACGGCTGGGCCCTCCGCCTGCGTCGAGGTGTGGGAACCTGGAAATAGTCTGCCGCCGCCAGCCATTGAGCGCGACACGCAGCCACACTGCGCGTCTTTCCGGGTTGGTAGCTCCAATTATAATCCCCGCAAGCTTTTTGACATCAGGATGGGAACGAGTTGCCTGAAGCTCTTGGAAGGCTCTTTAAAACGGCTCCATGTCCGGGCTTCGACCGGGCGTCTCCTCGCCGTTCCCAATCTCTCTGTCTCCTCCAGCCTGCTTGCTGAATCTTCCCATCCCCATCCCCATACCTTACCTTTGCTACGCACGTATATCAAGACGCGGCAGCCATGGCTCCTCGCCCCATCTTCACAGCGACGCACCCACGGGCCTGCTCGACGGCCTTTGAACGGGTACGATTGCTTGCCCTCGTACGGACAAACTGATTAAGACGTTGGCTTCAGGTCTTCATGACGCGCCGGGACGTGCTCGATTCGCAGCACGAGCCCTTTGGCGATGCCTTCTACTTTGGCCCTGAGTTCCTGAGCGACCGCTTCCGCTTTGACGAGGCGGCGCGCAAGGCCTCGGCTGAGTGCGATCAGACGTACAAGACCATCCTAGATCACTTTGCCGAGGTGGAGAAACAGGTTCGCTTGCTCCCTTGCGATCACTGCCATGCTGCTGCTGTCTCTGGCGCGCTTGCGCCCGCGCCCCAAGTGGGGAGGCCGATTGATTGATATACGCCGTATTTTCTCTCTCGTGCTTTGTGACGTCTCGACCATCCCTTGTCCTGTCCCCCCGAGAGGGGCACTTGCGATGATGGCCGTTGAGGCTCTGAAAACGTGCCGTTGCCGCCTCTGTGCGCTCGAATCGGATTCACAGTCCACGCACTCCCCAGTCTTCGACCGCGGCCCGTATTCGCGGGAGGAACTGCTGCTTACGCGCCCCCCAGGGAAAGCGTGTCTTCATCAAGGACATGGCCTATTACCTCTTCCCGCCCCAGGGACAGCCGACGGCCATCGCCCCGTCTCTCGGCGGCGGCCATGAGCCCGGCAACCCAACGGTGCTGCCGCTCGACGTCTTGAGGAAGTTTCACTTTACCTTTCTCATCCGGCACCCACGTCGCTCCATCCCCTCGTTCTACCGGTGCATCATCCCACCGCTCAACGAGACGACGGGGTGGACGACGTTCATGCCCAGCGAGGCCGGCTACGAGGAGCTCGTGCGCCTCTTCGACTTCCTCCTGAAGGAGAATATCACTGACAGGGAGCACCTCACCGTCGTCGACGCCGACGACCTGCTCGACAACCCTGAGAAGACGATCCGCCAGTACTGCGAGCGCACGGGCATCGACTTCGACCCGGGCATGCTGATCTGGGATGATGCCGACAGAGATCATGCGGCGAAGCTCTTTGCTAAGTGGAACGGCTTCCACAACGATGTTCTCGAGAGCTCGCAGCTCAATGGCAGGTCTCACGCTCAGGTACGAGTTCCCGACAGAGCCCCCTTCCCTTAGAGCTGCTGCTAACGCACCGCGAAACAGAAAACCTCTACGGTTGAATCCGAGGACAAGGAGTGGACCGCGAAGTACGGCGCCGAGGCGCAGAAGCTCATTCGCGAGTGCGTTGACGCCAACATCCCCCACTACGAATACCTCAAGCAATTCTGCTTGAAGGTATAATGATTGAACGAATGGACAATGAAGGCTGGGATTGGAAAAGGAAATGGCGTAACAAGAGACATGCTGGACATTCAGGTTTCAAGACGGCTACTATGAAGTGCTTTTGATTTGTGTCCTATGGTACAACGGACGAGTGACAGCCCGTATATCTTTATACAACTCCTCAACCCCGCTGCATCCAGTGAAGATCTTTCACTGCATCTATAGCATTGCGCCCCCGTGATATTTGTACAATCGTTGCGATAATCCGTCCCACGAGCCTGTAAACTTCCGAGGAGCGCGGTTCCCAAAGGCGCCGCCTGCACGCTTATGCCGTGGCCTTGGCAGGCTGATCGGCCGGCTTTGGCTCAATGCCCGATTCATAAGCAGGATTCTCCAACAACTCATGCGTGACGTTGCTTGACCAGGCTTCTGCGTAATGCTTGTCCTGATCGTTCGACCACCTCACCGAGACCTCTACCAACTGCCTCGCGCCGTCTTCGGTCTCACTTGCCAGCATCTTGTTGCCGGCACCCTGACCAGCCAATACGACCGCCATGTCGGCAACTGCGTTCGTCTTCTGCGCATTGAGCGCAGTCCCTCGTTCCGCCTTACTCCGTATGGGTTTGTAGTCGTTGCCCTTGGCCTTCTCCTCGGCAATCTTCTTCTTGTCGTCCGCGGTGAATTCCTCGGGTCGCTTGCGTCGGAAGTCGTCGGTCCAAGCGACCTCGTGAAGGTGCTTCAGCTCTCGTAGCTTGTGGTAGACGGAGCGGCCGACGGCACCGTGGCCGGCTGGGAACTGGATCATGGCCAGGGGTGACCAGTAGTCTTTGCGCAGCTTGGCTGGTTTCGTTTTCTTGCCATTGAACGGAAGTTGCTTCAAGTCCTGGAAGCCCTACACGATTCAGAGTTAGAACGCGCCGAAGCCTCAACTGGAACGCAAGCTCACATCTAGCTTCTCCTTGAAGGAGTAGATGACTTGATCCGACCGGCGGTGGCTGAAGATCCAGATCTTCTCGCCGTGGCCATCAGGTCCCTGGAATCCTGTCGTAGGCCTCCGAGGCCGGCCGGAGTGGGCGTGTCGCACGCATGTCCTCAGGAGGCCTGGCAATTGGCCAAGCCGAGTCCCTGGTGCCGCATTCATGGTCGGCCGTTGTTGCTGAGCTGGTTTAGTATGCGACGAACCCGAAAATCACGGCGCCCAAACTCGAGCTGCATTGGTATCACGTGATCTCGAATTAAAGACATTGCTTATATAATGGCCGTTGGGCGGTAAGATGTCTCTGTCCAATCAAGCAGCCAGGTCCCCACTACGCCGCTGAAGCTTCAGGTGACATCACGTAGCGTCTCCTAGCTTCGAGAGGGTTCTGGGCAGCTTCCAGGTCATCCGAGTAACCCCTCGCCAGTGCCGTTACCTTCAGCATCAGTCGATTGAGTCCCGCGGCGCCTTGTCTACACTCCACTTTTCACCACGATAAATATCTTGACTTCCAAGGGTTCGTGCTTCGCGGGCAATTTTTTGTCTTTCATTGTCCAGCAAAACGCACTGCCCGAATTTGGTGCCCAACACATGCATCACGACGCACATTGAAGCCCGTCTCACAAGAGCTTCACACGGCAGACACCACAACAATATTTCGCACAAGAGTCGTCGACTCGACGCACTCGATTCACAATGACTTCGCGAATGGATTTAACCGACCGGGCCCAGAAGGCGTTAGAGGACGCCGCGGCCCTGGCCGAGCAATACGCACATTCACAGCTCGTTCCGGTTCACCTGGCTGTCTCGCTGCTGGATCCCCCAGCCGACCAATCCAAGGACCAGCAGAATAAGCCAGCTCAACCGAACGTCACATTTTTCCGCCAAGTCATCGAGAGGGCGCATGGTGATCCCCAACTTTTTGACCGAGCCCTCAAGAAGATGCTCGTTCGTCTTCCCAGTCAAGACCCGCCGCCGGAGCAAGTTTCGATGTCACCATCGTTCCGTGGAGTACTTCACAAGGCGTTGGAGCTGCAAAAGGTCCAAAAAGACACCTACGTTGGTGTCGATCATCTCATCAACGCGCTGTCTGAAGACGGCAACATCCAGACGGCGCTGAAGGAGAGTAACATTCCCAAGGCCAAGCTCGTCCAAGATGCAGTATCTGCCATTCGAGGACCAAGACGAGTGGATAGCAAGACAGCCGACGCCGAGCAGGAAAACGAAAACCTGGCAAAATTCACCATCGACATGACAGCCATGGCACGGGACAAGATAATCGACCCTGTCATCGGCCGAGAAGAAGAGATCCGCCGAGTGGTGCGGATATTGTCTCGCCGAACAAAGAACAACCCCGTCCTCATCGGCGAGCCAGGTGTGGGCAAGACGACCGTCGTCGAAGGCTTGGCTCAGCGCATGGTCAACCGAGACGTACCCGACAATCTGAAGAACTGCAAGCTCCTGTCTCTTGACGTGGGAGCACTGGTTGCAGGCAGCAAGTACCGCGGAGAGTTTGAGGAGCGGATGAAGGGTGTCTTGAAGGAGATTCAAGATTCCAAAGAAATGATCGTGCTCTTCGTCGACGAGATTCATTTGCTGATGGGCGCAGGCTCGTCAGGTGAGGGCGGTATGGACGCCGCGAACCTGCTGAAGCCGATGCTTGCCCGTGGCCAGTTGCACTGTATTGGTGCGACCACGCTAGCGGAGTACCGCAAGTACGTTGAGAAGGACGCGGCTTTTGAGCGCCGCTTCCAGCAAGTCATGGTCAAGGAGCCAACTATTCCCGAGACCATTTCAATCCTCCGTGGCCTCAAGGAGAGATACGACAGACACCACCACGTCACCATCCTGGACAGCGCTCTCGTGGCCGCCGCCAACCTGGCAGCACGCTACCTGACTTCCAGACGAATGCCAGATTCCGCCATTGATCTGGTCGACGAGGCCGCCGCAGCTGTGCGGGTGGCCCGGGAGTCTCAGCCTGAGATAATCGACTCGTTGGACCGCAAGCTTCGACAGTTGATGATTGAGATTGCGGCGTTGGAAAAGGAGCACGACGACGCCTCCAAGACTCGCTTGCAACAGGCCAGGAAGGATGCGCAGAACGTCGAGGAAGAATTGGAGCCGCTCCGAGCAAAATACCGGAACGAGATCAAGCGCAGCGAGGAAATTCATCAAGCCAAGGTCAAGCTCGATGACCTCGAGAAGCGACTGGAAGACGCCATGAACAACGGAGAGCATGCCAAGGCTGCCGACCTTAAATACGGCGCGATTCCGGAGCAACAGGCCGTCATCAAGGACCTTGAGGCTCGGAAAGCCGCTGCAGATGCCGCCCTCAACGCTACGGGCGCTGATACTGGCGGCTCGATGGTCACGGACATTGTCACTGCCGATCACATCAATGAAATTGTGGCTCGGTGGACAGGCATCCCCGTCACTCGGCTGCGCACGTCGGAGAAGGAGAAGCTCATCAACATGGAAAAGGTCCTTGGAAAGGTGGTTGTCGGCCAGAAAGAGGCAGTCCAGTCCGTTGCCAACGCCATACGCCTCCAGCGCTCAGGACTCAGCAACCCGAACCAGCCACCGAGTTTTCTCTTCTGCGGCCCATCCGGCACGGGCAAAACGCTTCTGACGAAAGCCCTAGCCGAATTTCTTTTCGACGACCCCAAGTCCATGATCCGTTTCGACATGTCCGAGTACCAGGAGCGGCATGCTCTGAGTAGGATGATTGGAGCCCCTCCTGGCTACGTGGGACATGATGCTGGCGGTCAGCTGACCGAGGCCCTCCGACGGAAGCCGTTCTCGATCCTGCTGTTCGACGAGGTTGAGAAGGCAGCCAAGGAGATCCTGACGGTTCTTCTTCAGCTCATGGACGATGGCAGAATTACCGATGGGCAAGGCAGAGTCGTTGACGCAAAGAACTGCATCGTCGTCATGACCTCCAACTTGGGAGCCGAATACCTGACTCGACCAGGCGCCAAGGAAGGAAAGATCGATGCCTCCACGCGAGAGCTCGTCATGACCTCGCTCCGCAACTACTTCCTCCCCGAGTTTCTCAATCGTATCAACTCGGTGGTCATCTTCAATCGGCTGACGCGGAAGGAGATTCGCAAGATTGTCGACCTCCGCATCACCGAGATCCAGAAGCGGTTGGAGGACAACGGCCGCAAGGTATTCATCGATGTTTCAGATGAAGCCAAGGACTACCTGGGCAATTCTGGCTACTCGCCTGCCTACGGTGCGCGCCCGCTGGCTCGTCTCATTGAGAAGGAGGTGCTCAACAGGCTGGCCATCTTGATCCTGAGAAATAACGTTCGCGACGGAGAGATCGCCAGGGTTGAACTAATTGATGGTAAGATCGTGGTCCTGTCCAACCACACGGATAGCGAGATGGGTGATGACGAGGACATGGACGAGGATGAGGAAGATGCCGCCGACGAGCTGATCGGGGACAACATGGACGAAGATATTTACGACTGAAAGGGCCAACGCGCTTGAATTGACTTAATGGCGGGCGTTTGGAAGCATGAAGCATTAGCGCCTCAGTATTGAGGGTTTGTTTAGAGTAAATAGGTATACTATGACGAATGAGACGTCTGATGAAAGCATAGATTTGCACTTGTCTCAACGTGTAATGGCACCATTGGTGAAGTTCCTCTATGGTAGGCCGAGCAACACGGCGTCGTCACCGACCCAGCCGAAGTCGTCCATGAACATGGTCCAGTCGACTTCTTGGAAGGGGTCCGGGACGGGGTTGGCGACTTGTTCTTGGTTGTGGACAGCGGTGTTGGCGGCTGCAGAAGTCGTGGCCGTGGCACCAGCTGAGGCGACAGTGGAGCGAGAAGGCTCTGGAGGAGCAAAGTTGTTAGCTCCTTCACACAGCATCCAAGGGAAGGGCAGAGCTTACGCATGAGATCAAGAGCCTTGTTGACTCTATCGGTGCTGCTCTGCGCAGCCTTGAGACCGAACTTGAACTTCTCCAGGCACCAGTACGTCACGCCCGCGCCGAGGCGATCCGGCCACGACGACGGGGCGACGCCGATCTGGGGCACGAGATCCCGAACCGACCAGAACGTCTCCATAATGATGCACCCGCGGTGCGGCAGGTCGGTGTCGCGGATGGAGCAGCGCAACACGGCACCGCAGGCCTGCTTGGCGAGTCGGTCGGCTTCGGTGGGGCCGATGCCGTCGGGGGCCGAGGACGAGTGCAGCACGGCGACGGTGATGGCGGCGGCGTCGGTGGTACTGCGCTGGGCCCACTGGGGCGCGTGGGTGAGGAATTGGGTGCGAGACTCGAGGTCGAGAGCGAGTGGTATGAGCGCGCACGAGGTGTTGAAGGCGCGGGAGGCGTAGGAGCGGAGGGAGGGCGAAGGGGCGGACTGACGGGGTGCGATGAAGTAGTGCGACTGGATCTCGAGCTGGGCAGCGAGCAAGCAGAAGCGGGATATATCTAGAGACATGAGCATTCATTCAAAGAGAGTGAAGCTGGATGGTCTGGGCGCCACGTACCGGTGTCATAGCGAATGAGCAGCGGCTTGAGGGACTCAAAATCAGTCTCCCACGTGGCGACAATGGAATCTGGGACGCCGCCGTTGACGCTGATCTGCGCAGCCATTGCCACGTGGAAGCGGTTGAGGAAGCGTTGCGTCTCGTACATGGCGAGCAGGTCCGTCCAGACGTGAGCCTCCAATGCCTTCTTGCAGCCCGCGTCGTTGAGCTGTATCGACGGTGGCGGGATGCCTATGCACGACGACGTCCTGGGACAAAGTCAGTTTGTCTGCACATATGCTCCTCCCGACAGAAGAGCATGGACACATACCGCTGTGCGAGGAAACAACATGCCAACCACGTGGCCGACGCCTCCTCATCCGTCGAGTTGAAGTGCTGACGCATGCCCACGGTAAAGTGCGGATGCGAGCCCCTGCCGGTGTGGCAGCCCAGCAGGAGGGCCGAGTTCATGGCGATGCTGGCAAACGTCGACGACGGATCGGTGACGAAGCGGATGTTGGGCAGCGGCCAGGTGCAGAGGAAGAGCAGCGCGTGGATGGCCTCGAGGCTCAGGGCCGGCGCCGACATCATCTGCCAGACGTCCCGGCCGACGTGGTCGATGACCACGGAGAAGATGGTGCGGTCGCGCGGGTAGCGCCGGCAGGCGACGTAGAGGACGACCCAGAAAAGCGTCGGGCTGGCCTCGTAGCACTCGTCCGGATCTCGCTTGCGGAGGATGGGCATCAAGGGGTGGTAGCACTGCAGAAACCTGGGAGTCGCTGTCAACAACACGCTCACTCACCACCTTCACTCGGGTGCGCGTGTAAGGCGCAGGCAGAAGACGTACTTGCTAAAGTACCAATCGACATCCTCGCCAGACACGACATGACCCCCTACCAAGCGCGACTCCGTCGGCCCCGTCTTGACCCGCCGCTCGGAGCCGTGGTGCGAGGCCCCGAGGCTGCTCGCCGTCGTCCGGGGCTCCGAGAGCGGAGTCGGAGCCTGCGGGGGCGGCGGCCGCAGACCGACGGCGGGAGCGGGAGCGGGAGCGGGCGTCTGCTCCGCGATGGATGAGAAGGCCGCGCGGGGGCTGGGCGGCGTCCATGATGGGCGTCCACGGGCGCCGGGGTTCACGACTTGCTTGATGCTCTGGAGCTCTTGTTCGAGCTGCTCGAGTTTACTGTGGGGGGGATCAGCTAGGGAGCTTGAACAAGGAGGTAGCACAAGAAATGAACGAAATGGTCCAAAAAGATGCCGATGAGTGAGTTGAACGCCAGTTGGGTAATGTATACCTTCGTTTTGTGACTCTCTTGTGGCCCTTGTCTACCACACACGAGATGTGAAGCTTGGTGCACCGCTGACACGGCTGCCCAGGCACCTGACTCGTCCGGCACCGCACCTACACAGACGTCAACACCAGAGCAACCTCGTCAGCCATCCAACCTCGGCGCGCACCTTGGAGTTGCGGCAGTTGACGCACGCCACATTGCGTCTAGTCCGGTCATCGTGGCCGCTGCCCGGCGTCGACGCCGCTGCGTCCACCGACGGTGGCGTGGGCGCCATCCTGGCTCATGGTATCCCCCTCGCGCAACAGGTGCAGGCTAAGACCAGCGAGTCGGCAGACAGAGAGGATCAGGCACGCTTCCGCACAGGCGCTGCGGGCATTTGAAAAATGAGATGTCGCTGGAATTGATGAGACGGAATGCTCGACGCAACTGCGAGGGCGGGATACGGGCGGTTATCGCCGCTAATCCCGCTGGGGGTCACGTGGCGCCTGCCGCGGCTGCTGACCGTCGGAATTGATCAAAACGCATCTGGGCTGTATTTACAAGTGTATATATTATTTCGTATTGAATCTTCAAGTTGAAAGTCTGATGCTTATTGCTGTGCGAGAGCAACGGGGTGGGCGTGCGTGAGGTCAGGTACGTCCCGGCCATTTCTAACGAAAACTTGCTCCGTGGCCCAACGATAGGGAACAAGAAGCGGGATGTGTATGTCTTGAGCCCATTCAGCATTCTCTACTGCTTCTTCTTTTGCTCTTGCGCCTTGCCCTTCGAGTCTCTGCTGCTCGAGGCCGTGTACGCAGACGCCAATTTCCACAAGACCCACGCAAAGCCCAACCCAACCACGGCCGATGTCCCCAGCCTTATCCACGCCGCGGCATCCTCCTTGAGCACCGGGACTGACACCGAGCTCATGATCCGATGTCCCGTCTCGGGCTGTGGGTTTACATGCCAGAAAGCCGTTTGGGGGCTGAACAAGCTGTCGTATCCTAGGTTCTGCCGGTCGAAGGGGTTGGTCGAGAAGTCGGCGTCGCTTTCAGACTCGCACGCCCAGAACACGGCCGGATAGGGAATCTCGATATCGGTGTACCCGGTCGCCGATGGCTTCAGATAACGGAGATGGAGTGGCACTTCCGCAGTCCACGCTTGAGAAGCGTCGCCGGGCATGGAGGGCGCAAGCTCCAGAAGGATATTAGATCCCCATGGTTGGGTTGTATATGCGGGTGCCTCCAGGTCTACTGGCAGGCTGGTGTAACGAGACGCAGTCAGATTCTTGGACGCCAAGAACAATGGGTCGTCGAATTGGTACCGATCCGCAAAGATGGTCTTGGGCAGGGTCAGGAAGGCATGAGGAGCGCACCCCGCGTCCTCAACAGGAGGCTTGTTGCTGCTCAGCGTCAATTGCAGCGTCGGATGCAGACCCGTCGGCGCGAGAAACTTGGACGAAAAGGACGTGTCGCTCAATCTGTGCCGCGACGAAAAGGCAAACAGTGACGGCGACGGCTCTGTGTGCTCACCAAGGACGCTCAGCAAGCCCGAGACGCCAACCTCATGCGGCTCAAGCTGGGGCGGGTTGCCCTTGGTGAAGATGCCGACCTCCGTCCGTCTGCTGGATGCGGCCGGCACGGTGAGCGATTGCTCTCTGAGAGGCCAGAAAGCCGTGACCTTGAGTGCTTTCGTGGCCGAGTCGAACGAAAGGTCCAAGCTCGCCGCAGTGCGTAGGCTGCGCAGGCGGGCTTGGCAGATGGGGTCTTGCTCTGAGCATATGTCTCTGGTGACTGAGCTGACAAAAGCGGAGAGGTCTTCAAGTTCTTGATAGAAGTACGAGGACCCGCGGCCACCTTGCTGGTCTGAATCGGCATTGGTGAATGCCTACGCTCCATGTCAGATATTAACTCAAGGGAGTTGACAAAAGCCGGTGATGTGTACCTCTGGGGACATGCAGTACAGCGGCCCGAAGACTTGTAGGAATGAGCACAGATGCGCGCTACTGGACGGTCAGCATGAGTGCTTTCTTCAGATCAGATGAGGAGACTGACGAGTCGTGAGCCTTAGTGCTGGACGGAGTGTAGCGCACATGCAACCCTGGTGACAGGCGAGAGCTGAAGGGCTCCAATGTGTCGTAGGCAAGCGGGCTTGACCACCTCACTGTCAGCTCCTGGTAGCCCTGGAGAAGCCCGGCGAGCTCCAGCGGAAGCTCATCTAGAGCAACGGTGAACCGGTCCTCGCGGGTGGACTCAGCCGAGGGACCAAGAAGCCCGGACTTCTGGATGGTCAGGGCCTTGGGGTCGAGCTCGGCATCCGGAGCGTGGACGAAGGTGACCCTCTCGCGCATCGCGGCGGGACGCGTCTCGTCGGGCTGCGGCCGGGGACGACTGGCAAACGCAGGCTGGACAGGCCACCGAAGAACGGACCGAAAGGGGGAAGAGAACAGGCCCCTCTACCGGTACGAATGGGGATATGACGCTGACCGAGGAGCGGACGCGCTTCAGTCTAGTCTCGTGCTTCGGTGTCGGTTTGGACGGGTGAGGTGTCGCTCGCGGCGGCGAGTGCCGTGGTTGGCTACACCTAGGCGGGCCCTGGGGGTTCCAGCGCAGCGGTTGAGGCGCCGAGCTGTTGCGCTGGCGGCGAAGTAGCGGAACCTGGCGGCCGCGCAGAGTCCACGCGCGAGGCGCTGTACGAGTACCCCGCTGCGTCGCATCCCGCCAAACACCAACGGTCAGGGCCGCGGGGCTAGCCGCTTTGGGGACCGAGAGACCAAGTGAGGCTTTACTTGCGGCCGCCCGACGACGTGCGCACGTATGACAATGATCGCTTCGACTTTATCTCTCGAGACTCATCATGTCCCTTCGTGACTTGGTCCTCTTCCTGCCTTGACGCTGTTAAAGTCGCCAGCGTCTTGAGTCGTTCACGAGATGCGCTGCATCCGGCGCTAGAAGCATCACCAAACACGGTCTCAGGCGCCTTCGTCTCTTCAACAGCCATTGTGCCCGCTCGGGCCGGCGCGCATGCCTCCAAACCTGGTATTTAACACGGGCATGCGATTCACGACACAGACATGAGCGATCAGCAGCCCTACGTGACCATCCGCTCGCGGCGGCCGGCGGAAGGAAACGGGGAGGCATCGGTGCGTCTAATGCTACCCCTCAACATAAGGCATGTGTTGCCAGTGCGCTGACCAGACACGGCACGAGCAGGGAACCATGGGCGCTGCCGATGTAAACTCCCGGTCTGCAACCCACGACATCAGCCGGACAAGCTTTCACATGAAGCACATCGGCCAGTTTGCGCGGAAACTCGAGGACGTAGGTTCACCTCCTTACCCTGCAGGCCGCCTCGGTCATGGCTCCTGACTCCTGACGCCCGCGCCAGTCCGCAACCCGCGCCTTTCCGAACCGCGGGCGCTCCTCTCAGCGGTACAGCAAGGTCCAAGCCTTGCTTCTTCATTGGGGCTCCGACGACTTGTTCGTGCTGCCAGAGCTGGAGGACTTGGAAAAGTGTCTCCGCGAGGAGTTTGACTTTGGCACCGACATATTCGCCATTCCCTCCGAGAACTCTCACCTCGAGCTCATGATGCGACTCGGCCAGTTGATCAAGGAGCACGAATCTCAGGACACCCTGTTCATCATCTATTACGGCGGCCATGCGAGGATCGACGACTCGAGGCAAAGCACGTGGTGCGCGTGAGTGCATCCAACCATCCACCGTACTTGCTGCATCGTCTAACCTGATGTACAGAACTCGCGACCCCGACTCGCCTTGGTTGCAGTACGTCACTGGACTTATCTCTTTGCCCTTGCACATGCTAAACTTCGTCCAGGTGGTCCGCCATCCAGACACTTCTGGAGAGATCACGGTCAGATGTCCTCATCCTGCTGGACTGCTGTGCCGGGGCGGCCAGCGCTACTTTCCCCAACGGCAACAGCATCACCGAGACGATATCAGCATCTAGCTGGGACGCCATCGCCCCAGACCCTGGCCGATACTCCTTCACCAACGCCCTCATTGAAGTCCTGCAGGAGTGGCGCCTGCGAGTCTTCTCCGCCGCAATGCTGCACGCCGAGGTGTTGGCTCGCCTCAAGCACCCGCGGCCCATCCAAATAAACGGCAAGCACTTCGAGGCACGCTCGACCCCCGTGCACTTCATGATGACGGCAAACCACAAAGCCCCAAGCATCGAACTGTCCAGGCTACGCCCGGTCGAGAAGGTTCCCGCGCCGGAGCCGCGCAGCCATATCTCATTGCCCCTCACGGGCCGAGCTGGCGAAGTTGCGGATCCGGTATCCGACGGCCTCGTCTCGGCCGAGCCAAACGAGGATGCCCCTCATGTCATGATTTCCTTGGCCCTCGAGGACGACCAGAGACTCGACATCAACGCGTGGGAGCAGTGGCTCAATGCCTTCCCCGCCATGGCCCGATATGTCAAGGTTCAAGGGGTTTTCAAAAGCCATTCCACGCTTTTGCTAGTCTCGATGCCCGTCATGATATGGGACCTTCTACCTGAAGACAACGCCATGTCTTTCATCGCTTTCATTCGCTCCAACAATCTAGCTGCACGACAACGACAGCCGCCGCCCGCTGCCATACCTACAAGGGTGAGACAGTCTCAATCAGAAACCGCAGGGACAGATTCAGCTTCCTTTGTGTCTGGTGTTTCCGGAACTACATTTGCCGTTACTGAGTCTGCATCTTTCCGGAACCCCTTCGCAGTGAGCTCTGCTTACAGGAGTTCCGGAGTGACACCAAATACAGCAACCGGCCCTCTTGCGAATAGCCAACCTCCTACGCCTGGCCAGCCGGCGTCGTCGCTCTCATCTTCGCCGACGAGTGCACCACTTCGACAGATAAGACCTGTTGCCTCTTCAGTCTCCCTCAATTCTCACCAGGCACCCCCAGCATCTTCTACCCTCGGAACCAACGCCATGATATCAAGGCAGATGATTCCTAACCAACAACAAGTCTTGAGGCGCACCACTTTTGGTGACGACGTCCCCGAACCGAAAAAGTTCTCCGCTCATGTCGAAAAACGCCTCGAGGAGTACTTCCAAAAGGAGCCGCTGCCAAACGACTCGCAGAGCGCGTTCCTCGCCTCAAATCTTGGAATAGAGCCGTGGCATCTCGAGGTGTGGTTCCATCACCGTCGCGAGAGAGCTATGATCTCCACTAGATTGGCTGCCATGAAGCTCAAGGACGTGACTCCTGAGGGAGGCAGTGGCCCGCAAATGATTTTTCCGGCAGATCTCAGTCAGCTTCTCGACATCTCGCTGCCGGGGCAGGTCTTGATCTTTGATGTGCGACCTCCCGCAGAGTACCGGAGATCTCATATCCATGGCGCCATAAATCTCCGCACTCCGCGATCGTTCCTCGCTAGTTGTTCTCTGGACATGATTGAGCGCGCCATAGCAGACGAACAAGGACGATCTGCTTTCGCACAATGGCAGAGTGCCAGGTGCCTTGTCTTCTACGCTCGCGGCCTCGACTTCTCTTGGGAATGCCCGCCGGCTAGGCTGATTATTGAGAAACTGACTCAAAATGGCTGGCCCGGACGCTGCTTCATCCTCAAGGGCCACTACCGCGAGTTCAGCCATTCCTTCGAGAAATACATTACCGGAACGAAGATGAGTGAAGATGCCCAAGATTGGGCCGATAGCCAACGAAGAATATTGGAAAACAAGAACGACGTCTTGGTAGGCCAGGAGAAATACGACGAGTGGCTTTCTCACGTCGAAACTGAGGCACGAGCTCAGCCACCCTCGATGTCTCCTACACAAACACCGGAGCGGTTCGACGCCGTCGAAACGCAGGAACAGGAGCTCGAGAATGAATTCAAAGCACGATGCCCCGCGCTTTACAGAAAAATGCAGGATATAGATGCCGGACATGGCGACACCAAGCAAGACAACATCGGTACCAAGGCCGCCATGGTCGAATACCTTGACCGCGGACTCGCCAAGATACGAGACCTCCAAGCCCCTTCACCGCCAGTCACCCACGCGCCGGGACACTCCAAGATTGCGTCTGATGGCTACTTTGGCCGCACGCACCGCGAAGAGGACGACGCAGAGGAGTATGTCGAAGAGCGAAAGTCGGACGACGCGGCAGCTGTCTCCGGGCGGCCAGGAAGGGGGTCGGAGGAGGAATTACCCGGGCGGGGACGCGGCGGCGCAAGTCTTTTGAATAAGATGTTTCGACGGTGATGATCTGATACTTAATACACGGACTACAACCGGTGGACAAATAGTGAAGGCGTTTCGGCCATTTGGCACGGCTTGGTTTTGGGCGGGCTTGTGGAGGCCGGGACGGTCGCTGGCGCATTGTTGATATATGCCGTTCTCGGGGTCTTTTCCACGATCAGTCTTCTGCATGTATATTTTTTCGAACAATAGGACCGCTCAATGGCCCTTGAGTAGAAAGCAAGGAGTGAAAGAAAGTGTTGCCAGATTGTATCTGAGCTTAATGAACATGAATACGATGACGGTGACGTCCGCTGGAAGAGGTGGCGTTGCAAGTAACCTACGAGTCGGGACATCTGCTGCATAAGCTATCTAACAAGGACGACGGTAGTCCACACAACGTCATCTTCATCCACGCGTGGAGCCAATGGGCGCCAGACGATATGTGCATGCGAAAGACCGGTCAACAGCGTGATGCAATTTCCGTATCTGCACCTTGTTTCCTTTGCGCTGTGAGATGCCACCACTGCTAGCTCGTGGTAGATACAGAGGGTCAGTGCCTAGCACTCCAGCTGAGGATGAAGCGCACAGGGGTTTACACAAGTGGTAGTCATCAAGTCTGCGCGTGTGCAAGGCTGGGCTGTGCTGTGTCGGCTCGCGAATGTGCCATGCAAGGCGATGACACTGAAAGGAGAATTCGAGACACTCTGGAGAAGACCAGGAGCTGAGAAAAGCGGTAGCGGTCAACATTATGCCAGTGCTTCGTCGCCGTACGTAGTACTGGCGTGTTTGGTGTATGCCTCGCACGACGTACGAGCTGAAGCCGCCTCGTGAGTGATGGGCAAATGCTGTGATGCGGCGCAGCACAAGCACAGAGGCATCACTCCACGCTGTTCCCGAAACCGCACTTCCCAACTACCTCTGCTGCATATAAGATCGTAAACCGTCGGCACCGCGTACGTCGGACCGACAGGAACACGCCACGCTTGCGAGCCTCGGGAGCACGTGAGCTCGTGTCGAAGCAGCTCGTGGCACCGCAAGCTGACGCTTGGGGCGGCCCGACCTGCAGAGGGAATTGGCTTCATGAGAGTACGACGTGGCGAACCCGTGTGCTGCCATGCATGCATGCAGCGCGGTATCCAAGACTGGCATATGTCCCGAGGTGGAGGTTCCCCAAGCAGCAGGGCGCATGGCATCTCGACGCGCTGCCCCAGATCGTCGTCTTGGAGGGCCCTGCTCGTATACGCGAAACGCTCGGGAGTTCTTTGGGATTGTGGAAGCTTGCTTGACAGATCTGTTGGGATACCGCTCCCGATCTCGGCCCGTTCGTAGCGCTTGATTTGTCTTCGCCCAATCGATGGTATTCTTAACTCGAGGCGATGTTCAACGACCGATCGATCCACGAGACAGTTAGACAACATAGAAACCAGCAATCCAGGCACAACATGCTCTGGCTACCCTGAAACTGTGCATCGTGAACCATGATGGTCCTTTGCTTTTCATCGTTCTGCCAGGACGCGGCTCCAACGCTCTGGCTGAAGGGACGTCTTTCAAGCAACGATGTGGAAGGCTCAATGTCGATAATGTTGGCCTCGGCAACATGTGCCACTTGGTGCAGTTACTGGGGTCTGCCTGCACAGAGCACGGGAATGCCTACTTATCTCGTAGCCATTGGTACAGTCCTCGCTCACGAACAAAGCCAGTCATGAGCCGTGCTTTGTCTCATTGTGATGGCACGGCATTCTGACTTCCAGAGTCGGTCAGTCGTTGGACAAAGAGACCCTGTGCCGTCAAGTATGATGCAGTTGCCGGCAACCTAACCTCAATTTTGGGGTGACGTCTTGTGCAAATGCGCTGTAAGGGTGGGCGTAACGTCAAGGTTCAAACGAGCTTCCAGAGCAACCCATCAATAAAATAGAGGCTTTCATATCCGGGAGTGCTCGCTGAGCTTTCTTGTACAGTAGGGATGTTCATAGGAGTTCTTAATTTGGCGTCCTTGTCTGTATTTCGAGAACATTCACAACAACGAGCTGTCTTGCCCCGTCACGGCTCCAAGCCAGTGGCCCAGCAATTCCGCAACGGCTGGGTACGGTATCCAGATCAGTTGTTCAAGGGCAACGCCGTCGTCCTTCCGATACTCTGACAGCGCGGCCCATGGAATCAGCCCTCGCTTCGGTTTCAGGCATGAAGGTGGTCTGTGTGCAACGGTGACAGTGGCTTGTGTTAGCGTAATGGCGGACCGTCGCACAGAACCATACCAACGGGTTTTACTCACGGCGGGAATCATGCCACGAAAAGAGCCCTTGCCAAGTGCAGTTGGCCTTGCGAGGTATGTTACAAGAAGCACGTGTGTGCTATTTCCCAACGAGGGCATGCCACAAGGTGACACGGGAACCAATTGGTCTGGAGAACTACCGGATGCCTCCGTGTTTGTGGAGCGGTAAGGTTTGACTCCCTAAAGGTATGGCTTGGTAGGTACGGAAACGAGCCGCGATACGAAGAGCCGAGAGCCGCCATCCGCCCTCCTGCTGGTAGGAGTTCGACAGGAACAACCTCTAATTATGGGACCCGCCCTTGGTCGTCCTTTGCCCCTTCGAAAAGCCTCTTAGAGACACCCGGAGTCGGCTTTGTGCTGGTGGGAGAAACGAAGGATCACGAACGGACCGTCAATTTCATCGTGCTCTGCCAGCACGTGGGCGTAGCAGTGGCCGTTTCCCACCCATCAAGCCTGGCGTTGAGCTGACTGCCAAATGAGAACGCTCAGTGGCCATCGTGGCTCGCTCCATGCCCGTTGTTAGAAGAGCCCCGTTCAACCTGGACTGGGAACCTTTCTAGCAATCACCCGGTGCATAGCTGGACAAACTGAGCAAACTGGGCAAGCTGGGCTCAGAGTGTTTGCCGAAGCCTTGTTTGACGTTGCACCCGGGACTGCAGCAAATGGTGATGTGACAGGCTCAAACCCTTCTGTTAATGGTAAATCATCTCCGAGAGCCTGGGGGCCTACGCGTACTCTTGTTGTTGAGGAATAGGCGTTCTGTCGATAGCCAATCGCCGATCTTATTATAGATGACATGCTGCTGTATCCGGGGGGCCAACGCCACAGCACGGGGAGGGAGGCAGGGTGCGTGAACAAGTACCGTTGTACATGTACGTGTACTCCGTACGGATAATTCCGTACTCGTGTGCAAGTCCCGACCACTCTCCAAACGAAGGAAGGCTCAAATTGGCCAAAAGGCCCCCTGTTCGTGAAGACTGGTTGGCCTGTTAGGCTCTTGATCCGCCGCCGACGGCTGTTCACGCTAGCTGTGGGAATCCAGGAGGGTTCTGCCAGGGGTTGGGGCGAACAGTGGGAGCTCCCGAGGTCGATTACTGATCCCGAACGGGGTATTCCGAGCCTTGCACATCTGTCAGTGGCTGGAGCTGGCAGCGAACGGATGATAAGATGGAACGGCCCCGCGCACTTGCGGTCGGAGCCAGGACCATCAGGCACTCGCCCCCCCCTGGCTGCGGGTGACCGGTTCGTGGAGACTTCCGTCGAAGCGGGGTTTCTACAACCGTCCATCAATCTCCACAGCGGTTCGAAAGACGGCAATTGGCTGGCGCAAGGCTCGTCGTAAATTGGCCAATCTTTGTCGATGCTCGGGGTGGGCAGTGATCTCCCACGACCATGAGTTGGGCGGAGGCGCCAACTTCGGATCGTGCGCGTGGAACAAGGTTCAGGTCGGACGAGGTCATCGCGAGACCGCCCGAGGCTTGCGCGCCAGGAAGGCTGTGCTGCACTACTCGTACGCACGGCCGACACTCAGATGCCCCGGCTGTTGCACTTTGAGGGGGCCAATCGGGCTGTCGGACTGCAGGCCCGCAGAGGCTTCTGCGTGCATCTCGAGTGGTGGGCGGCTCTGTGCTGGACTCGGATGTAGCTAATAGAGCCGTTTTGGCGAAGCTTAAGCGTCCCGGCGGAATTGACTTTCAGAAGCCCTTGCTATCTGGTACCTAAGGTACCTATGTGTTGGAAACTGCAGGGCTGCTGCCTGACAGCTTCGGGGCCTGAGGCTGCCCAGCGCCGGTTGCGAAGAACCGCGTGAATGCTGCCATCCCACGCCTTCATCGGTCGACACGTCAAAACGTCAACACGCCGAACTGAAGTTACTCCGACAAACATGGCTGTCTCGACAGCTGCGGTCCGAGCGGCGGAGCACGGATCAAAAGGATGCTTACAGGGCCGACGTGTTTCTCCACCGCACCCAATGTCGGCACCGATCTGGACCCAGCAGATCGCCGACCAGCCCTTGCGCTACTTGACGAGCCAGTCGCATCTCAGAATGCGGCTGACTCGCCCAGCTGGCCTCAGGTATCTGGATCTTGGAACGGCTGTCAACCATGCAGGGTTGACAGGGTCCTGTCAGTGACCGCCGGGGCCATTTACTGGCACCAGCGCACACTCCCGGCGGCGACTGCGAGCCGGATTGGCCGCAGACTGAATCCCAACGAGGCCGGCCCGAGATCGATTTTGACAGCTCTACGTGTGTCGTCTGCGACGCATCACTCTGCAGAAACTCCGCGTCCGTGGCACACCGGCACTCGCGAAGACGCGCGAAGTCGGTGCGCCGAGCACGTTACGCACCCTGCACTTACACAGACACAGTAGATACAAGCACATGCGCCTGCTGGTGTGTTTCCTCGTCCACGCCCCGACTTGGCCTAGCCGAGGATTCTAGCAACGGCCACCACCTCCGCCATCCTCAAGCAACGAAGCGCGAATGTCTGAGCTCGTGCGGCCGCAACAGGGGTAGCATTGTCAGATCACCCGAGACACTCTGGGCAAAGTTTAACAACCCGGGGGACATGCCCATAGCGCCCTCGTCGAGTCCAGCCACTCGGGGTCGGGAATGGTTCAGTCGCACCTGGCGCCTTCGTCGTGGGCTCAGCATGGCGTGGCGTCAACGGCAATGTATCAGGGGACAAGGTCTGCACTCTGTAATCCGGGGCAGGATCTTGAAGTAAACTCTACTCAGCGCTCGGTTCGAAACTGTCCGAACGTGGCGGTGGGATGAGAACCGAGGAGCGGGAGGCTCTGTCAGCGGAACATGCGTTGGACTGCGGAGGAAGAGCAGACTCAGCAGTTCTATTCTCCTCCGCACAAACGGACCCTAGCAAATCGATGTCAGTGGATGACATGCAGCAAGGGATACCGTCGTCAAATAATGCTTGCATATCTGCATGTCCACCTCAACGTTGCGCTGCCAATCGGTGAGCGTTGCATTATCCTCCCCATTTTTTGACCGCAGGCTCGCAACCACACAGCAGCACAGCAACCTCAGAAGGCTGGCCGCTGTCAGAAGCATGTCCGTGGTTAGGAGCTGGGTTGCAATGCTGTCGACCTCCAACAGCGCAGCAGCGGGCATGAAGGGCATGATGAGATTGATCGTGCACCAGGTCAAACGTTCATAATGCAACGAGGACCTGGCTGCACACAACCATGCTGCCTCCCACCGCCACGGCCGCCACCGCCACCATACCAGCCTGTTGAAAGTGTCACGTCCCGTCTGCGGCCCTGCGCCGTGGCTTGAATCATTCTCACCTTACCACGCAGCACGCGCCGAATCCCCAGTGACATCTGACGGGGACGCCCATGGGTGGTGGGGTGTAATGGCGCCCTAGCAGCACGCCCTAGCGCTGTTCTGGTTGCCGTCATCGTCCAAGAACCAGTTCTCGACGAGAAACTCCCTTGTCGGTGGAGTGCGTCCATTTGGTTCGGGTAGCAGCAGCAAGAGTCATGGTCCCTTTGTTCTTGGCCCCGTCTGGACGTCGCCCTTACGGCCGTCCGACGCCGGTGCGCCGTCAGCCTCCAAGTCCATGGTAACTCTGCCATGCAAGGCCGGCGGACCCGTCGACGACCAGGGCCACGGCGCCAGCTGTTGCGAACTGCCTCTTACACAGCCCTTGGCGTTGCCTGGAAGGCCCAAACTGCCATTCCCAGGCGGTCTTCGCGGTCAAGGCGTTGCTGTAAAGTTGACTGCGCTTGGTGTCAGAGACACATGCAGTACGCTTCATCCATCTGCCGTGGCCCTGTTTTGCGCTCCGTGGCAGCTGTGCGAGGGCAGAGCAAGTGAATATTATCGTACCCACACGACATGTATGCTGTTGTCGCAGCCAGCCAGGGCCGCTCTCGACGGCTCCCTTCCTCCCGTTGGATTCAACCGTCATATTGGGCCTGGGATGGACGCTGGATGGCTGGGTACCTCACACACCCTCCACAAGCGTCGGCGCCATCCCACCCCCCTACGGCTTCCATTGCTCCACCCCACCGACCGACGACCCCTGTTCCTAGCTAAACTTACTAGTGGCTCGTTCGTGCTTCTGTCGTCTTTCCATCCGGCTTCCTGATCAGTGATTCGAGAGATGTGGCAGCTCAGAGCGGCCACAGCTGTTGGAGGCCCTCGCCGGCCAGGGATTCGAAGCCACCGCTTGGTTGCCATCATCGCCGGGTCGCTTGCTGGTGGCGAGAGGTCCGTACGAGTGCTCTTGCTGGTCAGCCGGCCCAACGGCGTGTCAGATCGCTGCCGCGGCTGCACTTGCTGGTGCCCTGGCAGGGTCGATTCCTCTGCGAATGGCGATGCAGGTGTGGTCAGCTACCTCGTAAACGCATCGCCTCTGCCAGCCGTCGTCGTCAAGAAGCCACTTCCTTCACTCGCCTTCGCTGTCTGCGTTTTTATCATGCTTCGGGCATCTGTCCGCCGTGGGGGTCTTCCTTGGTGCGCCTCGCTCCAGCTAGCTCGACTCATCGGCTCTTGCAAGTCGGCTGCTTGGCTAATGACTGCCACAGCCTTGAGTCCACACGGCCATGCTTCTCCTTCCGGAGTCTACCTCTCTACCATTTCCCCATCTGGCGTTTTTATCCGTGCACCCTGTGTGTTGATCTGTTTCCCCATTTCTGCACTCCCCTGGGGCTGTCTGCGACTAGCGTCCCCGGCACTTTCATTTATACAAAAGACGTAGGGATCCCACCTTGGTCCGCCGGTACTTCGGTTCATTGTTCCGTCACCACGACCCATGATCTATATTTGCTCTGCTTGACTGTTTTATTTTTGACGTTACGGGCACGTCTGACACCTTGAAAGCGTTTGACGTCAAACCCGCGTTTTAAAGATCGTCGAAGACCGCGCTGCGTTGGGCACTCGAAGCCTGAGAAAAGGCGTTCCCTCGCCAGTACCAGTCGACTTTGCTTTGTTGGATCATCGCCTGAGAGCGTGCTCGAAGGTAAGCAAGTATCCACTACCAAGATCTCGCCAAGTTCGCAGACTCATGCGATGGATCCTAGGTATCGCCAATACTCCTGCGGCCCTGGTTGGTGTGGTAATGGACAGGAGCCCACCACGGCGCCCCGACTTCAATCGCCATTCACAGCAAACATCGGCTCAAAAACCCAAGATGTCTATCCTCACAATGGCCACGCCGTTGCCGCATTCAATGTTCAGAAACGACTACCGTTGGGATGCGGCCGCCCACTCATCTGAATACTCTCGAACTCGCCCCGATAAAACAGCTGTTGCCCTGCCATCTATTCGCCAGACATTTCCCGAACTACATCTTGACGGCTCGTTGCCAGATAGGCCGGGTAGCAAGGCTTCTGCTACCGACAATTCCCCAAATATGACAGCCCAAAACTTTCTGCCATCGCCAGATTACGTTGCTTCGCCAAACTGGAATAAACGACGGAGAATCTCAATCGAAGATGAGCAGTCAACGTTGAGGGCCAAGCAAGTACCAAGACTATACCGCAGCCCTGAGCGGCCTGCACCCCGTCAGCTCTCACCCACCCGTCGAGACCGCCCACTATCGACGGCGGAGGAGGCCTGGACGGCAGCCAGCCGGCCAGACACCTACCAGCCTGGCCCGGGTGTATCTGTTCCTGTCGAATTGAGCGCAAGACTCGAGACCCGCCGTGGGCTGCCCAGCCTGCCGCCAGCCGGGAAAACTGACATGGAACTGGCAAAGCCGCTTGATGCTCGGGAACACCCCAGAAGCAGCAAAGCTCCACCCTTGCTCGAGAGCACGCCGCCGCTCTATCCGAGCCAAGACTTCAACTACTCCTACCACCATCATAGTCGCTACCAATCCCGTCCAACAAGCTCCGTCCGACCCTACGACCAGGCTCCGTTCTCGGCCGGTGGCAACTACAGCCCGAACTATCAAGACGTTGGCCGGTACAGCGACCTGGGTGCAATGGGGGCCGACGCCAACAAACGAAAACGCCGTGGGAACCTGCCTAAGGAGACAACAGATAAGCTACGGGCATGGTTCGTGGCGCATCTGCAACACCCATACCCGACTGAGGACGAGAAGCAAGATTTGATGCGCCAGACGGGCCTACAAATGAGTAAGTCGTGGCATTAGAAAGCGGGCGGGCCGTACCGTTGAGTTTTCTCTGACGCATAGAGCAGACCAAATATCCAACTGGTTCATCAACGCGCGTCGACGCCAATTGCCAGCCATGATCAATAATGCCCGGGCTGAATCTGACGCCATGAGCGGCCGTGTCGGCAGCAGCGTCGATGGGGACGGCAAGATCCTTGCTTCGACCGAGCGCCCCATTGGCTATGCGCTGCCACACGACAAGCGAGGAGGGCAGGCATTGCCTCTGAGCGATGGTGAAGGTAGTTCCTACGATGAGGACATGGGCAACTTGCGGAATCGGAGCGCCGGAGAGTTCAGCCGAGAAAGCGTATGAAGCACTGGCCTCGCATGGCGATATTCACACGCCAAGATCGCATTTATATTCTACAATAAGCGGTTACGATTTCTCCCTTCCTAATCTCCAGCATCTTCTAAACTGAAAGATTGTACGGTGCAGACAATAGACTTTGCCTATGGATGGGTAGTTTGGGCTCTTGAATGCATTTTTTTGTACATATGGGAAGTGTAGGATGATACGGCGGCATCTATGGGGCCCGCGGCTTGATACCTTGGCTGGAAAATGTGAATGAACATGGGACACGAACTATTGGAATGTCATGGGAAGGCGATGCACTACGAGTACCACGAATACGTGAAACGCCTGCCCGTTGGGATCCTCCTCTCCCAAGACCTGGCGGGTTGGGGCAGGGTGTTTGCTGCCGTAGCCAGCCAGGAGTCGGGCAATGACCGCTTTGTGATGGTAGTGGTGAATTTGAGTTTATTTCAGCTCGGTGGTTGTTTCAACGGCAAAGTGCGTTTACCATCGTGTGCTCGCAGGGCACTCCCTGCCAGATGACAAAAGTACACTACCGCTTGGCGGTGGTCGTGCTGGGGGGGTGACGTGCTGGGCAGGCCCCTTGAGGGAGCAAAAGTTCAGGCCCGGCGACATGTCGGCAGTTGCTGCGAGTCGTGGGCAGGAAGACGTCGACATTGCGGCTCGAGTCCGTTCCGGGTGCCCCATACTGCGGGAGGTTGTCACTCACTGACGTTGGCTTGGAAAAAAGGGGGGAGGGGGTGTGGGCGTGTGCCATGTGGGGTGAGCAAGCCTGACGAACAAGTAGTTGGAAACGGGGGCCACGCGCACGACAAGGGTATTGCACAGGCAGGTAAGTATTTTCGGTTCTGCGGATGCCTGGAAGGCGCAAGGAGTCGAGGACCCTTGTTCCTGGGTGGAGGCTGAGCGACGAGAGCGCGAGAAGGCTTGGATGGCTGGCCGGCTGGCTGGCGCCGAAGACAGCCGATATGCGGAACAGAAGACAAAAGTGTGTCCTTGCTCGCCTTATCCTCAGGCGACGGTGACGGACACAGGGTTCAGGGAGCCGCGTTGGGCGCACTTACATGCGCAGGACGATGACGGGATTCGGGATTGGGGATTGGGGGTCACAACTGGACTTGGGCCCGCCAGACAAGCGCCACCGCCAGCGTGACAGGTGGGAGGATCAGGCCGCGGCAAGCCTTGGGAGTGTATGTATGTTGCAAATACAGACGGTTGAGAAGCCAGGGCGGGATGACAGGCACGCTGCCTCGACGGGTGCAAGGTGTATGAGTACTACTACGCACGTACTACGTAGTAGGGCATTGATGATCGTCACCGCTAGCGCCGCCAGCGCAACCGGGCTTGGGGACTCGCAGGCTGTGCTATTCCCGTCGAGGCAGCACCGCAGCTTTCCAACGGGGCCAGGGGAGCGGAGACGGATGGGGAAGGTCAGGGCCACCGGGCGGACGGATGAACGACGTGAGGTCCATCGAAGGCCGACGGGGTGGGATGCGGGCCTGGACAGCGGCGGCCCATCGTGGAGGAAGTTCCCTGGATGGAGCAGAAGCTTGGCTTTTGTTCTACGGGTGCAAACTACGAGGAGCCCGGGTGGGGGGACTCCGTAATAGCTGAACGCGTTTCGGCCAAGCCGACAACTATGTACGAGCGTCAAGAGGGCGGACCTGTCTACATGCGGTCAGTCGTGAAAAAAAAGAATGGGACGCGGCCCCGGCCACGCGGCACGAGAGACCGAAACACTAAGATGAGGCCATTGTCAAACACGGACACCCGGCAAGGGAGCACAGGGGAATCATGGTATTGGACAGCCAGCGAGCCGGCACCGCTGAGGCAATAAGCTTTCCCGCGGGGGGAGCTGGGCGACAGAAGGTCCCTCGAGCCAGCGCTTGCTCCTCAGACGCCGCACGGCGAGAACATACGGGACGACAGGACATGGATCAAGCATCGATTCCGCGTAGTTTTTGCGGAGGACAGGTGTCAAACGCCCTCGGAACGGAGCCACGCCGAGACGGTGCCGCCAGTCAGCCCGACAGGGGTGGCCAATGCTGCGCAACGGAGAGCCGGAGGCGGCTCGTGGGGGCGGCTGGCTTGCCCTGCGGTGCGCTGCCGCTGGGCCTTGAAGGAGGAGGAACAGGCGGCCGGCGTTCCGGGTTGTGGCGCTTGTCTGGCGTTTTGTTTGACTCGGGCGTCGGGAGACGGGGGCTTGCGGAGCGGAGCCAGGCCGGCGGGGGGTGGTGGGTTTGTTCGGCGGGCCACGAGGGCCAGGGCGAGCACGGGCCCCCTTGTGGCAGAAGATATCGCACGGCGTAGAGTTTCGACCTTGACGGATATGGCTGGATTACGCGGGAGGGAAAGGGCTGCAGTGCAGTTGGCCGATGGCTGGGCGTCGTCGTCAGTGTCCTGTCTCAGATTGCGGGCTGCATGTGTTGTTGCACGCCTGCACACAAAATAACGTCAGGCGGCAGCAGCGGCGCAGTTGCTTGTTTGGTCGCTTGTGTAAGGTAGGTGCCTGGCGTGCTTCGCTGCTTCATCACCCGAGCGCGCGGAACAGGGGCCGTTTCTTTTTCTACGTAGCACCAACGCGGGCCATGCCGTGCAGCAGCAACAGCAGCAGCAGCAGCAAGCAGCAAACACTCACATCGTGGCTTCGCCTCCGTCTCAATGCTCGCGTGCGATGCCGGCGTCGCCTCGCCGATGACGCACGCCATCGCCACCGCGTCTTCAGCGTCCCGAGGCATCGCCGTCGGCATCAATTGCCGGGCGGTCGGCCGCGCAAACACCGATGCGCCGCCCTGAGGCACGCCCCCCTCGCCGTTGGATGGCAATGGGCACGCATTGATCAACTGGGCCTGGTCCTCGAGAGCGGCGGCCGTTGACGGACAGCACCAGCCGCGGACGGCTGGACGCCACCGGGCCGCCGTCTCTGCAACGACAGCTGCCGGCAGCGAGCCTGGCTAGCCTTGTGCGACTGCCAGCCGTCGCCAGCGTCGCCGTCACCGTTGCCAGCCGACGGGGGGGGGAGAGGCACCTGGGGGCACCATGTCCGGCCGAGTGCTGCACCGACTGGCACCGTGGTTCTACACGGATACTGGGGCTTCTATTATCACAACCCCCGGGCCCGGGAAGCCCCCCAGAGGACGGACCACCCCGTTCGCCATTGAGCGGAGGCGAAGTTCCGCAAGTCCGCAGGCAAACCCGCAGGGCCCTGTCAAGCTGTCACCCTTCCCAGGCGCGAACTCGCTTATCGTGCTCGACGCCTGCGCACCCGACGATTTTCGGACGGTCTGTACGTAGGTCTTGGCCTGTCATGCAGTCCTCCCGAGGATGCGAATCCTGGCGCGCGCGCAGCCTTCCGTCTGCGACCGCATCTCGGCCTCATGCCGCTGAGTCGTCTGCGGAGCCGCGTTTACTGCGCAATGCGGAGGCATCGCGCACGGTTCGACGCCATCTTCCAGGCTGCCGTTTAACACCGGCAGGACTATCGACGGCACTGGGCTTGAAATAGGGCTAGTGCTGGGGATCGACCGACGGCGAAACGCCAAGAGTGCCCTGGAGCAGAGCCGGCGGCGTCGTGCTCCGTAGACTGATTGATTTATTTCCCGTCCACGAGTCGAGTCGCGGGGCGATATGCAGAACCGCTTGCCGTGCTAGCCACCGGCCCACCGGCCGGCCCAGTTACGGGGCATCTCGAGCCAAAATCTCCAGCAAGTCAGATCTTAGCTATATTCCGGGTCCGTTATTAAACACGGCCGGCTCGACGGTTCCACGGCGAGCTGCAGGCGCGGACCTTGACCGAGCGGGACCTGCGTGGCGTATCAATCTTTCATGTCTCACAGGAATGCAGCGTTTGCTCGCGACCGGGATAGCCATGCTTCGCTCGCGTGGCTCGACGGCAAAAGCCGCCCGTCGACTTTTGCCGGAACCACTGACGGGGATCAGCACTCCGTGAACTCGAGCGTATCAACTCTCACTTGCCTTCAATCAGAGAGCCGGGATTGGAGAGGCATGGATCCGGTCAACTGCAATCCCATTCAGCCGAAAGCCGGCGGGCCCTTGTCTGGAACGGACCGCCAGAGGCAATTGGCCTCCCACCACGCCGCCGAACGGGCGGCGGGTCGACCCCGATTATCGCGTCTGGTGAGTTTTCCGGTGCCACTTGGACCGGCGCCCCTGAATCGCTCAGAGTGCCGGAGGTATGCGCCCATTTCCACGACGGCCGGGCTCGAACGATCACATCCAAGTTCAGAAGTCTGCCCGTGGTTTGGCGCTCTGCGCACCGCCAAGCCGAACCGTCCCCGATCCAAGAGATGCTAACACACGCCGCGAACTCACCCTAGCAGAGGGCCGACGATCTGATCTACGAGTATGTAGTACGTCATTTCTACATACGAGCAAAGATATCATGTAACAACTTTATGTCATTGCTGGCTCACGCAGCAGGGAGCTGGTGGCTGGCTGGTAGTGTAGGTTGCCGGCCTACGTAGTACTCGTACATGCTTGCTGGTATGCTACGCCGCGGGCAACGTCGAGACTTGCGAGAATTACGGAATACGGAGCACCTTAGTGCCTTGCAAGCCAAGCACGGCATCTGCGTCGCCCGTACGTGGGCTCCATCCGGACGTGGCCAGCAAATCTGCCGCTACACCACCATGAGCCGCTCAATTGAGGCGGCAGCAGCCGCGACCGACACATCCCGCCTCGCAGCCTATCCACTGATGGTGATGGAGCACATTCAACAGCGTCAACTGGTCTGGTCCTGTGACTCATCCGACTGCTCGCACAATTGCGTGTGGCAGCTCGGACTTAACGGCATCGGCGCAAAGAGCCGCCGGCTTGACTGGAGCCCATGGCCGGAAAAACGTGACTTCGTGCGCGCCTGCGCGTCATCGTAACGCCGAGGCCAGCATATGCGTAAGCAGCACCGTGACTGCGTCGGCCGGGGCCTCACCTCTCACGGCTGACGGGCAGGGCTGTGTCGCAAAACGCTCTCCTGCTGCTCGCGAGATTTGGGCGATAAAGGAAGCCCGCCGACGACCACCGGGCCTTCGCACAGAGCATACCTGAACCGAGTTCGTGTCTCGGCGGCCCCACAACCTGCGCGCCCGGAGCACCGCATGGCGCCCGACGACACCTCCCATCCGGACCCATCGGCCGCGGCCACGGAGCCGCTGGCCTGTGTCTCGTGCCGCTCGCGTAAGCTCAAGTGCGATCGGACCAAGCCCGCCTGCGCCCGCTGCCTCAAGGTCAGTGGCGAGTGCGTCTATCCCGAGTCGCGGAGGAAGCCCACCTTTAAGCGCCGGAATGTGAAGGAGCTCGAGGCCCGCCTGGGTACGTCCGACCCGGATCCCCCGTCCTCCGTCCCCCGTCCGCCGTTCCCCGTCCCCCGTCGCCCGAGACCTGCTGACCCTGCCCGAAAGCCCAGGTGGAGGAGTACCTCAACCACGTCAACAAGGGTGGTGACGATGGCAACGAGTCCCCCAGGAAGCGGTCCGAGGACCCGCTGCTTCAGATGGGCGACTTTACCTTTGAGAGCGGCCCGCCCGGCCAAGACTCTGACGTGCCGGGCTCCACGAGCCACTCGCAGGACTCGTTTGACCTGCCCAACTTCGCAAGCCACGAGGAGGCCGCCTTCACGGGTGACGGCCAGTTGATGGGGCTCGGCTACTCGGAAACCGTTCCTCCTTTCGAGGTGCAAGAAGAGCTGTATGGTTGCTTCTCTTGCTCTGTCATGACATCTGCTCATTGAAGTCCGCAGGAACACGACTTTCTTCCTCGGCCAATATCACTTCATCCCCGTCATCCATCCCGGCCGCTTCTACCACGCCTTCTATGGCGGCCCGTTGCGAAAGCCCCCCATTTGCCTGCTCTACGCCATCTGGGCCATGGCAGCCAATGGGCACGCCAAGTTTGATGAGTATCATCAAGTGTTCTATCAACGGGCTCGGCAGCACGCCCAGGCTGATGAGATGAAGGCAAGCTGTCCCGCTTCCCCCTGAGCCCTGGCCCGAGCTAACTCTTCTTGAGTAGGGGCATGGCGAGCATTTCATCACGATCGCACACGCCCAAACTTGGTCCCTGATTGCTGCGTACGAGGCAAAGTGCATGCTATTCACGAGAGCGGCCGTGAGCTGCGCCAGGAGCGTCCGGCTCACTCAGATGATGGGGCTGGACCGCCTGGATGGCGATTCGGACTTGCCGCCTGCGCTGGGTCCCACCACGAGCTGGGCTGAGCTGGAGGAACGGAGAAGAGTCTTCTGGGGGGCCTTCGCGATAGATTCACACGCAAGCATATCGACAGGCTGGGCTTGCCTGATAGACCCTAAAAATGTAAGTGCCTTGGCGCGAGCTCGACCTCACAACAACCGACTCACCGTGTGGCAGATCATGACCAGGCTTCCCGCCCCGGAGGAGGCCTTCACAACCGGACAGGAGGAGACGGCTCCGTTCCTGGACGATGTATTCAAAGGCGCCAACTACAGCGGCTTCGCGGGCGCCATCGTCCTCTGCCAGGTCTTTAGGAACATCCTCCACCACGTCCACCGGATGAAGCCGACCGACTGCGCAGATGACATGATGGAGGGCATGTTCTGGAAACGTCACCGCGACATTGACAACAAGCTGTCGAGCACCTTCATGTTCCTCCCCGAGAAGCTGCGCCTGCCCAAGAACATCCGAGATCCTACGGCCATGCATACCAACCTGAACCTGCACGCCGCCGTTATCACCCTCCACCATGCCGCCATCGAACAGTTGGAGAAGCATGGGCTGTCTGACTCTGTCAAGCAGACGAGCATTGGCCGTCTGCGTACGTCGGCCGAGGAGATTGTCAACATCATAAAGATGTCGTCTCATTCGACCGCCATGTTTGTACGTCGATTGCCATCCCAGAGCCCTACGTCGCAGTTGACGTCGCTAACCATTGCTGCAGAGGAGTCCGCTGTGTGCGCTGTCCCTGTATTGTGCCACGACTGTCTACGTGTACCTGGCCAAAGACGACCCGAAGTCGGGGCTGACAACTCCTGACATGTCAAATCTCGAACTCATCATCCATGCCATGGAAGCAATCGGTCGGCAGCATGAAATCACGTGCGCCTTCCTGCAGCAAGCTTGCTTGGACATTGAGAGGAACGGGCTCGATTCTTGCATCCGGCTGCCTTCACTAACAAAGTATCGAGACTTCTGCGGCGGCCCTAGCTCCAACATACCCCTGCTCGCCCGGAGCTCCATCTCGAAGCACACCGAGATGGCGCCCATTCTGCCAGGTAGACTACCGCTCCAAAACCCCAAGGGTTCCATACCGCCGGGCCATCTGAAGATGGACAAGTGCGCTCCGGATTGTGTGACGCCATCCGAGAACCTTGGGATCGGTGCGCGCCTCGGCCCCGACCGCTTCAAACCCGTGCTGGGCGCTGTGACGCGAAATATAGCCCCCAAGACGCGGGATGATAACCCAAGCCACAAGCGCAAGCGCATGTCGCCAAGTCCTGGGCCGGAGGCGGTCAGCAACATAGCCGTGCTCAACGCGGCGATTGAGGAACAGGGGTGCGACGGGATGAATCTGGCCAATGTGGCAAATGACTTGGGCAACCCACAGGGTCCCGGCGTCGGCACGGGGCTGATGCGCTTCGACGGAGTCGGGATCGGGGCCGGCTTTGGCGGCCGAGGACCAGCGGGGATGTTCTTGCTGCCAGACCGAACCAACTCGTCTGCGTCATCGCCGGCAAACCGCGAGCTAGGTACGGACGGAGTGTCGGGCGGCAGCAGCCGCACGTCGCCAGGGGCAGGGTTAGGGAACACGCCCGAGGAGAACCGCTTCGACCTGCGGCCGTTCCAGGACCGGATCTCGACGCCGTTATGGCCCGCGACCGACGCGGCCTTCTTCTCGGCATCGATTCCGCAGTCGATGATGAGCCTCGACCCCGGCGACGATGACGGGGCGTGGGCATTCTTGACCCAGTCGATGGGGTGGCAAAACGGCGTGGCGGGCATGTGACGCTGACGGGCCATGAAACGGGCCGGAGTGGGTGGCAGCGTGCATGGGTGTGTAGAAACGGATGGAAGGATGGAGGGATGGAACGGATATCCAAGGCGCATGCTACACGGGCTGGGCGCGGATGCCCTGGTGTAGCTGTACGATACCCCCGTCGCGCGCAAACCGGCTGCAGGAGTTGGGCTGCAGGAGTTGGGCTGTTTGGATGCAAATACGTGTATTCCACCTCTACTCATATTTTGATGATAAAATGACGACTAACATGCCTGTCCATCGATGCTGTAAACGGAAAGGAATATATATGTGAACTGACTGGATGCGGCGCTGCGTTTCTCAAACCGACAGCTATGGCGAGCGCCAACATCGATCCATGCACACTTCGCGCGGGCCCTCTCCGTTCCAGATGCCAAGGGTATCAACACGCTTCACTCGTTGCTCTGCCGCACGGCGCACACCCACCCCCGTCACTCCCACCGCCGCTCGCACTGCCCCATCCACCGCCCCCAGGCCAGCACCTTGCCCTCGATGGCGGCAGCGACGCGCTCGCGCGTGGGCTTGGACGCCACGAGGGACGCGTCGAGGGGCTCGCTCAGCGCGATGACGTCGAACGTGTCTGCTGCAAGTCAGCCGCGTCGCCCTGCGTCTTCATTCTCCAGTTCACGGGTAACACGGCATGTGTGACGGGTGCGCGGTACACAGACGCTGGAAGGGAAAGGAAGGGGAGGGCAGGGAAGGGATGGACAGGGAGTGGCAGCTTACACCGGTGAATGCCGTGGTTCAGCAGCGGCCGCGGGGGGATGTACACGGTCCCGCGGCGGCTCATGCCGTAGTAGAAGCCGCCCTTGAGCCTCGTGCCGTCGGGGCGCTCGGGCTCGAAGTCGGCGTTGGCGAGGCTCGTCTTGCCGGGCGGGATGCCGAGGTACAAGCTATTCAGCGACGGAGCGTCAGCTCTTTTCCCTTCCCCTAAACAGAAGCAGCAGCAGCAGACAGCGGCCTGGCGAGAACGAAAGGGGCGGGATGAGATCAAACCCAGGCAAGACAAAAACCGAACAAATCAGACAGGAGAGATGGAATAAAAGCAGCCAGACTGGGGAAAACTCGAGCAACATCAGAGGAGAAACGACCCCAGCAAGGCCAGACAAGAAAAGAAAAGAACAGAAGAGACCGACGGACTCACCCGTGGCAGATGGGCGTCGGCAGCGGCGCGTCCGGGTCCTCGGCCACGACGAGCCACTCGGCGACGCCGTCGACGCCGTCCCACGCCAGCGCCGGCACGCGGGCCTCGCCGGGCGCGCCTCCGGCCATGTACGCCGCGCCGAGCGTCGCGCCCGCGGCGCCGCAGTCGGGCGAGCGCACGCCCAGCGTCGCCTCCCGGTGCGCCGCGAAGGCCGGCCCCGCGACGAAGGCCCTGTCGTCGTGCCCGCGCGACCGCTGCAGCAGCCAGCTGGCGAGCGCCTCGATGTACGCCGTCATTGTTGGGGGCGGTGGTGTTGCGGGCTGGATGGTGTGTGTGTGTGTGTGTGTGTTTGGCTGAGCGTGTCGGTAGGTAGGTAGGTAGGTAGGTAGGTAGGTAGAGCTGGTCTACGTATAGGCTTTATAGTAGGTCTTGAAGCCCGGTGCGGGTGCAGGATTTGAGTGCGATCGTCGGCATCTGTCAATGGAGATAAGATGGCTCGCCCCCCGAAGCGGAGCCGGAGCGCCGTCGACGGTGCGCGGCGTAGCTCGGGCTCGGTGCCGAATCGGCGCCGGCCCGGGTCCCGCATCGGCGCGGACCAACAGCCCGCCTACACGGACAGGAGCACCCGCCACCTTCACCTGTACACGTCTCACCATCCCCACGCCGAGCGTCTTGCCGCTGAAAATCCAATCTTATGCATTTCGCAATGTATCTATCACTGTCTTATGCAGCTTGCGCCCGTATCCTCAAGACCTTCTGTGCCGGATATCTACGCTAGTCCGGAGACGTTTGTCTCCCAACGAAAAAAGAACAATCCTGCAACGCCTAAGGTGCACCGTTGCGTGAATCCCGTTCCGCAACCGTAAAAATGTCCCAGCTCGCAGCGCTCAAAAGCAGCGCAGTTGTACAGTACAGCCCACAACGCCGTCGCCATGCCCGAGTGAAAAACGATCCCAGATCCCCCGCCGCCCAACGCTACGCGAGGAGGCTCACGGCCCCGGCGAGCACGCCCGCGAGCAGCATCGACGGCCTCCTCACGCCCGAGGCGCCGCTGTCCTGGTTCCCAGACTGCTTGCCATTAGTGCCCGACGACGTGCCGGGCAGCCCCGAGGCGGCGGCGACGGGCGACTTGGCGACGACGGCCGACGGCACCGGGCCGCCGCCGCCGCCGATCTCGCGCAGGTCCGAGGTCGAGGCGTTGAAGCGCGCCTGGGCCAGCGAGATCTCGTTGTTGTCCAGGTCGTAGACGACGTAGGCGCTGCGCAGGAAGGTGTCGCCCAGGACGCTCGACGAGGTGCCGGCGGGCGAGATGCCGAACAGGCACGCCTTGACGCCGTTGTCGAAGCTCAGGTCCTTGCCCGTCAGGTCCTTGAGGTCGAGGATCATCTCGCGCACGGGCACGGCGACGGCGGCGGGCGAGCTGAAGCGGAAGGTGATGTTGGCGCCCGAGTCGCGCAGCGAGCACGGCACGAAGGCGACGCCGTCCTGCTCCTGGAAGGTCGCGTTGACCGCCTTGTAGATGCTGTCGGTCAGGTCGTTGGGCAGGTAGGTCAGCGAGGAGCCCGAGTCGAGCAGCACGGCCAGCGCCATGCCCTTGTCGCTGAGGGTGCTGGAGCCGACGTCGAGCCCCGTCATGGTGACGAAGAACTCGAGGAAGGTGCCGGCGACCTTCTGGATGGGCAGGCTGACCAGGTCGCCCTCGTAGCGCGAGGCGTCGACGCCGCCGAAGAGGACGCTGCCGGTGCTGGCGTCGAGGTCGTTGAGCCACAGGCTGTAGGCGCTGCTCGCGATGGCGCCGCTGGCGGCCAGCTTGGCGGGCAGGTTCTGGTAGGGCTTGAGGCCGGAGCGGGCGACCTGGACCTCGTTGGCCGGGTAGCCGATGCCGAGGACGTTCTGGGCCGCCGTGCTCGTGTACCCGATGCCGAACTGGAAGCCGGTGAGGTCCTGGCCGCCGAGGCGCAGGGTGTCGGTGACGTAGTCGCCGGCGGCGGCGGAGCCGTCGACGTACGAGATGTTGAAGTAGCTGCCGACGTAGTCGTAGGTGGAGCTCGAGTTGGCCGTGTAGGTGCCCGAGGCGGCGCACGGCTTGGAGCGCAGCGAGCACATGGAGGAGCTCGGCGTGTTGACCCAGAGATCGCTACTCCCCGTGTCGAGGTGCATGCGCACGTCCTGGGGGGGCGTGCCCAGGGAGATGTTGAGGAAATAGAGGGTTTGCTGTGCCGGTCAGCGGAGCCGGTCTCGGGGCTCGGGAGAGCAAGGCGGAGGAGGATGAGGAGGGACTCATACCAAGTTGTCGAGGGTCCCGTTGACGGTGCCTCTACGGCGCAGCCTGTCGTGGGCGACGGGGTCGGCTATGGGGTTGCGCTGCAGGTCGAGATGCAGGACACGAGCGTGCCCGTCGCGCGGTTGACGCAGCGACAAGGCCTGCGCGGCCGCGCAGAGAGAGAGCAGGAGCGCCGTCGACTTCATGTTGCAGCGCGTGTGCGAGATTCCATGGGACTCGGTCGCCAGCAGGAGAGCCCTCGAACCGAGGACGCCGGGATATAAGAGTATAAGAGTATACGAAGAACGGTCTCGATATTAGTGTACTTTGTTACCGCGCGGGTGACGCAAGCCAGGCGGCTCAACCTGCCGGCCGTCGGGGGCTCGAAACTCCCGTTTCTGAGCGTCACGAGCCGGCAGCGCGATAATGGAATCCTACGGCGGGCGGGCGGGCAGCTGGCGAAGGCGGTGCACCAGAGGGGAGCGCGTCCCGGCAATGCGGCGCCGAGCGAGTGAGTGTGGTCTGCTTGGCAAGCGGGCGGCGCAGCCAGAGCGTCGTCGTCGTCGTCCTGGGACGCCACAGACGGGGCTCCCAAGAGCCGGACGACGTCAAGAGATGCCGGCTGATCGGCTATGTCGGGAGCGAACACGGGTCGGCAGTGGCGAGTATACGGCCTGGGCAGAGTGCGTACGTATCGCAGGAAGACGGCAGCTCACGAGGTTGATGTACGGAGTATAGGAGGAGCAAGGAGGATGATCATCGCAGGAATGCAGGCACAGGAGAGAAACTGGAGAAGTTGGAGCTGCAGGAGCTGCAACAGCCTGCTGCCGCTGCTTGCTCGTGCTGCCCTCGGGCGGCGGCGGTGCCGAGCAGAGACGCAGCGCAGCAACGTCGTCGGTCGGTGGGCGCATCGTGACATCCATGACACAAACCAACGCCGAGCCGCAGCGGCAGCGCTTGGCGCCAGGGCCATGTTACCCGCACGAGCTGCTCCTCTCCTCCCAGCGGAAAGCCCAGCGCGAGCAAGACGTTCGAGAACCCGGGGGCCGGCACGCGGGACGACCGACCCCTTGCAACGCGGGACGCGCGGCCCCAAAACGCCCGCCGTGAGAGGACCGGCTGGAAGGGGAGGGGGAGGGGGGTGGGAGGGAATGGATGGGAGGACGGATGATGGCATGGCGCACGTTTTGCGACTGGCGGAAACGGGGGTCTCTGCGCGGAACAGCGAGGGTCCAGAGGAGTGGTCTTGGCGGCAGTCGAGGGCGTCTGGGTCTTTCGCGGCGATGGGGGGGCGCTGCCGCGGGAAACGAGGGCGGCTTGTGGCTGTGATGCCGCCATCTCGTCGCCACGGAATTAGCTGGAATTATTCCCTCGAGAGGCCAACTCGCGCACAGGACGAGCAAGTATTAACGTGCTCCCCGCACGAACGAGCAGCTAAATGCGGAGCCACGCCTCGACGGGCCCATGTGTGTTTGTTTGTTCCTCGGCGATGGTGAGACGGGGCGCCTCTCCCCCCGGGACGTGCGGCTGCCGTGGTCTGACAGCGACAGTTGCGGGTTCACCGACTACAATGCTCGTAGTAGGGACAAGGGGGGCAGCGATCGCCCCCTGGTCCGCCGCAGCGCGCGGCGATCCTCGAGAATAAGGTTGCCGGGACGGTGACGGTGACGGCTGCGCGCGCTGCAGCTCATCTGCCTGTACTCCGTACTCCGTAGGCAGCCAAACACATGGGATCAAACCAAACACAGCCACAGCCACCGCCGCCTTCCTCGATCAGGACCTCGCGGGGGGGAGCGCCGTTGCTCGAGACTGGTGGTGAGCCCGTCACTTACTACTATAATACGCTTCAAACTCCGTGCCGTCAACTTCACATCGCCAATGTCAGGGAGCGCGCGCCCGACTCTGCGGAGAAGCTGATCGCGCCAAGCACCAGAGTGCCAGGCGAGGAGGAATGCCCTCTCGCTGGACTGGACCCCTGGGCGCTTGCGATCTGCGGCACCGGTTTCGTCTGTTTTTAGACTCGAACACCCCCCCTTCCGCCCTTGATCCTTGGCGTTGCAGCGCTCATGCTCTCTCGTACGAGCACTACGTACGTGTACCCTTCGCGAAGCACGTGGTGCCAAGCTGCCTTAGGAATCAATCAATCAATCAATCAATCCGCCTACGCAATTACGTAGCAACACTTCCAGCCCCGGCGTCCCCGCCCCGCGGCGCCCACCCCGGGCCTCCGGGGGGAACAGGCCCGGCCGACCCACCAATAGCCGCCCCCCGAATCCGGCTGCCTACAGTACCTCATCTCACCGTCCCGACCGCGCGAGCGTTCGGGCACAGCCTCCGCCCGCTGCGCCGGAACGGGAGAGCCTTGTGAGATGGCGAGTGCCGGTGGCGGTAGGCAGCGATTTAGCAACCTGGGTTCCTGGGGTCGGATGGGCGCTCCGGTTGGACGCCTTCGAGAAGAGACGGAGGCAGTCGCCGCGAATTCGAGTATAACTTTACTTGTACACCCGTATTCCGTAGCTCTCAGATTCAACGCGCTCAATAGTAAGCAAGTCTCGACGAAATTCAAAAAAAAAATCACCACCACGAGACCAACCGACCGACCGACAGCCGTAGCCCGCCATGGATCCCGCCCTCCTCGCCAACATGGACCGCTGGTACGCCGTGCACTCCCGCGTCGCCACCTCCAGCTAACAGCTCGCAGCCCCATGTACGCCGTCAGTGCCCCGCCCCCGATTCCGAACCCCGTGTAAGCACTGAAGCTCAGCTTCAACCTCCCAGTCCTTCTTCAGCGCCATGGGCTGCGCCGCCGCCATCGTCCTCGCCACCATCGGCGCCTCCTACGGCACCGCCAAGTCCTCCATCGCCATCTTCGCCTCGGGCGTCCTCCGCCCCGACCGCTTCATGCAGAACACGTGCGTTCGCCGACCCCGCGATGCGTTGACCCGTAATGCGAAGCAATATGGGGGACGCGTTTTGTGTCCCGCGAACTGACGCCCCCGGGCCAGGCTGTGCGCCATCATGGCCCAGATCCTCTCCATCTACGGCCTCGTCGCCAGCGTCATCATCGCCAACGGCGTCAAGGAGAAGATGCCCGCCCACACCGGCTTCCTCCAGCTCGGCGCCGGCCTGGCCGTCGGCCTGTGCGGCCTGGCGGCCGGCTTCGCCATCGGCATCGTCGGCGATGCGGGCGGTGAGCCTCGCTAGCCCCCGAGCATCGTCAACTGACCGTGCCCGCTGACAACCCTCGACCTGTAGTCCGAGCGAGCACGCAGCAGCCGCGCCTCTACGTTGGCATGGTGCTCATCCTCATCTTTTCCGAGGTCCTGGGCCTCTACGGCGTCGTCGTGTCCATCCTCATGATCACCAAGTCCACAGTCGACGTCACCGAATGCATGTTTTGACCCCCCGCGAGGATATAACTACATCGGCATTTACCTTCCGCTTCAAATAAATACATTAGGCCATCTGCAGCACGTAATATGCGGGTCATGAGGGGGTATCGGTTTCTTCGGGACCGCAAATGACAAATTGGAACCGCTTTGCGAGACTAAACAGCCCATTCATCCCGGTTGTCGTTCCTCGTGATGAACGGTTCGTCTATCCTCTTGATGGCGAAGTCGCTGCAGAGTAGACTGTGGCTCGTCAGTAAAAGGCCCCTCGTCGCGTGCACGCGCGGCAAACGTACCATGCGGAGGCTACCAGTGAATCCAGCTCGGCTACGACGGCTTCCCGCTTCGCCCCGCTGACCAGCCCCTTGTGGATCTGCATCTGCAGCTCCTTGATCCTCGACGACTTGCTCATCCCCGACTGCTCCAGCACCTTGCGCCCCATGCAGTCCGAGTGGAACGCGTGCTGGCACGGGAACACGAAGAACTGCCTGCTCAGCAGCGGCAGCCCGCACACGTAGCACTTCTCCCCCGGCTCCACGATCGCGTACCGGTGGTCGAGCGCCGCGATGTCCATCTTGATGTTGGTCGCCGTCTGCGCCGACTCGTCCATCTCCTTCTTCAGCCCGTCGATGTTGCGGCTGTAGTCCTCCAGCGCCTCGCATATCTCCTCCTTGAAGTCGTCGATGACGACGAAGTCCGGGAAGAACGGTATCAGGTCCTCGATCTTGAGCAGGTCGCACCGCTTGAGGAACTCGATGGCCGACTTGATGCCGTCTGAGTTTGCGATGACCTTGCGGGCGACCGCCAGCCACAGCCTCTTCCGCAGCTGCGGGTTCGACATGGGTCGGTCGGCGATCACCGCCGCCAGCTCGACCTCGTTGTGGGAGAGCGCCAGGTCCACCGCCTGGAGGTACTGCCCCATGCTCGTGTAGATGTGCACGCACGACAGCGTTCGGTGGTGCTGGATGCAGAGCCGCAGCGCGAAGTCCGGGTCGTATCGCGGCTCGTCCCCTTGAGCTTGCAGGTACGACAGCAGGCCGGATTCGTCCTTGGACGGGTGCGAGGCGTAGATGGACACGAGCGTGTTGTGCACAGCCGCGTCCTTGGAGTTGAGCTGGAAAACGGCGTAATTGAGGTACCGCGTGGCCTGGTTCTGCGCGTTCCCCTCACCCGTGAAGTTGCGGTTGTATTCCAGCAGGGCCGGGATCAGGCTCCGAGGCTTTAGCTCCGGGTGCATCATCAGGACCTGCACCATCTCCTGCGCCACGTGGGCCATGAGGACGCTGCTGTACCGGTAAAAGACCTCCGGGTCCGTCTGCTTCTTCAGGACGCTCAGGGCTTCGGCCCACCGCTCTCGCTGGACCCAGTACGACAGCACGTAGTTGTAGTCGTTGACCGCGTTCGCGTAGTAGAGGAGCTCTGCCTCCCGCCCGTGGCTGCTGATGACGTCGTAGACCGTCTTCCGGTCCAGGTCATTCTTGTACCTGTCGACAAACTCCTGATACTCCTTCCTGACGGATTCGAGAAGCTTTCTCGACTCGGCCGTGTTGAGATTCTCCGACAGCTCGGCCTGCGTGATGATCGTGTCATCCAGTGAGTTGAGTTTGGCCATGAACACCTCGACCAGCCAGCTCGCAACCATGATCCGCTGCATCACGGCAGACTTCTTGGTTGTCCCCAGCTTGGTCAGCAAAAACTGTCGTAGGGCGTCGGGTTGATTGTTGTCGATGATGTTCAGGGCAACGTCTTCGAACGGCTTGTTGCTTCGCCCGTAGACCGTCGCTGCCTCGTTCCAATGTCCCTTCTTGGCGAGATGGTCACCGTAAGCCGCCGCTACGGTTTCCTTCTGCGACTGGGTGCGAGCGTGCTGCAGCGCCGGTTCGAACTGCTTCTTGTCCATCATGATCTGCCAGATGTGGCGATCTTCGTCCCTCACCACGATCTCGTAGATCTCTTCGGATGTGAACAGCCAGAAGGTGTTTTTCTGAATGTCGACTGAGAAGCCTATTGGTCGTTGGCCACCGCCGAGGACGTCGTGCTCAGACACCATGTTGCCCGTCAGCCGATTCGTGGCGATGACGCGGCCGCCGACGAGGCTCAGTAAGTGCCACTGCGTAAGTGCCAGGCCATCTATCGTCTCGAAAGGCCCTTTTCGCCTGCCTGAGGATTCCGAAGACGTGACCTGAGCTCTGCCAAGCATCTTCGAGTCCGAGAACACCCTCGAACCCAGGCTGTTGTCTGCCGGAGCGTTCAACAGCTTGCCGTGGAAGATGCCCTGCGAGGACAGCCAAGCATACGCCCTGTCAGAGGCATCATCGGCATAAGGGTTCGCTCCGGGAGGGTCGGGCGACACCGCCATGGTCGAGTACGCCCCCGGCGTTGCCATTGACACTTCGTGAACCACGGGCTGCTCCGACTCGAAGAGCTTCGTGTACACGGACCCGCTGCCGCCGTCATGCCCGTGGCCGATCCTGCCAACAAGATGGAAGAGGCGGCTCTGCGTCGCAATGACAACGCGCCTCAGATCCGACTTGCCATGCAGGTTGTCCACCCACAGCCCTGTTATCGGCCCGTCCGGCAGCTTGTGGAGGTTCTTCAGATGCTTCACCTCCTTCTTGTAGAACTCGTTGGACGTCTCGATGAAGGCTTCGTAAATGTTGCCGTCCGAGGCACCGAGCAGGATTTCGCGCGTCGACGCCGTCGGGAGCGAGGGATTCCACGCGACGCTCTCGATGGAAACGCCTCGGAGACGGCCCAGAGGCCGCGGCTGCTTCGACTGCGAATGCAGGTAGTAGTTCTCGCCGAGCGCGGTGCAGATCAGGAGGTGCGACGCCGTCGGGTCGAGGAACATGCGCCGTATCACGCCGACCTCGGATGGTTTCTTGGGCAGGTCAATGTCTGCAGCTTGTGTTAGCCCCGAACGCGCGCACCGCCAGCATCCGCGGGAGCGCACCGTCGATGTCTTCGGGCCGGTTCAGGTCGATGCGCAGGATGCGCCCGTTGGAGAGGGCGAGTATGATGACATTGTTGGCGACCTGCGCGGCGACGAAGTCGGCCGCGATGGAGAACTGCAGCTGGACCCTCTCGACGGTGAAGATGGGCAGGTCGTCGTCGAGCGCCGAGGCCGAGTTGGCGGCGACGAAGCCGTCACCGACGTCGAGAGACATGGCCGTAGCTCACAGCCTGCATGCTCGGGGAGCCCGACAGACGCACGCGAGGGCGGCAGTTGCTGACAGCGGAAGGGGGCTCGGGGATGGCGGCGATGGTGGGTGGTGGTGGTGGTTGGGGGAGGATGAGGCAAGCAGCTCCCCACCCGTGGCGGCAGCTCAATATTAGCAGCCTTGGCCGAGGCGCCGCGTCGTTGCAGCCTTGCCAATTACATCACCGCCGCCAGCTTTGGCGGGCGCATCCAAGAACACCCCGAAGTCTGTCTACCCCAAACACCAACACCACATCCAACCTTGCGCTGACGAGGACTCGATTAAGGCATAAATATGGCCAGATTTTTATTTTTAGTTTTGTTTTTATTTGTACAATATTACGCATCAAGTGACACGGAGCTTCTTCAAGACGCCATCCTCGGCAATTGTCAACGCCAGAGTTCACCGTCCGTAATAATCACAGTATCGCACATCTGCATTATCAAGCCGCGTCTCCAAACCCTCAACCCTTTTTCAGCGCCGCCTTGGCCTCGCCCGCATGCAGGACCAACTCGTCCCTCTCCCACATCAACTCCACGGCCGTCCCGACGGGCCCGGACAGCAGCGTCAGCAGCACCGTCTTGATCAGGAGTCCGGCTCCATCAACGCGACCGTAGACCTCCCGGTGAGCCGTTCTGTACAGGCTGACTGCCCAGACCAGCACGCCCGCCGACCCAATCAGGTAGTCCCATCGCAGGAACGCCTGCACGCCCTGTCCCACGGTGGCGACCTTCGCGGCAGGCGTTTGCCACGGCAGCGGCGTGTCGAACACCTTGGACGGGTGCAGAGATTGCAGGAACCGCGCTTGAAACATGGGCGGCGCGACAACTGTTGCCAGAGAAATGGTGACGCAGACGACGTGAGAAATGGCGACGACGGCGAAGGCGAACGCATAGACGTATCGGAGGGAGCGGCGGCTGCTGCGGGCGCCATCAGAGGAGCTCTCCTTGCTCTGACCAGAGGCCGTCGTGAGGTGAGCGAGTCCCAACAGGGCCGCCACGTAGGCGGGCCAGGGGTGCCAGATGGCAATGAGGATCTGCTTGAGGTCCAAGGAAATCGTGTCCGATGGAGGCAGAACCATGAGGGCCGAGGGGACCAGCATGCCGATCACGAAAGCGAATGGCAGCGCCTTGAGGACGGCCTGCGGGACGGCGAGATTGGCAGCCGTCGGCTTGCGAGCAGTGACGGAAGTGAAGAGGTGCACCGCGCAATAGAGCGGGACCGCAAAGGCAAAGGTGAGGACCTGAGCCGTGAGGCCAAAAACGGTCGCGCTGGAATTGAGCTCGTCAGCTTTGGTCACCTCCATCGAAGCGGCCGAGGTTCGACTTACAAGGCGGCGATGGACCCGGCGTTGCCCCGTCTCCACGACTCCAAGGCGACGAGAACCCACGCCGACATGAAGGAGCCCGAGAAGGCAATTGAATGCAGCAGCAGGCCCGGATGGCTTCCGTCGGTGACGGGCCAGAAGATGACGGCCAGGCCGGTGAGCACCTCGTCGACCTTGGCGACGCCCGTGTAGACGGTGCGGAGCGGCGCGTTGGTCCCCGGGAGCGTCTTGGAGACCACGCTCGCTTCCACCAGCGGCAGCATGCCATTGATTTCCGCGTAGCGGAAGATGGCGTAGAACACCGAGACGCTGAGAAGCGGCAGGAGAAGTTTGGCAGCCATGATGAGCGATGCGACCGGTAGGTTGAAAGTTGCTGGTCCAGCTGGCGCGAGGGCCGCGCTGACGGAGGTGTCCATATTTGTATGCTTCGAGTCTCCCGCCACATGCTAAGCGAAGCGGCTCGGCAGCAGCTGCAGTGGGGCCAGCAAGGACTCGGGCAGATTTTGGCACCGCCCTTCCCGTCTTAGTAGCAACGCCTGATGCGGAGGAGCGGACTACTGGAAGTTACTTTGGCACACGTATAGTTCGAGCTCGGGGCTGCCCTCACAGGATTCAATCGTCAGAAGCACGAACATGGCCGTTGCGGCCGTCGATGCATCAATTTCTCGCCCCGCGCCCCTCGTCGTCAACGCCAGCTGGCTCTCGTCCTCCCGCTCGTATGTACGCCAGCCGAGGCACCCTACCCAATGAAGCGCTCCATCTCATCCCAAAATCATAAGCCCACGGCAAAGACCAACATTACGGTATGATAAAAAAGAAGTAAAACTTGTTTTCGTTGAACATGAACGCCAAATCCTGCCTGCGTCACAGGCACCATGCATCGGTCGAGTTGATCAACCCCACGAGGGCATCACTGCCCCCCAAACGGCGGGAATAGTTTGATGTTTTGCGACAGTCCATATTGCTGGTGGAATCTTTGCTTGCTGGTGAATGGGGGGAAAGTTCGTCAGGAGGGTTCGGAGTCGCTCAGAAGCCGGTCCGACGATGGGTGCATAGCTGTAGCTGTGGCCCCTCCGGCCTGCGCGTGCTCCTCGGACGCACCTCCAACTACGGCAGAGGCTCGGCTGGAGTTGACGCGGAGGCATCACCCTTCCCTTCGACGCTGGACGGGTTAGCGTCGGCTCCCGGATGAGATTGCACCCCCGACGTGGGCTCAGCAGTTCCACCCGCCGCGTCGGCCCGCCGGTCGTCGCCGGACGGCTCGCGAGGCCCCCTCGGGCTCGAGGCCCTCGAGGGGGCTTCCATGGGCTTCATCGCCGCCACGGTGCGCGCCTTGACCACGAGGCCCTGGGCCTTGGCGGGGTCCTTGGCCAGCTGCGCCAGCTCGCGCGCCGCCTGCTCGCACGCCTGCTTGCACTTGTCCGGGTCCCAGCCCATGACCGAGGTGAGCAGGCGCAGGCAGTTGGCCTCGAGGCCGTCCAGGCACGATATCAGCCAGAGCTTCCCCGCCGACTGCTCGCCCACCTCCATCGGGATCGAGTGCTCCGTGACGCGGACGTCGACGAAGCCGGCCTCGGTCAGCAGCTGCGGGTCCATGTGCGATATGCCGCGCCTCCTCCCCACCCTCTCGGCGGCAACCTCGAGGTCGGCGGCCATGTCGTAGATGGGGGACCCTTCGGAGAAGGCCGTGAACCAGATCTTGACCGACTCGATGCTGTCAAAGTCGATCAGCTCGATCCAGCCGCCGGGCTTCAGCGAGTCGTAGACGCTGTCGTAGATGGACCTCCAGTCGCGGAAGGCGCCCTCCATGCAGCGGAAGTGAATCAGGTCGTAGTAGTCCGTGGGGCGGTCCCACTCCTCGGCGTCCTCGATCTCGAAGAAGACGTTCATGGGGACGCTCTTGGTCTCCGCGATGGCGGATATGTCCGTGCCAACGACCTCGCAGTCGGGGAACAGCTCGGCCATCCTGATGGGCCACTCGCCGGTGCCCGTCCCGATGTCCAGCATGTACTTGGGGTCATGGAGCGGCACGCACGTGAGCTCGCCGTCGAGGAGGTGCAGGAAGACCTGGTGCTGCAGCGACAGGCGAAGCTGCTCAATTTCGTCGTTGGGCATGTAGTACTCTCTGGCGTAGCGGCGGCCGTGGATCTCGCGGTAGTCGAGGTCCGGCACCCAGAGCGACCGAGTAGATGCGGCGCTGCGAGGCGGAAGCGCGTGTTAGTCGGTTTCGCACGGTCTAGGCGGGGGCTGGAGGAGGCCAAGCGTGGTCGCACTTACACATCGTCCAAGTAGAAGTGCATGGCCGTCCCATGCGGGCTGTTTGGACGCGGATAATGGCTGACGGCGGATATGGACACGGTCTCGGCGTGTTGGTCTGCGTCAAGGTCCAGGTGCTCATTCTCCTCCTCGTCAGTGCCGACGACGCTCGTCATGGCCGTCTGCGCGCCGTCGCTGGGAGCTGCCTCGCTCATGGTGCCGTCGCTAGAGAGCCTCGTTTGAGTCTGGGCGTGTGAAGGCGAACGGTCATCGGCACCCATGGCGCCGGGCGTGTGTTGCGCGCCGTCTATCTGCCCCAGCCGCCGCTTCTTGGCCGTCAGAGGGCCGCGGTCGGGCCTATCGCAGACTCGGGGCTGTGACATTCGCCGGCGGCATAGCACAGGACTACGGATCGAGATCAGCGGCGCATGAGGCGGGGGAGAGATGAGATCCGCGTGAGTGATTTCGCACCTTCGGCAGATGCAGGCAGTCGTTGGAGGGGTCGGGTGTGTGAGCTGGGATAAGTGAGGGGATCGACAGCGGACGTTGGGCGTGGAGCGGCGTCTCGATGCTCAAGCAGGCCAACGCTGGAGGCGGTCGGGCGATTCCATTCGGGCAATGGCAACGAGATGCAGCGGGGGCGGCGAGGAGATGCGAGCGTACAAGTACAAGTACGGCTGTGAAGGTGTTGTGAGCGGCGAGGGCCTCGTTGGCTGGTCGTCGGTGGCGCATTCTAGTTTCCCAAGAGCACGGGGCGGGCCAGGCGGGATGCTCCAGCGCTGCTCCAGTGTGCAAATCCGGGAACGGGGTCGCTGGGACCAGCGGGAGGGGCGACCGGGGTCCCGCCCAGCCCGGTGCGACGGGTCCAGTGCGCTGGATGCGACCTGGCCCGTGCCACCACGCCCACCGCAGCAGCAGCAGCAGGGACGTCAGGACGGACCACTGGGAATTACCTACAAGTACCTCTCGTACGAGTACAGGCAAACAAGGGCGGCTCCTCCGTCGCATCTCGCCCGCCTCGTCCTGCAGCCCGGCAGGCAGCCTCGAGGACCTAGCGCCTGCAAGCACTCGTACTCGCAAGCACCGTAGCCTCGACAAGGTGTACCTCGGGCGGACCAGCCGGCCGTCTGAGCGCCGCGGCAGTCGTCCAGTCACCTCCTCAGCTCTGCCGGCTCGCGAAGCCCGTGCCGCCACGCCCACCCAATCTCCTCCCCAACTCGACGGCGTTAGCGCGCCTCCGATGCACCGCCAGCAGCTCTTGGGACGCGCAGCCCAATGAGACTTGCAGCAGCCGCAGATGAAGCAGAGCCGGGCCAGGCACTCGCGTCCAACCACCGGTCTCCTGGGAGCGGCTGAGCCCCCTCGGGACGCCTCGGTCTCGCCCCCCTCTCCGTCCTCCTGGTTTTTGTCGTGGTGCCTTCGCGGCCGCTGCCCGTGTGTCCGGAGTTGTCTTGGTCTTGTCCTGGCCTTCTCCGCGGGCTGCGCACAGACAGCTCTCGGGTACACACTCGCACTCGTCCAGGTACACAGCGCTGGTCGCGGGGCGCTACCTGGATGGCGCCGCCGTCTAATAGGTATCCCCCGCCACCGCCGCCGCCGCCGCCGCCAGCCGCCCTCGGCCCTTTGTTAGTGCGGCACCAACAGCGGGCCGGGCCCGGCGCCAGCCATCTCGTCACTGGGACCAACTGACCGTGAGGTGTCCACCCTCCTTCACCTGCCTGAATGAACCAACACCCAACACTGCCCGTCCAAGGTCACCCGACATATCTGGTGTTGGTCGCCTGTCTTTTCTCGTTTGTCTGAGTTCCAATGGATTGAGCCACGTACAATTACGAGTGGATATGGACAGCACGGCAGCTGAAGCGGAGCTTAGAGCAAGGAAGGATGCGCCACGCATCGCCAGGTGCAAATGACACGTCTCTTGAGATCTCGCTACCGTACCAAACCCCGGGGCTACACGGAGCACTCCGTACGAACTACGGCATTGCGAGTATTCCTACTGTCCATGGGCACGGTAAAGCCCCCCAAAGGCCGACGGCCGCTCGAGCAGCCTCGCCGGCGTGTCGCACTCGACCAGTTGTCCGCGCTCCAGCACCGCGACCCGGTCGAAGTGGTCGATGTATCGAAATCGGTGGAGTACCGAGATTACCGTTTGCTGCTTGAACTCTGTATCTATGACTTCCTGCATGATGGCCTCGGTATGCTCGTCGACGCTGCGAGAGGGTCAGAAAAGCATTCCCCAATACGCCCAGGCTCGCCTTACCTGCTCGTGGCTTCGTCCATGATGAGAATCTTGCTGGGGGTTAGCATCGCTCTCGCCAGAGAGAGCAGCTGTCTCTCGCCATGCGACCATTCCGATGTCTCCAAGTCCGCGTCCAGTCCTCCGCCAGCGCAAATCTTGGTCCACAGCCCAACCTTTTGTAGCGCGTTCGTCATGGCGTCGTCGGATGCGCCGTCTTGCCGATCAATATTGAACCTGACGGTGCCGGGAACAAAGAATGCCTCTTGTGGAATGACGTTTATGCGTGAACGGAGAGCTGTCCCTTGAAGCGTTGATATGTCTACGTTGTCCATGGTAATGTGCCCCCGGCGCAGCTCCATCATGAGGAGGGAAGCCATGATGAGAGACGACTTGCCGCTCCCGGAAGCCCCGCAAAGAGCAATCTTTTCTCCCGGCAGGATGTTCAGGCTGAAATTGTTCAACACTGGCGGAGAGTCCGGTCTATGCAAGCATCATCGTCAGTTTTCCAGAGAGCAAGATACGCAAGTGGCAAGAATACCGCACCCGTAGCTAGCTGTCAGTTGATGGATCTGGACGGCTCCCCGCGACGGCCAGTCCGCAGACGGGGGCAGCGCTCCATCTGGCTCCGACGGTGTTTCTTGCAGGAACTGCTGCACCCGAGCTACAGCCCCAATCGACGTCTCGAGCTTCGTCCACGCCTGCACGGTCTGGGTCAGGAGCATATTGAAGTCCAGTACCAGAACCAGAGAAACGCCGAGGCCACCGGCACTGATGCTACTGGTGAGAGACGTGGCTATGGCGATGATGACGACGGCAATAGCCCCGACGATGAGGTCAAGCACCAGAGCCAGCCATTGCTGCACGCAGAAGAGCATGTAGAATGGCTTCTGCGACCGATTCAACATCTCACTGTTATAGTCGTGGAAGGACGAGGACCATCGGAATGCCCGAATACTGGCCACTCCTTGCACCGTCTCGATAAAGTGCTTGTATATTGGAGCCTTGGCCTCAATGTCCATGAGACGAACCTGCCGCGACGTACGGAGGTAGTACCGCTGAATAACGAACAGAACACCTACTAACGGCGGGATGGCCGCAGCGAAATATTTGCCGAGGATGCAGATGATGATAAGCTGCACGGCACAGGATGTGGCACCTGCAATTCGATGAGTATATCGCATTCATGGCGGGAGCGAGGCGCAGACCTGTGGTGAATTGGATTGCTTGGGAGGGAAGTGTCATATCGATGAGGTCCATGTCTTGGCTGAACCGATTCGTGATGGCACCGATGTCGGTTCGCTGGAAGAAATCGAATGGTGCTCTGCAACGCCAGCTGTAAGATTGGACATTGACGTAAAGCAACTGATCTTCGCACATACCTGAGGGTTGTACGGAGAAGGTCTGCATGGAGCTGAAGAGCCGTGTTGTTGATGATTTTGATGAAGAATACCCTAGCCAGGACGTTGAATATTTTGTTTGACAAGAGCTAAGCATGCCAAAGACGACTCACCAACACTCGCCAGCCACTCCGGCCGTAGACAACACGACCAACAGGGCATACACGCCCAGGTATAAGCCAAGGTTTTGGTTTGGCTCCTCTTCGTTGGCCGTTGTCCATCTCTGAATCCACAGTGCTGAACAAGCTGTTAGCCTCAATCTCCACCGGTGTTCCTCAATCAACCCACTCGTATAATTTGTGGCAACGGCGCCTATGACAGTAGATAATGCCCAGAAAATTACCGATGTGGCACCAGCACTGCGAGTGTAGTATGCGTAGACCGACCAGTTGCCGCTTCGCCTCGCTGCCGTGCTCACGCCAAGAATCTTCCCAGAAGTGACTGCGGCTGCAGATGGCTGTCCCGTGGTGGGATTCTCATTGATGTTCGCAATGCCGTCAGTGTTAGGTCGGGATAAGTCCTCTACCACTTTCACCTGCCCAAGCAAAGCAGCCGACCTTGATGAAACTTCAGTGTACGAGCCGTAGTCTGCGAGTCTACCGCCGTCCATGATGACAATATACTCCATTTGAGCAAGAAGTTGCTCTACATCTAGGTGAGAAGAGCCGAGAAAAATTCTAGGAGAACCAAACTTACGGTTATGTGTGGCAAGAATCACGGCTATCCCCGCCTTTCGGAAGTGGCCAGCTCTTCCAAACAGGTTCGAAACGATCGTGGAGGTCGTCTTGTTGTCAAATCCGCTCGTGACATCGTCCATGATTACGATTGGAAGTCTAGAGTAGACAGCCCGTGCCAAAGCCTGTACGATGTTAGCATGGACGGCTACAGGGAACCAGGTCAAGAAGTGCATACCACTCGTTGGCGCTGCCCACCACTCAGCGAAGCGCCATTGCTGCCGGCTTCGGACTGATCACCCTGGGGTAGTCTCTCCAAGTCCTCCCGGAGACAGCAGCAGTCGATAGAGAAGTTGTACCATTTCTCATCGAAGACCGAGTTTCCAATGATATTACGCTGGATAGTGTGATCAATTATCCAGGGGCTCTGAGGGCAAAAGGCTACACCCGAAAGGGCATCAGTCATGACTCCTCGCTTTAGTGTCGTCTCTCCGATGAGAGCCGCGAGTAGGGTAGACTTTCCTGACGCGACCGGGCCGACGACAGCGGTGAATCCCGAACGAATGGTCAAGTTCAAGCCGTGCAGGGTGGAGCCAGGTGTTTCCCTGGACCAGGAGATGTCGGCTGCGGTAAATGAAATGAGCGCTTCGTCCGGAACAGGCCTCGATTCGATACGTCTCATCTCCAGACTGCGACCTGTGGCGTCTGGGAAGGAATCATGAATTCGCGACGAGGGCCCCTCAGCCGGCTTCTTAGAGCAGTACTTCTCTATTCGCTCAATGCAGGCGACGGCCTGCATGCAAGTCGGCAAAGCCTGGCAAAAATATGTCAAAGGGTTCGTCGCGAGGTTGATCAGGGATAGAGAGGCGAAAGCCTGGGCTGATAGGAGCGTCTCGTCCTGATTTATCTTGGACATGATGGCGTATGTAACAAAGGTCGCAAACGGCGCAATGACAGCAGGCGCATTCCCTAAACTCATGTTGTTAACACCTTTTCACGACATGGGTGTCGAGTGGCTTGGATACCTACCGACGAGTATTTGCCATATGAGTATGCTGCGAAACTTTTCGGAAGTCTGTAACTCGAGCGCCCGCAGTTTAGAGACGACGTTCCTCAATACTTCAGAAAGACCTAGCATCTTCACGGCCTTCATGTCACCGAGCATGCTAGCTGTGACGGCAACCCTTGTTTGCACGCGTCCAACCCAAGCTTTTTGAGCCGGGCCGAAAAGAGCCCCTACTCGCGATGCTCCTGCTACTGACGCTGCCATAGTTGTCAGCTTGTAAGAACCGAGGCGGATCATTCACGGCTTAGAACAAAGCAGATTCTAAAGCGAGATACTTACCAAGACACACTATCAGGGGCACCACAGATGCTGCGGAGATGTGACGAGCCAAGAGCCAAACCGCGATGCCCACTTCGAGGACCGACGCCCAGATTTCGTGAACCAACCTCAACGACTGAACAATTCGTTCCACGTCTGTACCCATTAGTGTTATTGCTGCCGAGTCCTTCACCTTGACAGCTTGCAGCGTAGTGGTGTGCCGGTAAATCTTGGACACAAGTCCAGCGCGAAGTCTTGCCATCATGCGGTAGGTTTGCCGCCAGTACAATGCCCTAGATACCTGAAAACATCAAGTTAGAACAGCGGGAATACCTTGAGCGTCCTGCAAGAGGGCAACGCACAGCAATTCCCAAGTAGACGAGAACAAAAGCCCCGACCAAGGCTTGACCATGTCGGGAGTCTTCCTCGTGGTCACGCGTGCCCAGGTACGTCACCGACGATTCGATTAGAAACGGCTGACATAGCGTAAACGCCGACAGAGCAAGGCGTGGCGCGACAGCAGACAGAAAAGTTCGCAGGTTGGCCGTGAATGCAGCGCGAAGGAGGCGATGCCGACCGTGAGTTTTCTGCCACGAAATCTCTAGTTTTGTCCAGGTGGCTGCTTCTTGCAACTCCTCGCTGAAATGGGGCAGATCGTCGAGATCGAGATTCTTGGAATACCCCATCTTAAAGAATGGAAGAAGCCACACAAAGAAGCTCCGGCTCCAGAAGCTTGTTGTCTGTTCCGTGGCTATGTTCTTATACGACGGCTGCAGGATCCTGGTCTTTCGCACAGATTCGGCGAACACGACCAATGCGTTGATGAAGAAGATGAGGATCCAGATGGCTCTCACTGAAGTGTTTTCTGTGTTGACAAGCCACAGTGAGCGCAAACGGGGCAATGCCAAGAGGGTTGACGCTGAGAAGTAGAGGACCAAGATATCCGAGGGATGCAGTGAGCGTTGGTCCTCGATGAACGAGAGAACGCCAGCCGCCAGCACTGCAGCCACGGAAATGACACCGGAGGCAACACTCAAACGAGTATACAGATGATCATCTCTCAAACGAAGCACAAGGAAGATTGTGTTAAAGACTAAGAGAAGCGCAAGCAGAGACTTTGCGTGGCAGCATTAGCCATCTGAACTGATAGCGAGATATTGGGGTACGAGTATACCAGTTTCCAGGTCGCCAACCTTAACGAGGTCACTTTAATGGAGGCCTTGCATAATGACCCGAGCCTCAATGGCAGAAACAGCAGAAACACGGCAGCCGGAAGGGTTATGAAAATGGCGTCCTCGAAGAGCAGCGAAAAGTCGAAGGAGCGGCAAGCGATGTCGACGCGAGGACTGAACTGGTCGTCGCCATTGGGCGGACAGGCGCGAAGAATGTCCATGACGAACAGTCACTGGTACAAATCCAGGCTGGAGATACACATCTGTTCGAAATAGAGACAGGTGTGGATTCGATCTGAACGTGTTCGACGGTACTTAAGAGAGGAGAGCAGGGGCGATGGCGTAAGGGATGTTGGTTCTGCAACCAGCTGCAGCGCCGCGCAAGCTGCCCGAATTGGGCCGTCTCACGCCAATGCTGGACGCAGGCTTCGCGACTTGGCGACTCACTTCTTCCTGGCCTGAGTGAACAGTCATTTTGTGCACACTGAAGTTGTCAAGCTTGCAATCGTTACTGGTGACATCTGGCGGCGCAAGGCAACTGTAGACGTGTTGGCTTGGGTGTGATCATCGCATCTTTCTGAAGTCGATTACGGCTCAGCCAATGCAGTTATACACCCCCCGTCATCCCCGCTTCGAAGTGCATGATAAGGCACGGAAGCGGTCTCTATTATCATCGACCCGGCCTTCCATCTTGTTAGTTTGCCCTATTCACAAACCTCACACACACGAAACGGCTGGTGGGGTCTGAATCCCAAGTTCCTTACACTTCGTGCTCTGCTATTTACATCACACCTTTGAGAATTCTATCACGGCAACGAATCTCTATGCGTGGCCATAGATATTTCCATGGATTCATCAATTCGTAACGCCTCAGCCGAATTCGTTGGCGTATAACCCGACTTGGCTCGACCGATGCACCACTGCCGCATTGAATGTTGCCTCTCGCTGAAATTCTGCTTTAATTTTAAAGCTTCATTGGTCTACTCGTCTATAAATTGGTATATGGGTCTGTTCATTGCCAGCGGTGTAGAAATATCATGTCAACAACTGGCATTCGCAAGTCAACATTCGTCATGAGGTTGGCCATTTTAGCCAGAGTCCGTCTTCTTTATCGTCGAGTGGCATTCGTCGCCAGGCAGCGGGGGCTCATCCTTCTCGGAGTGTGCGTCGTCTGGCATTACCTCGCCCTCGCTTACGATGGGGAATGGCGTCAAGACATGGCTAATGTCTCCCCACCACGTCTCTCCGAATTGTCGGTACCAGTCCACTGTGGTCCGCAGACCCTCAGCAAACTTCGTTCTTTGCTCCCAGCCCAGCTTCCGCAGCTTGGTCCCGTCCACCGCGTACCTGCGATCGTTGAACGGCCTGTCGTCGGTGTACTTGATCCACTTGCGCAAGCGCTCCGGGTTGTCGGGCTCGATGCCCATTGCATCGAGGATCTTGTAGCTGAGCTCCAGATTGGAGATCTCGTCCGAGGAGCCGACGTTGTAAATTTGTCCCACATGGCCCTTGTGGAGGATGGTGTCGAAGGCATCCGCCGCATCCCCCGCGTACAGATACCGCCGAGTCGGGCTGCCGTCGCCGTGCAGCACCACCGGCCGGCCCCTGTTGAGGAGGGAGGCAAATTTTGCGATGATTTCTTCAACGTCTTAGCACTTGACTCATATCGGAAACGACCACTTCCTCGGGCCTATGGACGGAAGCACTCACTTTCGGGATACTGATGCGGCCCGTAGACGTTATTGCTCCGGACGATAATGGTCGGGAGCTTGAAGCTTTTGTGGTAGGACTGGACCAGCATCTCCGCGGCCGCCTTGCTAGCGGCATACGGGTTGGTCGGCGCGAGGATGCTGGACTCGAGGAGCTCATCGTCATCTTCCTTGACTTCGCCGTAGACCTCGTCGGTGGACACGTGGACGAAGCGTTCGACACCGACCTTCTTGGCGCTCTCGAGGAGGACGTGCGTGCCGTAGACGTTGGCCTGGGTAAAGCCGTACGAGTTGCCAAAGCTGAGGTCCACGTGTGACTGGGCTGCAAAGTGAAGAACGGTGTCGATTCCATAGCGCTCCATGCAATCGAGGACCTCGGAGGGGTTGGTCAGGTCGCCGTGGTAGAAGGTGAAGTTGCGTTTATCATTGAGGACCCGGGTGTTGTTGAGCGCGGAGCAGTAGTCCAGCTTGTCAAAAGAGACGATGTTGTAGGCTTGCGGGTAGGTGAGTGTGAGATGCCGAACGACCCAGGACGCGCTGCGTTGGTTAGTGATCGGCTGCATCACGCCATGCCCGAGTGAGGAACCAACTCACATGAAACCCGCGCCTCCGGTGACCATGATGTTCTTCACATCCGGCCGGGGCTCAAACTGGGTGGTCCCCGTAAGGACGGGGGCACGTTTCCAGACATCGAGGTCTTGGAGGTACGCGCGACGGCCGTTGACTGTAGCTTCGCCAAGGTCAGCGTCAGCGGGCGTCGGGCGCCTGGATGCAGGATTGGAATGGCGTCACTCACCCTTGGCCATGTTGACGCTCGCTCTGGGTCGCGTCTCTGGCTGGCTCGAGCAGAGCGATGAAAGGGTGCGAAGGCTCGCGGGACGGGGCCGAATTCTCCAGCGCAGGCTTCTTGGTAACCACTGCGTCATCGCGGCAGGAGCACGAGACTCAGAGACGGTTGCCGCGGGGGCGCATCACAGGGAATGGAAGGCGACACGGACGGTGGGAGGTGGGCAAGCGTCAGGCCCGGCGTTTCCGCTCATCAGCTCATCCAGCGCTGCTCATGAGTCCTCGGCTGCAGTGCGATGAGGCCGTGCCTTACGGTGTACAGGAGCCGTTGACGAGTGTCACGACTCACGATCCACGGCCTTTGCACACGAGGTCTTGCGTCCGACGTTCGCGCTCCAATAGGGGCGGCCGTCCCCTGTGTGGCGCACCGCTGGCGGCCACTCAGTGATCGCCATTGTCAGACTCTGCGCCTTCCGGGCGAAGGTGGGGCTCGATGAACTTTCATTCCCGTGTTGTCGGGCTCTCTCACCTCCAGCGCCTCCAAGTCCTTCTGCTCCTGCAGGCGACATTGACTGCATCTGGAGGACGATGTCTCTCAAAATAGACAGTGAGACTTTTTTTTTTTTTTTGGTTGATCGCGACCTTGGCTTTCGACCCCTCTACCAAATCGGAGAAGGGAAGCTGCTCACTGCTCGCAACCCTCTCGGCACTTCAAGTAACCGAGACGTGACACCATCTCGTTGTGCGACGCGGTAAGATGAAAAGTCGCCAAGCGATATTCCCAGGCAACTGAAGGCCGCGCGTCTTTCAATTTCTAGTTAAATGCTCCTCCGGCAAGCCAGCGGCAGCACTCTGCTGGCCCGGCCGACCCTTGCGTGACTCTGGACATTGGCATGTGCGATGGGATATTCTCGCAAAGGACGCAGAGTCATAATGTCGATGCACATTTACCCAGTCTAAGCTCGGTAAGCTTGGTCCTGCTCGCCACCGCTCTGTCCCCCTAAGCTGGAATGGCGTGCTTGCCGGCCGCGTTGAAGGCACCGTATCAAACTCTCCTACAGTATGAGTCTTGGCAGGTGCATTCAAGAGGCATAACGTCCCGGGTTTCCATCTTCAATGCCCTCTAGCTCCCGTTGCGACACGTCGGTCGGCCTTCAGCGTCCACCACACAACGACCGCCCTGTCCGAATGAGGCAAAAGACCAAGTCGCAGAGTCGTCTTCCGAGTATCAAACATGGACACCATGTCGGAGAGAGCCAGCTCCGAGCCAGCCCGCTATCCCTTGCACGACGAGGGACAGCTTCACTGCCGTGACAACCAGTATGACAACCGCTTCGAGACCGAATTTCCTGTACCACCAGGGCCAGGACTACCAGGGACAATGGTTCCAAAGTTTGTAGCATCCGTGATTTGGATGGCAGTAAATATTCTGGCCTCCATCGGAATCGTGCGTCTACGAGCTCTCGTGGTCCTTAGAGCATTGCTGATGAGTCGTCAGGTCTTCACCAACAAGGCCATCTTTTCAGATCCTTCTTTGAAGCTCTGCCAGCTCTCCTTCGCCTCGTTTCACTTTGCGATCACATGGTGCACTTTGTTCGTCCTCTCAAGGTCGCAGCTAGCCTACTTTGTTCCCCGTCATGCGTCCACGCGGCAACTCCTGCCTCTGGCCTTCGCCATGTGCCTTAATGCCATCCTTCCGAATCTCTCCCTGGCGTATTCGTCCGTCACCTTTTATCAAGTAGCACGCATTTTGCTCACACCGACTATCGCGCTGATGAACTTTGTTTTCTATGGAGTAACGTTACCTCTCTTGGCCGTCGTGGCTCTGATTTCTGTATGCATGGGCGTCGGCGTTATCTCTTTCTACGAGTCGATTGCGACAGACTCGACAACCCAGACCACTTCTCCGTTAGGTGTTGTGTTTGCGTTTGCGGGAATCCTGGCGTCGTCTTTGTATACGCTCTGGATAGCCAGCTACCACAAAAAACTACAGATGAGCAGCATGCAGCTGCTCTTCAACCAAGCGCCCATTGCTTCCTTTCTGCTGCTGTATGCTATCCCATTCCTGGACAATTTTCCTGACTGGCGGCAAGTTTCCGCCGATAGATGGTTTTTGATCGGGCTTGTATGCTTCCGCACTTCACTTGCGACCCCCGTCAAGACTAACAGATGGCAGTCCGGCGTGCTTGCCTCGCTGATCAATGTGTCCCAATTCTTCATTGTGAACCAGACATCGCCAGTGTCGAGCACCGTAGTCGGGCATCTCAAGATGTGTACCATTGTGGCTAGGGGTTGGGTGGTGTCGGGCCGCGCCATGGGCGACAGAGCCGCGTTGGGGATGCTTGTTGCAGTCGGCGGGATCATTGCGTAAGTCTTCCATATGCGCATCAAGCCTGCAACTGACCCAGCGTAGATACTCTATCGTCATGCTGGGGCACAATGCACGTGAGTCGAGGTAGCATAGAGGCTGCGTTATGGGGATGGATGCCGAGTGCTCGCACATGGAGTTCTATCAGGACAGGTTCTAGGCGGGTCGTGCTTCCAAAGATTCGAACGGCATTGAAGTCATTACACAGCTTGCAGCTTGCAGCCGTTCCAATATATGATTGTTCCAAGGCCCGACCCTGTTGACCGACGTACAAGCGGGAGTGCCGAACCTCTCCACTCCCGCAAATAATATCACGCTTTGCGTCTTCAACACGTCTACAGATTGAAACGCTTCCTGTCCTTTTCCATCTTTGCTTTCCATTGCCACTGCGTGGCATCAGGGCCCTCGCTGCCGGCTCGTCCAATCCCCTTGTCTACTCTCCTCAGCTTCAGCGTGAACCGAGGCCCAAGCTCCTGCAGGCCAGCTCGAATGTCCTCGACCCCCTTCATCTTCGTGCCGTCCGCGTCGACGATGCTCTTTTCCGTTTCGCGCTTCTCTCGGAAGACGTAGCGGTGGCGGCGCACGAAGATGTAATCGCGCTGGTTATGTAGCGTGACGACCTGCCGGCCCTGGAACTCGGGTTTCGGGGGGAAGAGCGTCTGGAACATCTTCGCCGTCAAGAGACCGAGCGGCGTCTTGAAGTTGTTGAGGAGGAGCTCGGGGTAGTGGTTCGTCGGGTTGCCGTGACCGGGCAGTTTCTTCCCTTCGATGTAATTCGATATGCTGAAGTGAAATGTCGGGCCGGACGGCAGATGCACGACGGAGAGACCCGTGGGCTTTTTCAAGTCTTCATTCACAAGAATGACGGCCGTATACTCGCGATTCGTCGCAAACTTGCTGATCTCTCGGAGAGAGTATTTGTGCGCATATCGGTGGCCCGACCGGCGGATATAGGTGGTGTTGGGGAACATGGTCGAGATGAGCTGAGCCTCGTCGTGGATCGTCGAGTTGAGAGAGGTGGTGACGAGGATCTTTGGTTCTGGCGGAGGGATGTCGGTAAAGAGCGTAGGGAATTTGAGAGCGAGCGACGACGGCGTCAAATCGAGATTCGTGCTCGTCGTCGACGGAGCCATGCTGTTGTCTCTTCTCGCGCGCTTCTCTCTTTGCCGCTCCAATGCCGCCTCTCGGGCCTCGTCGTCTTCCTCCTCGTCAGAGTCCAGCATGCTGTCGTGGTCGTCGTCTTCATCCTCTCCATCCCTCATCTGCGCGTCCAGGGCGGCCTGCTCCTCTGCCTCGGCTTGCTCTATCCGCCGCCGCCTCAGCTTCTCCAGGTCGACTACGGAGCCTAGGGTATCATCGTCGCCTTCGTCCCACACTCGCTTCTGGTCCAGCGTCACGGCCTTGTTCTTGGCCAGTCGGGCGGCTCTGAGCGCCGGGTCTCGGTCTTCTTCCTTCTTGCGGCGGTACCGTTCCTCGCGGCGCTCCTTGTCTTTGGTCTTTTTGTGCTGGATGAAGAGCTCTTGCCGCTTCAGCTTGTTGGCCGCCTTGAGCGCCCGCACGGGCGGTTTCGTGAAGCCCATGGTGTCGGCAGCCTTCTCGATTGCTTGATGAAACCCAGAGTGAGTCGGGTGTCTCGACAAATTGAATGGCGGACGAGCTGGAAATAATTTTGGCGCTGGAGGGGCGCCGATGCGCTAACGCTCCGCGGCAGAAAATTCCAAAATTTTGGCGGTGAGCCGCCAGCACGGCCGGTGATTGGCAGACTCAAAATACTTCCCCAGTCGCAGGCCGTCAACTTTCTCGAGCCTCGAGTTGCGACGTTTTGAAGCTCTCGAAATCATCGGTCGCGGATCTGGACCGCAGAGGCCTTCAAGATGGCGACCAATGGCACCAAGCGGCGAAAGCTGGCTCACCACTCCTCAGACGACGAGGCGCAGCCCGACGTCTCTGGCAGGAAAGCCCAGAAGGACTTCTTCAAGCACGCGTCCAACTGGAACCTGGAGCAGGACTACGAAAACCGCCGCCGAAAGAGCAAGAAAAATGCAAAGGAGAGCTCCAAGCTCCCCCAAATCAAGACGACGGATGGCCGCGTAGAGCTCCTGCGTGGCCTGGAAGCCGACGACGATGCTGCGTCCATTGAGAGCGACACCGAGTGGCTGGAGGGGCGCGAGGAAGAGATTGAGTCCGAGCCGGAGCAGAAGGTCGAGGAAGAGAAGCCGGTGATTCCAGAGCCCCAGCAGATCCTTGAGGCCCAGGAAGAGCTCGCAAAGCTTGCGTCGGCGATCAGCGAGAATCCCGAGGAGCACGTCGGCTCGCTGAAAGCCATGGCCAAGATCGGAAAGTCGCCGGTGCCCACCGTGCAGATGCTGGCCCTCATGACGCAGATGGCCGTGTACAAGGACATTATCCCGGGGTACCGGATACGACCGCTGGACCTGGAAGCGTCCAAAGAGAAGCTCTCCAAGGAGGTTCGCCAGCTGCGACAGTTTGAGCAGTCCTTGGTGTCCGGGTACCAAGCCTACATTCGGGAGCTGGCTCGGTGCGCCAAGTACGAAACGAACCGTCTTCGAAACGGCCAGAGTCTTTCCAATGTCGCAATTACCTGCGCGAGCACCTTGATCACGTCGGTCCCTCACTTCAACTTCCGATCCGACCTGCTCAAGATTCTGGTCGGCAAGCTGAGCAGGAGAAAGGTCGACGCGGATGCCATCAAGAGCCAGCAGGCGCTGGAGACGCTGTTCCGCGAGGACGAGGAAGGCCGGCCAACGCTCGAGGCCGCCTCGCTGCTGTCCAAGATGATGAAGGCCCGGGAATTCCAAGTGGACGAGTCTGTCTTGAACCTGTTCTTGAGCCTTCGCCTCCTGTCCGAGTTCTCGGGCAAGGCTTCGCAGAACAGGGTGGATCGTCAAGATCCGGATGGGCCGAAGCCGAAGAAGGGCAAGAAGGAGTTCCGCACGAAGCGGATGAGAAAGAACCTCAAGGAGGAGAAGGCCTTGGAGAAGGACATGCAGCAGGCCGACGCGCTGGTCAGTCACGAGGAACGCGAAAGGATGCAGTCGGACACGCTCAAGCTCGTCTTCGCCACCTACTTCCGCATCCTGAAGCTTCGTCTGCCGCACCTCATGGGCGCCGTGCTCGAGGGCCTGGCCAAATACGCCCACCTCATCAACCAGGACTTCTTTGGCGATCTCCTCGAGGCGCTCAAGGACCTGATCCGCCACAGCGATGAGGATGCAGATGCGAATCCTGACGAGGCCAACGCCGAGGAGGAAGACGAGGACGACGATGACACTACCGAGCGAAACTTGACCCGCGAGGCGCTCCTCTGCACCGTCACGGCTTTTGCCCTCCTCGCCGGCCAAGACGCGCACAATTCTCGAAACGAGCTTCACCTCGACCTGTCCCACTTCACCACCCACCTCTTCAAGTCTCTCCTCCCGCTCTCCACCAATGCCGACCTGGAGAACACTCGCCTCGCCTCGACCACCTCCTCGGCCACCTCCAAGATCAACGTCCAGACCACCACCGTCCTGCTGCTCCGCTCGCTCACCGGCATTCTCCTGCCCGCCTACAACGTCCGCCAGGTCCCGCCCCTCCGCCTCGCCGCCTTCACCAAGCAGCTCATGACCACGGCGCTGCAGCTCCCGGACAAGTCCGCCCAGGCGGTTCTCGCCCTGCTCGGCGACGTCGCGCACACGCACTCCAAGAAGGTCAGCAGCCTGTGGAATACGGAGGAGCGCAAGGGCAACGGCAAGTACAGCGCCACGAGCGAGACGGTCGAAGGTAGCAATCCGTTTGCCTCCACGGTGTGGGAGGGCGAGCTGCTGAAGAAGCACTTCTCGCCCAAGGTCAGGGAGGGTGTCAAGCTGCTGGAGAAGGCCATGTCGGGGTAGACGTGAATTTAGATCAAATGAATATATTGAAGAGCAATTTATCAGATTCCAAACTTGGTGGCTCTGCTCTCTTTCGCAACGGAACGCGACGTGCATTGCTGTGGCAAGTCTGGTCACCGACCGTCTGACGGAGTGACTTGCTTCGCAGAGCATCACCACCAAATCCTCGAATGCCATATTTACATAGATCTACACTAGCTCAAAGTCCCCCAAAGTTCAACTAGGTGGCCAGCTGCTGCAAGCTTCCCATTCGTTTGCCAGATCAAGTACGAAATCCGGGCTATGGTTGACGCAATCGTAACTCCATTCTCCTCCAGGTTCATTGCAGCTCTTGCCCTGAATCACTAATAATATTTCTTTCTCACCCAAAGCCTTCAGGCTTCAAGAAGCCCACATGGAGGTCTTCAGACCTCGAAAGGGCGTTTTGTCCTGCTGGACTTGAGAGGAGACTCCGCTGGCACGGGGCTTTGAGCCGAGGAGACTTGAGGCTTGGGGCGACTGAGGCGACGCGCCCTGAATCGCATGGGAAGGAAAGTTTACACCCACGATGGGAACTATCATGGCATAGCCCATGATGGGCATGACATTGGTTGTCATGGGGGCATGTGCCGAACCGTATGGTGCCATTCCCGCAGGAGAGACAAGGCTGCCAGTAACACTGCAGCTTTGAGTGTTTGTCTGAATTTTTGTCTGGTTGTGGCGTAAGGATTTTACCGCGTCGTGGAGGGAGGCTTGCGGACGAGCCTCAGGTGGTGTCGCTTTGGCCGGAGAGAAGCTCTCGGCCTTCGGGCAGAGACGACGTTTCTCAGGCGAAATCGCTTTGGGCAATCCGTTCATCGTGGGAGGCATTTCAATGAGCTCCAAATCCTTGAGAGTCATTGCACTCAACGAAGCAGTGGACTGGGAGGCGGTTTTCAAGGCGCCTCCCGAGTCCATTCTGGCCGATTGCTCTTGTTTGAAGGGAGCCACGGCCGTCTTGCTGTCGTCCGCAAAGTCGATTAGTTCGGCCACCTCGGACTCCTTTGGCTGCACGGTTTCGTCTGCACCGTCCCGGCCGCTAACCAAAGAGAAGAAGGTCTCCACCAAGGTCCCAGCCGCGATACCATTCGGCTTCTCTTCTTCGAAATGGAAAGAATCGCTTCTTGTGGCTGGGTTGGGCTGGTCGCTTCCGCCATTTGCACTCACGGTCGCGTCGTCAGTCGTTTCGGGCACGCTGCAACCAGTTTGAGTAGGCTTCAGCTCGTCCGTGGTAGGTCCAGAGATCTTGACGGTGCCGCGGTGGGTGACACTATCCTCATCAGCGTCTGCGTTCTCCGCCCCATCACGTCGGCCAAGGAAGTCGAACCCCGCGGTTCCAATGATTGTTGGCGCTTTGCCCGCCTGGGTTGGTGCAACATCGCCTCCTACTCCGTTATACTCCCACTTGCTTGGGGTGGGACGTTGAACGATATGGAAAGTTGAAAGCTTAGGTTTCTGAAGTCCGTAGACGAGAGTATTGCCTGGTTATCGTTCGTAAATCTCGTTCAAGGCAGCATTGGGTGAACATCCATACCTTTGGGGGCGGCGGGTTTTGCAGCTGGACATTTCTTTTTGCCTTTCTTGTCGTTAAGCTCTCCCTTCTTAAAGCTGTCGGAAAGAGCACGAGCAGCGGCCAGCTTCTCCGCGTCGTTGTAACCGGAGGCACTCATGGCAACTATTGAATGCTGCGTCGTTTCCTGTTAGCATCAATATCGTATAAATGCGAGTCTTCAGAGATTCTCTGAGCTCCTCCTAAGGAAATGATGCCAAGTGTGTCAAAAGCTCGATGAAGTTTGTTGACGTACCAAAGCGTGCCCCTCCGTTACTCGCGTACCCCAAAGATTGACCACAAGGCGTGTTTCTCGAATCGTGTCCTGCAAACAAGGCCGGGGTACAGTCTTCTTAGGTGGTTTTAGAGAGTAGGTGATAAGTTTGGCTGGGTTTCGTGGGGAAGTTTGCGAAATCTCTTGCGCCAAGGCGTTCAAATTGGTGCAGAGTTAGAGAGCTTGCCTGGTCTGATTTGGTCCTCTCTGGGGTTACGCGACGCTCTCCTTCCACTGCGTTACAGAAGGAAACATCAAACCGCTGCTCTGGCAACGGTGGGCAGGTCATAGAGAGGCAGGCACGTGGCAGGTGAATTGCCTCCCACGTACGAGAGAGCCCGATATCTCAGGCAACCATGAACAGGTGCAGACCGGGGCATCACACCTTAGGTGCTTGGCAGGCTTGCACCGTGCTCGCGAGCTGGCTGGTGCCAGTGAATATCCAGATGCTTCGTGCCTCAGGCCTGTAGTTGCGTATACGGCGACAAGTTGAATGAGGCTAAGTTACCTTAGTCTTGATGGTACTTAGGAGGTTGGTGCCGTACCCTGTCGGCATGAAGATTGCGCGTGAGAGACTGAATAGACTGACAGCTGGGGGAATTGAAGTGGCAAGAGCGTAGCCATGGGAATATGCCAATCCCTGCCTTGGAGCTCTCGTTGTGTGACTATCTTATCTTACGCCATTCATCCCGCAGCAAGACGTGGGCCTCCGGCATAAAATACAGGAAGATGGAAAGGCCGCCGTGCGTGGCTTAAACCAGCCAGCGAAAGCATCCTGGAAATCTCGATGGCCTCTTCGGATCTGGTTTTACGAATACAGATAGTTGATTTGCACCGATTTGTATGTTCTCTCCACTCAACCGATGTGCTTCATCGAGTTCCAGCGTATCGACACCATCTAGTGTGGGAGGGACCAATCCGAGTGCTCGTACACGTCATGCTTTGCGCACCTTTTTGTTGCCCACGGTCGTTTCGGCGGAAACGATCTTGGTCGCTCGATACTGCGCGTCTCCGACGCCATCCAGCCAGGATCCGTCCACTGGCACCACCGCATTTTGGACGAATTGCCACAGCGCTTCTGCTCCAGGCGCGTTCGTCTCCACGGCGACTGATGACACGCGCGCGATTCCCAGACTGGAACTGAGTCTGTCTGAACACGGTTTTGAGAATCCCACGAGACGGGTTTTCTGGTCTCGTTGAGTCCCATTCGAGGCAGCGCAGATCATTTTGGGGAAGTGGCAATTAAATGCTGAGGACTGATTTCCACGCGCCACAAACACCATCGAATACGGTTGACGGGCGGTGTTCGTAGGCTTGACGTTAGGTTCTGAGGCCGCATGGGATTGTTCCTCGAGATGCTTGGTAATCGAGTTGAATCCAACGTCCACCTTGTCGCATATCTCCGGCTTTGGCGGCGCGGCAACTTTGGCGGGGGATTGCTCATGAACTTCCGCGCCAGCTTTTCGCTTCGCAGATCTTCTGCCTTTTGAAGGTCTGATGTGAGCTCTACGGTGCTTGCCTATGGGCTCCAGGAAACTGGGCAGCCTAACGTTAGCGCACCGTCTCGTCGCGAAAGCAGCCCAGCCATGCGTACTTGCACAGCAACTCCAGAATTGTGTCCTGGTCATCGCCTGAGATCTCTGGCCTGCCTGTCTGGTTAGCAAGCTGCAAACTGTGGCTTTGACGACGGCGTTCTGCTATACCATGCAACCGTGGAGAACGGAGTGTCCAGATGGTGGACAAGCTTTTTCCGTCCAGCTTGCTGCGTCTGTGTCGACATGATGCGATCGGGATGTTATATCTGCAACAAAGCAACGCCGCCGGTGAGCCGGTTTCGATACACTAACTTATTCGATCACCCGTGGCGACCCGCGTGCAGGAGAGAAAGCAGTGATCAAGATGTCGCATCAATCTTGATGGGCTGGAAACAGATGACAGACGTTGGCTGCTGGCTCCGCCCAAGGTACAAAATTAAAGTGGGTCCGTGGGAGATGGCGGGTTGTTTGTCGCTGCACCTACTACTCGTACGGAGTACATCCTGCAGGCTAAGACTGGCTTTGAGGATCGGGGGAGAAGCTGTGGGTGGCGTGTACGAGTTCGTGGGACGTGTCTACGATGCTAGAGCGACTTATCAGTTGTGGGAACTCTGCGATCCGATGGTCTGCATCTGCTTTGATCTGAAACGGTCTTCAGCTCTCTGGGCTATGCAGCGCTGGTGAGTGTCATCCAATGAATTCAATGGACGCTGCGGTCCTCACAGCCATTTCCCACCGGCTCTCTATCCCGTGCAGCTAATGTAGAAAAGCAGAACCCAAGCCGAATACTGATTATTTATTTTATGCTCTATGCTAAGGTCTTCATGGCCTGTCTTTTGGCCGCGCCCACGAACTCCCGTATAGGGTAGCGGGCAAAAGATGAGACATGTCGGTTGAGAGACATGTCGATTGATGACGGAAAAGAACGTGACGCCCACAGTAATGCCCCTCTCTTCAAGGCAAACTGTCATCATTCGACACGTGTCGGGGCTTTGCGAAAGGCATTCGTAGGAAGCCCTCAGGAAAGTCATCGTGCGACACCCAGATGGGTGCCACTTTGTTGATGGTTCCGTCTGGGTAGCTCGTCCTGGAACATTAAAAGAAAGAAACCTAGTACCTCGTACTGTCAGATTAGACTACCCGATGGCACGCATTCTACTGCTGATTAACTTCCGGCTCGTCCGTCACGGGCACCGGCTGGTGAGCAAAGCCTGGCGGCGGCGGTGGTGGTTCGCGAAGTGCAATCAATTGCTGCACTACAGCCACACCCTGCCCCGCCTCCCGAGGCACCCCATCGCATCGCCCCTCTGGAGTGCACGCTCGGGGCCCGCACGTCTATTGTTACGCAGGTCGATATTCCAGCCAGCCGCCGTGGACGCCTGGACCTTTGCCGACGTTGAAGCTGCAAAGAAAGCATCCGCAGCTGATGCAGGTCAACTTGAGCCGCCTAGTCCGCCGCGCCGCAGGCTGGAGTCACCAACAAGCCCACGGTTGCTTCCATCGTCTTTGACGGCACGGGATACAGTAACTTGCGGTTCCGCGGGCTGTGCAGCGCATCCCTGGCTCCTGCACCTGACAGCAACAAACGCCGCTCAAGCTGCCTGCTTAAGGTTTCTAGGCAGCGCACCGCCACCACTTCAGTGCTTGCGCAGCATCTGGGCCCTCTTGAACCGGTATCCGTCAAGACCTCACGGTGCCATATCTTCTCCATCCGCGATCCTCGGCCAGCTGGACACAGCCAGTCCTCCAGCACCCCTGCCGTCGGCGCGGAGACCCAAGGAGGTGCTCCTCCAGCTGCCGCGTCACTGCAGGCACGCCCCCCGCCATCGCCTCGCATCATCACAAAAGCATATCCGCCTCAGAAGCCCATCTGATGCCAGCGCCCCATCCGACCTAGACACCTACGAGTACGTGCATGCCGCATACCAACATCTGATACCTTACCCCGGGGCAAGCGGCGAGCAGAACAGGAGCAGAGCACGAGTAGGCAAGTGGCGAGTTTGGTTTCGGCCCCAGAACAACCGCGCCGGGAGCTGTCGAGGCACCCCAGTCCCTCACATTCACGCCTCTGGCCTTTCCCCTCCCCCCACCACCGCCAGCGACAGGTCCAGAGGTTGCCCCTCGCTAGGTGTCCCGTCGCGGTCCCACACGAGCACCGCGTGCTCCAGCCAATCCCTACCCTCCAAAACTCACGTCACTTATCGTGACCTCAGGATCCCTCAACTTTTTCTTAAATCACATCTCATCGCCGGCTTTCCTATCGCATCTTAGATCTGCCTAGTCCCGGTCTTCCGATCGCATTGCCGCTTTGCAGCCGATACGCTCATTAACCCCACATGTTAGTTTCGCGCAGCTGCCGCTCCGCCGGCTGTCACGAAGCTGTGACGTCTTTGGGCTTCTGCACATCGTGCTCCAAGCTTCCTCCCCGCCGGTCAGATGGATCCAGCCTCGACGTCTCTGACACCACCCGAGCAGCTGGAAGAGGTCGCTACTTCTGACCACGCACCCACCCGGCCAAACCCCTTTGATGACACCGACATTTCTTCCCGCAAGCGGCGCCGGACGTCTGTGCCTGGCTCTCCCGCCGTCTCTCTGCACGACGTCAGTCCGGCAAACGACGGCTCGAGCTCCACCACCCTTGACGTCGACCAGACCGTCTCTGCTAGCGCCATGAATGTCGACGACGGCTCTGACGCGCCGCGCACGCCAGAGCCGGGCCCCAGCCGTGAGGGCACACCTGCCCAGCCCCCGTCGAGCAGGGTCACCATCAACCTTCGCAAGCGGAGAGACAGCACATCTCCTTCGGCTGCCCACGTCTCAGCTGTGCCAAGTTCAGCAGCTGCATCGTCGGCACGCGGGGGGAGCGACCTCAGCGATAGCGCAGAGGCTCAAGGAGAGGAGGCCATGGACAGAGCTCGCCAGACCAACTCCGGCAGTCCGAAGTCCTCTTCGCTCTCGGCGAGTCCACCCGTTGAGCTCGTCAACCTGACAGAGGACGATGAAGGTGAAGGCGACGACGACATGGCATTTTCAGCTACAGGACTCGAAGCGGACATAGTTAGCGATCACTTCCTGCATATGGACCCGACTCTCCAATTTCCTTATGCCGAGCCCGAGGAGAGCCTCTGCGAGACACTGCAGCGGCTGACAAATTATTTTGCAACCAGTTAGTCCAAAGCTCCCGTTCATCATGCCTCACTTTGTCATGCTGACCAGAGGGCACAGGCACGCCAATCGATGGCTCTATCCTGGCCCAAGTCGTGGAGTGGCTTGATGAATACATCAGGTTCGCAAAACGAACTGATCCCAATACAGTATTGGAGTCGCGCCGAACCCACAGAGGTTTTTGGGCCGCCTTCCCGGACATAATGCTTGCCGTGGCATCTCGTCGGTAGGTATATGACTTCATCGGTATCTGAAATCTGTCTTGCTGACCGTCGCTAGTTCGGAGCTCATGAAACTGCCCGTGCTTGGAAATGCGGTCCTGGCCATTTATACCAGCTTTGCGACATTGTCGGCGCGTTTCGTTATCCTTGACTCTCTCGCCATCCGCGAGATGCAGTCTGCGTTGACGCCTGCGGATCGCCGCCTCCCAGACCTGCTTGCGCCGATGTACCTCCAATCGGTCCACGGCGTCATCGCGCCTTATGGATTTTCCCCGCAAGCCTCCAACGATGGAGTGACCGGACTTGGCTGGACCCAACAGGAGTTGGGGTCGTATATTGTTGGCAGGTTCCAGACAAGCCCTGGCGGCAGCATTGAAGCCTTGTCTCAATTTGCGCATGCCTTGACCGATATCATACCACAGTTCCCAAGGCTAGCCGACAGCCTTACCCCGGTAAGCCAGATACTAGCAGATTGCTTGCGAGACTCATTACGCACTGTCCGAATGAGCCAGGATGGCGCGACGCAAGCGAAGCGACGGTTGGAGGTCGGGTTCAAAGCCTGGCAGAACACGTCGGCTTCCTTGACGGCCACAATTGACAAGCATGTCACCAGCCTAAACGGCGATTATGTCTCCTCGGAGATTCAAGCCTTGACCGAGATGTTGAAGATTTCACTGCAGAGCGACCATCCACAGGCCGTGGCCATTTCGAAGGAGCATCAAAGCAACCATCCAGAACTCGCCCCGCAGTTTACACACGAAGCGATTGCTTGGGAATGGAAAGTCGACCTCTTGGAGAAGCTCATTCGCTCCAGTCAGATGCAGCTTCGCGTGATGGCAGTCACCACCCTGTGCACTCACCTTGTGACTGTCTGGAAGCGGCTCTCCGACGGCGGAGAGGAGTGCAGCGCGGATTTCCTCAATCATCTTGCTGTATACTTGCTCCGGACAGGCTTAGTCGACTACATCCTCGGCGCAAACTGCCACCCTGAGATAATCGTCGAAAGCGCCAACATCGTTGGCTTTCTGGTCGTGACCAGGACATACAGGGCAGAGCACACTGACCAAATTTGGCAGGGCATCATTTCAAGCCAAGACCCTCGTGTGGCGGATGCCTTGACGCGTATGATGGCGCACATCACCAACTTGTTTGATTACCCGGGTCTGCTGAGTCTCTGCCAAAAGTTCCAGCTCTTGCCCATGGATCGGTTTTCGCCATCGATTCGCCTGCTGTTGGACAATGTCCTGAGCGAAATGATGACGAGATCCCAGGCCGACCAGTCTACCCTCAGCTTCCAACCGTATGGCCTCTGCCTACGCTTGCTCAGGGAGTCGTCTCTTTGCGCCTCTGGCTCTCCCGTTGCGGACCCCGAAATGCAACACCTTGCAATGCAGAAGTTCAGAGATCTCCTCGGTCACGGGCCCGACGCTGACGGACGTCGCGAGCTTTACTTGAGCTGCATCGACGACATAGCCGCCAAGTCGGCCACATCCCTAGGTAGCCTGTGGTGTCTCTCCATGGCGATACGGCACGCGACTGTTGGCCAGATGCAGGTCCTCACGGAACAGCATAACCTGGCGAAACTCATCGTCGAAGAGTTGGACCACGCGGGAGGTGCTGGACGGGCCGCCGGGGTGTTTCCAGTTCTATCTGGCACGACAAACCAACCTAGACGGGACTTTGTGTCCAATCTCATGCAGTTTCAGCCAGAGGCGATCGACAATGAACTCGGGAGCAAACTCTGGGACATTCTTGTCGGGCCGCAGTCGTCATGCCCAGACGACAGGCGAGCAGGCTGGCATATTATACTGGGTGTGGCGAGAAAAGCGACGGGCCCAAATCCATTCCTCCAGACCTGCTTTTCGAAACACCTCCCGAAACTCTCATCGACATTTTTCTCTGAGGGCATGCTTGAGTTCATCAAGGAGCGGGTCTACGCTCTTGTGAATGGGAAGGACAAAGATTTCGACTTTGATGATGAGGTGGTAGTCGCGAAAAGCGGTATCGAGCAGCTGTGGAGAATCGTACTTGAAGCCGACAACCCGATTCTCGTCGGACAGGCCATCTCCTCGCTTGCCGTCGACGTGTACTTGGAAAGCAGCACCATCATGATGTATCCGGTTCATCGGACGAGACAAGTGCATCTTGCGCTTGTAGCTCGTTGCCTACGCCAGATGAAAGACGCAGCGGGCAAGCTCAAGCGATCTAGTGAGGGAACCAGCAGTGGCGACGACGAGTCCATGATCATTATCGCGACCGATGACGAAATTCGTGAACAGGAGCGCGTGTTCACGCGATCTCTGCAATTGCTGAGATTCTTCTTGGAAAAGTATCAATCCAAGCCGAAATTTGCCGTGCCCGACCTGCGGTCCTTCATGTCTCGGATCCCTCAGCAGGTCGAAGGAGAGTCCGCGCAGCTCAAGTACCAGTCGTTCGACGGCGACGAACAGAGTGACTTTTTGCCTCTAACAATCGGTAAGCTGAACACAGTATCCTCGCTCCTCGCGAGCCTCCGGGAAGAGACTGGGTTTGACAACCTCCGAGTGTACTATCGCGGCCACCAACTGCTCCCCGCGGAGCAGGAAATCTGCAAACCCCTTCAGGATGTGGGCATCCATGACGGTTTCATGTTGGTGAAGCGAGAGGAGAACTACTCGGCTTCTCCCGTCCGGCTAAAGCCTGGCTCGTTGCCATTGGAAATCGAGGTTCTAGCTCACTTCCCGGAGTTGTGGGAGTACCTGAGTATGGACGACAACATAGCAGAGGAGGTAAGAGACCTGACCCAATCAAACGATTTGTTTGGCTCGCTGAATTATTTTGCAGATCTACGATTTTGCAGTTAAGCTCCCCGCCGACGGCCACATTCTGGCATTGTTCGACAGCGCCGCAACCTCTTACAAAGATGTTTTCCTAGCTGGACAGCCTTTTAAGTCGCTTTATGCCATACATGCATTGACAGATTACATGAAGAGCATCTGGAGAGCTGCATCGGCTGGTGGTGCATTGTCCGAGGGAACCAACATGCACACCTCGTATGAGGATGCTCGGCGAAGATCGCTGCACATTGTGGTGCAGGCGTTATCGGACCCTGACGTGCTGGGAGGAGCAAGTACACGAATGCAAATGCGTGTTACGAGCTCCCTGATGCAGACTTTTGTTAAGCTGCTGAGAGGTAATAGCGCGACAGTCGCCGTCAAAATGAGACTCTGCTGACTGCACAAACAGGATTCTGCGGCTCGAAGCCGGCCCCTCGTGCAAGCGTCGAGGCACCCGCCACAGCTCGCCTTGTAGAGATTCTTTCGAATGCTCTAGGCTACTCCGACGAAGGGGACCTGGCGTTGATTTCCAGCACGTTTAGCGCCATCCTGCGAGTGGGCAAATCGAATGCTCAGTTTTGGACTCAGATCACGGGAGATATTGCTTTCCGAGACCTCATCCAACAGCTAGTTCTCTTCGATCCCCGAAAGTCGGTACGGCTAGCTGCCGTGGATCTCATCGAGGACTCGATGGCATTCGACAGAGAAGACACGCAGGATCGAGATTCCGAGGCTACGGGGACTGGTCCTGCGGTGACGAACGAGCTCGCACTCTACCTCTGGCCGGTTGCCTCAGAACTCCTTCCAGAGGCTGTGAAGCTCTCGGACCAAAGTGAAGAGCTGTTCAGGCTGCTGATAGTGCTTCTGCTAATCTCCAGGAAGCTCCCTGGACAGATCCAGCTCGATAAGGTGGCGGGTCAGGTAAGCAGGCTGTTGCTTGAGCATACTTCCACAGAGGACGTCAATCAGGTGGAGCCGTGCGACTTTGTCGCCAACGGTCTGGCCTCGATGTTGCACTTCTGCCTGCAATGCGACCCGGAAGCGCCAACGTCGAAGGCGATTCCAGAGTAAGTAGCGCTTCCCTCGATGTATGATTCACAATCGCTCATGAAAGCAGGGACACTGCACGAAAATTGCTGTGGCGGCATCTTTTCCCACGAAAGGCCAAGGACGGGGCAGACTCGGTGCCTCGTGTGGTTTTGAACAGCAGCACTCGAGCGAAGCTGTACGAATCCATTTTCCGGCTGGTTCGACAAGACCGCCGCCAATTCGAACAGCTCCTACACCTGCTCAATGACCTTGTGCCTTTCTACTCCGACGATCCAGGTAAGTCATGTCTGAATTCATGTGCCTTTCTTACTTGCTAACCACCGCCAACTAGATGATCCATATCTGTACGACCTTCCGTACCAGTTCGATCGCACAAAGGCGATGCGTTCACCTTGTGGCTATGCTGGCTTACGAAATCTGTCCAACACTTGCTATCTGAACTCTTTGCTCACCCAGCTGTACATGAACACGGAATTTCGTCGCTTCATCCTGGGGGTTCCGAACCGGGATCCAACAGGCTCGCAGCAACTGCTGTTCTATACTCAAAAAGTCTTTGGCTTCATGCAGGAGAGCTACCGCAGATGCGTTGACCCGACGGCCTTTGTCAATTTCATCAAGACCTACGAGGACACCGTCATCGACATTCACAGCCAGATGGACGTGGACGAGTTTTACAGCTTGCTCTTCGACCGCTGGGAGGGCCAGCTGCTCCGGCCGGAAGACAAGCGAAAGCTCCGGTCATTCTACGGCGGACAACTCGTCCAGCAAGTAAAGTCCAAAGAGTGCGAGCATATTTCCGAGCGACTTGAGCTATTTTCGGCGATCCAATGCGACATCAAAGGCAAAAGCACTCTGGAGGAGAGCCTGCAGGCATATGTTGATGGTGAAATTATGGAGGGCGGTACGTGGACCAATGCATCTGCATCGCTGATGGACGCTAACAGTTGCCTCAAGATAACAAGTACAAGTGCTCGACCTGCGACCGCCATGTCGATGCTGTGAAGAGGCAAGTCGCCCCTCCAAGCGAGGTCTTTGTGACGTTTGCAAACCCTTGAGACTGCTAACAGCAAGTAGGGCGTGCTTGAAAGACATCCCGGATAACGTCATATTCCACTTGAAACGCTTCGACTTCAATCTACGGACGCTTCAGCGAAGCAAAATCAACGACCACTTCTCGTTCCCGCGAACAATCGACATGCGGCCATACACGATAGAGCACCTCAGTGATCCGGGCGCTGATGCGGCTGAAGACATGTTTGAGCTCGTTGGCGTGCTCGTTCATTCAGGGACGGCCGAATCTGGTCACTACTACTCGTATATCAGAGAACGTCCGGCTCCTGCAGGACGAAGCAACTGGATCGAGTTCAATGACGATGTTGTGACTCCTTGGGATCCTTCCTTGTTGGCCAGCTCGACATTTGGGGGACCAGACAATCGTCCTCTGTACGAGACGAACGGCATGATATTTGACAAGACGTACAGCGCCTACATGCTATTCTACCAGCGTGCATCGTCGCTCGCAGCCGAACAACAGGCCATGTTGGCGCAGCAACTCTCCGCACCGCTACGCGTGAGCATGCCCCCGCTACTGAAGGAACACATAGTCGGCGAAAACACCGTCCTCTTGAGGCGACACTGTCTCTTCGATCACAGCCACGCGATTTTCATTCAGAACTGCTTCACTCAAGCCAGGAGCCTCGAGGCAGAGGAGGTGGTCAAGCCCGAGGCGGGCACTCAGACTAACGGGTCGGCCGACGTGCGGGAATCATGTCACAGCCTGCAGAATCTGGCCATGGAGACTGTTCTTTCGCATCTGGACCAGATCATTGGACGAGCGAAGGATACGCCCTTCTTTGAAACGTCTTCAAAAATCATCAGTGCTGCCATTGCGAATTGCCCCAACTGCGCCTTGGCATTCTACGACTACTTCAACACGCGTCATGTGGCGTATCGAGCCCTCCTTCAGCGAAGCCCAGAGCAACAGGTCCGAGCGTTTGCGGGAGAGGCACTCGTGCAGGCCGCGAAGAAGATCGCCACCCAGCTACCGCACCTCTACGTCCGTGGGAGGCCCGCGGTCGCCCACTCTGATTCGGACAGTGACGGTGACACCATGGACGACGAGTCGGACCCGGAGGACTACCGCTCCGGGCAAGGCGTGATGGAGGGGGTAGTCATGCTCTTCAACCACATGTGGCAATTCTTCCAGCTGCACCTGCGTTCGTGGGATGAGTACTTTGGCACAATCTTGGCCTTCGCCAAACTCGGGGAGCGCGAGGTGGGCACCCTCCTGTCCGAAGACTACCTGCTTAAGGTGCTGCGAATAGTGACGGCGGACACGATGGTGGAATTGCCGCCGAACTACGCTCGCATGCTGAACAACGTGCTTCGGCGCGTCAACACGCGGCCGCCGTCGTACTCGGCGATTCTGGCACTCGCAGGTCACCTGATGGCGCAGCTCGAGCCAACCCTGGGCTCCGATGTCATTGTTGAGCACCCGTCGGAGCGCACCGGGCGCAAGACACCATTTCCCTGGACCGCGGCGGAAGTGCAGGCAGTCCACCATCACCCAGAAGGCCAGGCGTGCAGTTTCTTCGTGGAAAAGCTCGTCGCCATCGACCAGGCCTGGCCTACCACGGATGCCATCGTCGCTCTGCTAATGGCGACCGGGGAGGGCATGGAGCTCAGAGTTCTCAACGCGCTGCGCCGGAACATCCAGGGCGAAGTCTCGACGCAGCCTATGGACACATTCCTCAGAGAAGCTTGCCACTTCGTCGAGTGCACGCTCTCGCCAGAGCACTGCGACGCTCTGATGGCACACGTCACTGCCCAAGCCCGAAGCTTGCAGAACACCGAGGGGGCGAGCTTCGTAGGCTTCATCAAGGTGGCTCTGTACTCGAAGAAACCAAACGAAGCGCTGGCGCGACGCAGACAGGAGAAATGTGTCGAGTCAATCCCGTCTTGGGCGCCTTGCATGCTGGCATACCCAGACGCCGTGACCAGGAATGAGGCCGAGCAGTTGATTGAAAATGAGGTGTTCCGGCGGTCGTCAGTGAACAGACCTGCGGGCGACGACACGTCGGCCGAGAACCGGGGCTTCTTCGACCAGCTGGTGCGAGAACTGGGCCTCAAGTGCCTGATCTACTTGCGCGAGGCGCACGTCAAGCGATGCGAAAAGATTGAACGCGATGCCGCTTGGAGCATCCTGCGAGTCGTCGGCAGGTGCGGGCCCTGCTTCGAGACGACGGAAGAGTTGCGCGGTGAGGTAGATGCCGAATTCGTGGCGGTCCAGAACGGTAGGTGGAATCAAGCCCGACGAGAAGCCATAGATGGCGCTGACGCCGAGAAAGAAATCATGGAGCCGCTGCGGCGACTCATGGTGGACGAGCTGGAAGATGATGCATCCGGTGGGTTTTATCGTCTCCGACGGAAGTGCTTGGCAGATGCTAACGCCGGGAAAGACTGGGAGGGCTCGTGCGTGTCGTCGGACCAGATGGACACCAACACAGGGGCTCCGTTGCAGAACATGAGCGATGCGCCCCGGCACGGGGATTACGAGTGAGACGAACGACATGAACTTGAATGACAACGTCTTCGGCAACCATGGCGTGCACAGGACCAGGAGAGAGGGGCACCGCACGACAAGTGTTTGAGCAAGGCGCCTAGGATGCATTTCTGTATATCCTTTGTTTTCAGCGGCAAAGGAATTGGTTCTTCGCCAAATGGCCAGCGAAAGGCGAGAGCAAGCTAGACGGGCGGCAGAACCAGGGGCCGTAGCAGGTTGACGGCACGCACAGCGGCCAGGGTGACGGATGGAGGGTTACGACGCAACGGCCCTTTCCCACTTGCATTTGCTTGCCGATGTGTACGTGAACAAGGAAGACGACGGCTGGATGATGGCAAGATGGTATCTCAGCCACGTCTACGGTTACAGACAGGGGTAGCAGACTCTTGTAAATGTAAAATCATGCCCGATTGCGCGCGGGTTGGACAATGGGCCGTTTCTATTATTGCAACCGGAGAGGCGGCGCTGATGGTTTCGAGGGCTGGCGCTTAGGATCAATCCCGAGGCCGTTGGCTGCGAAGACCGATTCCGGCAGCGTCACGTCACAGTCACGGGGCGAGCGGGAACCGTGCATTACATGTAGGGTATGGCGGTATATACGAAGTCGAAGGGCCTGATCTATTTTTACCCCCCTCGTTCCCCATCTCACTTGGCGTCGTCGATCTGGTGCCCGCGCGGCGGAAACCAATCAGCGCGCCGCCTCCCCCCGTCTGGCAGCTAAAATTAGCAGCCCGTAGCCGCCGTGCGCCGGGTGACGAGAGAGGGGCTGCACAGCGTGCAGTAGCTCCCGCGGCCGGCCAGGCCCCGGGGGCCAATCGCGGTCCAACACCAGGCGGCCAGGCCGTCGACCGTATGCCGTTGGGGTCGTCCGGCGAAGTTGGCCTGGTCGCAGCCAAGGCGTTTGGCTTTGTTTCAGAACTGGGGAATACGGCGCCGGATGTCGGCGGCCGCGGTCTAAAATTACTTGAAACAGCGAGGGTCGTGTTCCTGCTGCTGCGCGGGAAAACGTGGTGTATAAACACCGGCTGCAGGGGCGTGGGGGGGCCACGCTGCCGACGACGACGACGACGACGACGACGTCCGTGCTTTAAGATCAGCCGGCCCGCGCTCCGATCGTCTCTGCTCCTCGCAGCAGCGTCGAGCCGTGGACCTTTGGCGCGCGGCGCGAGCGGGTGAGCAGCGACCAAGGCGCCGTCGACCGCACCACCATCACCACCAGCGCCAGCATCACCACCAGCCTCACCACCAGCCTCACCACCAGAACCATCACCACCACCGCCGCCGCCGCCACCAGCTGCAACAACACCACCGCCAGCATGTCCTCGATGAAGGAGCGCATCTCCTCGCCGCTCGAGGCCGGCCCCTCCGTCCTCGACGTGCACCACCTCCCGCCGCACCTCGCCCCGGCGCTCGAGTACGCATCCGCCCGCCTCGCCCGCCGCGCGCTGCACCTGTCCCTCGTCGTCGTCCGCCGCGACTACCAGCTGCCCGTCGCCTTCGCCCCCCCGCCGCACGCCTCCCTGAGCCTGCCCGCGACGCCCGCGACCCCGGCGTCGCCCCCGTCGTCGGCCTCGTCGTCGTCGACCGGCCGCTTCGCCTCGACGCTGAAGCAGCTGGTGCGGACGGGGTCGCGGCGCAGCGTCGGCAGCACCCGCAGCTCGACAACGCCCTCGGCTCTCGACTCGCCGCGGCAGAGGTGGCCCGTGTCGCCGACGACGCCCCTGTCGCCGCCGCCCATGACGCCCTGCACGGCGTCATCGGCCACCACCACCGACTATCACGGCCCATTGACGCCGGGAGACTTCGGCCTGCGGCTTGTCCACGCCCCGGAGCTGTGTCCCCGAGCGCGCAGGATCCTCTCGTCGACCTTTGCGAGAGCGCAGCGGAAGTTCGGGACTGGGTGAGTACATCCCCGCCGAAGCCCAGCATGCCGTGCCTCCATCTGACGACGCGCACAGAAGCCCAGGACTGTTCCCCGCCATCAGCCCAGACGCCTGCGGCCTCTCGGGCCACCTCTTCAGCAGTTCCGTGGCGCAAAACGACGTCCTCTTCTCGGGCGAGGGCCTCACGCTCGTGTCCCTCGACCGCCTGTACAGCCTCAAGAGCGCCCTGTCGAGCTACTCCAGGACGCGCTCCCCGCTGCGGCTGGAGGACGCCGTCGACGAGCTGCGCCGCTACGTGCTCGCCAGCGGCGGCGTGAAGGTCACACAGGCGGACTTGCTGCGCTCCTACGACTGGCTCAGCGTCAGCGACGCGGCCGTGGCCGACCTGGACCGCATGTACCGGAGGGCATACGGCGGACCCGAGGGCGTCGGCGCCATTTCAGGCATGTCGCCCTCGCCGCCGACGCCGCAGCCCGCGGCGCACCGCTTCGGGAGCGTTGAAGGAGCTGAGCTGAATCGCCGGATGGTTGGCCTTGCCGTGACGACGATGTCGTCGTCGACGGAGCCGAGCAAACCACCCTCGCCGCGGGGCCCGCTCCTCAGGCTGCAAACGACCTTCGAAACGAGGCCGCCGCTGGCTGAAGAGCCACCGGGAAGAGAGGATGACGATGACGATGGCGATGGCGATGGCGGCGACCGCACGGCGCGGCCCGTGGAGCGGCTGACGATTGGCTTATGGCCCGGTTCGTCCATCGACCAAGTGCTCAGCGCGGGCCATCTCCCGAGTCCAGGCCGAAGCTCGACGGATATTGCGGGGCCCTTGACACCGAACGAGTACGACGACATATCGCCCATCACGCGAGGCGAGTGGGGGTTCCTGATGGTCGACAATGCCCTGCAAGGCATACGGACCGTGGCCGTAGAGACCTTTTGAAGCGCATGAGCCAGGGTGCCGTGCCATAGCTGACGGAAAGTCTGCAATGGCGGCTTTGCACCTCGTCATATGAGCATTTCGGGCGCCTCGCGTGCATCAGGGGTAGGATGGGACGCGGAACTGGGCCCGCCCGTTACATTTCCTACCTTGTATTCGGCAACATGGGTGACACCGCAAGTGCCGAGGAGGCCAACCGGCAGCAGAAGAAGATTATTGCGCATCTCCGCGGGAGGCGCCACCACTGATGACAAGTCCTTGAAAGCTCTGGGTGTCATGATTTGCGAAGCCTTCGCCGGGGTTCCAGAAAGCGCACTGGTGAACGTTCGACCTGTCCCAGGCAAGATCTGCCAGCTTGTGCCTTGAGATGCCGCGCCAACGTCCGGGTTTCTACTAGGGCGAAGGAAGCTCGTATCAAACTTCTTCAAGATCTAGAGTCCATGTTTTAAATACTACAACATCTTCATTGCGTCTAACGCAAATACTCCAGGCCGCTAACACTATGTTTATACTCCCTTTGAAGTATCTTCTTCATCACACCGCCTATAGCGATTGGGTTCGAATACATCCTTGAAAGCTCTTCGAAATTAGGTAGCCCATCGGCGGGATCGTCCAGGTCACAGTCGGATCGAAACAGCGTGCTCGCGAAGTCGACTAGAACCGGCTCGTACCCTCCACCTCGTACCCTGCGTACCATGGTGTTGTCCACTCCTGCATCTGTTATAATAATGCCCGCGTGGTTGATCTTCCGGGCAATATCCATTGCTTCGTGTATTATAGTGTCCCAGCTTTCTTCGGGAACCTGCAAGGGCATGTCCCTCAGCTTGAATCCGTCGATGACTTCTAGTAGTATGCCGGAAATCTCCAGGTAAGGGTACTTGCCCACATCCGCCGATAATAGGGTGACTGTAGATATGAAGCGCGGTATGCTTTGACCTTGCAGTGCATCCAGCTCCCGATAGGCGCGACACTCGGATGTGAACATCTCGTCAGCGATGCGATAATACCTGCATTCGTCCAAGCCAAGTTGTTTCCATGGAGAAGCCTCCTCAAACACCTCGTCACAAGCGAGTATGATGTCGGCGGTATCCATCTTCTCAAAACGCTTCAAAGCTGCTTGAGCCAGGCCAGAATCAATGTAGTCTTTTAAGGCCTCGTCGGAGTCCGACGTGTGTGTGTCCTTTTTTCTAAAATGGCCAAAACGCCTATCGAAGAGCTTGAGAACGCATGTTTCATTTGTATCTCCGCGCCGCACGAGCATGACAAGGCACATGGCAAGGCCAAACGTGTTCTCAACCTCTAGACTGACTGTCTTCCCTTCGATAGTCGCAGGTAGGACGTGGCCAGCCACGTAAGGGTATACGGTTGGCGCCATGTCGCTGGATTTGGATCCAAGATTGCTGTCACTAGCCAGTCAGTCGGCATCTCTGCGGAAGCGTCCAGAGAGACAGTTCCGAAATCTCACGGCGGGTCTGGCGACGTATTAGCCATGTCGCGTCCACGCGAGCATTGTGACTTGCGTGGTGGCGGGCGAGTTGGCGCGATTGACTCACTCTGCTGCCGCCTTGGGCGGTGGCCGACGTTAAGCCGGAGCGATGGACTCATGAGCCGGTCTGTAGGCACAGGAACCTGAGTGAAGCCTGAAAAGCAGTGAATGGGATTTACAAGCTGCCAGCGCCTGCTGAAATTTCGAGCAAGACAGGATAGACTTAAATGGAAATGGATTTCTTCTTGTGTTGTACGACGGACTTTGTTCCGAAGCCGCCTCGCGCATGAAGTGCAGCAAACAGATCGGACTAAGCGCGCAGCTTGCAACGGGCCGAAGATCGCAGGCCCGAGCCAGGGGCTACGGCCGTTGAAGAGTGCGGCGAGAAAACTCCCGCTGGGGTCGTATTTAGTACGGCTAGCTGAGCAACGTGTTGGTGGACTTCGTATCCTTTGTTCGTGGTGTGTTTACTTCGACACATAACAGCAAGGACCACGCAGATCATGGCCCATGTCAACCAACAAAGCGCTTTGTGTCATACACCAACGGTGAAATGGCCGGGGAAATCGAAATCTCACTCCTGTTGGTCCCTTCGCCCTGGTTTCGTTCTCCACCGTGTTGGCAAATGCTGCTCTCTCCAAAAACGAAACTGCTTGCGTCGCCCTAGGGGTGTACATAGAACTATTCTCAGTGAATGCTTGACCGAGCTGTTTGCTCTCTCCTTAAAGGCATTATTAGACCAAGCTAGCATAAAAAAAAAGAATAAGCTAGCTCCTCCGTTTGCTTTCATGAAGATATTGCGTGATGAGCGGGCTGGTCGTTCCAAGTTGTACTTGACGGATACTTGCGGTTGGCAAGATCTGAGAGCGGCATATATATGACCGTGATCCACATCTAGGTATGGGTTTCATCATTAATTCGACGCAGTATTATATCACTTCGGTCAATTTACGACAGCAGACGTATTGTTCAAAGCACGATACATCAAATCCATCAAAATGCCTAAGAGAGTAGGCGTCCACAAAGAGATGAAGTTCCTGGAGAACGCCCACGGTTCCAACATAACGGTCCCATGGGGAAACGGTGTTTCTTTCTTCCACGGAGATAGCAGGACCGCGTCGGAGTTGACATTCCATATTGGAGTGTGGATCGACTCTGCAACGGGTGACCATACCTCCGCTATTTTTGTTGGCAAGCGGAAGCCCGAGGTTGTCGACGGCACGACAATCAATCACGGTGAATACGAGCCTTCAGCTCAGAGCATCCTAAACGCGCATAAGCGACAGCGAGGTGTCTCCCCAAGCACGGAATCCAGCTCCTCTGGGAATTCCACCACTAGTAGCCAGGGCAAGCGCCGAGGTGTTTTGAAGGGGGATAGGAGGGGCACCTGGTTCTATTACGATGACGAAGGCCGCAAGATCCCGTGCGATGAGAAGGGAAGGAAACTCAAGTAAACAGGTTTAGATACTGGACTCAGGGGGTATTCCTGACTTGCAGGGAGGTTGAGCTACGATCAGCAATATGCTAGTTTAGACAGTCTAGATGGTAGATGCCAACGATGCTATATTGCTGGGCCGCGGGCGGTCTGGGATATAAAAATACATACATTCATTTCATTTTATCAACTTTAGTTGCATAGTTAAATCATCAAGGACGCTAGGGTAGTGCCAGTGTAAGTCATCAACTTAACCATACTTGTTCATGGACAGTCATGATGGGAGCCACGTGGTAGAAAATTTCGAGATAGTGATATTTCCTCTCTAACAGTAGTCTATCCGATAGTAGTGTATTCTGTAGCCGGGTCGAGTTCCGACCTCCTCTCTAACAGTAGTCTATCCGATAGTAGTGT